>OZ012681.1:1427500-2627500 GCA_963942445.1 Argyra leucocephala
GCCGCCTCTCACAACCTTATTATTTTTATTTATTATTATAATTTTTATTATTTATTATTATTAAATATGTATTTTTATGTTAGATTCTCTTTGCTATATTTGATTATTATAAAAACAACAAACAAATGAAAAAGTTTTTGTTTTTTTATTTAGCTTTGTTTAGTATTTCTATTCTTTCTTATTAATTAATTAGCTTATCTTTAACAAAATATATTTAAAGCTTAAAACAAACAAAAATACTCGTACGATAAATTATAGTAAAAAAATTTTTGAGCGTTTATGCGATAAAAATAATAATACAAAACAGAAAGCGTTTAGTTCTCTTCAACTGTGGCTAAATATTTCTCTCATTTACAAATTTTAGTTGACTTTAATTGATTTTCAAAAATAACATTTGAAACTGTTTGTGTTACTTTTAGATATTTTACTTATAAATGATAATGAGACAGTAGATAATATTGATATCTCCTAGATTTTTTGAAGTACACATTTTTTTAGTAATTGTATTCTAAATTGTATCGATTTATTGCAATCTTAATCCTCTTTAATTACAATAGTTGTATTTTTAAGAATTATAGGAATATTATTTTTTTATTGCAAGACAATGGAATGAACAGCTTAGCTGTTTGTGGAGAGACTTATCATACACACAATAAGTTTTTTATTAGTAATTTTGGTATAATAACAATTACTATTAATAACTGCTTATGTTATATAATTTAACTGTGTAGATGGCATCATATCTATAAGCGTTGACTTCGATTTCATAATAATATAGTTTTAAAGAATAAATAAAAAATTTTTTTTACAATATCCATGCCACACCACACATGCTAGATTCAAACCCACCATCTTAGTGTTAGTAGAAATATGGCATAACCATTTCTACCGTTGGCAATCTACGATTTACTAAAGGTAAAAATTGCTTCTCTTTTCAACTCTTAACTACTTCTAAAAGAACAATAGACAGGTATACATCAGACGGTATGAAGGTGCATCCGAAAATGCATGTTCATATGAATAGAAAAGTGCTAGGAGTCTACCAAAACTTGAGAGTGTGGGGTGATTACGGTAAGGTGTTAGCAAATTTTCCAAAATTTTTGATAGAGTTTTGACGTTTGAATTTTATTTTCTTGAAATTATGTCAGTTTACACAAAGTGCAAAGAAATTGTTGTTAACAACGTAATTTTTGAATCGAACATTAATCAAATAAAAAATATATATGTAAATTATACAAAGAATATTGTTGGATTGACACTAGAATAATAAGAACAATTTATTTCTTTGTCAATAATTTAATTTTCGGCCACCTTGATATTCAATAATCTGACATTAACAATGACAGAAATCTACCAATTTTTTTTACGTATGAACATGAAAGTAGATTTCTGTAGTAGACCTGCAGTAGATTTCTGCCTCATATAAAGGTACGTATGTAGGTATTAAAGGTAGCAAAAATCAAAGTTTGAAGTGAACTGTCAAACAAAAACAGTTAAAAAGTTTGTTCAGTTAACTGTTCTAGAACGTTCTAGAGTAAAAAAAAGAGCACTTTTTGTGTTCAGTAGTTTCCATTAATTGAATTTTTTTTTCCAAAAGTTTTCCGATCGGTGTTCATTAAATTGTGCAAAACAGTGTTCTAAATTGATCTTTTTTGTTCTCATTTTAATTGTTGACAGTTTTGGGCAACATTTTTTGTGGTTGTATTTTCATTAAATTTTGACAGTTAAACAAAAAGAAATTTGAAAGTAGACAAAAATTAGAATAAAAAAGTTCAAAAAAGATAAAAATTGATATTCAGTAGATTTTTCTTTTCTCAAATGATTGACAGTTAATTGTCATATTTACCCCGTAGACATGACAGCTTCAAGTAAGCTTCAAGAAAGTTTCAACATCATGTATACGCTAGTTTCTTGAAATCAGCTTTCACTCAAGTCAATCACAAAATTTTACTTACTTGAAAATTTTAATCGAATACGCAGCTTGAAAGCTTGAGTTAACTAATGTCACTTAATGTCAAAAATTTACGAAGTTTTGTTAATATTTAGAGTGAGTTTAAAAAATAGAAGACTTAAAAGAGTAAATATTAATTTTATATTTATTATTTTTTTTAATATCTTTAAATTTATATTTAAGAAAATTTAGGTGAAAAATTTATGTCACCAAAAATACATATGTCAAACTCAAGTTATTTTCAGACTGACAGCCACTGAAGCTGGTCAATCAAATACACAGCTTGATATTTCAAGAAGAATTCAAGTCAAGCTATGTAGTAATTGTCCAAAACTGTTCTGTCCGATTCTGTTCTAGATCTATTGAAACAAACTTCAATTTTGATATCACATCAACAATCAGCAATTGTCATTTTAGTTATATTTATGTCAGTTTACAAATGTAAAAATTAGCACAAACTATCCTAAAAAATTAAAACAAAAACGCAAGTCCTACTTCCTAGTTTTTTTTTCATTTTCCTCATAGAGTGATCAACTCTTTTTCATAATTCCCTATGTAGGCACTTTTTACTTTGATATGTGAAGGAATAATGATGGCATCAGGTATTCAATTATAAAACCATATCAATTATCAATATAAAACTTTCCAGCGAGTTCATGCACTTTTCCTTTATACGAACGGATCGAAGAATTCCTATTCATTAATAATTTTTAAAATTAAACAAACATAATTATGTTTTATGTAACAATTTCGTATCTTGTTCTACAAGAGGATGGGACATATAATTTTACTATTATTAGTATTTCTTTATTTGCCATAATAAATATTACAACAAAAACGTACCGGGCGATCTACATATATTTCAATCTCTAATAGATAACTATCAGATTTTTATATTGATATTTTTATAATTGAAACAAATTCGAATCATAGAAAACGTATGGAATATCCAATCATTGAAACGAATTTGACATATGGAAAAATTAATATTACCATCGTAAAACTATCATTATTTTATTATAAAATTAATTTATTTATTTTTTTGTTTTTATTTTCAAAAAATATTTTATGTCATCTAAAACTGTCCTTGATTGTATTTATAACATGTAGCATATTTATGTATATGTATGTAGATATCCTTCAGGACATTTAGAATTTTATTAAAATAAAGATAAAGTCAAAATAATTTTAAATTTGTATATTTTATTTTTTTTTTTATATAATCTATAGAATTGAGTTTGGATAATTTAAAAAACTTTAACTGATTATTTGAATTTTGTACATTCACTATACCTATTATATACATAGATACGTACATACATAATATTTTCATTGAAATATCGCTTATTTTTATTTTATCACATTGATAAGTCATTTACTTATCAATTTATCTTATATTATTATGTGTATTTAAATTTAATACCTGTCACATTTATTTACCAACCACACGTAAAAAGGTTTTTTTTTTGTCTCGTAATAAAATTAAAATAAATTTTTAGATACTCCACATTTATAATTTTATTTTACAGCATTTAAAGTGAAAACAAATAAAATAAAATTATCATTTTTGTTTAAAAACCAATATTTTTTTATGACAGATAGTCAAGATAAGTTCATTATTATAAAATAAAAAAGGTAATCAATAATTTGAAATTAAAAAATTATAATTAACACCTTAAATACTCGTAGGTACTACAATCCAAACAAAATATTTTATTTGAGAAGCACATAGACTAAATTAAGGTTTAATTTTGATTGTATGTAAATTGAATATTTAAATGGCAAATTTAATAACGTTTTGGTATTTTTAAGGATTTAAATACTAATTTAGTTATTTATTTATTTATTTCGTTTAACTCAAATTACAATAATTATATTTTTTTTAATATGATTGAAATTTAACAAAATAAAAATTATATTATGGAATGTATAAAAGCAAGTAAAACTAAGATTTTAAAAAAAAAATAAAACAATTTCAATTAAAAAACAACAAAAAAAAAACAAAAGAAATAAGACTAGTGAGCTCGTAGCTTAAAATACTTAATAGTTTTTAGAGAAGTTAGTTAGAAGGGTTTTGGTTACAAAGGTATGGTCGATTCCTTAACACAACTTTTGAGAGTGATAAATCAATTAGGTTCATATATTTGTTCCCCATTACGATCATTCTGTGGATAGGCTCATCACATACCATAGTTGGTTCTATGAAATACATATGTGAAAATATTACATGACCGGAGTCAAGTGTTGTATATTATATATTCCAACTGAGGCCTCACAAGACGTATATAGGGATTTTAAGATATAAGAGCCATCAAATTTTTTAGACCATCGCTCATAGAATATAAAGCTAATTTCATATTGGTGATGTGTTGCTATTCTCAATCTGTTCTTATTTTTTTAATTTGTTTTATCAATTTAGACTAGCTTAAAGAGTGTAACTCTTTTCAACCCTCTGATCCTGATTCCAGATCTCTATGGTGCTCCAGCAGTTTCGCAGCTTAAACATTATCGTGATGGGCTGAAGTTTGCACTCATCCTTTGTAGTAAATATTTTGATATATTAATGCTCGAGTATTGACATTCTTAGATCTCTATAGAGGTTGGTATCCTGTATAAATAATGGTCCATTCACAATTATTCGCAGTATTTTTTTCTTAATTTGTCTTTTCTTACTATTAGCATAGCCCCAGCTGGACGCCATAATTCCATATTATTTATTTAAATATCAATATTTTGTTTTCGATTTTCATTTGATTTCTAATTAAAGAGAACCAGTAAAGCATTTTGCAATTTACTTGCATTTGTTTTCGCTTTAATTTAGAATAAATGCGAAGATCCAAGAACCATGTTAGTATGTGAAATTCTGGTTTCTTTTAATACAGGGTTGTGTGTGTTGCTGATTTCTCTAGACTTGCAGCACTAATTTGGTCAATTTTACTTTTATTCACCACTTCTCTTTCCAATCACAAATTTTATTCAATAAATAAAATTTATAATTAATTATGAATGGAAAAAAGACAATCTAGCTATTATTAAATTTCAGAATAGAATTAAAATTTCTATTAAAAAAATATTAAAACTCTAGGTATGTTTCACAATTTTATAATATTGTAATAACCGAAATCGATTGAGATATTTAATTTTAATAATATTTCACCTAGAACCTATAGCATATTCTATAAATTATATTAAATTAAATTTCATTTTATTGCCCCATCTACATATTTTGAACGAGTTCTGTCATCAGAATTTTTCCGAAATTAAAATGAGAAAAAGTTTCAGGTCAACTTTTTTTTCCAGAAAATAAATTCCATAATTCAGAAAATATTACAAATTTCAAAATTGATTGATTTTAATTAACCCAAAACCAATAAAAGAATATACTACGATATTATAAATTTGTTTTGTGGCAATTCAAAAATCCAAACCCAATCACAAATGACAGATCATTATTAAAAATACAATAAACAAGAAACTGTCTTCATAATTTCATTAAGTTATGACAATTTTGGAAACAGTAAACACAACTTTAAAATTTTATAAAATAAAACCTAAGAAATCTTAATTGTAGTTGTAAGATTTTAACATTACTTGTATTCAAATTTAATATACACTATACCTACAGTTCCTCTACTCTTTCAAAACTTTCTTCTCAATCAAAAATTATTTATTGAAAAAAATTTCACCTCCATTTCCATACCTATGTACATAGTATTAACTATTTTTTGTACTTAAATTGCTTATGCGACTATTTCCCAGTCCCAGCTTTACACTGAGACAATTGACTACATTCAATTGACTTTTTTAACCATTTCACTTAATCCATATTAACATTGTTCATATTTTAATATGTATAGTAAAGTTTTTCGTTAAATATTTTTAAATAGCTGGGAATTATAAAATGTACATATTATTATAATAATGTATGAATATACCTGTTCTAAGGTAGTATATGTATCTTGTATATTACAGGTGGGTGAAAAATAAGCGTACTCAACTCAGTTTTTCTCTTCAAAAAAGAGAAAAGTAAATGTTTATGTATTATCAGTGCAGAAATATCCAACCAAACACTTGATAAATTTCGTCTTCAATCAACTAAATATAAAATAAAAAAAATAAAAAACAAAAATAAATGAAAATGTTGATCAACTATTAAAAATGAGGAAGCTTTTATCTTTTTTTATGAAAATAATAAATATTAGCAAATACACAAACCACTAACAAAAATATCATTAAATCATGAAAATAATGAAACCATGGGAAAGATTCCGTAACAGTAACAGTAAATGGCAGCGTTTTATCGTATATAGTAACAGTATCTAAGACATAATATATATATATATATATATGTAATATAATAATTATTAAAATAGTTCAATATATAACATTTATATATATATAATAATTCATAATAATAAGTTGATCGTTAACTCTACATAGAATAAATAATAAATTATAGTTTTCATTTGGCCAAACAAACTTTAATAAAGAACTGAAAATAATAAAAACTAATAGTAAACATCATAATAATTATCAGAATACAAAAATTCTTACTTATATAGACATAAACGTACAATGAAACGTACGTTTATACGTAAGTTATAACATGTTAAAATTTCATAAAATCCTAGTCTTCTTTTAAGGCACTACGTTGGCTTTTGGCTACAAAAGTCTCTAAAATCAAAAGTAGGGTTGTTAAGTTGTCGAATAAGCCCATCTCTTAATTCAAACATTAAGTATTTTATGACTTAAGTTCCCACATACTGTAAACAAAGATATACGCATTCACAAAATTAAGTAGATTTACGATATGAACGGACTTAAGTTTGAGCCACCCCATTTTGAATATTATTAAGAGAACCCAAATTTATGTGAATTCAAAATTTTGGTTGACCAAAAAATTGATTCGAAATATGAGTTGTTCATAACCCTTGAGGAAGAATTGTTTTTGCAAAGAACGTCTTTTTTCAAGGAGTTTTATTATAGAAGTAGTTTAAAAATGGGTTATTATGGAAAATCATGACATAATCGTACATTTAAAAAAATAATACTGTTACAATAATAAGCTAGCTAAAAATAAAATAACTTTAAATAAATCAGAAGTCTAGGAAATTTAAATGTGATGTGATTGTGAATTTATAAAATAGTATTGGGCAAACTAGAAAAAGTTTTCAAACTAAATTTAAGGAATATTAAAGAACAATTGAGGATATGTTTAAAAATTCCAACAGATTAGATTGATTTTCTTTATTAATTGGTACCACACAACATATAATAAAAAGAATGCTCATCCCATACAATTTTAAAATATTTTTACATAGCGGGTCGCCACATTATAACCCGCTCTAATTCATTCTATCTTCAAAACAATTTGCTACTTTAAACAATAAGATATCTACTTTTCAGTATAAATAAAAATTCATATAAAGAAATAATTCACGTGGATAAATTTATTGGAGGTGGGTGCGTATATGTTTACATTTTTTTATATTTCTTATTTTGAACCTTTGGTTTTAAAAAAATATTGAAGTATATCTACAATAGATGGACTGAATGAATACTGTTGTATTTATTCTTTTGTTTTTAGTTTGAACAAAATTATAATTACTCTTCTTTGCTCTCTTAAATTTTTATTTTCGTTTCATTTTCTTACCCTTCCGTATATGCATCTAGGTCGAAAAAATAGAAAAATATCCATAAAAATGTTCTTTGCTGCAACATAAACGTTTTATATTGATTAAGATTCAAATTGGACTCGAGAAGCATGTTCGTAGTGGTCACGCCTGCGCAACAAAAAAGATTTTTTGCATATCGATTAGTTGCATATCGTCAAAAATTCTGCGCAGATGAAAAGCAGGCGCTTGTGTTCACAGTAATCAGCGTCGCGTCAGCGTCGGGCAGATTGAGCAGATATTTTAGTGCGCCTGCTTTAGAATGATTTTTAAAGTGCATGTCATTTAACATTTAATAAATAAGAATATCGTGAGAAAATATTTAAGTAAAAAATAAAAATTAATTATTAAAATAAAATAAATGTGTTTATAATAATAATATATAAATATAAATATAATAAATTAAATATATTGAAAAAAATATATAATAATTTTAATATATAAGTAATTTATATACTATTATATTAAAATATATTAAATATTTAAAAAAAAATATATTTAAAAAAATTATTTATAAAATATATTTAAAAATATATATATAAAATATATTAAAATTTATAAAATATATATAAAAATATATAATAATATTACTATATATATATACGAATTGTGCATGTGCTGCTTCTATGAACAAGAATGACTGCTAAACAATTTTCTGCGCGGCTGCGCAAGTTTTTTTGTTCATAGTGACAGAGAAAAAATCTGCAAGACACTGACGCATGTTTTACTGCAACTACGAACACGCCTGAGATGTTTTAAGAGTCTTATACAATAAATTTATATCATAAAAAATATGAATTTAGTTGTCTACAAAATTACAATTCTAAATATACACTTGTATAAATTTTTATACTGTAAATATATTATCACACACCGGGATACACCTTCGTATACCTGCATATATTATTAATAATAATAAAATAAAAATATATACGTATTTAATTAATAAAAATTTATTTACTTCACAAAATGAAATATTTTAATGAGAAATAATACAATATTAAATAATTTTTATTTATTTTTTTAAATAAATATTATTTACAATTGATGTTGATTGATTTTTTATAATTAAATTACTAACAGTAATTAATTGTTTATTTTTTCTCATAGCGCCCAGTTTAATTGCATTAAAAATGATTTTAAGAAAATGTTCAAAAGAAAATATCAAGAAAAAAATATTTTCTTATCAGTTCGATTAAATAAATAATAATTATAAAATGAAATATTATTAATGTTTGTTTTGTTTTTTTTTTTTTTCTTTTAGTATTATTGTAAAAATTATGTTTTATAAAAAAGATTTAATAATTAAAGAGAATAATTTTTTGCAATTTTTTTCAATATTTAAAGACAAAATAATTAGGTATATAAAACAAAAATCATTCAATATTTTCTTTTAAACTTCTGTTTGTGGTCGTTTTTCAATCCATGCCTTAATTGATTCAATAGCATTAATAGATTCAACAAGTGCTTTCAATGATGCATAGTTCTCAAGTAAATCACGTTTTACCATATAGTTCATGTACTCTAAAATGCCAGCGAAGTAAATGTCCGCCCAAGTTAACTAAAAATAAAATTAATAAAAATTTAATTTGTCTAAATACTTGTATAAAATATATTCCAAAAAATAAAATTATTCTGATTTAAATAACATCACGAGGATTGAGTACACATAAAATAAATCATTTAAATAAACACCATGCTATAAATTAATGTTTACAGTATGCTACAAATCAATCGTAGAATATGCGACGTATTTCATTTGGTTAAATAGTTTGAAAAAACTTATTTGCATGACTGCTAAGGTGATGTGACACACTCAGACAGTTTAGCATATTTAGTTCGTAGTAGAACAGTGAATCCACCTTTTATCATCATTAGATCATAAATATAATCTCTAAAATTAGATTTTTTAATTTTTTGTCATGTAAAAGAAAATACCTTTCCATCAAAATACACAAAATACGAGTTTACATTAAATTTCGAATAATGCAGTATTAGCGTTTAACTACAATGTAGTATGTCCCATAACGTGCTATATACAACATATTTAATTCTAACATATTTCTATTATGTTTCTTACTTCGTTGTTAAAGCGATATTCAAATGGAACATACTAGATTGTAGTTAAAACTCTAATATTATATTTTCGATATTACCCAATTTAATAAGTGTTACTTGTGCAATGTGTAAGTAAGCAGATAAGTAAATATTTAAAAATAAATAAACGTTAACATATTATTTTAATTTTTTTTTTTCAAAAAAAATTACATATCCGATGAATTGTAGCATTAAGTGTAACAATTAGATAACGTTATCCTAAAAAAATAATATTTTGTTGTTTTGTTATTGTAATAATTTTGAATTCAAATATCAATTCTTCAAAAATATCCCATACATGCACATAAAACCAATAAAACCAATTCATTATTATATTTAACCTTATTCAATGCTAAATGACCATCATTATCTTTAACGGTTTGTTCCAATTTTTCCAAATAAAATGGAATGACCTCATTATTCAATGTTACCAATTTTTTTTCTTTGATTTCATCTTCTGGTTCATATGAAACGACTGCAATTTCTAAATTTATATAAAAATTTTTTCATTAATAAAATATAATATTTATTGATGCTAACAGCTTTCGGTACTTAAGCGGAAATCATTGATGGTGTCAACAACAATATCAATTTGTAAATCCTCCCAATGGTTTGTACCACCTAAACCAACGGTTTTAGCTAAAAATCTGGCCATTGAAATACTTTGATGAACACGTTTACCATCTACTTCTAAAACTGGCATTTGACCCATTGGCATAGCTAAAATACAATTTTTTTTAAATTAAATATCGATTTTATTTCAAAAAGCTTATTATTAATTTGAATATTTATTATTGCAAAATTATATATAAATATTTTCAAATTAATTTTGGTTCAAAATACTTCAGGAAGAATCAGAAAATTTTCTACACTCACTTGGTTTTAATGCTGGCCATTCATCACGTGTAACTCTTACATCTTCATATTCAATACCACCATATGCAAATAAGTAACGTAAAGGTTCAGCTAATGCTTTAACATTGAAATAAAATAATGTATATGCATGGGGTAATTGTTCCCATGGTAATGCTGGTGGTGCTTCACCCTCAGCTGGTGGTGCTTCTCCATCAGCTGGTGGTGGTGCTTCACCTTCAGCTGGTGGTGCTGCTGCTGCTTCTCCTTCAGCTGGTGGTGGTGGTGCTGCTTCATCGGCCATTTTGCTTTTTTAACTATATATACAATACCTATAATGTATATGTAAAAAATAAAATATAAAGTTAATTATTCAATTTTTTTTTCAATGTTAGGCAAATAATTTAATTTTAAATTTTGTACTTAAATTATTTATTTTTTTGTTTTTATTTTTAAATTTTAAAAATTACAATAATCAGTAATAAAAATGTCTATATAATATTTAATTAAATTAAAAATTGTAAATTTAATTTATTTATTTTTCAATCAAGTTTATTTTAATTGATTTCAAAAAGCTTTTGCTATCATAACATATCATAATTTTAAGGTCATGTTTATAAAATCCAATTTACTCGTAATTGGAAAATTATTTTTGATTTTTCTATACAAATTTTAAAAAGCCAAATTTTTGGATGATTTGTAATTAAAAATTATCTATTGAACATCTGTTCTGTAAATGCGAAGGGCTCACTCATAGCAGACTTCGCCATTTGGGAACAGCGTTTCCCGAACAATAAGAGCTAGCTATCCAGCATACCATTGAAGAATATCCTGAGTGTGATCACAAAATCAGGTATCCTTAGGACTCAGAAACTAACTAACAAACACAGGTTATCACAATAATCCCATTTGCGGCTGCGGTGATATAGGGAATAGATTCCCTTCCAAAATTCACAATCTAATCTAATTTAAAATTAATAATTAACAAATAATAATCGGTACAGTTTAGACTTGATATATATAAATAAATTTGCATTATTGAACAATATATGCATGTAATCTATACTGTATATCAAAGAGTAATTAAAATAATTAATATGAAATCTAACATAGCAAAAAAGTTATTTGCAATTCTGGAAAACTTAACAAACTAATACCAAGTCTGACATGAAATTTTTATAAGACGAAATTAGTGCAATGCCCTAAAATAATTAATAAAAAAAAATGTAAACGAACTTTTGGAATATAAACAACGTTTTTCACAAGATTGAACAGCTTTTTATACCAACATTTTTAAATTTAGACAATTACTACTCAAAAACGATAAGTCTGATATCAACCCAATAACTAACTTTAACTAACTACACATAAATTGAAGACAAAAAAGTTCTTACGAACACATTGCTATTACTTGTCTATCTTCGTAGTGGTAATCGATATTTGTTACAAATTATTTTTCTAATCCAATTTTTTTATCCCAAGTCTCTGTAGCCCAAATTTAGTTTAAAAATATAACCTTGTCTAGAATAATTTGTTTTACTAAAATACACTCTCCAAGTATGAATCACTCCTTAAAGGATTTTCATGTCGGAATGGATAAATTTGTATATTTATAATTGATAATTAGAACGCGTTTAAAATTTTTATTTAAATAAATAATTTAATAAGGGCTTTAATAATTATTAAAATTATGATTTTAATAAATTCAATATTCATAAAAGTATGAATAATATATTTAAAATATACTAGTCTATTGCAAAAAAGTTGTCCCATCTATTGTTTGCATTTTAAATCCGTTTCAGTACTGGTATAATGATTATTGATTTTTTCCTCATTTTACCATAAAATCACAGTGATGCGATATAAAATCAACTAATTACCTACACAACATTTCTAATGTGATGATAAAGGTGGACCAACATTTTTACAATAGAGTAGTATAAAACCATAATAAAGACATTGAATAATTTATTTGCCTTTAAAAAAAAAATTTGTAATTTTCACATTTGAAATTTTGATTTTTAAAATTTTATGATTTTTAATTTTTTTTTTTTTTTGTTGAACTGGATTTGAATTAAAATGTTTTTGAATTTAAATTTAATTTTAAAATTAATTTTTATAATTTAAATTAGTTTTTATAAAATATTTGAATTTATTATTTCATTGAAGTTTTGATTATATAATGTACATATTTTTTTTTTCTGTAATTTTAAAAAATTTTAAATTTTCACCATTGCTTTGTATACTGTAACAATATACAAGGCAATGTTTTCACATTTAAAATTTAAATTTAAAGAATTAATTTTAATTATCAAATAATGTTTTCATTCAAAAAAATTAAAACTTAATTTAATTAAGCGGAATATTTTCTTAAAATTTATGATTACTTAAAAATAATTAATTTTCAGTTTTTTTTATTTTAAATTAAAATATTTGTAGTTAATTTAATAATTTTAAAATAATTTGAATTCATATTTTATTTGAAACACTTTTCTATTAAATTTATTTTTATTATTAATTAATATTATATAAAAGAATTAATTTAATTAAAAAAAAAAAAAAAATTAAAAATAGCAAAATTACTAATTTATTGTTTTTTTTTTTTTTGTTTTTATTTTTTTTTTATTTTTTGGTGTTATATTATAATTTTTAATCACAAATTACCGGTGTAGAATTAATTCGTATAGTAAGTATCACCACCGAAAATCAAATGGTAGGTGGTATTCAATATAATTAGAGAAAAGTGGAAAACTTTATTACTATTAACTGAACAAAAACAAAAACAAAAAAATTTAATTTTCAATTGAAATTTTTTTCAATGACATGTCATTTATTTTATTTGTTTTTTATCTAATTTTTTTTTTTTTTTTTGCTTGTTTGTAATGTCTAAATTTAAATTGTCCTAATTTATTTCCAATTTGTAATTTAACATTTAATTAACGCAATCTATATATACATACATATATATTATATACATATATATTTTTTGTTCTATTTTAATTCGCATTACTAAAAATCTATTTAATCACTATAGAACAAATAAAAAGAAAAAAAAATAAAAATAAATTCCAATAAATAAAAATCAAAAATGCAGCCAAATTTTTTTTTTTTTTTTTTAATCCTTTCGTCATTTAAACTTAATTTGTATTTTTAGATTATTTTTTCTAAAAAATTTTTTTTCTTTTTCTATACTATTTTCAAATTTACAATTGTGCTTTAACGGCCTTTTGTAATTTTTGTGATGTCACATGTTGTTAGATGATCCTTTCTAATATTTTCAATTGAAAAATATTAAAAATGTCATGTGATTTAATTGAATCTGCATATCTATGTACATTTATAAATATATGTATATATGTATGTATGTTTCTAGACATGTTTGTAACTAATTAGCGAAATTAAAAACTAAACAATGAATTTTAAAAATTGTTATCAAAACATGAGAAACAAATAAAATTCATCATGAACTTCTAAATTTTAAATTAAATAAGTTATTAAATACAATCTTTAGACTATAATAAAAATTTTAAATTAAATTTAATTATTTAAATTTATAATCTTTAGAATTTAGATTTCTTATCTCACATAAATATATTATCAAAGTGTAAACATGAATTCGATTTTTTTTTTTTTTTTTTTTTTTAATTATTTTATTGAATTAATTTTTATTTTTATATACCTGTAGAAAAAAGCAAATTTCAAACTGAACTTTGTAACGTTTCTTAATGAACTACGTTTATCGGTTAAATTTACAACACTCTTATAATATTTTTTTTCAGTTCAGAACAGTAGAACTTAAAAATTGTTTTAGAAGAGAAATTCACTCATAAAGAGAAAAAAAAACGAAAATATTTATTTCGAAACAAAAATGTTTTGCCTTACATGAAATTATAGCATAGGAAATAGAGTCATAATTAAAATAAAGTACATTTATCATTATTCATTTACTTTCCCTAAATCGTATATATTTGGTTCAAATGGTTTTGGTGTATGACAACTGACCATCATAAATTATATGCCTGTTGAGTGCCGAAACGACATGCTTGATTCTTGATTTGATTTTTTGTTTTATAAATCTAATCAACGACATGAACACCCTAACCATTTGTTACGCAGAGTTTTGACATATTAAAACAATTATTTTCAAACAAGTTTCTTTTGGATTGTTTCTTTCTTATGACTTGAGATTGGTAGGGTCCCAGATGCGCAACTGTCAACTTCCTGATCAAATGCTTATATTACCTCCACCTGACCACCTGATGACCTTCGGAAACTACCCTATACAGCTGCAACCGTTTATATGATACGCCAAAATTGTAAGTGCGCAAAAAACAAACCTCTCAGATTGAAGGTTGACGATAGGTTAACTATGTAACCCATAAAAACAATGTAGTTACGAAAGACTTAAAACAAGCCATGAATGTAGGGTTGCTTTGGCTCATTTAATAAAAGTCCATGTGTTTATTTTGCAATTAATTTTATTATCATTTGTTTATTTTGATTAATTTGAAACTGATCCGGAGTTCGTAAGAATTTTGATTTTAAAATTTCCATCTAGAACGTTCGAACATTTTACAGCCCAGAAGTGCATCTAACATATTGGAAAATGTCCTCACGCAGTATAAAGCTGACAGCACTGCATTACAGGAATTGCGCTGGATAGGGTCCGGAATAATGAGGCAACAAAAGTGCGATATATACTATAGCTGACACCACATATTTGGATGCGGATTCGATGATGGATTTGGAGACAGGCTAAGACGAAATGTTATTGATTTCAAACCAATTATCAAGCGTCTAGCAATAATCCACATTAAAGGCACATTCTACAACATCAGCCGCCTAATATGTGTGCATGCTCCTATAGATAAAAAAAAAGAACCAGAGAAAGAAAACTTCTATGATGCGTAAGACTTGCCCGCAACATGATGCGAAAGTCGTACTAGGGGATTTCAACGCTAAACTCGGTAAGGTAATTTTTTTCTGTATTTGATTTCTTCAACGAAGGCTTCATCTATCCGATACCTTGTTTTTTTGGCTCTGGATTTGAAGATTCTCTTGAATGCAGTATTTTCTTTAATTCGCTTTACATATCCAAGCCACTGGAGTCTCTTGAGTTTGCTGACTTTAATATTACATAGAGACGTCCATCTCTTTATACATACAGCTGTACAGTATATTACATGTATACTAAAGCATGTTGACTCATAGTGTATAGGCCTGGTCAGTAACATTTTATATATATTTGAACTTTAATCTTTTAAGATCATAGAAGCTATGAACTAAGATATTTTGGCAAATAAAAGAAACCACATTATTCTTCGCTGAATCATCACATTGATATCGTCTGTCGAATTAATGCTGTTTGCAAGGTCAAAAATTCAAACAAATCAAAAAAATCAAAAATTATTAAATTCCAACAACGGAAGCTCATTCCCTTTTTGTATTTGTTTTTTTTTTTTTTGTTTTCTTGCTTTCGTCTGTAAAATTATATTCTTATTGTAGTCTATACACTATTTACTGATAACAAATATATTTGAAATCCGAAAAGAGTCTTGCGGTTAATTTTTAATAACCTTTTGGATTATTTTTATGATAAAATTCTTTATGATCTTCACAAAAGACATGAAATTAAGAAAAAGAATAATTGAAAGATGAAAATAATTCATATCATAACTGAACTTCAGTTGACCCGTATTTAATCGTTCATAAATTAATTAATTAATTAATTAATTAATTGAATAATTGATTGATTGATTGATTATTAATTTAAAAAAAAAAAATTGATGTTCCGGTTCAATCAATAGTTTTTAATAAATTAAATAAATTGATAAAGAACGAATAAATAAATAAATTTTTCTTAAATACATTTTTGAAACAACATGAGTACTTCATTCTTCGTCAGTGTGTGTGTTACTAAGTTATACCGTTTTTTGAAAGGAAATATCGAAAAAAAAAAATTGTTTCGTGTTCTTTTCTGTAAAATTTTGAAATTTTCTTTAGGTAATGTTTTGTTTGTGCACGCAGGTTCGATGCCACGAAGACAAAAAAAATGCTTTGTGGGTTTTTAGACCTGATCCAGTACCCTTTCATTGTGATTAAATAAATGATCAAAAATAGTTGGAGTTTTGGTTATGACAAACAAAATAGAGCTATGCTATTATGAAGGCGAAGTTACATTCTATACAATAGATATAGTTTTCCACATTTAAATTAGATAGTATAGTATTGATATAAGACATCCCTATAATTATACTAAAACAAAATATAGACCAGAAACAACAACAATAATTCTATAATTTATAGAATATGCTGTAGGCTCTAGGTGAAACATTATTAAAATTAAATAAATATATTAAAACTCTACAGGTATATTTCATAATTTTATTAAAAATATCTTAATCGATTTCGGTTATTACACCATCATCAGAAGACTAAAGCGTCAGTCCATATTTGACGATTGTACTCCATTTTGGATCGTATGAAAGCTTTATAGATTTTCAAAAGTCACAAGTTGCAACATCAAATATATGATCATTCCAGATCATTTTTCGATTAAAGTACATACCTAATATAAGCTAAGCTTTTAAACCGCTGAACTTTATTTTCCTGAAACAAAAGAGCAGAATCAAAAATGGACATTTTTCTGGAGATTGTACAGCTAAAGGAAACTTTCAATTCATTTGAGAGAAGAGAAATCCATACCTATAGCTTAACATTTTGCTAATAATGCACTATACCACAATTTTTTTTATATATATATAATTCCAAGTGTATATTTAATATAATTTCGGTTGAAAGGCAGGCGCTCTACCTACTGCGCCACCCAGCGTGTAATCATACTCGATCAAAAGCTTTAGAAATATACAGAGCGGCAATATTTGCTTCACCCGAATTGTGCAAACAGATATTTAACTTATCGTTATAAGGTATATACCATTAAATCACCAATGGACCGGTTGAATCTAAATCTGTATTACCTATCATGGACAATACCTTGTCTAAATATTTGGACAGTTTCTTGTTTATTACGATCTCCAACACTTTGGAGAGTATCGATAATAATAAAAAAAAAATACTGTAAGCAAGAAAATTTTATATCCATAGTTTTAATAACATTGATAATAAATTCAATATAAAAAAATATTACCGTTAAACAAGTTTATTAGTTAAATGTTGTGAAAAAAATTTTAATTTTTCAAAAAATAATCATTGATTACATTTTAACTGTCATTTTGTTGTTTAAAATAAATTAAAAATACTTGCAGTTATAAATATTATATTCACAATTTCTCACAATTATTTTCTCTCTATCTGGGTTTTTTTTTTAGATATCTAGGAGTTTTTAAAAGTAATTTTAAAATTCTCTTAAATTGGCTTATCATAATAAACACTTTCAAAGTTTCAAATTTACTATTTTTTTTGTTATAGAAAATGAAAAAATCTCATTTAGTATGTTTTCATCCACAACAGAATTTACTTCTTCTTCTTCGATTTGGATTGCGTTCATTAGCTTCAACCCATAAAAATAAAAATTTTATTTTATGTTTTTGATATGGCAAATGTTCAAGAGATATGTAAAAAATTTGAAGAACTTGTTACACAAAATGGTTCAGAAAAAGAATTAATTCAATCTTATAATAAAAATGGTAAAAAAAAGTTTTAAATTTTAAAAAAAAATTTTATAAATATCTTATTTTAAATTATGATATAAAAAATTTTTATATTTTTCTTTATTAATTCTTTTTAAAATCGTTATCGGAAAGTTTTCTTATCGTTATTTTTGTTTTGTTTTTTTTTTTTTTTTTTTTTGTTGTTTTTGTATTAGCTCAAATAACACCTTTTAAGGGTAGGTAATACTAAAAACATGGTTTTTAAATTATTATTAATTATTTTTTAGTTAAATATGGTAAACAGTACAAAAGTATGACAGCTTTAAATAACGAAGAAATGACAAATGAAATAAATTCAATAATTAATAAATCGAATTCAATAAAGAACGAACCAATCTATGTAAATATAGAAGAATTAAAAGCAGAAATTAATAACCTCAACAACAGTAATACTATTTATAGGAGTGAGAGTAGTTTACATAAATTAAGTGATAATTCCCCAGTTGTGATAAGAAAAAGTAATAGGTAAGAATTAAAATTACTTATTTTACATACATGAATTATTTTTAGGATAGTCTCAATTTTCCAACAACAAATTTTAATTGGAAAAAATTTCAAAAAAAATTGGTTTATTGAAATCAGGTTACGAAATTAATACACAAAGGTCAAAAAACACGTTAAAGTCAAAACTTAAAACTTCAAAAAATATGTGGTCGAATTTCAGTATAGTTCGTTTTAATTTCGTATTGAAGCATGAAGGTTGCTATGACAAACGAACTTTTTTTAATATACACGTTTAGTTCCGCGGTAGGTGGAGCACCTACCTTTCAACCGACGAAATTTCCCAGGTTCAGTTCCCAACTAAGGCTAAAAAAATGCTTTATGAGGTGTTTTATCTGGTCCGCAGTATAATTTGTCATTGACATAAAATAAATTATAAAAAATAGATTATAGTATCAGGAAAGCGAGAATTTACTCACCAATGTAGTTTTCTACATTTAAAGATGTATCATTGTAATTGTGTATGGTCAAATCTGTGCCAAAGCAGTTGGGGTAGGGTGTTCATCCCATAGACTTGGAATTATATAAAAAGATATTCTTTTATTTTATGTAATTATTTGCCCCGAATCTAAATTGGAATCCTATTAATTTTGTTATATAGCGAAAAACATCTATGATGGGTAGGCAGTAGTGGTTGCCGACAGAACGACGACACCCTTAGACCAGTATAAGGTAATGTATGTATATCGAAGCACTTTTTGAATTCACTGCACCAATTGCGATATAAACATCAATAAATTAATTCAATTTAAGACATGGACCTACCAATTAAGAATTTTACAATGGCAGAAATATCCAAAATGATTAGAAATTGCCGGAAGAAGGTTACAAAATATTAATGTACATTATGAATGCTGTTCTAAGATCTGGTTGCTTTCCAGTCCAGTGGAAAATTGCTAAAATAATCCTGATACCAAAACCAGGATTGAAGAAATAACATCCTATACACCGATTAGCCTACTCCCCTTGCCAATCTAAACTATTTGAAAGACTATTCTTGGAAAAACTAAAGCCGCTTTTAGAAAAAAACAATAGTTTTAGAATATCATTTCGAAATCAGAAATGAACATGGAACTATTGAGCAAATACACAGAATATCAGATTTTAAAACTAAATATTATTCAGCGGTTTTTTTAGATATTAGTCAAGCATGTGATAAGAAATGTCATAAAGAAATGCTGTACAAACTCAAAAAATTTCTTCCACAGAACTATTATTTATTATACTGTGGTCATACCTCATCGAAAGGCACTTTTTAGTGAAGCATCAAGGTTCCGCCAATACACAAACCAATGAAATAATGTTAAGACATACAACAGGGCAGCGTCCTTGGTCCTGTTTTATACCAACTTACTTACCAACACCAAATTAGACACTTTGGCTGATGGTATACGGCCATATTGGTATCGCATAATAACCCACTACATGGTACAAAGATTCTTCAACCCAGCATAAATAAAATTCAGCAATGGCGAAAGGAGTGGAGAATCAGACGAAATGGCAAAATCAACACATGTCACATTTACCCTAAAGAGAAAAACTTGTCAGACGCTGGTGCTAAATAACGAAATAGTTCCACAAAACAGTCAAGGTACCTGGACATGCATTTGTATAGAAAACTTACACGGAAAATCCATATTCAAAGCAAAAAAAAAAACAACTTGGGTTGATTGAAAGTTAAAATGTATTGGATCATTAGTCGCTGTAAAACAAGATTCTGATTTATAAAGCTATTTTAAAGCCGATATGAACTTACGGAATCTAACTGTGGGGATGAGTAGCCAGCAATTCTAATATTGAATTATTACAGCGATTCCAATCAAAAGTATTAAGACAAGTAGCACGTGCATCATGGCTCGTAAGTAATGATATCTTACATCAAGACCGACCTACAAATGAAAACCATAAGGGAGAAAATCAGAAGTGCAAGCGGCAAATAGCAAACAAGATTAGTCTCTCATCCAAATATCCAAGCAAACAACTTTTTGGCCTCAAATGGCGACTTAAGCGTTACAGCATTCTGCTACTACTAAACTAGATTGTCATAGATTACTTATCATTGGGTTTTTCATTCGCAAGTCTCATATATGCTGCTTATACAAATATCGTACAAACTATATACTGGGGTGGCATTGTGTAACTTTGTTTCAAACATTTCAAACAATTTGAAACGTTAATTTATTTTGAAACGCGCGAAAAAACATTGAAACACTTTACATAATTCCATTTTTGATTTGTTTCGTTAAAATTTCAACAATTACTGCTAGAAAATAATATTGAAATTAAAAAAATGGAGCTAAAAGAAATTGCAACTAGATACAAGTAAAAAAAGCTAATAATAATACCAACATTTTTTTTTTTTTTAACTTTTTTTGCTTAACTTTTCATTTTATTGGAATTTTTATTTCTGTGCGTTTCTAAAATAAATATTCCAATAAAAATCATGTATTATTTTATTATGTTTTTTAAAATTTACCTTAAAGCGTCAACTATTTTTCAATCGGCAAAATTTGGTCGTATCAAATGTAAAAAAAGTAGCGTTTCAACCTTACGCAATACCAAAATATGTCGTACCAATTTCGAAAAGATTGAAACAAAATAAAAATGGTCGAAACAAAATTATGCAATGCCACTTTTTGAAAATAGTCGAAACAAAACGACGTTTCAAATTACACAATGCCACCCCTGAATGTCTCCATTAGGCATGAGAGAAATAAAAAAATTTGAGACATGTTTTAAATCAAATATATTTTAACCCCCTTTTTTGCAATAAATTATTTTTTTTCTAATTTCAGAATATTTAAACCAAAAGCAATACTTGAAGAGAATGATAACAAAATTACTGAAAATAATATTAACCATAATTTAAATTCTACCACAATTTATGAAAATAGGTAAAAAAAAAAAAAATGTTAAAAATTCAAATATTTAATTTTAAAAACTATTTAGATTATATGATGGCAATCAAGAACAACCTAACACCAGTGATCAATTTGATGAAGAATTTCCTGATATACGAAAATCACATTTAAAACCCATTGTTGATGAATTAGTTAAAACTGAAGAAAATTACGTTGTAACTTTAAGAACTGGTTATGAAAATTATAAAACAATATTTGATAGTAATCAAATATTACCAAAAGGTTTAGTTGGCAAAAAATACGTACTATTTAGGACAATTGAAGATATATTAGAATTTCATGAAAATGAAATGTTACCAATGTTACAAGCTAATCAATATGATTTGAAAACTTTATGCTTATATTTCAGAAGATTTATTGAGGTAATTATTACATTATAATAATTTTAAAAAAAATTTCACATGAACTTCAGAAATATTTCAAAATTGATTTACATTAATACCGGAATAAAGATGTATTTTGTAGAAATATACTTTTTCTCTGAATACTCACTGATTTCCTTAAAATAGTATAGCAAATTAAATTAACTGAAAGACAACAAAAACAGCAAAAAATAGACAGCAAGTTTTATTCAACGCGTCTTTATTTCATTAGACTAGAGAATTACAAGAACTGATATTAAAGTTTTAACAAAGTAAGCAAACAAAAACTAATATTAAAGTGAGAGCATATACAGTTAGATTTAAAGTTAAGAAATATAAATACAGGATGAACTACTTAATATGTAATTAAACTTAAAACAATTCAATTTCAACAAAAAAAAGTAGTAGATTTATGACGAAGAAGCATGTTAAAATGACGAAACGGTGATTAATATAGGAAAGCTCCGGGTCGAGATAAAAGTCCAAATATAGTGCTTAAAAACTTGTCGAAGACAAGTTATCAAACCTTAAGTACAATTTTTAATAAATGTTTGCGACTAGGTTACTTTCCCGAAAAATGGAAAATAGCCTTAGTATAATTTGCATTCCAAACCAATGAAAAACCCCTGTAAACGTAGTTACCGTCTAATTAGTCTTTTAAATACTATTGAAAAACTTTTTGAGAAATTAATCAAGAAAAGACTTGACAACTTTATACAAGACAAAAATATGCTTCCTAATGAGCAATTCGGATTCAGAAGTAAGCACTCAACTTCTCATCAAGCTTGTAGGATAACAAATATCATCAAAAGTAAATTAAAAAATAAAAAATCTGTAGGTATGATGACAATCGACATTGAAAAAGCTTTCGATTCTGTTTGGCACAATGGCTTGTAGTACATAAATTCTTAATTATTTCTCAATGTCCTACCTATATCATAAAAAATGGATCATTTTTGGTTAAAATAGGATCGAAGTGTATCGCATTCTATTGCAGTTACCTCAGGAGCCCCCAAGACTGAACATTATCACCCATGTTATATAATATTTTCATAGCAGACTTGTCTACGTCCAGTAACTGCACTCTTGTGTTATATGCAGATGACACCGTTATCTTAACAACCTCTAACTGCCCAATTGAAATTACGAACAATTTTGAAAATGTATTTAAAGATATTCAAGATTATTACTACAAAATGGAAAATAAAAAAATTAATGGCGAAAAAACCAAAGCGATTTTTTTTACCAGAAGGGTAAAGTTTAAAAAGAGAGTTTTTTCGGAAAAAAAGAGGACAAAAAGGGAAGGGTATAATATAAAATTAAAATATATATGTATACAAAAAATATATACCAAATAATTAAAATAATTTAATAAAAAAGGCCCACATTTCGAAAGGGAAAAGCACCTATAAAGCTGACCTGCAGATTTATCTGTAGGATCAACTGTTAAAATAAATTAATAAATAAGACTTTATTTCATCAGTTTTTTTCTTCATAAAACCAGAACACAACCTTAAAAATATTTTATATAAATTAATTATGTTTTATCATAGAGTAATCATATAAGTAGTGTATAAGTATAATAGTATATAAGTATATGATTACTCTATGGTTTTATATTAATATAATATACTTTATATTAAACATAATATAAATTTATTTCAGCAACAAATCACAATATTTCAATTTTACCAGCCTCTATTTCATAATTTGTTGTTTGATTTGAGTTCATTACTTCTATTAAAAATGTATTATCACATTTTATTTCATTGTAAAAATTCTTTGCAGTTTGTATATTTATACATAAGGTGTGTTCGTAGTTGCAGTAAAACATGCGTCGGTCTCTTGCAGATTTTTTTCTCTGTCACAACATGAACAAAAATACTTGCGCAGGCGCGCAGAAAATTGTTTAGCAGTCATTTTTGTGCATAGAATCAACACATGCACAATTCGTTTATATAGTAATATTATATTATTATATATTTTTATATATATTTAATATATTGTATATATATTTTTTAAAAATATTTTATAAATATTATTTTTAAATATATTTTTTTTAATATTTAATATATTTTAATATATATATATATTACTTATATATTAAAATATATTATATAATTATTATATATTTATTTCAATATATTTATTTTGTTATGATTATATTTATATATTATATTATTATATTATATTATAATAATAATTAATTTTTATTTTTTACTTAAATATTTTCTCACGATATTCTTATTTATTACATGTTAAATGACATGCACTTTAAAAATCATTCTAAAGCAGGCGCACTAAAATATCTGCACAATCTGCCCGACGCCGACGCGACACCGATTACTATGAACACAAGCGCCTGCTTTTTATCTGCGCAGAATTTTTGATGATATGCAACTACGAACAAAAAATCTGTTTTGTTGCGCAGGCGCGACTACTACGAACACGCCTATAATTGCATGTGACGATCTAATAATGTCTATATTTAGACGAATTCTACAATTTTGCCTTTGAAATATTTAATCCATTTCAAATTTAAAGGTTTTTCCTTAAATTCATCGGAGGAAATATTTTTTTCAACGAAGATTTTTGACATGTTTGCTCTTTTTCTTTACAAAAATAAAATAAATTCAGTTTAAGAGAAAAAGAGAGCAAAAAGAGATACAAATGATCCGAGCGAAGAAAGAGAGTGCACAAAAAGAGTACAAGTTCTCTTTAAAAGAGATATTCTGGCAACCCTAAATATAGAGATTGCCTGGGAGATAGAAATCACTTATTTTTTTTTATGGTAAAATCTTGAGGTATTTCGTTTTTTAAAAAAGAAAATAAAAATTGTTTTTTTTTTCAAAATTTTCTACTTTGAACTACAATATCTCCATAATGGCAGCATCAACTATCATCAAATAAATGTTAAAATATGCTCCAGACCATTATCTTTCTAGAATATATAACTATTATATATCTATTAAATATATATATATATTTAATAGATGAGCAGATATAACGGTTTTTATACAAAAACATCAAAACAACAAGGATACTTTCAAATCTCCTTTTCGTCCTTAAAGGATAAGATGCGCCACTAAAGACATATATTTTTGGAAAGCTAGCAATTCTAGCTATCCTTGGGATATGGTCATTAGGTCCTACGCCGGTACAACATCTCCCTCAGAATCTCCGGTTTTTGTCGCCATTTTTCCTTTAAATAATAAATTAAATAATAAATAAATTAGTCAGCTAGCCTAAATAGTCATCATAGGTGTAAACACAATAGCTCTAAAGCTCTAAAAAAATTAAAATTGTTAAAAAAATTATAAATATGTATCGCATGGCAATAAATACATAAATAAATAATAATAATAATTTAAAAAATATTTTTAGGATAATAAATTTTACCCACATCTATTGTACATAATGCATAAAAGACGAACTGAAAATTTATGCAAATATTTCAAAAGCTTTTTTGATGTAAGTCCCATACATAGTTTTATCTTATTTTAATAAAATTCTTAATTATAAATATATGATTTTTTTTTTTATGTAATTTAAGGAAAAAGCTAAACAATTTAATGACAAATTAGGAATTACAAGTTTATTAATACAACCATTACATAGAATTACAAAATATCCATTATTATTTCAACAAATTATAAAAGATTGTTTTAATAAATGCATTCATGATAATAAAATTAAATCAATATTAGAATTATGTTGTAAAACAGAGAAGAAAATGAGTGATTATGTTAAATTAATAAATGAATCAGAACGTGTTGGAAATATTTGTGAAATACAAGAAAACGTAAGAAAAATTTTTAATTATAAAAATTTAATTTAATTATTTTGTAAAATGAGCTCAAAAATAGAAACTTACATTTACATATAATGTAAATATAAGTACATTTTAATTAACTGATCTCAATTAAAAAGGAGATAATCAAATAGAAAAAAAAAAAAACAATTAGAATATTTTTTTACAATTTATTGATTTTCGATTATTACTTATGTTTTTTTTTGTTTTTGTAGATAAATCTTTACGAAGAAGGACGGTTAAAAAAAGTTGACAAATTCTATGTTTTTGATCGGACTCTTGGAAGACGTTTTAAATCACGAGTATTTCTTTTTGAAAAATCTTTAATTTATACAGAAATTGTAACAAAATTACATTCAGAGAAATTAAAATATCGTGGTATATTTCCATGTGATAATATATCAATAGAAGAAAGAGAGCCTGGATTCACATTATTTTCAGAAAAAAGATCAACACATTATTGTGATTTAGAAGCAAAGCGACAAGATGTTATGAAAACATGGATAACAACTATTAAAAATATAACAAGTGATTGTTCACAAAAGAAACTTTTACAATCAAGAAATTCCGATTGCACACCCTATAATAATTTATTCAGATATCGTTTTTTAAATAGAATAACAAGTACATATTCAAGAGATACTATAGGATCATCATCAACGTACAGTTTAAATAGTAATAGGATGTCGATAGTTTCAACTGGTTCATTTCATACTTATAATACTGATTAAAAATATCTTTTAACTAATTAATAAAATCAACATCTATTTCTATAAAACATATAGTTAGCTAAATGTATAAATTTAAAATAAAAAATGCATATACCGGGTGTTCCAGAGCATGCGTATCAGCTTTTTAAGAGGGGAAGGAGCCGTTATTTTAAAATTTAGACAAAAGTTTATTACCTAAATCGAGGGTGCTCTATCGATTGGTTAACATTCAGAAAAGACCGCAAATCGGTTTTTTAAGATCAAAAATCGCCGAAATTGGCCAAAATCGAGATTTTTAAATGGGAAGGGGTACTTTTTAATGCAAATTCGGATTCTACATCAAAAAATAAAAACTTTTGTAAAGTAAATTTTTTTTTTTTTTGTTTTTTTTTTGTTTAAACTTTGTAGGAACCGAAAACTGAGATAAAAAATATGATAACATGAAAAGCAAATTAATTTATAAAAATGATTATCATTAATTTTAGTTTACCAAAGGAAAATATTGAGCATTTTTGTTTTATTGTTATTAATTTTGAAGAAAAATACTAAGAAAACAAAAAAAAATCATTTAACATAATTTTCTTATTTTTTGTCGTACAATCTGAATTTGCATTAAAAAATACCCCTTCCCATTTGAAAATCTCGATTTCGGCCAATTTTCGGCGATTTTTTATCTTAAAAAACCGACTTGTGGTCTTTTCCGAAAGTTGAAAATACCACCAATCGATAGAGCATCCTCGATTTAGTGAACAAACTTTTTTCTAAATTTTAAAATAACGGCTCCTTTCCCTCTTAAAAAGCTGATACGCATGCTCTGGAACATCCGGTAAATACCTTATGCATTATGACATTGATATTTCGATTAGAATAATTATTATATGTAAATTAAATAAAGTTGTATATATGGATAAAGTAGTGGATAAGATATAATGTGTATTTCAATTTTAATTATTTTAGTTATTTTGAATAAATACATTATATTGATTGAGTAGATCTATTAAATCATTACGTATTGTATTATTCATATTATTCCTTGTATACTTGTATTGTATTGTGACTTATAACACTTATATGGATTTCCATAATTTAACGGGTTTAAAATTATTTTTTGATACACGAATCTTATTTTTAGTTATGTAAATTTTTTTTAAATAAATATCTTCCTTTCAATCAATTCTATTAATATTTCGGAAACTACATATGTATGTACTTCCTTCAATAGTACTTTTGACTAAGTAATTACATTTTATCATAGAGTAATCATATAAATAGAGTATTCACGTAGAGCAATATTTGTTAATCATTTTCTTCTAAAAATTCCGTCTCATTTCTACTCAAATATAAACACTCAAATATAATTTTCGAAACTCAATTCATTTTACTCAAAAAATTTTATTTATTGAGGAGAATATTTCATACAATGCCTCTATACTTCTAGCCTATTCACAGAATGATTTTTCCAGAATTTTATCGAATTACGATTTCGTTTTAAGTGTTTTTTGGTTTTGTGTATAAAGTTTTGCACTCCCAGTGACTAGACTAGGAGTATAGAGGAATTGTTTCATAATTTGAAGAGTATACACATGCGTATGTACTTTTGATTTATATGAAGAGTATATCGTATATGTGTTCACCATAATATTTACATATATCTAATTTAATATAAATAATATATATAGAAAAATGTAAACAATTAAAAAAACACAAATACATAATCGCAAAAATAATGAATGATATACATAGTATACATACAATAATAGGAATAAAACCAAAGAATATACATTGTGGATATTCTTTGATAAACATACAAAAAGTGACTAGCAAACTTTATTCTACGTGAATACTCTATTTATATGATTACTCTATGATTTTATTTCAATATTTTTTTTCTTTATATAACTTTTATTACCATAATATCTGTCTTATCAAATATATTAGTAGGAGATTGTTTATTACACTGATTTTGCTTAATTAGTAGCTACTTAATCATTTTAAATAAATTAGAATACACGTTTCCTAAGACTGTGTTGAGTTGAGTATATTGTTTACCTGTTCCCTAGATATAGCAAATTTATGTTTGTGTTTTACTATGTGTTTTGCTGATACCGATCCAAATGTAGTATGGTTACATCTTTTTCCGGCTATTTCAACTCTTCTTAAATGTTCATATGATTTTAAAATATTCGTATTAGAGACGAGTTAGAGTTCGATTCGATTCAAGTTCAGTTCTGTCATGAAGCTTGTATGTTTAGTACAATGTATTTTTTTATGTCATTTCAAATTCGAAAATGAACTTAATTGAGACTAGAGTTGTAAAAAAATTATTATATATATTCATATCACAGCCTACAATATTAATTAATTATTGTAGTTTATGATTCATATATATGAATATATATATATATATATATATATATATATATATACATATAACATATATCCACTTCCAAAGTCATGTGGATCTGATAAAAAAAAATTTAGAATGCTTTAAATGAATTTACTGGGATAACTAAAAAATCAGA
Organism: Argyra leucocephala; assembly: GCA_963942445.1. Lineage (NCBI taxonomy): Eukaryota > Metazoa > Arthropoda > Insecta > Diptera > Dolichopodidae > Argyra > Argyra leucocephala. Next base: position 1,456,573 of record OZ012681.1, read on the forward strand.
AACAAATTTTTTAATTAATATAATAAAAAATATGTATATTATTATATACATATGTACATATGTACTTCCAATGAAATAAATTTAAAAAATTTTTTTATAAAAATCGAAAGTAATGTGAACTTAAAATGCAAATAAATTTCAAAATTCAAATTTACGTCAACTTTCCAACTTAATTAAATAAGCTTTCATGTGCTTAAATCGATAACACAGATTAATCAAAAATTGTCAAATGTTCAGCTTCAAAATTAACACTTGCCTTAGTAAATATTAAAATAAATTGATTTGGTTAACATTTGATATTTTTTATTTTTTATTGCAATATCATTGTAAAATGATTATCTCGAGATTTACCAAACCAATATATTCTGTAAGTTTAAATAAATTAAAATTTAAAATATAAAACTAAATTTGAATAGAGTTTCAGAAGATTTCATAAATCTACAAAATGTTTTGGGATTCTTACAAATACTACAGAATGTGAAGGAGTTCGGGAAATCATTTTAAATGACCAAAAAACGAGGTATGTATGTATATGCAACATATTTAAATTTAAATATTTGATTTTGGAAGCTTATAACAAATATTTATGAAATACAGAAATTCATTGTCCTTACCAATGATGAATGAAATTCTGAATGAAATAACAAATAATATTAATGATGAAAATCTTCGTGTGATCGTTTTGTCATCATCTTTGGAAAAAATTTATTCAGCTGGTCATAATCTAAAAGAACTTGAAGAAAAATGTTCGGCAAAAGAACGTAAAGAAATTTTTGCCACATTAACAGAAATAATTTTTGCAATAAGAGAGGCTCCAATACCAATTGTTGCAAAAGTAAATGGATTAGCTGCAGCTGCCGGTTGTCAATTAGTTTCATCGTGTGATTTATTAATAGCAAGTGATAAAGCTTCATTTTCGTTACCAGGGTATACTTAGTAAATGTAGATTTTTAAATTAAAATTCAAAAATTTTTTTAAATAGAGCTGATGTTGGAATTTTCTGTTCTACACCAGGAGTTGCAGTTAGTAGAGTAACATCACGTATGAAGTCATCGTATATGCTTTTTACAGGATTACCTATTAGTGCTAGCGAAGCAAACATTGCTGGTAAGAAAAAAATCTTAATCTATTATTCATTACTGTACTTACCCATCATTTAGGAATGGTTAGCTGTGTTGTTCCAAGTGAAAAATTAAATCAAGAAGTTGATAGAATCTGTACGGCAATAAAACGAAAAAGTAGAACAGTTGTTTCATTAGGAAAAGATTTCTATTATAAACAACTGACAATGAATATTTCGGATGCATTCAAGGCTGCTGAAGATGTAATGGTGAAAAATTTATTAACAAATGATGGTCAAGAAGGAATAAAAAGTTTTATTGAAAAACGAAAACCACAATGGACAAATTCTTGATAGATTTAAGGAAATAATTGTGATTTGAAAATACTTTTGTTTATGCTATTTCTGTTACGATAACTTATCCACATATTTTTGTATATTTTTATATTGAAATAAAAGTTTGATTATTGAAAAGTTTTTATTATAAAAATTTATTAATATCAATATGACCTATTAACTATACAATTTTTTATTCTACCCTACCGTTACCTTTAAATTTATAAAAAAAAAAAAAATAATAAACATAAGATAATTGAAAATTTGTAAAAAATCACGAATTTATCCAATTAGGTTTTCTTTTCGTAAGAAAACTTTTCAAACCTTCTTGAGCGTCATTTGTTTTTAAATTTTGTATTAAAAAATCTTCAGCTAAGGCATAAGCATCCGACATATTCATTTCCAATTGTTGGTAATAAAATTGCTTACCAATTTGCATAACTATTCGACTTTTATTTGAGATGTTTTCACAAATATTTGTCATTTCATTCTCTAGACAACCATTTTTTGCCACGCAGCTTACAAGACCTTAAACTAAAAGTAGTTATTAGTTATTCATTTAAATTGTATGAAATTTACCTGCAATATTAGCTTCATAAGCGTTTAAAGGTAAGCCTGTAAAAAGCATATGAAAAGATTTCATTTTTGGCATTACTCTTGTTATAGCCACTGCTGGTGTAGCAGCAAAAATACCAATATCAGCCCTAAAAGAAAAAAAAATAGATACATTTATAATTATCGTATTAATACCAATTAAAACATTTAACTGACGTTGCTAAACGAAATGAAGATCTTTCACTACAAACAACCATATCACACGATGCTATAAGTTGACAGCCAGCTCCAGTTACAAGTCCATCAACTTTTGCTATGACTGGAACTGGAATTTGTTGTATTGCTTTTATTATACGTAATAATTTATCAAAAATTTTTCGTGATCCCTCTGGACCAAATTCAGATATTTCTTTTAAATTATGACCAGCAGAAAATACAGGACCATTTGCAGAAAGAATAATTATTCGCAAATTTTCATTATCTACATTATGTGTTATTTCATCATATAACTCAGACATCATTGCCATTGAAAGTGAATGTCTAAATTTAACAAATTTCGATCAGAAATTTATTTATTTTACAAATTTAACCCACCTCGTATTTGGATCGTTTAAAATTATTTCTCGAACTCCATCATTTTCTTTAGTTTCTGTTAATTTTTTTTGTCGCTTTAATGAGGAAATTTTTCGTCTACGTAATTTTGATAAATTCTAGAAAATAAATAAATAAGAATTTAATTGCTTTAAAACACCGTTTTCAAATATGTACATTAGACAATATTCGAGTTATTTGGTGGAACATTTTAAAAATTTAAATGCGATCTCAAACTAATGTTTAATTTTCACTTCACTTCAAGAGTGACATGACATAGCAATAATAATAATAGTCAGCTGACTTATCTTGTTTGTTTATTTACAAATTGAAATCTTTAAAAGCTCAAATTTCTAATCTAAAAAATTTTTGGAACTTAAAAATACTATCCACATTTTTTAATGCAGCTTTTCAACTGTCAAAATTTATTATCATTACTTATTACAGTCGATAATGTGGTTTATTATAGAAAAATAGAACTTTTAATGTCTAAAAACAAAAATTTTCATTAAGTTGGTTCTTCCAACCAAAATTTTGAATTAAAATATTTGAAATAAAAAATTAAATTCAATTCAAATTACAAACAATAAATTATAAAAATTTTATTTTAAATTTCAGTTTCCAAATTTAAGCATAAATATTAATTTTGAAAAAAAGAGTCATTAGTTATACAAGATTTTATTTTATAATTTATTTAAATTAAAAGTTAATTTTTGAAAGCGCACAATACATTAATATTTATACTAGTTAAACCATAATTTAAGTCTTAATGCATCTACTCCATTTAAATAGTAACGAAATAAACGTTTATCACGCACAAAACCTAAATTCTCATATAAACGAAGGGCTGATACATTTTTCATTTCAGTTTCAAGAACAACTTCATCTGCATTGTCAGCTAACATAGCATCTATAGCCTTTTGTACAAGATTTGTTCCTATTTTTAATTTTCTATATTCTTTTTTGACAGCTAACATAGCAATATATCCTCGTCTAACATTCACATGCATATCTAATTTGCATACTATTGCTCCAACATATTTATTGCCATGTGTTGCTAAAAAGCATAATTTTGGCCAATTATAAATAAAATATCTATAAGTATATATAGAATATGGTTCAGATAATTCAGCTTGAATTAATTTCATAATGTCCTGCATTTGAACTTCAGATTCATATTCCTTGTATTCTATTTTAATATTATTTACATCCAAACCATTTGTATAAGAAATTTGTGCGTTTGTATTTATAGATATCGCCTCCGTTGTAGAACAGTCTGTTTTCTTTTGAAGACCATTTTTTAATTCTTGTCTATTATTATTTGATTCTAAAAATTCTTTTTCATTCTTATTTGAATCAATACTATTACTGTTTTTCTTATTCCCCATTAAATTAATATGATCTATGCCATTAATTTCAGAGCATGTTACATGACTCAAATTCAGATTTTCATTATCAGTATGCAAAATTTTTGAATCTATTTTGTTGCGTTTCGGGCTTTCATATTTTTGGTCCACTGTTAAATTATCTAATTTTTTTACAACTTTGTCAGTGGCATTGCTTTCATTTTGCCTTAATTCAAATTCAATACACTTTTCAAAAACTTCAACTAATTCTTTTTGAAAATTTTCTGAACTTGATGAACTATCATTATGAGAACTGCTTCCTCCTACATTAGTTTCAATTATTTCTTTAACCTTTTCACTTCTTCTTTTCGAATTTCTTTGATTCGTATTACTTTTCTTTTCGTTATTCATTTTGTAGAAAAGAATGTGATAATTTTTTATTAACTATTTTATTTATAATATTTTTCCAAGATTACATATAAAATGAAATGTCAATTGTCAAATGAACCATCATATGTTATGTTTTTGACAATCTAAATATTGAATTTGTCAAAAAGAACCCTCTTGCGGCACCTAACGTTATAATTTCATATTTATTGAAATTTTACTAATTCAAGCCGAACATTAAAATTTTCGAGATGGATTTTTGATTTTTCTTCCAACAAATCGTTTCAGCGAATGAAAAATTTTAATTGATTTTGGAGTGATGCGAAAAGTTCCATTTTCATTCAGTTTTCAAATATGTATTTATATAATTGGTCAAGCTTTTTCAGAACGATCTAGAGCAAAAAAAAACTTTGTTGCGTTCAGTAGTTTCCGTTAATTGAACTTTTTTGTCCAAATGTGTTTGATCAGTGTTCAATAAATTGTTTGAAACATTTCTAAATTAGTCTTTTTTGTTCTGAACAGTTAAACCTAAAAGTCCAATGAAAACGACTCGATAATATCCTTCTAAATTGTCAAAATTTATTTTCGCCGAGTAAGTTCAACGAATTCAAAATTTTCCTTTTGACAACTGATATTAACTGATAACAGCTATGTCGTTTTCATTCAGTTCACGGTCAGGTCAATACTTTAATATGAAATTACAGTAACAACTCAAAACCCAGATATTTATTTGGTTTTTATACAGGTCTCAAATTATTAGAAATTATATTTATCACGAGGAAGGCTTGCGTTGTTTTTGAATAGTTAATTCAATTAACATAATTAACATATTTCTTTTGAATTTAATAAAACCTAGAACTAGAACCGTATGAAAAAAACACAGCTAATTTAAAATATTGATTTCAAATTTTGTATATAAAGATCTAAAATGTTTGGCATTTAATTGTCATTGTACAAAGCAGTTTTGTTAATGTCAAATTAATTTCAAAATCTACTGAACAATTTTAATAAAATTGCCATTTTATATTTGAAATAAAAAGTTTGTTATTTAATAAAACTAAACTTATATAGAAGAGTGAACATAACGAGTAGACATCAAAAAAAGAGTAAACATACGCAAAATTTGTACAAATTTTTAGAAATTAACTGATTTTTAATTAAATTACTGAAAATTAAATTAAATTTTGGTCTTTTTGTCAGTAAAAACTATAAAAATAAATAATTAAGTAGTCTAATGTTTATTTAAATAAAAAAAATATATTGGCTTGACACTAAAGACAACAACAATTGAATTTCAGGAATTTTTTTTCAAATTTCTACAAATAGAGTTTAATTTGCAAAAATTTATTATGGAAGCGTTCTCACGTCAGGTTTGAAAATCTAAATTCTAAACTTAAACTTTAATTTTTCAAAACTTTGTAAAAAGCATGTTCAAATAAAAAAGTAAACTTACAGGAATTCGGATAAATTTTCGCAACAGTACACACACAGAGTACAAACCTACTTCTGTCAACATTTTTTGAGAAAAATTGAAAAGAAAATAATTGAATGTGGCACCTATGGAACCTTAAATTTAAATATCTTTTTATCTCAAATGAAAATTTAGATGGCAAGATCAAATTGAATTGTAAAATAGGGCATGTAGGAGTAGGAGTAGTGAAAGCAAAAAAAACAAGACAATAATTGACACTTGACAGATATTTATTCATTAGTTCATGAACAACGACATTCAATTCAACTTCACCGAACAAAATTCCACAATCCACAAAACACAGTCAACTTCAAGATTATTCAGAAGACAGAAATGAAAAGAAAAGAATTATAAATTTCATTAAATTTTAAATTTTTAGCGCATGTGTGAAATACGAAATAATAATTTATTAGTTTGATAAATAATTTGAAAAATAATTTTTGGTGTAAAATTAAAAGTCAGTTTTCAGTTCTTAAAATTGAATATTATATTTTCTCTTAGTTTGTAATAGAATATAAAAGTTGAGAAATAAAATTTGTTAAATTCGTAAAAAATTGTGCCTTTAAATTTTTATGGAATAAATTTACATAAGAAGTAAATCGTGACAATTAATTTGAAAAACCTATAAACTAGAATGCACAAATAAAAAAGCAAATAAATATTGATGTGATTTTTCTAGAATGAAAAATTTAAAAAAAATAAAAAATATTGGATATCAGAGATTGTTTAAGAAACTATAAAGTTTCTTATAAAATTACATATAATGATTAACTTTATTTTTTAATTAATTGATAAACTTTAATGTTGCAAAATTTACCTGTAAATTTTTTGTATGTCAAAAATTCAAATTATTGGAAATGGCTTTTAAACACTTCAGAATACTATAGTTATTTTTTGTTGAAAAGTGGAGTTCCTAAATTTTTTATATATGTATGTTTATAATACATATTTTGTAGTTAGTGACTTTTGATACAAAAATAAGTTTGTTTAATTAAATTTTAGTTTGTCCCTGCCTAAATGGCAAGTTCGTTAAACAAAACTAGACATAGACAGAGATTGGCTGCAATCTCTTTTCTTTCGAATGTAAGTATAAACATATTACAATTATTTTTCATTCTAAATAGATTTTTATATGTACAAACTTAATTATATTTACATTAAATTTAATATTTTAAATAAGTTGAAATCTTTGTTATGTAGTTACTTATCTATTTGTTTTGATTGTTAAAATAATTTGAGTTAAAAAGCAATTTAATGTTTTAAAGTTCTTGGTTATATGAGAGGCTAATAAAGTACAATATTCTATTAAACGTTTAGGATCAAAAAGTTTATAAAAACATTTTGCTTTCAATCTTGAAAATAAATAATTTCTTTCAGATTTCATTAGATGGTTCACATAGAGACACAAAACTTGGGGCAACAATTGGAATTGGTTGTCATGTTGCAGCAATACACAATGGAGGTATCGGTGGATGTTTTGATGCTTCATCAGAACTATTGGTTGATGGTGATGATGGTGATGCTAATTTTAGTGAAACTGAAAATATGGGTAAACACTTGATAATAGCTGAAAGAAAGAAGGTTATTAAAAGACCTATGGGTAAAAGTTCTACAGATAGATTATCAGAAAGCTCTGATTCTGATAGTGTTAAGATACCACTAAAAATGTCATCGAATACTCCACTGAGAGATCGGTAAGTGGAAATGTAAAACATGAATTACTTATAAAATTAGAAATTTTTTAAGTAACTTAGAAATAATAATTACGTATTTATAATTTTAAATTCAATTCATAATTATATTTTAGTATAAACATATCCATTTTTCTAAAAAAAAAAATGGTACGTCAAATAAATCTGAAGTAGTTTTTATTTTATTAGTATTAATAACAATTTACTAAGGTTCATTCATTTATTATTTTACTTAGGTTCTATACAAATTTAATACATGTAGTATTTACTGTCAAAAATGTGCAGAAATTTTTAAAGTTTAGATCTAGAAATTTCCCAAATCTTTCTATCAATCTAAAATTTCATTAACTAATAATCCTACATTTTTAATAAATTTATGATGCTTTACCTCTCTGCAAAACGGTTTGTCAATAACTATATTGTATACCTTCAATTAGTAGTTCAAACTAAATTTCGAGCACTAAAGTTTTAAAGTTTTTACTAGGCAAGTTATAAATTCTCCGAAATTTAACTCTTTCACATAATTTCTTAGCAAACCTCTGTTAAGCTAACATATTCTGCCTCCGTTTAGCGGAATGCGCGCTAAATACTACCTTTTCTTTAATAGATTTAATAGCAAAAATTTCTTCCCCAATCTGAATTCCTCGTAAATGTGCAAATCGGTTTTCCATTCCTAATTATATTTTAGTTCATAATTTGTGGTAATCAAATAACTAATAAGTAACATGTTTTACACTTTTTATGTGTTTTATCTGGGTTCTTATTATGTTGGACAAATTTCGAAATAGAAAGCATAAGTATCTGGTTTTATTTTTTACATACAAAAATTTTATTCTACGGTTATTCCCAACAGCATTCGAACCTTTACATATCAAACTACCAAATGTTGTTTCGAAGAAATCTACAACATATCGGTGACTATAAACTTTTGTCACTATAAGCATACTTTATGTTCTTGGTAGTGAAAGAAAATTCGACTTTTAATTGCAAAATTTAAAAAATTTTATTTTTATTTTTAATTAAATAAATCATAATTCTTCTTAATATGTCATCAATAAAACTAATGGATTCAGAAATTATCTGACTTCTTTATTGGAAATATTCAGTAAACCACATATAATTATCTGTTGTGTCTTGATGATGATATACATATCAATTCAATAAGTCATTATTTTGACACCAATTTCTTTAAATTCGACCAAAACATTGTCATTTTGGCTTTGTTTAGCTTTAACGTATTACATTAAAACATCTTTGGATAATTATTGTTCAACAACATACTTTTTATCATTTTATTTCCAATTTCACTAAAGGCTTTAATGTTCAGACACCCAAATTTATGATGCCATTTAATGTACTACTTTGATTAGATTAGACAATTCTTTATTTCAATACTTACAAATCGGAAGACTATTTAAGTTTCAACTTTTGTTATTTAAACTTATAAATGAGAATACATAATTGTATTTTACTATAAAAACACATGATAGGATATTATTTGTTATCAGATCAAACGAACTTCGATTATTCATTTTATTTGTGTTGTTTAAATTTAATTATTTTATTAATATACATAAATTAAATTACTCTAGATTAAAATAACGATTAAAAACTAATAAAATTTATAAATTACACCTTTTCCAACTGCAATTCATAATATGTAGTCATTTGAAATTCAGAATAGAAATTTGAATCTCAGGACGGTCATTTGAAATTCAGAAATTTTGTACAAATATTTTAAATTCTGTGTTTGGCTTTGTTTGTGTATTTAACCGATGTGTGATGTTTAAATATTAATTTTTTATCTAAATATTTATACTGTCCTAGATATTTTACAGTTGTCGGTTGCGGTTCCCATTGTAGGTACATATTTCCGTTTTTCTATTCTGAAACTTTGTTGCGGAATCTGTTTAGAACAATCTCAACTGCAATTTTCCATTTTGTTTTTAAAAAATTCATAAAGTGTTACAGTTTTCTCAAGAATTCGTACTATCTTGTAGAAACGAAAAATTCAGTATTGTCAACGAATAGTGGCATATTGCATTCATCACTTGTTGCTATGTCGTGATTATAAAAATTGTATAATGTTGTCAATAGAACTGATCCTTGTGGAACATCTGAAACTTCAATGAGCTGAAACTTCAGTCATATATTGATAAGACAATAATATAATATTCTATTTACTTTTATTTAAGAATTATCTAAAATATTAATTGACAAGAAATAAAACATTTAAAAAAAAAAAAAAAAACTTGTGGAACATCAAATGTTTTTTACCGTTCGATGGATTTATTCCCATTAATATATAACTTGAAAGGATACCTGTGATAAATATGAATGAATAATTTTTGCTATGTAATTTGGATTGTAATTAATTTAAAAATAAAATGATTGTTCCACACACGGTCGAATGCTTTTTATATGTCCATTAGTCCTGTTGAATTCATTTTGCAGTTCATTTTTAACATGTTACAATCAGAATACTATATACTATTTATTACGTGACTCTGGTTTTCTCTTAAATTAGTTTTAAATCGCAGCGCATCACGCTCTATAAAAAATTATATAAAAATAAAAGAAAACATTCACTTTAATTATTTTATCCACTGATTATAGAACTCGTGGTGATATTTCTATTTGTTTGAATCGATACAAATAGATTGCTTCCGTTAATGTTTGTAATGTAATACAAGAACTATGATTTCTGAATGTTAATTTAGAATTTACACTTGAAATAACCCCTCTGGCTTTAACTCAAGTCCTTTAACAAAATCCTAAAATAACTTTCTTAATTTTTTGTTTGTATACATACATACATTTGTACATAAAGAATATAAAAAATACATACATTGTATATATACATACATTTGTACATAAAGAATATAAAAAATATTTGATAACTGTATCGGCTTTCAAATTATGCAATAGTTTTTGCTTATTGCGTATTTACAAGATTATTTATACATACATAGTTTGGAGTTTTTTAAACCGAGTTTTTTTTCTAGTTGTCACATTATTTATAAATATTTTTTCTGTTTTAATTTGTTTATTATTTTATATATACTTACATATATATATATATTTATTATATAAACAAATTTTGTCAATTAAGTTAAACTTGGTTAAACTTATTATTTATATAAGTAGGTATACTTGATTTTGAAAAATAACTCAAGTATAGTTTAACTTTCAATTATTGTTTTACGTTCAGATTCAATTCACGCTATAGCGTCAATAATAAATCAAAATAAATATTTGAATTGAAATAAGAAACTCGTATCCGTTTGATTAAAAGCAAATACAATCTTACAATTTAAAATCTGACCTGAAGTTTTTTACAATTTAAAAAATATGCGATTCAAAACTACAAAATAGAACAATAAAAGTCAAAATTCATGATTGTTGCTTGTTTTGCTTTTGTTAATAACAAAATTGACTATAGGTTTTTATTTTTAGTCATATATAAACTTTATTTTAATGTAAAAACTTACGTATTTTGAATATTTTCTAAAAGTATTTTTCGAAATTTGAATTTTACCATTTTAAACAGAAAATTTTTAAATAATTTTCTTCTTAACTATAGTTTCCATTTCTCTGAAAAAGTCTTCCTATTTATTGTATTTACACTTAAACCTAAATTGTTCATAGTCCAGTAAAACATTACAAGCTTTTCCATTACATATATTTGGTCTGTATGTTAACTTGCAAATTTATATAAATTTGCGTATGTTAACTTTTTTATTTGCATGCTCTTTACAAATTTTTGGGAAATTTAAGAGAGTTTTGTGTTTAAAACGTCAGAGCTCTTAAATAAATTTTTGGAAATGAAATTTCTATTTGCAAAAATTTTTAGAAATTTACTGTCAATTTTTTGTTGTTGTATTAAATGTCAATAGAATATTTTTCATATAAAAAGTAGTTATAGTTATTTTTTACATGAAAAAATTTGAAAAAATTTATACAAATTTTGCGTATGTTTACTTTTGTTTGTAAAAGAGATAATTTTAACTATTCTCGCAGAATTTTATGATCACGTGATTTTTCCTCTCATTTGCAAATTTTTACAAATAAAAATTAACATACAGACCTATTATGTATTTACCCAAGACTAACACTAATTAACATGCCAAGACAGAAAATTGCAATGGGTTAGTGCAATGGTGTCGGGACAAAACTACAGAAGACAAAATTTTATATGGACAAAATTTCATATTACAAAAAATTACATAGGTATTAAAATTTTTATAAAAATTTAAAATTATTTGGTTTTTTAATGAAGACACTTTTTTTCTTAAAAGTAAGAATAACTAGGTATTAATTGTTTTATTTGGTTAAACATGGTCTTATTACTTATATTTTATTATGGTATTATAATTTTAAATTTTGTCTCATGTAATTTTGTCATGTAACCTAGTGCATAACATTTTATATTTTGTTGTAAGCCTTTCACAGTGAAATTATTAAGTAAAATATTTCATTTTTTTAAATATTAATACTCCAAAATATGTAAAAAAAAAAAAAATGGAAATTTAACGCATCCTTTGGACGAAAGTTAAAAAAAATTAATAGTTTTCAAGCTATAATCCGATTTGTAAGTGGTCCACTATTTTTTCCCCTAAGATTGCGTGTATTTAAAAAAAAAAAAACAGGCCTACTATTAATCTTTCCTTTCCAAATGTCTCGGCTTATTAATTAGTGTTAATGTTGTATTACCTCTAAAAAAATTCCAGGCGTAATATTCGCGGTCAAACATGAAAAAAATATTTCTTTTCTCTTCATTTATTTTAAGTCAAAACAAAGTTTTCTATTTCCGCAAAACAATTAATTTTTCTTAACATAACATTTCTGTTACATTTGGTATTTTTTTCTTTGCTATTATTTGGTTCTTGTATTAAATATATAGTTTTCGTTTATGGGTTCAGAACTTGGATATGATTTTCTATGACTGTGCTCACATTGTAGTGCAATTGTAATCAACAAACTTGGTTGAAAAACTCTCCGACCGAGGTTTACATTATATGCCTCACTTGCGTTGCGAGTACATCTTTATATGTGTACGTAAATGTTTATTGAGCATTGTTTTGAATTTTGTGCGTTAAAAAAATAAATATAATAAAATAAACTAAAAAAAATCAAAAAAAAAAAAAAGGTAAATTTACTTTTATATTTTAAAGGCCCACATCCCACATCCCAGGTTCACTGTTTAATAAATAAATAAATAACTAAAAAAAATCAAATGTTAATTAATATTATAGACATTTTGATAGTTCGATATTACCTATTTAACTTTTCACTTACGAATGATTTTGTTTATTCCGCTTTGTTCCTGCCGATTTGATATTTTTTTGAAATTTTTAATTTGAGAATGATTTTTTGTATAACATAAAAATATTTCTGACCTGCTAAAAGTTACATTTTGTGAGACAGCTAAATTTTTAGTTGAAATGTTTTAAAATTTTGCAACCATTTTTCCGTCGTTTTTCTTCGGTTAAATTCGTTTTAAAGCTCTTCCTAGGAGAAACGCATAAGTGCGAAAGAGAAAGAATATTTTAAGATAACAATTGCACTATACGCGTGAACATAGGGTATTAAGATTTATTTGAAAAATAGTTTTTTAATTCTTTTTATTAACTTTTATTTATTCAATTAATCGGTAATTTTTTGCGGTAATATTTTGAAAAAGCTTCATATTTAAATTTTTGAGTTCTTGTCATTGCTTTAATTTACTAAGGTGGAAAGTTTTACAGATATTATTAGTGTATTAATTAATAATACTAATGTCAGATTAGAACTGTACCAAAAACAAATACATATACAGTAGTATTTATTTTACCTATATATTTTATAAAACCGATATATTCGACGTGTCAAATGATAACAATGGTAGAAGTTAAATCGTAGTTATTTAAAATAAAAATCCTCTTTGAATCTATAAATATGAGTCACGCACGAACTTGAAAAACTATACCAAATCGATTCGGCAGAGTTATAAAAAAGTACAAAAGAATCTAATAGTAAAAGGTAACCTAGTTTGGGTGAATCGAGAGGAATGGTAGATCTTAATCTATTAAAAAACATTTAAAGAAAGTTCACATAAAATTTCAGTATATTAATAGCACTACTGGGCATGAATTAAAAGCAGTAAAAACTAGCTGAGACATTATCGAACTTTTAGTATAAAAATCAACAACAATTAAAAACCTAGTGTAAAACAGTCTCTCAAACTCTTTTGTATGTATTTAATTCGTAAGATAACAGATTTTAATTTTTGTAATATTACTTAACTTATCAATTTAAAATAGTGGTTCTATTTGTATACTAAATAATTTAAAGTCGAGTATTGCTACTGAAGCTTTGTGTAAATAAGTAATAATTCTCAATTATAACATTCTTAAAAATAATTTATACACCTATACTATATACTTAAAATTTATAATAGATAGTGACGTTTCCCATTCTATATTTAATTAAAGCTTGATGAAGTTGTTTGAACAAAATTTTGAATATAAAAGTTAACCACATAAATAATTTGATTATTACTATATATATATATATATATATATATATATATATATATACAAATTTTTTTTTGTATTAAATTCTTTATTTCTCTTTTAAAGCTCAAAATGTGCAAAATATTTTTAAATAAACATAAAACAATTATCTCAAAAGGAAATATTTTGATACATTTCATGATTTAAAAACAAAAACTATTGACATACACAAGATTAAACATTACTTGATGTAAATTCAAGTGTTGGGGTACAACTTGATAACATGATAAATTAAGGAAAGTAAACAAAAACAAAAATATAAATAAATAAGATAAATAATTATACACTTACTTAAATTATCAGAATGGAATTATTTGATACAAAATAAAGATAAAGAAAGCTCTGCAAAAAAAAAATTAGAAGTAAATTAAAAAAAAAAAAAATTTAAAAAGCGATGTTGAGAAATTTAGACGAAATTAAACAATAGAAAAGAATAATTTTTACTGACTATGTCAGATTATTTCGGAAATAACTCGTCATAGCTAAAAACATAATTAAGGTTCTTCTAACAAATAAAAATTATATAGGAAGGGTTTATTTTGAACTATTTTCGAAATAAAACACATTTTAAGCTTATAATATTCCTTAGTTGGATTATAAAGTATGATGTATAGATTTTGAAGTACCTTTAAATTGCCTCTTAACCTATGCAAATAGGACTGGACTGAGTAGAATGAAAATATTATGGGGAAACCGTTATTAGACAGAAAACAAAAACGATCTTATGACTGAATAGAATCGATTTGTGAGTCTATGCAGTAATATTAACGGTACATCTTAACAAGAAGAGCAAGAATCTCGGTAGGTTATTGAGAAAACATCTCAGAAGTAAAAAGAAGGAATGTGACAGACGTATTTCGGTTTATCAAAAGTGTTAACTGGCTCGACGACAGAGTCTGGTGAATATTAGATCGATCCCCAGCGGGCCGAAATACCTAATTGCGAAAGATAAGCTAAACTTATCCTATTCATCTAACCAAACTATGTAAATTATTACCGAAATACCCTGAAAAATATTTTCCATAAAATAGCAATAACTATGAGTACGTTTTAAATTTAGTACATAACTATGTATATAATTTTCTTTTATTACAAAAACTATAGTTATGTATTGGCAATTAATTACTATGACTAATATGCAAAATAAACAATGTCAGTAAATGTAAGTAGACTTCTTGTTTGTTAGACATTTCATTTCATATCTTTAAATAATGATAATTTTCTGTTTTATTTTAAAAATTTATACTCGTAAGTATACTCTAATCACATGTTATCAGTAAATTTTTGTGTTTAATTAAAAAAAAAAAATTAGAATGATAAGCAAACATTTGTATTTCTTTAACTTGTTTACCTCAAATAATTTGTTTTGGAACTTAATGTCTAATGTGTTAGTCGACATACAATAAAGTCGACAATTATTTATGTTTTATTTTATGAAAGTAATATTTTTTATTTGCTTTATTTTACTTAAAATATATTACAGTTAAATATAATGTTTTTAAACTTTTTGGTTTGGTAAAACTTGTTTGCTTTTATTTGCAGGACTTCAAGTAATGCCAGTGATGCTGTTTGTATACCAGAAAGGAGAGCTCGTTTAAATACGGTACCAACACGGTTAAACGTTATAAATAATCAATTGCCAGTTGTATCTGCTGCGTCCACATTGAGTAATGTCAATACAATAAAACGTTCAACTTTGATGAGCTCACAAGGTTATAATCATGTAACCGATGATAGTAGTACAGAAAGCTTAACACCTTGTCGTACCACATATGGTATGAATTGTAAGAATGTCCAAATCACTGCACTAGATGCGAAAGATATTAAGTTAATGAGTACATCATCGCACAAAAATCATCAATATAAGGATGAAAGAATTGTTTTAGTATCAAGAAAGGTACCGTTTTTTATATTTTCCAGTATACCATATTGTAAAGGCAGAAATGGAAGGTATGAAAATATGTAATTGTAGAACCAAAAAAAAAATGTGATAAATATTTTTCAGAGCTGAATTACGAAAAGAAGGTAGACGTCGTAATACATCTGGACCAAGACCTTTGTCAGCCAACGATGCACCATTTGATCCTTTTAGTTTATTGGGTATTGAGCGAGGAGAATGTCTTCAGGTAATTTTGTTAAAAGTTAAATATAATTTTTAGTTAAGGATTAGTTATTTTGTTTTAATAATAGGAAGTCTCCTACGGTCATTTATTAGTACCATCAAGACCATTTGCAAAAGACAAAAAGCATGGTATTACCTGCAATGCTATACCAGAAAATAATTTTGAAATAACAGGAACGGTTGCACTTAAAAATCATGGTATCGCAAGGTATTTATAATTTTAAATTTTCTTTTATAAGCGTCATAATTGAATCCTGAAATATTTAGTGAAAAATAGTCTCGATAATAATTTCGAAAAATATAAAAACAATTATTTATTCATTCTTCTCAACATCGACTTTCGAATCAAGCCAATAATCTAAATTTTAGATAGGTAGGTAGGTATTAAATAGAAAGAACTTTAAAGAACTTTACATACTAGAAAATGAATATATTATTTTAATCAACAGTTATACTAGATAGATTTAAAATACCAGATTTAAATTAATACTATTCTTTTTTTATTTCAATCGAATTTAATTCAAACAATTAAAACTATGTAGGTTACTATTTTAGAAACAGTGCATTGAAATAGAATTCGTAATATTTTAGTTAAATATAAATAATAATATTCAAATCTTTACAGGCTGAAATCATATTTTCTTTTGTAATTCAATAAAATTGAATATGTGTTGGACCCGAACAACGTCGGGTTGGGTGGCTATGCTAGTTTAATATAAAATAGAGTAGAAAAAAAAAAAAAATGTTTTGTTCAAATTTAATTTAGTAATGATTTTTTACCTGACATTCAAATACATAGTTATAAGTAGTTCTTAAATTAAACAATTAATTCTTCATAGATTATTATTAATAATGAACAGAAATAATAATGGAACAGAAATTAGTAAGGAATACATTTTATGGAAGTTATGTGCTCTTTCCTTTCACAAAATTAGCTCACGATCATAATATAAGAAACTATAATTTGCTAGACAATCACAAGTTCTATTATCAAGTTCTATATCATTCTATTATGTACATATGTACTATATCTAAAAAGTTTTTTTTTTTTTTTTTTAATTTGAAATTTTAGATTTAATTGAAAATAATTATATTAGTATATAAAGTATTATTGTCGTTATTTTTTAAATCTTATTAAATTTTTTTTTTAAATTTTGTGTTTGTAAATTATTTTTTTTTTATTCATAATGATATTAAATATTCATACTATGTTCATTGTTGATACTACACAAAATTCGGTGATATATAATTTAATATAGTGTAGAAAATGTTTAACTTTACTTTTTTTTTTAATTAAATTATCGTTATATTTACCATTTAGTATCAATAATATAGTAGAATATAAATAAAAACAAAATCATATTTAACTCATTTCGAATTCGATCATATCATATTTTTCAGGACAAAAGTTATAACGGGCCAAAGAGACAAAAAGTGGTAAACATTACTTTTTTTTAATTCAAACATAATATGTACATATATATATATATATTTTTTTGTAAATTTGTATTAAAGTATTTTTGATAAATTGAGTAAGTCGTCTTTTACTCCTTTAGTTTAATCAAAATTTGATTTAAATTCTTCATTGAATATTCCTTCTATTTGAATGTTAACTGATACTAACCTACTAGTAATACATAATTATTAGAAATGGATCTCACAAAAGGTTTGTTTAGATTAGAAGGAACGTATTTGTGAGATCCATGTTCAAAATTACACAAACAAAATGTCTCAAAAATTACATATATCTTGTTGATTTTTTGTTTTTTTTTTTTGTAGTGCTCTTTATTGTTTTGAAACATTTTCCTTTATTATTTTAAATATTTTAACTTATTTTTGACAAAAATTAACATAAATATTGTGTTTCGTTTGTTGCATTTACCATAAATATTTGAAAATATTTTTATTTTTTTAATTTTATACGAGTACTTTTTTGTTCTATTAATACTGACGTTATTTTGGTAGGTGTTATGCTTACGATAATTATACTGGTCGAAATAGTGCAACAAGTCCACAACCAGATATAAAAATATTAGACGATGAAAATAATGAAAGTCGTCCATTTCAATTTCAACAATATTCAGCAAATTTATTGGATGATCCAGAACTAATAGCTGGCAAACATCGAACCTTATTAACATTTACTTCATATATGACTTCAGTAATTGATTATGTTCGACCATCTGATTTGAAAAAGGAACTGAATGACAAATTCAAAGAAAAATTTCCCCATATACAACTAACACTAAGTAAATTACGAAGGTGATTTTTTTAGTTATATTTTTCACAAAAATTTTATACATATTCTCATTTATTTTCAGTATAAAACGTGAAATGCGTCGCATTAATAAAATGGATACACGTATTGATTTGGTCACAATATCACAAGCTTATGTTTATTTTGAGAAATTAATTTTATCTAACATGATTAACAAAAGCAATAGAAAACTTTGTGCAGGTGCTTGCCTCCTTTTAAGTGCGAAAATGAATGATGTCAAAGGTGAACTGCTGAAAAGTTTAATTGAAGTAAGCTGTTAATGTTTAAATTTGCCTTTTATTTCTTATACCATATATTTATTTTTTAAATTTTCTTTTTTAATTTTAGAAAACTGAAAATGTTTTTCGTTTAAATCGAAAAGAACTAATTGCATCAGAATTTGCGGTACTAGTTGCTTTAGAATTTAGTCTTCACGTTCCCATACATGAGATTTATCCCCATTATCAACGTTTGGTTTATGAATCTTAAATAAACAAGTTAGAGTAAAAATGTAAAAATTAAAAATATGTTAATAAAGAACGAAATATTTAATTTCTGTAAAGTTAGGAGAAACGTATTAAACGATATGATTTTGTATTTGTAATATATAAACAAAACGGTGCTTATTTAACTTATTGATTTTTCGTAGAAGAAAATAGACAAACTTAAATAAGAGTTAATCTTTTCTAATATTGAAACAAATGTATGTCAATAAAATACTTTTAACAATATTTTTATATATATTTTTTTTTTTTTTTGTTTTTGATATATTCTACTTAATTTCTTTTGAGAATGTATTTTAGTTTTTATATTTAAGTTTTTTCAACAAATAGATTAATATTATTAATTATAGATATGTATAAGAGAAAACTTTGTGGAAAACACTTATATATTTTATACGATACAAAAATTTATACATAAGTAAATAAGCTTCTTATAAAGTAACAAGTTTTTTTATGAAGGTTAACAGAAAAGGCTTGGAGCGAGCATAATTTGACATTCTGTTATTTCTTATTCAAACTATTAAAAAATGTTATTAAAAAATATGTAAATATAAAATTTAGATATGTATTACAATTGTATTTTTTATTTTAATTTAAAAAAAAATCTGTGGAGAGGCTCTCAAGTCGTTAGATTCTGCCAAAAAAAAAAAAATTTTATTTTTCTGTCTATATTGAGAAAGACAGAGTTTAAAAATGTCTGTGCGAAAAAAAAAATGTATTGGTTTACTTTTACTGCAGTTAATAAATAAATTGAGTCAAGAATTTAGCCAAAAGGGGGAAAGAAGACAATTTAGACAAAATAAACTTTTGAGTTTAATTTGTTTTTTAAAACCTACATTTTATTTTCGTAAAGAAAAACAGAGTTTTAATAAATTGTGGCGAGGGCAAAAAGCCGTCTACAAAAGTTTTTAGTGTAACTAAAAATTAGAATTCAATTGAATAAAGTCTATTTCGAGCCGCTGAACCGAAAAATTAGAAAAACAATTTTGTTGTAGGTCCAGTGTACCAAAATATACGATACAAAATATGTTTTAATATATTGGTTAACTAAAAAATTTTTTTTGAAATAAATAATAATTAACATACCCTTATTAACATACTAAATGCATTTTGGCTACAGACAAAAAAATAAAAATGGCAGAGATCCGAGTTTCAAAGGGCGTCACCAACAATAAAATACTCCTAATAACGTATTAAATGCCATTTTATTCAAAAAAAAAGTTTTGTCGATTCAGAATCATAGCATCGGGACCGTCATTCCTTCATACCCTGTAAAATGTCCTTTTATTAAAAACAAAGTTTATAACAATTTTTTTGTAGGGTCAGAGGTCGGGTGTAAAGACCTTTATAAACGTACTCTTATGGGCACTTTTCTAAAGGTAAGTTAACTAAAAACAAATTTGCCCGAGGTCTGGTGCATCAGAATTCAGGGGTGGCAGCACGTAACTTGTTACAAACGCTTTTTTTTGTAACAAAACACCAGCGTCAGAAAATTTTTTTGGCAGCATGTACTTTGAAACAATACTTTGGGATTGAAACAAAAAAAAAATTACGAAACATTTTTGCAAATTTTTTTTTTTTTAACACACGTCAACTATTTATACCGGAAATTTTCATTTGAGACGCTCAGTAAAAATGGGCGTTTCAAATGTTACGTGTTGCCAAAAGTAGCGAAACAAAATTAAAATTGGCGAAACAATTTTACGTGCTACAGTTTTTCAAAAATAGCGTGACAACATGTTTGTAACAAGTTACGTGCTTCCACCCCAGGATCGAAGCCATTAATAACGTTTATAATGCCTGATTCACTGATTCAGAACTGATTCAGAAATGTTCCAAACACATGCGCGCGCATATTTTTTGTATGAAAATTTGAATTCTCTCAATTTTCAAAATTGTTCGGAACATTTTTTTCTCTCCGGAACAAAAGTTGATTTAACTTTAACTTTGTGTTCGGAACAATTTTTTTTTTTTTGCGTATACATTAACAATTATAATACTGGAATGATATGGTTGGATTTTGTTATCCAGGATACTAACCAATACTTACCAAATGAAATCTGTTTTTTAAAAATTAAAATCATAACATAATCAACGAATTATTTATTACGAACGATTAAACTAATTGCTATATAAAAATTTATTTTTAAAATGTGTAAGTAATCTTTTTATTATCCGATTTATAGTCCGATAAAGTTATTTTTTAACATTTATTGTATGTATATTATTTAAGATAATATAATTATCAAAACTATTGGTTCCTTAAAGTAAGTAATAAATAAAGTTTTAGAAGTTTTAAATACATACATATGAAACTTTATTGATTCAATTATTTTATTAATTTTTTTTATATTGTTAATATAAAATGTCCCTGATTTAAAAATTTCAAAATATATCATAATTATACAATACAAGTAAAGTTTTAACCTCAATTATATTACAGTTATAAATTATAACCTCAATCCCGGTATACAGGGTATACTATAAAGTCTGTACATTGTGCAATTTAATGTTGTTTATGATCTCACGAAAATGCTACAATTTTTTAGTTTTACTTTAATCGAATGGGCACGGCGATTGATTGCTTCATGATGAGTTAAATAAAGTGTAATCACGGTTTAAAAAAATGATTTACTTTTACTTTATTTGCATCAAAAAAAATTATTTCGAAAACTAAATGTATGTAAAACAATTATAATTGAGAAATTACAAAAAGTCAAGTGTAGTAACATCTGAGTTGGGAATTTTTTCTTAAATCAGAACAAAATTTCATTTAAAGAGCTTCAGATTAATAAAATGAGTATTCCAATTTAAAGTGTTGTCTAACTTCTATGGTTTACTGTCTAATTTCTACGACAAAACTGTTGTCAGATTTTATTGTAAATTTTTCAAGTTTTCTACTTGGTGATTTGAAGTTCATGTTTTGGTTTTTGATACGTTATACCGCATTTATATTATTCTAGGTCTCGGTCTATCATTTTCGTGTTTATTTTCTTACATCATTTTCTGATCAGTGATCATATCCAATCAAAGTACATTTTTTTTTTTTAAATATACAATTAATTTTTTTTATACATATATAAAATGTCAAAAAAATATATATATGGAGTAATGAAGAAACAAAGGAGATGTTAGAAATATGTAATAAATTGGGGATTATTGAAAATTTCTATCTTATCAGGGTAAAATAAACTGAAGTTATCTTCAAATAAAATCTATATCAACAAATTTGTATTTATGTTATCAACTTAATTTTTGTTTTATTTACGCCAAATACTTTTGCCACTCGTTTATTTACCATTTATATTTTTATTGCACGTTCAATTTTTATTACCGTCGATTTTTATTTTCCAGCAAATTTCCATATGCATTGCATATTCGTGCGTGAACCTTCGATAGTGTTCGTAACAGGCTCTTTTGAAACTTTGTTACTGTGTACCACATATATATCTACTTGCATGTTATCCGTAATATTTTTAACAAGACTAGGTATTTTATGAATTAAATCATTTATTTTTATTGCGTAAATATCGATATTTCGGAAGCAACTTACTTCCTTCATCAGTGCTTGAGACTCTGAAACACTTACAATCACATTGCATATACCGGCTGCTGCAGAGCATGCGTATCAGATTTTTAAGAGAAGGAGCCGTTATTTTAAAATTTAAATAAAAATTTTATAATCTAAATCGAGGATGCAATTACCTATAAAGTAGTTTAGTAAACATTTATATTTTGAATGCTTTAATTAAATTGCTGAATCTTGTGACTTTTAGCATGACTTGTCATATACATTGCTGAAAACGCGATGAAGCAAAATGAACATGAATAACAATCCTATTTGCTAGTCATTTTAGTATGATAATTGGCACGTAAAAAATAATTATTAAAGTTTTTTAATTTTTTTTCCTTTTATTTATTATGAGTTAACAAAAATCTCTTTTTTTCGCTTATAACAAATAGAATTTTTAAATTTTAATATTAATATTTCTTTTTAAAATTTATGTGTTACGCATAAATTTTTATTATGTATTTTAAGATTTTTAGTAGTTGCTTACATAAGATTTTTTAATATTGTTAAATATTTAATTTTTCTGTTTTTTTTCAAATTTCCTTATACTTACATAATATGTTTACATCATATAATATATATTTCATTCAAAATTTTGAATATTTATTAACAAAGAAAATTAATATATTTTTTTGCCATTAACAAAATTATAAAAAAATTTATTTTTAAATTATATTTTTTATTGTTTTTAGTTACAATGAAAATCAAAATATGAGTCTTTTGAAAAATTTATTTTTTAGAAATTAAAAAATTTTAATATACCTACATACATTATTTTTTACATCGAAATTATATGTGTATTTCGATTAATTTAATTTATTATCCTTTTTAATCAATAATTATACACATCAAAATACATAGAAATACAAAAAGAATTAATAATTGAGCGAAAACTTAATAGAAAATATATGAAATACAATACAAAACAATAAAAACTTAAATTTTGACACACGGAATGTAGTTCTTAAATCAAGAAAACGATTATAAATTGAAAAAAAAAACGCACTGAAAGAATTTAATCAAAATTAATTTGATAAAAAAGTTCAACCCTGTTATTATATTTTATTTACACATTTAAAAAAATAAAATTATAAATAATTTAGTAAAAAAACAACATAACGATCAACAGAATACAAGATTTTATTCTTTCTTTACAACGTTTATTAAAATTATTCAAAACATAAACATATGACTTGAAATGAACAATTTTGTTCATAAAAATGTTTCAAAACAGATTAATTTTTACTCTTTCCAATGTCGATCATGCGTTTAATAAATCGAATACTTTTATATTAATGACTGAGTATCGCGTGATAGAAATTATTGCATGCGAGAATTATTTATGAACGATAAAATTCTATTGCTCGGAGTAAAATGAAAAAAATTACGCCGCCATTTTCATTCCAAAACGGCAATTTACAAAACAAAAAAATGGCGTCAAACGAGTATATTTCAAATTCTCAGCTTTTCAATTCTATCGAATGACAATATTTCTATATTGCATGCATTTTATTTGTTTTTTATTTTAGATGATAATAAAAATATAGTGTGGCGAAATGAGAATATATCGATATATGTATATATATATATATATATATATGTATATATTTTATACAATTAAATTTAGATTTAATTGATTTATTTTAGTATTTTAGAAATGTATAGAATCCATTTTGTTTTGTGTGTGGGTGACAAAGAATTAAATCACATACATAAATATATATATGTACCTGTTTGTGCATTGTAAAATTTGTAATTTAAGTAAAATTTCTGCTTTTTATAATTTTCTTTCAATTTGGTTTTAATAAAAAAGAAAATTTTTCAAACAAATGTTTGCGAAACGTAAATTTTGCTTATAGCCAATAGCAAAAACTATTAGAATATTCCAAATATAAAGAAAAAATTTGTTTAACTTATTTATCTACATTATAAATAAGCAACAAATTGAACAGAATTTCTCCACCTTAGATTTACAAATTCAATTTTTTATGTTAGGTATTTGAAAAAGTTTCCGCTATTTAAACCGGTAGTGATAGTGGGAGAAGATTTGAACTGTCTAATATTTCTCGTTGAATTTTTAATTTTTATCTTTTCATTCCTCAGTTTTTCAAGGTATGGTCTGATAAAAAATTTATACTTTCTTTGCTTCAATTTAATTACATTTGTATAGAAAGGTAAATGTTTGTACATTTGTAAAAAAGTAGACGTTTGAAGTTTGTTTATAAATTTTCCAGATAAAAAAAATGGTAAAAAGTGAAAATAAAATACAAAAAGAGAATTTTAAACTTACTATATTTATAATTCAGATTTTGTTAATTTATTTTGCCACATATATTATATTTTGGACTTTCTAGTTAAATTCAAGCAAATAAAAATGGAGATAAATTGTTTGTAATTAGATAGATTGTAATTGAGATGTTATTGCCGAAATGTCGTTATTTGTAAAAAAAAAAAATATACATAAAAAATTTATACTAAAATAAAAGGAAACTTGCATTAGTCAGAATGTTGTATTTTTTTTTAATAAATTCTAGAATTTGTTGAAGATTTTGATCATCTGAAATATGGTGCAAATTGTTAGTTTAGATTATCGCGGTACTAATGTATAAAAACATGCGTAAATTAAAAGTTTGTCAATTTTCTATGACGACTTACCAGAATAAAGTACAAAATTTATTAAATATTTCTATAATCAAAATTTTTCTTTTTAAATACCCCACTTTCCTTGTATTTTGTTCGATTGATCATTTACCTTTCATGTAGTACATTAAGGCCTTATTGAATGAATAGACTTTTTTACATACTGTATTTTTTTACATACTCTGGGTTCTTGTATTTTGACTGCCTGTTCCTGTTGTTTTTCTGAGTGCTTTACAATATTTCTTTTTCATCGAGTAGAAGTTTATTGTAGGTAAACGATGTAAGTATAAGCGAAACACATTTTTTTTGTATGAAAATAGACTTGTTTGAATAAAATTTGTTTTCAAATTTTATATGAATTAGTAGAAATAACCGAAAATACCAAAAATTTTTAAATTGTTTTGCTTTTCAGTTTATATAAAAAAATAATTTATATGTTAATTGTAATGTCATGATATATGAAAAAACAAACAAATAAACTTATTTATATACTAATTAATATATTGAAAATGTAAATGTCATAATTTATAGAATAAAGTTTATGGCAAACGACATTCACAAAACCAACAAGACGACTTCAGTCAATTTAGAAAAGACAAACATTAAGGGCATTATATATTTAAATATACAATAGCATTAGGGCAAAACTGTTGAAATTTTTTAGAGCGTATAGCTATTATGTTCGTCATTTTTTGCAAATAAAATTAAATCATGGAATACTAGTAATCTAAGTAGATTTTCGTCAAATATCGATTATTTTAGAAATTTTCACAAGCAGAGTATTAGTTTTCTTTTAAAACCAGATAAAAAAACGATATCGACTCCATATATATCATATTATGACTATAATTTACAAACAAAGACATTAAATATAAATATAATATATTATGAGACAAAACTAACTTCGCATGTCAATATGGTATATTTTGTACAATACATTAAACATTTATAAATATTTAATATTTCCATAATTTTAAAATAAAAAGATAAAAATATTTTTTTTAAGTAGAAGCTCAGACAATATTGTAAGACCTTTAATTTGTATATTATCTATTTACTATTAACTGGGTTTTACTGAATTTCATATACAATTTGCTTTTATTTTTTTTTTTAAATAATTACTCTTTAAAATTTATTTTCGTAAATACATAAAAAGGATATACAAAGTTTAAGTAAATAATAATTGTAATATTAACATAAAATGGAAAACATTATTTAACATTAAAGTATTAGTTATTTGATATTAATTAAAAAATAATTTATAAAAAAAAAAAAATTTCGTTAGTACAACGATTGTTGTTAAATTAAATTATTAAACATTTACATTATTTATTGTTTTGTTTTAATATAATTAATAAATATTATTATATTTTATTATTTTTTTTTAAGTTATTTAGTTTTTGCTAATTAATCAAATAAAATTTTATTCTTGATATTTTTGGATTTTTTAATCTATTTGTATTTAATTTTTATTAAATTTTATATTTAATTTGAATTGAACTAACTTAGATAATTTTTCTTAGATAATTCAAATAACTAGTGCCATGTCTTTTTTACTCGGTAAATTAACTTTTTTTCCTTGCCACAGTGAATTGTGAATTGTGAACGCGTCAATGGTTACAGTTAAATGTTTTGTATGTACTTGAGAGAAACATTTACCACCAGAATTATATCTAATAAAAAACAAATAAAATAGAACATATGGATTGAGAATTTTAGAAGTAAATAAAGATTTTTAAATATAAGATTTTAAGCTTACTTAAAAAATTTATCAAACATAACTTCATCGACTTGACTAGGTCCTGTACCATATAATTTCAGAACTTGTTCATTTTCTGGCCAATAACTATATAATGCACGAAATTGGCAGCCAGCATCGCGGAATAAAATGAGAAAATGTTTTGCCTCAGAACGAGCTATTTTCTCCAGCACCTTTTGTTTGGCATCCCGATTAACTGCTCCAGGAAATACACAATATTCAACAGCATTTAAAATAATTCCACGATTTGATTTAGCTGCTGGTTGTTTGTATAACTTCGGACCTAAAATTTGAAATGAATTGATAAACTATGTACTGATTTAAATAAACATGTACTGATTTAAATAATTTTGTAATGAAAAATTAACAGGTTTGAAAGACGGTGGATCAATAAATTACCAGTTTTATTATTAATATTTCTGGGTTGATTCTTAGACATATTTAGAGCAGTAAATATCGATATATATATAATAGATTTATTATTATTATATTAATATAACGTAATCAATGTTGATTCTTCTAAATCTACATTAATGACGAACTAACTATATAGCTAGTTATAATATTTTCATTTATTTGCTTTATCATACTGATCATACATTCATAACTCTAAATATGTGTAAGTACTTACTCAAAATATTGTTACCAAAATCAAAAAGCGGTTTCAAATTTTAAACTGTAATTTTCAATTTTACATTACAAAATTTTGTTGTATTAATCAAAGTATACCGATCAAAGTTAAAATCACTTTGTTTTAATTTCAATAATATTCTATTGGCTTCTTTTAATCAAGAATGCAATCAAAAATTTTATTAAATTCCAAATAAATAAAAAAATAATAAAACATTCTCTAAACTCATTTAACAAAAAAGAAATGCAATTTGAAAACAACGACAAACAACAAAAATAAATTATAAAATAATCAAAAATAGGAATAAAAAAAAAAATAAATAAAATAAAAATCGAAAGTTTTATAACTAAATAATTGATTAATGTATAATATGTAATTCGTGTTAATAATAATGCAAATATTTTTATATGTTAAAAAACGAAAACAACAAACGCGAGCTTTGCAAATGAAATATTTGTAAATGAAAAATGAGGGAAAAACAAATAATTAATACATTAAATATGTAATAAAGTTTGAAGCTTTTTCGTTGAAAGGTTGATACAAACCCGAATATTCCATCATTGAGCTTGCGGTTGAAATGTCACTAGATCCATCGTCGAAAATTCGACGCTTAATCATTAAACCTGGTGGTAAAGAGCCTGGACCAGATGGTGATGGTAGATGCCTACCTGTTGCAGATGAAGATGACGATGGTCCCATTCCAGGAGATGGGGCTCGGCGTGGGGGAGTAGCACGTCCAATACCAGAATCTGTATCTAGGCAAAATTTTCGATAATAACAAAAACAAAAGTATGAAGGATAAAAAAGGAAAAAGAAAAACCAAAAAATAAATAGAATAAAACACAAATGACATTTAGGAGTATTATTTCAAACCGCAACAGTTATGAGTGTGAATTGTTTGCTTAGATTTTATAATATTATTGAAATGATATGCAAAATAAATAAAAAAAAAATATGTGAAAAAAATATTTTCTGAAGAGATCAACAAAACTGTTGGGCGCATAATAAAAAAAAATTGTAAAAGATTTACAAATTTTGCCAAATTTTATAAATAATCAACGTCTTCTTATATACCGTTATGTAAGAAAATGTGATAATTTTAATGGCATTCGTTTAAAAACTATTTGAAGTACATATTTCAAAATTATTCAATTTCTAATTTTTTATTTTATTATCTAGCTACTCTACAAAAATAATCCAAAAGTTTTATTTTAAAAATAAGAACTAAAAATTTAAATAATAAATTTAATTTTTATATAAATTCACATGTGGAACACAACTAATGAAAGATATTTTAGTTACTTTATTGTTTATATTTTTATAGTTTATTAAATTTTTATTGAAAATTTATTAATTTTTTTTTTGGATAGTTAATACTTTGTATGATGAATATGCAATTAATGATTAAAAAATTATAAAAATATGATTAAATGTGACTAATAATTGTGAAATTTGATAAAAATAAAGCAAGCTATTGAATTATTCACTTTTTAAATTCTTATGCATTTAATTTAGTTGTTAATAATGTTATTTAATAATTATCACTACAACCTAGTTAAAACTTCCGAAAATCAAATCAACCGAAATATTGATTTCTAGTAACTTTGGTCCAATTAGAAAATAATAAAATATTTCAAGGAATTATGAAAAAAAAAAAATAATTAGATAATTTGTTTTTCAGAAGTTTAATTAGAAAACATTAATATTCTTATTTAAAGTTTATGATTTTAATTTTGAAAATAATAATTTTATTAATTTACAAGTTATATTTAATGAAGTAACTAACTTTTTTTTTTTTTTTAAAGTAATATAATTGAATGAAAAATGTATTAAAGTGAAACATTTTACCGTTATGTTTTTGATATTTTTAACTTATTATTATTATAAAATAGTGAATATGGAATAAATTATTTTGTAAATCAAAATGTAACCTAAAATTAATAATACGTCGTCTTGGTCGTCATTTACAAAGTAAAGTTTCTATTTAAGACTTGGTATCAATCAAAAATCATTACACATCTTATTATAACTTTGTTTTTAAACTATAAAATAAAATTAATTAAATAACTTTACATACTTTCTAATGAAATATTTCACCACACACCAAAACTATAAAATGAAAATTAAATGAAAATCAAAAATGTAATAAATTTAAAACCTAATAAATTCTAATTTGTATGAATAAAAGAAGCCCCAAAAATACATACGAAAAATTGACACATTTAAAATTAAATATTTAATGAAAATATATAAGCAAGTGTTTAAAAATGCTTCAAATATTTAATAAAGACTTTGGAAAATAATAATATAAAAATAACTAATAAAAAGCATAATATTTAAAACTAATTTAGAAAAAAAAAAATAGACTGATCTATATATTTTGATCAGTTCGCTACATTATTGAAGTTCGTCCACCATAACCAATATTATAGTATATAATTTTTTTAAAATCATTTTAATAAAGTTTTCTTTTTTTTTTTTTTGTGATTTATTTTTAAATTTTTTAAATTATTTTCTCTTTAAAATTTTTAGAATATCAGAAAACTTTTTTCTTTATTTCATTTAATTATCTTTTAATTGGGCTTACCGCACAAATTCATGAGAGAATTTGATTTACGCCCTCGGAAATTTAGTGAACTGCCTTTTGCTATCGAGATACGTGACAATGTACGGCCTCGTTCTAGAGTCGGTTCTGTAAAAAATTTCCCCATTGTAAAATTTTGTTTTTAAAGTGTTATGTTCTTTTTTAGTTTGTTTTTGATTTTAGGATTTTGTTGAATAAAATCAAAAAGAATATTTTTTTAAGAATTTGACATTAGATAATATTACATTTTCACAATTAAAAATAATAAATAAAAGGACTAAAATTAAAACTACGAATTTAAAAAAAATATAAATTATGTAAATAAAAGTTAAATGTGAAAAAGAAACATCAAAACTTTCGAAAAGTGAATCATTATCGGACTTTTACTTTATTCGGTCTACATTTTTTATACAATTGTTTTTAAATAAACATATTATAATTAAAATTATAAAATATTACATATATAATATTGTACTTTAGTTTAACAAAATATTTACACTAAAATAAATATATGTATAACTTAGAGTGTGTATGTACACCAAATAGTGTAAAGTCCTATTGATTATTGAATATGAAATCCATTTAACTTTTCGAAAATCGTTTAAAGACTATTTATAAAGTAATTTATCAATTCGACGTGGTCAAAATTATTTGTGCAAATTAAATAAATGTCCGTTTAAACTTTGATTTTGTTCGTATAAGATTTATGTAGGTACCAAAAAGATTTTAAACCAAAAAAATATTTGATATACTTCTGATTTTATTTATATTTAGAAGCTAATTTGAGTTTATATAGAAAATTTGTTTTTTAAGGGATGAATAATAAACCTTCCACTTCAAAACTAAATTCTTTTGTAAATATGTATTTCCGTTTAACTTTTCCGTTAACTGCATTTGAATTTTTAAAATTCTGCACAAAGAAAATGGCGAACATAAAGAACCTAAAGGGTAAAAATGCTCCTAAATAACTTTAACTTTGAAATTATTAATTTAAAAAGAGAACGGGTCTTAGAGCCCTAAATAAATAAATTAAAAAAATATCAGTTTCGGAAAAGCGCATACATACAATATATCCTTAAATTATCTAATTTGATAAAAAAAATCAACAGTAAACTAATTATAAATAGTTTGAGTTATGCCTGAAATACATGTGCAGAACTATGCATGCATCGCAGCAAAAATAAATTAGAATATATGGTTTTATATGGAACCAATTACATGTAATTTTGCACGCAGTGAGTTTTGATGCAAGATATCTCTATTTCTAATTTTTGCTGCGCAGCGGCAGAGCTACCAACACAAAGGATTGTAAAAATTCTCATTTTACTCATACTAATAAAAAAAATAATGACAAACGTCATAAAAATTATTTAATATTTACACATTTATTATTGTTTTTTGTGGTAAATAGGTTATAACCAATTTTGTAAAAATTTATTTTAAATTAATTAATGAAAGAAAAACTAATTAATTTGAAATGAATGAAAATTTCTCTAGTCCATAGTCTAGATTTTCTTTCTTTTTTGTTGCAATATTCATCATAAATTGTTAAAATATTTAGATATAACAAACTAGCATTAATTTATTCATATAATTATATTTTGTTACAATCATGATAGTAACAGATAACAAAATATGTGATTAAATTTTTTGCAAAAATTATTAAATTAAAACTTTAATTAAACACTTTTATTAAACTTTAAACTTTAAAATTTTTCAAAAATTATTTTATTTTGTATTTTATTACTATACAAACAAATTGTATGTGTATCAATGGTGTCAATTACTTACATTATTTCAAAACAACACAAATTGAAAACAACACATTATTTCAAAACAACACATGTGTCTGTGGCACGCAGTATGCATGCATATCTGCATGCAGCCATGCATGAGAATTCTGCACAAGTATTTCCCACTTTAAACCGTGATTTTTTGAAAATGCCTACTATTTTGTATGAAATTTTTAATTTTAATTATAAACTGAATTGAAAAATGTACCATTATAATAAATATTGTCGATAAATTCGATATAACTAATAATAATCGATTCTGTACCTGAACCAACTGTTTCATTTTCATTTTTGATAAATTTATTTGGAACTTTTTTTATCAAAAATTTATCAGCGCCAAATTTGAAGAAAATCGGATTTGGAGTTGAACGAAATCCCAATGTGTGTATTTTATGATGTTATAATTGTCTGCTTTAAAAAGACAAGTTTTTATTTGGGTTTCTAACTGTCTGAATCTTCTAAAGAAATTAAATATCTTCGATATTTCCAATTTATGTAATTTTAAAAAAAAAATACGTTTATGAAACAATGTCCAAGTACAAAGCAGTTAAGATGTATTAAAATTTTACACGCATAATAATTCAATAGTTTGGTAAAATGTAATTACCACTTTAGTTTACTGTTGTCAATCTTTAGACTTTCGTAAGTAGAAGTGAAAATTTTATATGGAACTTGGATTCCTGTTCTAATCGTGTGCACGTTAGGGTTAAGTGTAATTTTGTAGCTTTTTTAAAAATTTAATAATGATTGTAGTTGATTCTTGTAGATTTTAAATATTGGATAATTGGATTTAAATTGAAAAAATTCTGAATTCAACAATCATGTGAGAAATTCTTAAACAAAATGTCACTGCAGTTTTTTAGTTTTGATGTTCTATCGGGTAACCGTATACGAGAATTAGTTTTTAAAATGAAATGAAAATTAACGAATTTGACTAGTGCAATGTTCTATTATTATTAATTTAAATATTAAAATTAGACAAAATTTTATGAGTTTTTCTTATTTTTCTATTAACGTCTTTATTTTTTTTTCACCGCACTTAACTTAATTTAAGATTCATATTTTTCAGTCTTTAAAATCAAATTATAAATAATTTTTCTTTAAAAATTACATAATCATACCTAATACAAAGTGCAATAAACAAAAACAAAAAAATTATGTGTTTTTTGTTTTTAAATTATATTAATTATTTAAATTATATTTTTCAAAAAAAATTTTTTGCTTCCAAAAAACGTGATATTACATAACCTAAAAATTTCTTAACAGTTATTACATTTTCGTAAAAAAGTGCGCTAGAAAAAATATATATGTATGTATATAAAAAGAGAAATCATGCAATTTGAAAGAAAATAATTGTGTTGTTAATACTGCAAATATGTAAATTATATTTAAAAATTATCGTTGTTGTCAATATACGTCTATGGTCCCTTCCTTTTACTATACCCATTCTAATGTAATTTTAATTGTAAATATTTGAGTTAGTATTAAGCAAAATAATTATTATAAAAGTTGAAGCAAGTCAGTTTTTATTTTGAAGATAATAAATTTAATTACAATATATATTGGAGCAACTTTAGTGTCATTAAAATACAATACGTTTCTCACTTGTTAGCAAAACTTTGAAATTTAAAATACAACTAAATACATATGAACATTTTTTTTTCACAATTCCGCGATTCTGAACAAGCTCTAATTATAATAGTTATATGAAATTTATTCAAAATTTAACTAATAAGATTTACAAAATACTTCAACTCTATTAATACAGTAGGAAAATATTTAAATATTATATAGTATAATTGAAAGAAAAAAATATTTTATTTAAAAAAAAAAATTAAAAGATTTTTTATTAGAAAATATATGTATATATGTATTTTGCGTCATGTTATAATGTTAAGATTTTTATAGGCAATATGTGTACTTATAAATTTTAAATATTTTGCAAATTAAAAGCGATTTATATAATGACGTATACATATAACACTCAGCAAAATAATAATTAGTTATTTTTGTTTTTTTTTTTTAAAATTAATCTTTAATATATTTATTATTTCAAATTACTCAGCATAGTATTCTTATTTATTTTTAAGTTAGTTTAGCCAATACAAACACAATTATCTAATTGCCGAAAGCGCGCTTTTTTCTTTTTTCTTTTTTTTGGTCAAAGAATATTAATGTTAATAAGTTATATTTTAGTTGGAAATCAAAAAGAATTAAATATAGAATAAAAATTAAATTATATAATTATATACACAGAATAATTAAGAAATTAAAATTTAATTACATTAATTATCAATGTAATTTAATAAATTATATATTAGTAAATGTTAATTGAAAATAAAATAAAGAAAAAGCGTAAATAAACGTTAAAAAATGCCCACCACCAACCTCTTGAGTTTTTATATGATCCCCTTCGACCAATTGGAGTAGAACTTGTGCTAGGATATTCATCAGGAGATTCTGTAAATATTTAGTTTGTCATTTTTGTAGTTTCAATATTTACAAATTACGAAAAAAAATATTTTTATTTTAGTGACAGTCAAATTTAAGAGTTTTTATTATTATTTTTTTTTTTTTATCTCAATTTACGTTTTAATGGACTGGAATGATAAATCCCAGTTAGTTAGTTAAAAATTCACCAATTTTAAAAATAAAATAAAAAAATAATTGATTAAAGTGTAACAAAAAAAAAAAAAAATACAATTATGGTGCTAAATATTATAATCTATTAAGATCAGAAATTTGAAAAAATGATAATAAATTTAAGATGCAAAAATTTCAATTGAGAAATATAAATTAGATTAACAAACTTAATTTTTTATAACATGTATTTTAAAAGACTTTAACTATACAAGATCATATACTAGGTATTTTTCAGATCACTGTACAAATATATGCCATTGTTCAGATCTTCAGTAGTAGGTAAAACTCAACTTAGATTCATGCTCTAACGGTGTTCAAAATATGCTACTGTAAAAGAAATTTTTGAAAATACATGAAAATTAAACAAAATTTCTTTTATAACGCCATATTCTGGACACTGCTCAAACACGAACTCAAGTCCTATGAAAAAGTTTTATTTGAAGACAATGAAGACCTAAACAACGGAATATAGTAGTGCTTAGATATGGGGAAACATCCTGTATATTATTTTATTTTTATAAGAGTTAGTTTCTAACATTATAATTTATTTTTTGAAATGTATTATAAATTACTTAAGGTAATAACTCAAATATGATTTGAATTTACAAAATTATTTTATGTATTTTCTATTGAATTATTTTAATTAATTAAAATGTAAAAATGAAGCAAAAAGTAAAAAAATAAAAAATATATTTAAAATTATGGCATTCCGAAATTCAAACATAACATGGTGTATTTTCATTTCATTGTGACAACAATTGAGTACAAAGTATAATCTTAATATCGAACTCTATATTCTTTTTAACATTGAATTTAATTTAATATTTTTTTGTACGACATATTTCTATTATTTCCTTAACATGAATTAATTTGTTCATGTGTGATTGGCAGCAATTTTAACCTTTCATTACTATATTCAGAACAAAGGTACAGCAATGATAGATATAATCATTATTTTTATTTTTATTTTATAAACGAAACATAACAATAAATTTATATTCAATAAAATAATATTATTAAACAATATATGTATATGAAACTTTTTATAAATTTATTTATAACAATTTTTTTTTTAACATAAAATATGAAAAAAGAAATAACTGTGTTTTAAATTATTTTATGCTATCTAAACGAGCTAAAAGGTGAATCTAAATGATGAAAACAAAATATTATTGCACTAGTTTATTCGAATATTATGAGGCAAAATATACGCCAAAATTAATAATATTTCATATTAATAAACAATTTTATAAATTTTAAAAATTTTAATGCTAAAATTTTGTATATTTTTTGTCAATTTTACCTCGAACAGCTAAAGAGTCTTGTGATCCTCTGTAATAATCACGTCGCATTGAATTCGAACTTAATTGACCGTAGCCTAATCATATAAATTACAAGAAAAATAAAAATAAAAAAAAAAACAAACAAAAAAATTCTTTGTTATAAACAAAAAAACAAATAACATAAAAAATAAAAATTTTGTTAAAATGTAACAAAAATGTAAATTTTGACATGATCAACATTTTCATCTGTTGTATAAATTTACGTTTAATGATTTATAATATTAACCTGTAAGATTTGAACTAGATCCTTTTTTACCTCGACTAGATAAGCTAGAAGCTTCACTAATGTCAACTGAACCAGTTTCAACATGAATTGTTTTTGGTCTGGGTCTTGTCATTTTTTGTGTTCGTAATCTTGGCTGGGTTGACTGTGGTAAATGCTGTTGTTGTGCTAACTGATGTTTAATTAAAATTTCTCGATCTACAGTTTTACCCTTTAATTTACAAAAAGCAAAAATAAAAAATTAATTCATTATAGTTTCAGTAAGACAGAAATTAACATATTATGTATACTTCTCGTTCGGCTTCTTCTACTGCTTTTTTTAATCTATGTGCTTCTAGTATTGCTGCACGACGTGCAGCTTGTTCTTCTTTTTTTCTGACTCGTTCTTCTTCTTTTTCTTGTTCCTTTTCACGACGTTGCATTGCTTCTATTTCTTTTCTAGCCTTTGCCTCTTCTTGCTGTTGTCGTCGTTGTAGGGATAATAACATTATTTTTTCCTTTTTCTTTTCCATTTCATCTATAGAATTCTAAAATTTTAACCAAATTTAATAAAAATAATTTTCAATAAATGTCGACAAACAGAATCTTGCTAGTTATATAGAATATTTACAATACAATAACAAACACTATCACTTACCGGATCTAAGTTTGATATTTCATTACCAATTACAAGAGACTGATTCTCCTTTGGTTGTCTAGAGGAACTATTGTTTATGTTATTATTTTGCTGGGATTGTTGTTGAGATTGTTGGTTTGTCACATCTTCCAAATGACGTCGAAAATCATGATTAAAAACATTATTTCCATTATTGGGACTTTGACTCATTTCGGTTATTTGGCGTAATTGAATTGGCGTATCTGGATCTAATTTATTATATGTATTGGATTTATTATTTTCTATATTCGAATGAAGTAAATTGCTATTGTGCATTCGTTCTATAAAAAAAAATTGTTTACAAATAGACAAATCTTTAATAAAATCCAATGTTTTCAAAATTATAATTTATGTAATAATATAAAAAGAATTAGTTTTAAACAAATTGCAATATACAATTTCAATTAACCTACCTAGAAAACGGAATGCCACAAGGTTTAGTTCTAAGAGTACTTCTTTTTACAGTCGCAATAAACAGTCTAACAACGGCAACTAACCACCCGGTTAAATACGTACAATACGCGAATGACACAGCCATTTTCATTTCAGACAATAACCTATACAAAATCGAAGGACAGATTCAAGATATACTCAATAATATGAGTAAATGAGAGAATTTCAACGGTGTCAAGTCCTCTAGTGAAAAAACAGTGGCTCTTTACGAAAAAAATATTCTTTTCGCACAACTCTGGATCAACTCTGTACGATTTCAACACCAAAATGATATATAAATTTCAATCTAGGTCACAGAAAATACCAACGAGCCGTAAGGAGTTAGTTTCTAATACAAACAAATTATGCTGAAAGAAATCAACGTCAAATACAAAAACTTCACTCAAATATATACAGACGAGTCTAAAATACTTGTCTTGTATTATAAATATAAATGTGGAAACGGCTTTAAATGCAAACAAGACGAATTCTTCTTTCGACTACAGGACGAGGCCAGTATCTTCTCTGCAGAACAGTTTACGATAATGAAAGCAATCGAATATGTGTCGTTCACACAACCAAAGGGAAAATACATTTAAAAATAGAAAAATCTTAAGTAAAAATAATATTTTCAAAAATTTAATTTACGTATTCATATTTTTAGTATTTGCATAGTTTTAAACAAATTGCAAGATAAAATTTCAATTAACCTAATTTTATGAAACAAAGCTAAATAATTAAGAACATTGATTTTCAACTCATGTTATCAATTTTTGTATATAAACGACTTTATAATTTTTGTAAATATCAGTATTAAAATATATTTCATAATGGCTAATTTAATATTTTTGCTTATAGTTTGCTTATTATTTGTAAGCACTTTAACATTAAACACCGAAGGTAATATAGAAACACTTATTTTGTAATTTTAATAATTTTTGTTTTTAGAACTTAATGGCAAAACCAGTAATGAATTGCAAGATTTAGATGTAGAAAATTGGAATAAATCTAGAATTTATCACCTATTCACTTTTCTAAATAGTAGTAAGTCCAGATTATATTTAATTTAATATCCAAAGTATTGATTTTGTAATTAATTTAATACAGATCCTTGTAATGCCTTATATACGACATTAGGAATTGCAGATGCTCAATGTACACTACGTTGTTTAGCTGCTGGGAGTCAATTAGGTGGATTTTGTCAAAACAGCCAATGTCAATGCAATGTTTTTACACCCAGCATGTAATTCAAGTATCTTATAATACACATAAGTATCTTATATCACACATAAGTATCTTATAATGCACTTATAGTATATTTGTATCTTATAATACACATAATAATAAAACAGTTAGCGGAAAATGTTAATGTAATTTCATAAAGCAAATTATGTATTTTATTTCACTTAAAAATTAGAAATGACTTTGATAAGATAAATACACTACCGTAACATATGAACCGTGATTCTTTTCTTAAATATAAACGTAAATATTTAAATGATTACAACACTTCTGCGTTATACAGGGTGGTCCGGTTTAGAGCAAAAAAATTTTAAGGGGTGATTCCTTGGAGTATTTTAGGAAAAAAATTGTTCTAGAAGAGGGGTCTCTTTTTCTCTTCTTCAATCTTTAAATTTACCTGGGCTACAGAGGGTTAAAGAAAATCGGATTAGAAAAATTATGTCTAAAGAATATCAACTACAGCTTAGAAGAAATTGAAACTACAGCAACATCTCCTTCATAGCTTTTTTTTAGAATTAATACACCTAATTAACGGTATATGTTGAATGAGTATCAGACTTACCGTTTTTGAATAATAACTGCATAAACTTAAAATTTTGCTTTTTAAAACTGAAAATTTTGTAAAAAACGTTGATTATCTCGAAAAAATTCGGTTTTTTTTTTTTTTTTTTGTGTTGATGCGCTACATCATTCCCTACAACTTTTTCATACACAACTTTCATATCAGACTTGCTATTTTTCAGGTAAATACTTATAACAAAAAGTGAAATCCTTGAATGATTCTTGAAGCCAAAACTAAATTCTGCAGAGAAGAAATAGCAAAATATCCAAATGATGGGAAGAAAATTTGGGCAATATACAAAAAAATAGTATTCAGTACAGGAGAAACACAATCTAATCGTCAAATTAAAATAATCGAGTATGAGGATCGAATAATTAGTAAGGAAAAGGAAATATCTGAGTAGATGAACAACTTGTTTACGAACGTAACGAATAGTTTAAATATTTCAAATGAACCTATAGATCAAAACTATTTCCACAATTCCATACGAAGTATATTACCATATGCAATTGTCATATGCAATTGTTTACCTACGATTTGACTACAAAATATTCAACGTTTAGTGAAACTAAGATCATAACATAAACTTGAAGAAGACTAAAACCCCTATTTCTTATTTAAAAATGATCAAATTGATGTTCTTAAAAGCTATAATTACTTAGGAATGTTAATTGATTCTAAACTTAAATGGATGGAGCATAGAGATAGATGTTTGTATAAAAAAGTATGAAACAATTTTTAGATAATAAAACTCTCTTTAATATTTTTTCATGGTCGATTTTTTGGGTTTGTCCCTAAATCCACAAAAAACAAAATCCATAATGGCTTTTGCCACAAAAAAAAATTCACAAAAAACGATCCT
The DNA here is from genome assembly GCA_963942445.1 of Argyra leucocephala. Taxonomy (NCBI): domain Eukaryota; kingdom Metazoa; phylum Arthropoda; class Insecta; order Diptera; family Dolichopodidae; genus Argyra; species Argyra leucocephala. The sequence goes on from OZ012681.1 coordinate 1,496,386, forward strand.
TGTTATTGCTTTTACGCATTTCAATTTATATATGGCACTTTATGTGAAATTCTGAGTTAGGAGAGATTTTAGAGTGTTAGGAACGGCTAGTATTTTGCAATGTGGAATCATAACCATAAAAGATGGAATTAATTCTAAATAAAGGAATAACCGAAAAAAACATTGCGCTTTATTCGGATAGCGTCAAGAGGAGCGATTAAAGCATTGAATAATGAAATATCAAAATCAAAAACAATATCAAACTGTAAAAAAATCTTAAACTCTCTTACGAAATATTACTTCAAAGGATCCCAGATCATGGAGGCATTGAAGGCAATAACAGAGCATATCATCTCGTAAAGAGTATGCAAAAAAAAGGGGACCAGACAGTGTTATTCGTGGGAATAACATTTCAGGCCGTAAAAGATTGCACACAAGAATGGGAGTGTGTGACGAAAGTGAATGAATGGAGAAAATCCGAGGGAGCTCGGAATAAGAATCAAGTGGGAGGGATGAATATTCCATCCATTTAACCAACCAATTAACCAACTACATTTTTGATAGATACACGAAAAATAATATAAGCAAAGAAAAATATTACAATAATATGGAAACCAAATTGTCATATTGGTACTATATACCTACACATTTCAAAATTAAATCAAGTTAAGAACACATTTTTGATTTTCACATTTTTACAATTTTTATATATTGATTCTCTATTAGTCTGTTGTGTTACCATCATTATGATTCATTGATGAAATGTTTTTATCTTTTTTTTATTTTTTTCTTCTAAATTCTGAATTTTTTATTTTCTTGTCTTCTTTCTTCTTTTGTTTTTTTAATTATAAAAATTCAAAAATATCAAAATTTAACAAATAATATAAATGGTATAGTAAAAATAAAATAATAAAAATTTAAATGTAAGAAAATTTAAATAAAGTATGTATATGTATGTTACTAAAATGCATTGTTTTATAGTTTTGTAGATATTCACATGTGATTCCTGTAATAAGTATTAGGGAAATTAAAATTGATTTATCATATCGAATTCGACCAGACAACTTAGGCTAGATCTTAAAGTTCTATTTTTATATTTTAAATTAGCTATTTGTTGCCATTTTATTAAATCGAATATTATTATTTTGTATATAAATGCTTAATATAATTTAACTATAAGTTTTGAAGTGAATTTTAAATTTTAAATATTACTTAAGATCCAGATTAAAATAATAATTGTATTAATTCACTTTAATATAGAAAAAAAGATGACGTTAGCGTGAAGTTTGCCTAATTCAAACATTTTAGGATTCACATATAATGCATGACTGGAACCCATAACTAACTATCGACCACGAGAATAATCAATATTATGGCATATAGTACAAAAGATATTTTTGTTAATGATTTTTTAAAACTTTGGAGTTAAACTAGTTTTTACATATACAATAAATTGTGTACTGAAAATTACCTTTCTTATTATCTAATTCTGTATCTATTTGACTATGTTGTTCACTCTTATCGATATTATCAAGGCTCTTTTCTTTCTTCGGTGATTTTTTTGTTCGCAAAGGTGGTTTTGGTCTTTTCGGTTGCTGATCATCAAAAGATATATAAAACCCTTTTTCGTTTTTAACTGAATTATTATCAAATCTTTGTTGTTGATTATTCTGTTGAAAATGTTGTGGATCCTAAGATACAATTTAAACAATAGAAATTTTATATATGTTAAATATTCAACTAACTTGAAAACTGTTTGAATTTAATAATGGCCTGGACGGTGATGGGATTCTATATGTTCTATTCCCACTTGAAATATTTAATTTTCCTAGATTAACATCCACATCTTGTTCATCATAAAAATGTTGTTGTTGATGTTGTTGATGTTGTATTTGTTGCATTTTTGTAAGCAAACTATTTCCATGTTTTCCAGATGAAATTGGCATTATTTCATTAATTTCAATTTGATCCACTTGGTCATCGTCATCACCAATAAATGAAATACTTTGAGGTGCCATCATATCTTCAGGCGGAGGTTGTGGTGCACCAAAACTTTTATTATCCTAATATAATATAAATTTGAAAAGATATATAAACAATGAATGTACATATATATATATATATATATATATTGTTTTTTTCACAAATTATAGTAATTTTTAGTGTATTACTACTGTGAGTCGTGACCGTATTTTTGTATATTAGAACGCTCAATCAACTTTAATTTGTAAATTTTATAAAATGATTTTTCGAGATATTTGATAATTTAAAAAAATTATTTAATAAATTATTTATCTTATCATCAATTTGCTAGTTAAATGATTTTCTCTAAAAATAAATTAAAATGATGATGAAAACTTCAAAGTTGTATTAAAAAATTGATTTTGAATAAAGTCAAATTTAAAATATAATGATAGATATTAATGTGTCCTTTCATGAATGTTTTACAGTTATAGGTTATCAAATATCTTAAATCACCGCAATTAAGCAAAGTGCTTTTGATAAAAAGCTGTTAAATAAATAAAAATTAAAATATGTATAATTAACAGACAGACACACTTAAATATTCACTTGTTTTTGTTAGTACACGATGTGACAAGAAAAAAACTCAAACTATGCAATTTTTTTTTTTTTATAAATATATAACTTCATAATACTTTCCAAGGTATGAAAAAAAAAAATAAAAATAAAAACCAAAATGACAAACTTAATATGTATTTCAGTTAGAACATAAATAAAAATACTAAAATTACAGTAAACAGGAAGTTTTAGATTGTTTAAATGAATCCTTTCAAGTTCAAGTTAAATTTAGTTAAACTTGAAATGTGAAATAATAATAAACATATGATTTGTTTAAATTATTAGCTTTAATAAACTTTATTAAAGTTAATAACTTTCAATATGTGTTACTCTACCGTAAATTTCATATTAAATGTTTAAATTAATTAATGAATCCAGACAAAATAACTTAACTTCAATAAAACTTCTATTAAAAAATAAGCTTTTTTTGAAAATTATTCCGCTGCGTCTTCTTCTGTATCTTTGTGTTTCTTACATTAAGTTTGAATGATGAAAGGAAGTAAAGGATTAAGTGTCTGTTGTTTCCCTTTCATAGTTTTAAACAAAAATGATTTTATTGCTTACGTTCAAACATTTGTTTGTCAAAAATAATTTCAAAATAAGATAAATAAAATACATACATCAAAAAAAAAATTAAAATTTCTTCATTATTATTTTACCCTGATATTATTTATATTTGAAATCGGATGCGGTGGTGTACGGCTATGTTGTGGACTTGAATGCACTTGAAATAAATTTTGATAGGATTTCTCTGGATAATTATAATCGCCATTATGATGCAATAAGAATCCAGGACTCGAATTTTGACTACCAATTGACGATTTCCATGTTCTAGTATCAACTTTTGCTGTTTTATTTTGACTCTGCCATGCATTCACATCGACCATTTGTTGTTGTGGTTGTTGTTGTTGTTGTTGTTGTATATACGGCGAATGTTGATCTACATTTTGTTGTTGATTTGATGCTGATTGTGCCCATGTTCTCCGTTGTGGTGGCTGTGGTGGTTTTTGCGTTGTTTGCATCATTATTGGCTGTTGCGATTGAAGTGATTGCTGTGGTTGGGATTGAGGTGAATCATGTAAATAAAACTGATTTGGTTGTGGTGAATTATGATCTAGTCCACCAATTCGATGATGGAAATCATCGTATTCGGTCGGACGATTTAATTGTGATGTTTGAACAAAATATTGATTTGACTGATATTGATTTGATAATTGATTGTTATCAGATAGTTGAAGTGGTGAATAAGAGTTAGCATATGATGATGGTATATAATTATTGCAGTTTTCATAATTATTACCATTACCAGAAGTTATATTACCAGTATAACCACCACTACTATCAGTATTTATAAATGGTTGACTATTTTCACGTTTAAATATAGGTGGTTGATGATGATGGTTCATTGACTGTGAATTTTGATTAACGTATTGCCCATGTTCATTAATATATTGAATAGAAGTTTGTTGTTGTGATTGTTGTGATGATGATTGTTGATAGGGATCACGACTAGGCGGACGGGAGGTATATGCACTTGGAGATCCGAATGAATGTTGTTGAGATAAATGTGGTGTTGAACCAAACTGATTTTGCTGCATTTGACGATACTGATTTGAAAGATGTTGTTGTGAGCCATATGGCTGTTGCTATATATGTATTTTTAGTTTTGATTATTTGAGGTTGATTAGTTTTAGTTAATGTAACAATTGTGTACGTGTATAATTCAAAAGTTAATATGTTGGTGTGTGTGTAGCGATATGTGTACATTATTTATATCGTTCAATTATATTAATCGGTTTTAAATCATTTTTTTGTTTTTTTTTTTTTTGAAAAAATATTTGAAAATAACGATGGAAAACATTTTTTTTTTTGTTTTTGGAAAGGTAATTAAAAAAATATCGTGAGTGGAAAGAGAACAAAAGAAATACAAGCAATAAGTAAGAATTTAGAAATATAATTTGTACTGTTATATTATTTGTTTTAAGAGCAAGTAAAACTATACAATCAAGCTTCAAAATACTACAATGGGTGTAACTAATGAAAGAGCAAAATGACAACTTATTATAATGATTATGGCGATATAAAAGTTGTTAAAAAATAATGATGAATAATATATGTAAATTTTTTTTAAAATATCCCAATAATGTAATATAAAACATAAATCGAACTAATCTCTAAGAATTACAAACTGCTCAGTATATTAGAAATTGTATACAGAAATGATAGAACAAGATCAACCACCACCAAAATCGAAAAATCAAAATTAAATTAGCAAGTAAAATTTTGAGTTCGATTAGTTTTATTTTACGTCAATAACAATATCAATCATAAATTTTATTTAACTATGTATTTAAAAAATATTCCTGATATGTTTCATTTGGATTTATCATATTTAAATAATTTCTAGTTTGTACATAATGCATATACATTTACATGTGTATATATGAGCTAGACTAAAAATATAATTTTTAATCTAATCCTAATATACGCAAAGTACATTGCACAACTAAACCAAATGAACGATATCTGTTTTTTTAAGAATAGGTATATATATATTATATATATATATACATATATATATATATATACATATATATATATATATACAAGCCAAATCATACGTAACTTATATTACATGTAATTTGTCATTTACAATATAGAAATATGAAATAAAAATATTGAAGAAAAACATTTTTATTATTATTTATATATTTATACTGAGAAACAAAAAATTACGTTAAGGCGCCAATATGAGTTACATACGTTTTGACTGGTTCTGCATACTTAACATTTTAATGTACAGAGTGTTTCGGAAATAATCTTTATTTAAATTTAAAAAAAAACTTCTCAGGTTCTCTTTTATTTTACTTAATTATTAGATTTATTTATTACAAATACCGATATTTTGGCAATAATATGTTGCCTTCTTTAGTGTATCTGAGTAATTTTTATTATCGATCATAGTATCAAACTATGTTTGTTATGTAAAAACGGAAAAAAATATTTCATATTGTCTTTTTACAATCTAATCTGGTACAGTTTAAATTTTATACACATAAAAATAAACAAATTCGAGATTGAAAAAATTTGAGAGAAGACATTTTCTTCTTCAAACGGCTTATTTCCGAAAAACTCTGTATAAATATGTATATGTTACATCAAAATAATGAAACGGTGTTTGTGTACAATGAAAACCAATATGTTAATTTGCCAAGAACGATATGCAACATTGGAGAATATGATATAATTATAAAATATACAGGATACTGTCGCAATTTTAAATTGCTAAATATTTTTCGTCGTAGGTATTACAGTAAATTTTTAGATTAGAAAACCTTTATGTATAGCACTTATTGAATATAAAAGATGAATAACTAAAAGTTCTGGAAAAAGATATACTGTATAGAAAACATAGACTACATATCTTATACAGATCTGTTGATCTGTTGATGACTGCATATGTTATTCGCAAAGCGAGTCACTGATAAACAGAAAGGACTACTACATTATGTAAGTATTAGTAAACGTGCATAATTTATGATACATTTATTACAAAATTGTTATAAAATTAAAAAAAAAATAAGGTATATAATTATGAAATAAAATACCATTAGAATTTTGAATGGTCTAGTTACTTGTAATTTTGGGAAATATCAAATTAACATTTATATAATGAAGTTAGTTATATACATCATATTCATTATCACTGGGTTCACTAAATTAATCGTAACATATACATTTATTACAAATATCAACGTATATATCACATAAATATATTACAAATATGTAATATATCACTACATACATGTATCACAAATTTATACATCACAAATATCAAAGAACATTATAACTCTAAGTTATATTATATTCTTTTCAAATATGTACTACCTTTATTAATGGTAATTATCATTAATATAGGTAGTACAAATAAGTTAATATAAAAAAATGAAAGTAGCCAAGTTTAGTTAAATGTAAAAACGATGTAAACACAATAAAAATATAAAATAAAACACCGTTATTTAAAAAATGAATAGTTTGTAAAATAACCTGTTGCAACATAGTTGATATTTGCTGCGCCTGTAACATTTGTTGTTGAGCTTGTAATTGTTGCGCTTGCAACTGACTTTGTTGTGTTACTAACCTATGAATATCTTGCTGAATATCTTGTAAATTAGAATTCATCATTGCTATACTCTAATATAAAAAATATTTTTTAAATAAATTTTCAGTAAAACATTTTATAAAAACAAATTTGTTTCTTACCTGATACTTGTCTACGTCAGATACATCCAAATCTGGAGTTCTCTTATGATAATCAATTTGAGGGTCCCATTCATCCTAAATTTTATATATTATATCTTAAAACTTTGTTTGATTTTTTTTTTTTTTTTTTTTTTCAAAATTGCAAACTTTTGCAACTTTTTTTTTTTAAATTTAAATAATACAACATGATTAAAACAAATGAAAAAATGATTTAAACACAAAAAAAATGTTAAGCCATCACCAATCATTATTTTCATGCTAATTATATAAAAATATAACTACATACATATTAAATGAAATGGAACATACCGAAGAATATTGAATTGCAAAATTAATATTAAACTTATGTTGGAAGGGAAAGGATTTTTATTTAAACTTATGTTGGTATATTTTGAATTTGTTTAATTAATTTTTTTTTTAAATAAATAAAAAGAACGGACATAGACTTTAATTTTAAGCTGCAGAAAATCTTTTAGCATTTTAAATATTAAAATGTATAAGAATTTTTCTTATTTTTATGGATACCTGAATAGATGAATTAGACTTAATTGGCGTATTAGAATCATTGCCATCAGCACTACTAGAACTGTTCTCATCCATAGAATGATGATCTTTATTTTCACCATCTGAATGGGATTGTGACTTCCCCTACAAAATTAAATTGATACGTTTTGTTTGTTGTTGCAGTATTTTTTTTCTTTAATTACATTATGTACTAACAATATTTTACTAAAAATTCATCAATTAAAAAAAAAAAAATTTCCATTTTTACATTCAGTTTAATTATAATATATTCAATTTAAAATTAAATTAAGATATCATGCATTTTAAATTTGCATATATGCAACTAATATTTTTGATTTGAAAAAAAAAAAACAAACTTAAAAATTTTTTATCCTCTTTTACACTTAATTACTTGATTACGATGGTTTCTGCAGAAGTTTTTTAATCAATCTCAAAATTCACCTTTTCAATGATTTCAACAAATTTGAGAATTTATGATGAATGATGACTGTTGAGTATGATTTTTTTTAATTTTTTTACTTTAAATTTGAATAGTTAAACTTCTTCCGTTACCATCGTATTGAGTAAGTAAATAATTTAATTTATTTTATTTGCGAATATATTTTATTAAAGCCACCTAAAACTACAGTCTGGTTATATAAAATAGCAGCAATCAATTTTGCAATAATGAATGAATTTTAAATCGATTATAAAAACTATAACTAAAAGAGTTTGCGTGTAGCTAAATTTTAGTATTTTTTTTTTGTGTTTGGTTGAAGAAGTTATGTTATACATTACCATAATTTCTTCCAGCTTGAAGTGCTCCAAATGTTTATGAAATTCATATGTAAGAGTAGTTTTCTGTTATTAATTTATATTTTACTTATTAATAAAATATTTTTTTGTTTATTTTATTTTCGTTTAAACATTTTTGATTAATAAATTTAATTTATTTAAAAGAAATTTAATTTCATACATAAATTATTATACCATAAAGTAATATGAATATGTATGTGAAACAAGAATTATTAATGTGAAATTTTTTTTTAGAAAAGTTTTATCATTTTAAAATTGTGGATGGATGCATGTATTTATTCAGCAAAATAAATGAGAAATTTAATAGAAATTTTTGACTTACTGGTTAGTAGACAATTATTTTGCAGAACATTTTATAAAAAAAAAATGCATGATTCAATGAAGATGGTTATTATAAATAATACTTTAAAGAAATAATTAATAACATAAGAAATTCAAAATATTTAATAGAAAAATGTTTCTGTAGCGTACATGAACCACGTAATTTTAAAAATTAATCGAATTGTTATATTATCTAACTGAAAATTTTTAAATTTTCGATCATTAAAATACTAGCTAATCAAATATTAGCATAGTTAAACTTCATATTTATTTTTAAAAGAAAACTTAAACGCTAAGATAAAGAAAATCTTGTAAGCATTTTATGAAAAGAGCCTTTGTTTTATAAGCAAGAACTAATAATAAAGTAACTACCTAATTTTAAAGAGTTATATTGCACGGTCAGACAATATTTTAAGAATAAATTAAAATAGATACAACAATACTAAACTAAACGTAAAATGCAACACTCCACATAAACTAAAGTAAATAAAATCAATAACGAAAATTCGTTAATTTGTTAATTTGGTTTCTACACACACATACATGTATGTAAATATGTTATCAATAATATTTTAAACAAAATTAGGTACAAGAAAAATATAATCATAGAATAAAATATTAAATGCTCTAGTAACACAGAAACACTTTTTTTTCTAAAATTTTTAGTACAACAAAACGATGTTATGTTATTTTTAATACTAAAATTATTTGTACGTGTAAAAAATTGTATTAGTTAAATTCTTTTGTGAAAAACAAAATATTTTTATATCTAAAATTAATATTGTTATATTGCCACAAAACTGTATGCTTATAACATTTCTAAAAAAACTTTTATTTTATAATAATTAAATTGAAAATATTTTATCACCATTCATTGCAAATGCCTAGTACATAGATGAAAATCTTTTCTAAATTATTTTATAAAACAACATTTTCATAACAGTATGTTGAATTAGTGACTAATTTAAAAACTATATTAAACGTGAAACCCTTTTTTTTTAAATATGGTGAATATTCTTTGTGATTCAAAAATATAACTATATATAAACATAAACAAAACAAAAAAAAATTGTTTATATCTTACTTTATTAATAGCTTGAAGAAAAGCAGCTTTGCCAACTTTTTCATGGTGTTTTGACATTGCAATTTCCATTTTGCGTTTCTCTTGTTCAATATTTCTTCGTTTTTCTTCTAATTTCATTCGAATTGATGTTAATTTGGTTGCATCTATTGATGGTTTTGAGGTTTCATCAACAAAATCTATGAATTTAAATTTGAAGTATATTCTAAGTTAACATTTTCGAAAAATCGAAAATTAAAATACTTACCATTATGATCGCTTTGGTTAAATAAAACGGATTGTTGTTGCCAAGTTGTTGTATTTGTTGGTAAATTGGCAAATGAAGTTTTTCTTTTTGGAGCATCATCAGAATCCTGTGAATAAAATGCATTCTTTGTTTTTGTATGATTTTGTGGTGAATCACTGTCAGTTAAATCTTGTCTACTGGAATGTATGATATTTTGAAGGGAAACATTATCCATACTAAAATAGATTTTACTTTTATTAAAAAATTTTTTTTATAATTTTTTGACATAATTCACCTTGTTTGCCGTTTAATTGCAGTCTTTTCCGTTTCTCTGTCTTGTTTTTCAGAACCTGAATCAGTATCATATCCAATTTGTAATGTACCTCGAGCATCAGCCAAAGATGATCTAGCTGGCACCACTGGTTCAATATAAATAACATTACTTGCTGAGGTTTTTCTTTCGCGTTCAGTATTTCGACCAATCATATTTAATTGATCTTGTGAACCACCAAAATTTTCAATTGTCAACTGAGAATCTTCACTACAAGAGTTTCGACGAGACCGACGGCCTAGAAATATATATATATATAATTTTACTTATTTTTAAGTGAATTGGAATAAAATATGTTTATTAAGTTTTTGATTTTTGATTTGATAAATGTGTTAGTTAAATAAAAATGTTGTGTTCACACAAAAGAAAATTAAAATTAAAATACAAACAAAAAGCGATTCTTTTTATTTCTAAAAAATTATTCACATACCTGCAAAACTAGGTCTTCTATGCTGCTCCCAGTTACTAGGACGTCCAGCCGGTAAACTATCACCTATTGCAAGTTAATTGAAAAATAAAATTATGGCAAAAAATGTAATTTAGCGAAAAAAATAATACCAATTTGTGTACAAAAATAAAAACAGTTAAATTAAAATGTAAATATTATTGCTTTGAAGAAACTGTTGGAATTTGAGATGATAAAATTAAATTTTAAGAGAATGAGTACTTGCAAAGTAAATCTCGCAATTAACTTATGAGTCTCAAATTAAACATTACAAAATAAATTCGCGAAAGATAAAATTGTAAAAATTATAAATAAATATTAAAGAAGTGTAATTCAAACCTCTTTCGTCTGCTTTCGATTCCATATTATGTTTTTCTTTAGCTTGTCGTAAACGAGCAGGAACCAAAGGTTCTTGCACCGATGACAACGTTGGAATACCTTTACTTCTGTGCACTATAAAGCCTAAACACGCAGCGTGATGAAAATTCAAATAAAATAAAAATAGTAATAAAATAAAATAAAATTATTAAATAAAACAAAATGTGTACAATAATTAAGTAGGAAAACTGGCATAAATTGACCGAAACAAATTAAATTAATAAAAAAAAAATCAACATTTAAGCAAAAATAATTTAAATAATTTAATTTCTGGTTACAATAAACTATGCTTACCTTCATCAACAGGTGTCGAAGTTGGTGTTGGATAATTATTTATTTCAGTATTTTGCTGGTAATCTTTAGGTGGAGTTATTCTGCGCATTGATACAGCAGATGCTGATCGGATAACTGTTTTATTTTTTGAAAATTCAATTGAATATGTTAAATTGATTTGTTTTTTCAAATTGCAGTTTTAAAAATTTCACAAAACGAAAAAAGTATAAAAGAAAAACAACATAAAATAAATAATATGTTATTTTATAGAAAATTCTTAGTTTGCAATTACATAGATTTGATAAATATGAGGAAATACAGAAATATGAAGCTTGTTAGATATTTTAAAGAAAGCACATTAAACTATAAGAATTTCACAGTGTTAGTTTTGCAGATTTTTTTTTTTAGAATTTCAAGATTTTTTAATAGTGAATCATTATTTATTCAGAACTTTAAACATTGTTTAACATTTTTAAACATTTACATATTTGTATTAAAAATTTTTTATTTAAAATAACTGCTAATTTTAAAATTTTAATTACTTTACTTTACAAAAGGTTAGTCTTATTTTTTTATATCCTAATTATATTTAAAAAGGATAAGTTCTTTTACTAAAATAATAATTAAAAATGCTGTTAACTAATTTAACATTAATTATTCAAAATTAATGTTTACATTAAAAAATTCTGAATAAATATTTTTATACAAATTATATTAAGTGCATGTTAAAATTAATAAATAAAAAATTTGTCACCCAATCTTTAGAAAAATTAGAATAAAATTGAAATTTTACTTTAAAAAAAATGCAAATATTTTTAGCAAAATTTTATATTTTCTTTCACTAAAAATGTAGCTTAAATGAAATAAATTTGATGGAAATATATGTATATAATTGAAGAAACAAACACTCATATTTCAAAGAAAATTTTATAATTATTCAGGCATGATAAAAATAAAAAATAAAGGAACATAATGTACAAATGCAACAATTGCAAATGAAAGATTGATTTTCACTTAAATCTTTTTAACCACCAAATAATAAAATTGAACCAAATAAATATTAAAATACAATGAATACAGAGTATTTCTCGACCACAGTAAGTGTACTGAATAATATTGTCTTTTACATTCAAGATTTAATGTTTGATTGTGGGATCGCTTCCTTGCATATTTTTATGGAACAATTGAATTCAGTGCGATTCCATCTATCCAACTACGAAAATATCGTGGTACAGAAATACTCTATATACAAATATTAATTTCTGAAATTCAAGAATCTAAACCCTTTATTAAAATTCTTGCAAAAATCATTTAATAGGTTTAACATTTTAAACTGCGGTATATATGGCGGCTTTAAAGAGTCAAGTGAAAATTAATCTTAAAAGCGAAAAACAATTTTTATTACAAATAACATTTTTACTAAATTTATGGCGTGTATTTGTTGTTTCATTTTTTAAACAACTTTTAACAAATAAAAAAATATAAACACAAAAACAAACAGAAACACTCCAATACAAAAGTAAATACTAGTCGTTAATTTTCGAGTAGATAAAATTTGTCACAAAACAAAAAAAAAAAAAAAAAAAAAAAAAAAACAAAAAAAATACATTTTTAAAACTTTTATATTTTAGAAAATTAAAAAAATTTTGAAACATTTCCAAAATAAAAAAAAAATTATTAATTAAAAGTATTTTAAGTATAGAAACCTTGAAATGGGGGTCTATTAGAAGGTGAACAAGTAGGTGAATCAAGACCACTTCGTAAATCTGGTATTGGCGTTATTGGTTGACATGTTAGACCTCTTCTGTAAGAAATCCCGTATTCGTTTGAACTAACACTGCTGGTGTCCGATTCTGTGTACAATTTCGAATATGAGGGATTTTTTTGTAATTATGTTTTTAATTATGTTTGAAGTTAAAAATTTATTTTTAAAATTTTACTGTTAGAATGAAAAATGTATGCTGTTTCGCTTAACAATAAAAAGACAAAAAACATTCAATGTTTGAGTGTGATTACAATGTAGTAAACAAATGACAAAAAGAGAAAATACACAATTATTGCTATATATACAAACATATTCCTTTTTTATATTATTTTTGTTCAGAAATTTATTTAATATAATATTCAAATAATTTTTTATACGCAATTTTTGAAATAATTAATTAATGAGAAAATTAATTATATTGCGATTTTCCTTTATTTTTTAATAAAAAGAACTTATGCTTAACAATTATTCAGAAATAATGTGATTGTAAGTAAAACGTTAAATTTTGATGAAATATTTTGAATTTCAATATTCTTATATTAATAAAACAAATGAAATAATTTTAAAAAAAATAACAAGAAAAATAATAAATATGTAAATAAAATATCAAAAAAAGAAATTAAAAATAAAATTTTGAAACCTAATAGTAAATTTCATAGGCTATGATCTGTGTATTCACTAGTTTAGATACAGGTAAAGAATGAATGAAAATGTCAAACTTCTTGGTAATATAGTTTGTATCTTGTATTCGATCTACCCAATGGTGTATTATTTATAGGGTAGATCGTATCAGGTATAGATTTATGAAATAAATAAAAGTAGCATCAGAAGAAATTTAATTAATAAATTTAAGATAATTTCACTACTCAAAAAAAATTTGAAAGAATTTATAAAATAGCAGTACCTAAGACTTGTAGCTTAAAACAAAAAGATCAAATAAATCACAGACACTGATAAAAGAAGTATAAGTAGTAGAAGTAGAAGTAGATGTATTCTTTTATAATATTGATGTTTGCAATACTATAAATGAAATGATATTTGGTTTAATAATAATCACTCGTAAATACATCAATCTATCACATGTATTTAAAAGAGGAATTAAATAAACATAATTATTTATAAAAATTTATGTATTTATGATTACAATTAAAATTAAAATTATTTGTTTTCTGTAACTTTAACTTTTTTTCTCGTTATTTTCTAGCCAAAATTTCCTGTTCATCAAATTGTAGCCAAATACCACATTTTCATTCTTTACATACACGATGTCGTGATTAGTGAATTAATTTGCAATTTATGTTGCTAATTTATAATTTTGACTCAAATAATTAAAAATTTTAGAAAAATTTTTTGTAAAATTCATAAGTTACTAAAATTGAAATTTCTAACAAAATACGTAATTTACTAAAATTAAGACGCAAAAATTTCTAAACTTTATCAAATATGTATTTAAAAATGTTGTTTCAACAATTTTATTTGAAATCATTACTACACCTTTTCCAATTGTAATTCAGAATTAGTCAATTGAAATTCAGATACATATATTGATTTGAAATTCGGGATAGTGATTTTTAATTTGGATCTAAAAATTTGAAATTCACAATAGTTCTATGAAAATCAGATGTAGCCATTGAATTATATATACAGTATCTAGTCAGTAAGTTGAAATTTAAAAATTTATATAAGACAATTTTTATATTATTATTTTATTTCCTGTTAAAGAATGAAACAGTCACACACTAACTATTACCGCCCACATGTATTTATGAAAACAGACGGTTTTAATTGTTAAACCTACAAAAATCCAAAACGAACATTAACAATTTGGATCAAAACATATCGTCAAATTTTTTTCCTTTTCTTTTTGTTATAAGTCTGTTCTATGTTACAGTATTACGTAGTAGAGTTCTATATACATTTCGACGGTACGTTTTTCTTCATTTTTCGAAATTTCAAATATATGGAAAAAAAAAATTCTGAATTTCACATTACTATTCTAAATTTCAAAGGATTACTTACAATTAACGTGATAAATTAATATGCAGATGAGAAAAAAAAAATAATAATAAATATATTGAAAAAAATATTTGAAAAAAAAAATAAAAATTAGCGATTTACACTTCTTCAGTAAGTTTTTATTTTGAATATAGAATATTAGGTTCATATAAACTCTTTTCCCCGAAGAAGTTGTTTAATAAAATTAAACATAATATTTAGAAAATTATAAAATATCAGCTATGCTTCTACACATATGAAAATAAAATAATTTTTAATAAATTTATCTTTAAAATTTTGCAACCTACTGAGTGTGAAGTCAATTAAAAGCTTATATTATTGATTGCAAATTGCAAATGACTCCTGACTTTTTCTCATAATACAAAAATCCTTATGAAAATAAAATGTATACAAAAATATTTTATTTTACTTCGTATATCATCATGATTCCTACTAAAAAAATTTTTAAGAGGATTGCACATTTTGAACATGTTTGTTTATTTTCTAAATAATTTTAAGTATATACAAAAAAAAAAAATTAAATAAAGTAAAGCAACTTCAATTAACTGCAACAAATCTATAATTGATTGAATAAAAAATAATAATAGTAATGAAAGGAATTTAAATCAACTTAAAATATAACAAACATATTCCAAAAAAGCATCCAATCAATATTTTGTATAGATCAATTTACAAAGTTGTGAAATTATTATGTGAAATGAAAATGGAAAAACAAAAAAAAAATGTTAAATAAATTAAATTGGCAAATAAATTATACAAATCCAATAAAAACCATTCAATTACTACATAAAATGATATTAATAAAAAATTTCACTGAAACTAGTTACCTTGAGACTCCATTCCTGGATAACAAACACATTTTGCTGGATGAATTTCAAACAAATTAAATAAATCAGCTAAAAGTACTACTAAATTTTGCTTCATTGAACTAAAAAATTAATTATTAATATTTTTTTATATTTATATTAAAATTTTGTTTCAATATAATTTACCCCCTCATATACGTAATATCTTCGGGAGTCATATGGAACACTGAATATGGCAAATGTTTTTGGGAGAAATTACTAACTAACAGAACATTGTGGATAGAATCCTAAAATGTTTAGACAAATTATTTTTTTTTTATCATTCATTATAAAAAAAAAGGATGAATTTACCTCTACCGCTGGCAAATAATTTATTCTAACACTAGTCCAAGGAACAACTTTGGGACAATAATACGAAATAAGTAGGGCTAAACATACACCATCACATAAATCTTGAAAATCGCGAACAGGTGGAATATCTGGTGATTGTAATCGAACACCCTGTAAGTATTTCATTGAATTTAAAAATCTTTTGATGTTAATATATGTACATATATATATATGTACAAAAAAAATAATTTACTTACATTGTCATCTGCTGCACCATTTTCAATTTCTTGATCAATTCTTTTCTTTAAAGCTGCACAAGCATGAGACACCCATGATAAAAGGCATTGTTCATATGTTTGACCAGAAATTGATACATTTGTCCCACAAATTCTGTAAGAATTTATTAAATTCAGATTAAAAACAAATAAATTCAATAAATACAAAATAATATTATTATGTACATTTAAAATACATATTATTTTTTCCTACCTTCGTATCGCATTTGGTATTCGATCTCCTGATGAAATTTCTTTTGCATACAAAATCATAAGCGATTCTATCACAGACATGTGGGCATTCTAACAAATGAAAAGAATAAAATTTTCAGTAAAATTAATGTTTCTAATAACTATGATATGCATAAATATATATATGTATGTATATATATACATACATATATAAATAAACATGCACAAATATCTCTAGATTATCAGTACAAATTTATAGTAAATATTATATCAAACTCATTATTGAAATTTCAAGTTGAAAAAAAGCACTCGTGACATCGAAAATGTTGCAGTTTTAACTGCAATCTAGTTTGTTCCATAATGTATTATACGTATACAATATAATTAATTACTAATATTTACATTTTATTTAAGTAATCTAAGTAGGATCGAAAGAGTTTTTTGTGTTATACCCGATTTACACTTGATTGAAATTCTAATACTGATGTTGATACAAAATAATTATATTCTCGTTACAAAAAAAAAAAAAAAATTTGATGTTTCTAACAAAAATATACACCACAAAATTGAAAAATGAATTCATATTGTTTCTGATTCTGATCATCACCAATATTGCTTAATAAATTTATTTTTATCGTAACAACTAACTACTTACTATTCTTAATGGATTAGTTTGTATTAGAACTGTTTCAGTTAATGGCTGTTCTTGGCTTTCTGAAACTGGTACACCTTTTCTAGCCAACGTTTGTAATATTGACCAATGATTTAAACTTTGATAGTTTGGATCCGAATACAAATTAGATAACGTTTGACAATATAATGTTGCATTACCCAAACCAACAACAATTTGTGGTTTTAAATGTTCTTGGTGTTCGTGATCTCGATAAAATGGTTCTTTGATATTGTCTGGTACATGATTGTTATATGCTTTTGATAATAACCATTTGACTGATGCACGTTGTCGTGCCTATAAATATAAATAGAAAATATAAAATATTAATTTTAAGTTTTGATTTTTGATTTTAAAAGTTCATATAATTTATTATTTTGGTTTTCAAAGATCAGTGCCTTCTTTTTCAAAGAAGAAATAAAATCCAAATCGAGAATTTTTAAATTCGATTTTTTACTGTTTCAAAAGAACGCATTGCTTATATTATTTTCGTTTTCTAAAAGTCGTTGCCATCAAAAAACAAGTATTTATTAGTTAATGAATTTTTATTAATGAATGGAAGGACGGGACTTAAATGAAAAAAAATTCAAAAGTGGTACCGAAAACTGGAGATTTCTCTTTAGTTCATTATAATTGAATATAAGCATAATTTTGCAAGATTCCTTTTAGAAACAAATAACAATTAAAATACCTACATATTTTTCTATTGGAAATGTTCATTATATACTTATAAATATATAACATTATATACATGTGGATATGTGTATATATACTTATAGCATTGGAATTTCAAATGCATTATTTTTCTTTTTGAAACGTTTTTTAATGAATCGAAATTTCTTATCGCATTGTTCTGCAATAACTACTTATGCATATATACATGTATATATATGTATATATATATACATTGTATATATATATTCTATAAAATATCCAAATTTTCATGTTAACTTCAGTTTTTGAGTAAATTATTCAATTGATCAATACTAAGTAATACAGGATGGTTAATTGTTAAGAGGTTTTTGGATTCTAAAATCTGTTTATTTTCGAAAATGTATTTTTTTTATATATATAAAAGAAAAGCCACATCATAATTTCGTAATTGTAAATTTTTTTTTGCAGAGATAAGTATAAAAATTATTTATAAATTAGGTATGGGCTCAATATGAAAATAGAATTTCATAATACAGAATAAAAAAGAACATTTTTTTGATTAGTATTGAAAAAGCGTCAAGCATTAAAAAAAAACAGTTAAGAACAACCATCTATGTTGTGTTGGGGACTACGAAATGTTTTATTAAAAATAATTTCATAACCAAGAATTGAAAACCCTTAAGAATGTATATAGTTGAATTAGAAATATAGACAACTCGGCCTAATAAATAAATACAACCTTAGATTTTAAGACAGCAATGAATAGTGAACTCCGGATCCAGTTATATATAACAAGAAATTTTCCTCCCGCTGGTGGGATAGGGATTTATTTAATTGCTGAGGTCATCTTTAATTTTTCTTAAATAAGCCATAAATTTTGAATTAGAAAAATGAAAATGCAATCTTGTTTATTTACATGTCATAATCTTGAATAGAAATAGAATATTACAGACATAATTATGGTTGCACAAGACAAGTATAAAGGAATTTTATAATATAGTGTTATAGATATCAGTAAATTATCTTAGACCATCACTTAACAAGCATTGCATTAGCTTTATTAATAATATGATGGGTATGGCTAATCTATTTAGCCATTAATCAAAATTTAAATAAAAATATTGAATACACCAATCACTATATTGAAATTGGAAACACAAACTGTTCTTTTTTTGTATTTTCAAAATTCCAAACTGTATTCAAATAAAATACAGTAAGTAAATAACAAAAAAATATTAATTAAATTTAAATAATAGAAGACACCACATGGGTATAATGAAATTAAAAATATATGTAATGTCACAGTGTACACCTAAATCTTCGATAGACTCTGGGCAGTCTCTAACATCTTGTTAAAGTTTGTAAATAAATAAAATTGACTAACTCCATTAAGTAAATAAATAAAATTGAAAGAACAAGAACAGTTGGTGTAGGTTGATTATAAATTATCACGCTTATTAATGTTAAGAAAAAGATCGTGTACCATAGATAATAAATTGTACACGTCTAGTGGAAATAGAAGAAGAATAGAATTAACGGTTTTTAATTAACTATTAGAAAATTTTCGATTATAGAAGCAATAGGATTAACTGCATTAGTAAAGTGAGACGTGAATTTAAATAGCTCTCATGAGCCATAAATGGTTTGAATGGTATAAAATTAAAAAATATATATATATTATTATTAAACTCGATACAATTAAAAAAAAAAAAAGGCAAGAATAGGTATCACAGATGTGTTACTTTTATGCTCTACCAACGCACTGAATATAAATCTACACTTCCTTCTTCCAGTTGAACTGCTAAGAAAAAGTATTTACTTTCTGTTTTGCAATCAGAATCAACAAATTTTAATATGGGATTGAACATCGTAACAATTTACATCACCAAGAACCATTGTATATATCACTTCTCGAGTATCACTTTCGAAGCATGCTAGTGTCTTACAGGCGGGCTTAATGTATATAATATATAGTCAGGGTAGCTTATGGTGTATTCAGACAACTAAAATATAAGGTACCAATTTGACTAAAATTAATTAAATAAAATAAAAAAAAAAAACAATAATTAAATAAATAAATCTTACAATATATGTATCATTAACAGCTACGGTTGGCATCTCAGGAATAAGTCTCAGACTCCAATGTATGGATGGTGCATGACTTAAATTTAGCACCATATTTAATAAGTGTAATTATAAGTAGATTACTTTATATGTTTAGTTATATACAATTTAAATATTAAAAATTAAAATTATTAATTTTGATTTTAATTAACTCAAAATTAAATTTTAAATATTATTTACTTAGAAAATGTTCTTATACAATATTATACATGATAAAAAAAAAATTGTTTTTTTTTTTTTTTTGCCAGCATATTACATAAGTCGTTACTTGAATTCCATCATGATATTTTTATTAAACACGTCTTCTTTGTTATGATGATAAAACATAAAATTGTATCATTGTGACTATAAATAGTTAATTAAAATAAAAATATAACGTTTCAAATTTATAAAATTTTCATTTGAATGATTTTGAATCGTATACGTACAATCAATGAACCATTAGAAGGAATAAAATGATTAAACTATAGTAATCTATACATAAATAATTTGCAATTAATTAATCCAAAATTGTTTGTCTCTCAACTTTAATACAAAATATTTATATAACTAACTATTTAAATCAAAAAAAAAATTTTTTTTTTCATATTCAATACATAGTTAAGTATACCTATATATATATATATATATACTTATTCATAATTTAAATAATTTAATAACGTAGGCGCTAAAAATTCAACACATGCTTAAAGCTTTAAATTTTCTTAAGTTTATTTTTTTTTCTATTTAAAAACCAACGTATGGCTAATTTAATAACATTAAAATATAAACAGAGAATTTTTAATCCAACAAAAAAATGTTCACAGATTTTTTTATATCAATGAATTCGTTAATTATGAAAATAATTATCACAAAATTGAATATGAACTGGTTAGAATGTATCTTATACACCGCATGGTCAATTAATTGTTAATGATATACAATCAAAAAGGTATAGAGTTTATGTTACTGCAATAGATATCTCATCACATATAATTTATTTGTTTATTTATTTATATATATATACATATTATATATAATATATATACATATACAATAATATTATTGTTAAAAGAAAACAATAACGTTTAGTAGAACAATCAAATTGATTAAGATTTTTTAAATAAGTAAGTACAAACTGTACAGGTTATACAAAGACAAATTTCGCAGTCATTTCTTCAGAAAGTTGTTAAGAAAGTCTAAACAATTAAAAATTGTCAAATAGAGTTTAAAATATTGCAACATAGCCACCAAGTAATATGAACCATTTGAAATCTTTTGTTTAGTACATTCTGCTAAAGAATAAATTCGAAAAATCTTCCGAATATATCTGGAATACGTTACTGATTCCAAATAAAAAAAATCAGATGACAAAATGCACATTTTTAAGATTTTACAATTGGGTTGTACTAGATCATTTCTTGTGTTGACATATTTTCGTTTTGACTTCGTATTTCGGAATCAGAATTGACCAATGGTTATCATAACCTCGTACAATTTAACTTGTTTTTAATTTTTAAAATTCCTAAATAACTAACTATAATTAACAATAGTTAGATATTTATTTACATAACCATATGGTTAAGTATAGGTATGTAAATAAAAAGCTTCGCGAATAACGTATTGGCATAGACTTATATAAATTAATATGTATATTATACAAGTAAGAAGGAGATGGAATATTTTATATTGAATACATAATATATTAATATCAAAATATGTAAAAATATTCTTAAAATGATGTCATATATCAATAATGAAAGAGTAATATTGAAACCATTTATTTAAGATGAAAAGAAGTTATTAACAATTATTATAATAAGCATGGGTTTTGTTTTTTTTTCTTTTTTTTTATCAATGAAAAATGTTGACAAATGAATTCTCTATTTCCATTATTGAATCTTGATCTCGATTTGATTATATGTATATATATGTTTCATATGGTTTTTAATCAATAAACTTGAGAAAAATGAATTATTTTATGCGATATCAGTGTCAACATATTTTTTATTTTTATAATATAAATACGTACCTACGTAGGTAATGAAATTTTTTTCAAAGGTATACGATAACATTCAAATGGCCCGCAAATAACTCGTAAAATCTTCTTAGAAAATTGTTTTTGGACTACCAATTTTCAAACCGATGATTAATGATTTTATTATTATAAGTCAAAAACAAAATTGTTTTACAATAACGCATTAATCTAAACATTACGGTAATATCGCAAATTATAATAAGATTTCACTTTTCTAAAAAAAAAAGAAGCAACATATATATATACAGATATACCTACATCTAAAAGTACATAACTATACTACCTATATTTTAATATAACAATAACAAAAGAACAAACAATTTTTCGAATTAAAACTGACTAATAAAACAAAAAAACTTGATGGAATCGATCTAAAAAAAAATAAAATGATTATTTGAAACTGGATTTGCGAATTTTGAATTAAATTTTCTATATATATATACATACATAAATATATATATACGTTTTAGAGAAAGAATAATTTTAATATTTTCGGTTGGATAAATCGAATCATCGACCGAAATCTATAGTAAAAAAATTATTTAATGGATATAAGTATATAAAATTCAATTAATTTTTTTTACTTCATACTTATATTTAGGTAGAAAACACAAAAGAAAATGAAAAAATTTTAAAATAAAAGAAAAAATATCCAGAGTACTACTTAATAATAGCTATAACTAAAAATATGAGTTCAGAATGAAATATACTTATAATTTATATAGTTATACTATAATGTACTGAAAGGGGCAAGTTAAGAAGAAAATAAATAAAATTAAGTATATATAGCCGGAAATATTTAACTTTTTATTTATATATATATATATATGTATATATATATATATAAATACAGTCGTCTTAAAAATTATTTGTGCATATATACATAGTTAGAACAATTTCATAGATAATAAAAAAAAATTAGTTGTAATCCACTAAATAATAATAAAAGAAATTAATTGATTCCGTACTGATTTTTATTTATGCAAATATTTTAGATATAAGGTAGGTTATGATAGTATATAATATATAAATAAAAATTGAATTAAATAAAAACAAAAAATATATGTCAAACTAGAAAAGTATATACCATTCTAAAACAAAAACATGCCAAGAGTAATTTATTTCTAAATGTAAAGCAGATTTTGAATTTTGTGTTTATTCATGTTTCAATTATAATCCTGAAATTTAAAAAATATACATATTAATGTTATATCAGTTTATTTGAAATAATGATTTAAATCAAATCCAGTTTATTTTATACATAGGTATACCTAAGTAATTTAAAAAAAAAAATTACAGATATGCAACATTAAATTAAAATATTAACCATTAACTAAAGTAAAATATTTCTATAGGAAATCTAATACTTATATTAATACGCTAAAAATGTCTGTAAAACTTTCCAAATCGGTGAATTGAAGCAGTGACAGAAAAATTTAAATATGAAGCTTTTTCAAATAATTACCGCAAAAAAATTACCGATTAAGAATAACAAATAATTAAAAAGTGCATACTAATTTTTGTTCCCATCTTTCAAATAAATCCCTTAAAATAGAAATATATATAAAACTATAAATATTATTTAATACAAGAACCAAAAAGCGAAACATCATAAAATCAATAAAATATGACACTTTGTCAAATTAGAACTATTTATTAAAGTTATCAAAACAATTAAAATTACCCAACAGTTAAAGTACCTATTAAAATACTTTAAATTTCCCTGGTTCGTGTCTTTGAATTAGCAACCTCGAAATCTTTGTGATTTACCAATGCAGACACATCTTCAATTTCAAATTAATATGTTTATTTATTTTTTAAAATAAAATAATGACAAGCAGATTGTTGCCATGGTCTTATATCATGCTTTGCCATCTTTACAAGTTTACTATATGTATTAGCTAAAAATCCTTCATAGTTATATATGGGACAAACACCAAAAGAAAGATTGGGTGTATTCATAAATGCTGCAAATTGACAACAAGTTTGCCACCAGTTGGCGTAATTTGCAATAATGAATACAAATTCTACCTATATTTTACCTTTACTTGACAATTCTGCAAAGTTTCTGTTCATTAATACTGACATTTTGAAAATAACATTTTTTTTTAAATAACAAAACAAAAACTAAAATACTCAAACCAACAAAGAAAACTTCTTCAAAAAATGTTATGCATACTAAAAATTTATTCTGCCAAGTTGACGCCCAGTAGACTTTGAGTCTGCATTTATGAATAGCATTCAGAAAATCTGACAAGTGTGTTCATAAATTCAGAATATGCAGATTGACTGCAGGTTTGCATTTATGAAAACAAGGATTATACAGAGAATATACCAGGGGCAATATTGACTATTTATTCAATTAGTGCTAAAATCTTCTACATCTCCATATCATGTTTAAATGTATTCAAAAGAAAATTTTAAACAAGAATGAATATTTGTAGTGTATTTATTTTTTAATACTAAGTATTTAAATCCTTTTAATATGTAAACCTAGTTAGAAAAATCATCACTGACAATTTTAGTGATTGCGATAGTTAAAAAGTAACTAGTTATCAAGTTATTATGCAAATATGTTTCCATTTATGATGTAACTATATACATCAAATAAGCTTTAAATCCCTGTTAAACTATTTTAAATACCTATTCAACTAAAATATATAACTAATATTAGAATTATTATGATACTAAATTCCATTTTGTATTTAGAGATTATCACTTTTTAAGCATTCATGCATCACATAGACCGTGGAACAAATATTTGCACGTTATTACCCAAATATTATAAAATACATATTAAGTATGTAGTTAAATTTTACTTCTTTTAGCAAATTTAAGTTTTAAATTTGAATCATAATGACATAACCCGTACGGTAACAGACAACCTAATATTTGAACTTAGTTTTAAAATTTTCATAATAAAAGCAAATAATTTTGTCACAAATTGATCAAAGCTTTGATGAAAAATTTACTATTGTCGGTACAAAATTGTTTTTTTTTTTTTTAAACTTAAAAAGATAGTAAATATCAAAATAAAGTGTTAAATAGTTAACATCTAAAAATAGAGCCTGTAGGAAGTATGTTTCTTAATTTTTATTTTTCTCCCTGGCAAACAAGAACGAATTATTACAAAATTCAAAAAATGTACATATAGCCAAGTAAGTACTCATTTTATTTTCAAATTTAATTCAAGCAATATATATATAACTATTTATTTAAATATGTAATTTATAAAAAAGTTTAACTTCATATACTTTTTATTCCATCATCTTTAAAAAATTTGAAAACAAGACGAGAAAACGTAAAAAAAAAAAAAAAAAAAAAAAAAAAAACGAGTAACCAAATTTCAAATTCACATGTGTAAAAAGTTTATTTCTTATATAGAATTATGTTATTATTATTTATAAATATGCAATAATAAACAACACTTATTTACTTTAAAAAACAAAATAAAAAAATAAAAAATTACAAAAAATGAAAGGTAAAAAATAAAAACAAAAAATTGTGTAGTGATCAAATTTTTAATGAAAAAAAATATTGAGAAAAAATTATTTGAAATTCATTTTTCAAGTTTTTCATTCGCGAGGGTTTTCATCTTTTGAAGCTATCTGAAATAACTATAGGTATATATATATATATATATATATGTTTTGAAATTGTATACTTATTTTATTACAATAATACAGAATGGTATTAGTGCTGTAGAGGTATTTGTAATATATAGGTATATATAACTATATATATTTCATTATGGTTTGATTGTCGATCATTAAAGCGTTTCTAAGTATTATTGAGAAGATTTATTTATAATAAATAGAAAGTTGTAATATTAAAATATATTTTCTATATATTTTTTTTCTCAAAGAAAATGCATTTTAAAATTTTGTTAATCTTATATTAAATATACTGAAAATAGCATATGTAGTTAGTTATTCGATTCTTTTTTGAATATTAAAAATGGTTGTTAACTTTTTTTTAAAAACGTTAAACACTTTCACTAATAATATCTAATACTTATGTAGAAAATATTTAACAAATTTTTATTTTTTTAATTCGATAGTGTACTTTTTAGTTAATTCATTTTAAATAATATAAAATTTATTTTTAACTTGAAACAATTTTTACAATAATAATTAAGTATATTAATTTTACAGTTTTAGTAAGAACTTCTATTATTACAAATGAACTTTCACAAATATATATATATTAATTAAATTTTATAATTAAAAATATAAATATACATATATATATATATATATATAATTATTATATATCTTCTTTTACAACAAATTTTTATTCAATCTTTAGCTCCATAGCATAATTATACCATTAAGTTGAATTTAAATTTATTTTTTTACAATCAAATGAACACAGAAACATTTTCTGTAAATATGTAAGTAGATATTTCTTTTGAATTTTCGCAACAATCAATCATTATTTTTTTTATTTTTATTTTTATTTTATTTTTTTCATATTTTTAAAAACATTGTAAATATTAAAAATTTGCTTTTTCTTTTGTTTGTATAATAAAAACAAAATTTTTCAAATAAACTTGAATTTATTAATAATTAAATATTTATTATAAAAAACTATGAATGACCACTTTTCATCATTCCGCACTGTTCGTACAACTAATCTTTCCAGGCAAAAACTATCATTTTACTTCAAAAGCTTTCAAATAAAATTTTTATTCCCATTGATTCAATCCAAATGTTACTTCAAAATCTTAAGAAACATCATATTCAGCGACAAAATTTATACTACAAAAAAAATAAAAATAAATCAAAAAGCACATCCAACCAACTACAATAGTACAAGCGAGCTACAATTTGTGATTTAAATTTTTTTTTTTAGAATTGTATTAGTTACTTTACTACTACTATAAGTAGAAGGAAAGATTAACTATTAGATACGTTGTTGTTTTGCGCGGAGTGACTGTCTGAAGTATAGTTAATTGATGAAATGGTTAAATTTAATTTAACTTTTCGAAATTTATTTTTCTGTAAAGATAAAGTTAATACGTGTACGTATACAGTTAGTTAGTTATATTTTTACCGGTTTTCGTTTATCAATTGTTATATCGTTAAAAAATATATATATATATATATATTTCTTAATTTTTTGATTCTTGATATGATAACTTCACTTTTTTTTTTTAATTACAATCAATTATCAATGAAGTTTGGTACTTAAATGATGTGAAATCAAATATTTTTAATTTATTGCAGTTGCATTCTGGGGTTATATAAATTTTTTTTGGTATACATAATTGTCAATTTGGTACAATAAAGGTGGGTTTTAACTGCTAAACATTTTAAGTGTGATAATATTTTGTTGCTTTTAAAAAGGGAGATATTATTGGGGCTTATTGAATTTTTACATAAACTAAAAATGGATCGCTGTAAAGAATTTCCTAAATTTCTATTTGGGAAATTTATTTTATGCACAAAAAAATATTTTTAAACCATCAAAATCATCTGTTGAAAAAAATTATTTTATTTTTATTTATTCAAAAAATGTTAAAAAAAACATTTTTGGCACAAAAAAAAATCCTTTATTTTATTATTCCTGACATTTGGAAAATATACTTCATCAAAGTACAATATTCCCAAACTAGTGTGAAAATATACCCAATTTTTGTCAAGTATGTTTTTTTTTAAATCTTTATGCTTATTTTTTTTATACCGGCAATACTTTTTGAGGTTAAAACTATTGAAGTGTTACCATTGTACGTTTTGTTTTTTCAAACGGCAACATTCAAGAGTATTAAAATAAAAATTTATTTTCATTTTAAAATGGAAAATTAATGAAAATAGCTTCAGTGAGTTTATTTTTTTTTTTTTTTCAAAAATCGTGCGAGTGAAAAATAATATGAAAATAGGAAGTGACAAATAAATAATGTCTTCTTTCTTTTTTTTTACTTAAAAAAAAAAACAAATAATTTTAATATATAAAAAATTAAAATGTTGCCGTAGCATTTGAACAGAGAATTTTTTGGGAAATTATTTGCAACGGTCTATTTTTCTCTTTAAGTAAAAACTATCTGTCTCTAAAAACCCGGTATACAAAAAATGGGGCTAGCTAAAATTTACCTTTATGTGAAGAGGAGAAATATCTATAAGTACGTACTTAATTGGAAATTTTATTTTTTCAATCATTGCTCCAGTTCACGTTATAACACGTTTTCTTAAATTTTTTGTTATTACTTCGTTAGCGTAGCTTGTCAGAGAAAATTAATCTGATTTCCCGATTAATTTTCCCTCAGATAGTGTAAATGAAATTGGTTGTTACTTGTTAGTCTTTACGAAGGTAAACAACTAAGTAGTTAATACTTACTTCTTTTTATTGTAATAAAAAAATTATAAAATAAAACAAAAATTTATTTAACAAAAAGTGGTTTGGGTGGAATAAGGTGCATGGGCGGTGATAGGTACATTTATGTTATTATTATTATTTAAGTTTATTAAGTTTTGAGTATATATATATATATAAATATGAGTTGGATAAAAAATTTCTAAGACAAATTAAATAACTGTAAAATTTGAGAATTCTACTTGCAATGTATACAAAAATGAAATGTATCAAATTTTCTTAATGTAGTCAGTTTACAATTCCGATGACTATAAACACTTACACACAGACACTATCTGAAATAAACGTCAAATCAAATGTCAAAAAATTATACTTATAATGTATGTTTATACGGCTAGAAAAGTGTTAGAAATCTACCAAAATTTGAGGACATTTCGGTAAAGAGGTAAGCAAATCTAACAAAATTTTAAATTTCTGGTAGATTTTTGACGTTTATATTTTTTTTCTGGGAATATGTCAGGGTCAAAATATTTTTATTATTTTTTATTCACAAAAAATAAGGAAATTGTTGTTGACAACGTAATTTTCGGATCGAATATTAATCAAATAAAAAAATATAAATTATACAAATAATGATAATGTTGATGAATTGACACTGGAATAATAATAAAAATTTATTTATTTAATTCTTTGCCAATAATTTCAATTGCGGTCACCTTGATATTTACATAATCTGACAGCGATAATGGCAGAAATCTACCAGTTTTTTTTTACGTATGAATATCATGGTGGATTTCTGCGGCAGATTTTTGCCTCGTATAAACATGGGCATATGCGCTTACCTATAGTTTTAAATTGAATATTTTTGTGTGAAAAGAAAATTAAAAGTATGGAATTTGGAAAACAATTTATTTTTTAAATTTTTTAGGATCTTGCAATTTAACTTGTTATTTAATATTTACTTGAATCATCAACATTTGTGTGTATCAAAAAAATTTTTGGATACACAATTTAACAATCCGTGTTGTACAATTACGTCGCAAATACATTGTCAAATGAATTACCGATCATGATACAACGTTTCTCTTATTTTTTGACATTTTAAATTTCACAATTTTGTATCAGTACCGTTGTCGATACATTTCCGATGTCAAGAGGAGACAATGTATACTAAACGAACAAATATATATATATATATATACTTTCGCTTATACAATTTTTTTTATTTTTTAAGTTAACCCAAGCATTTGGTTTCAAACGATACCTTTGTACACGAATACAACAGCTTGGACTAATTCAAGATTGGGTAAAGGAAAATGTCCCTTTAATCAGTAGAGACACTTTGAATATATTTGTTATTATTACTGTTGAACTTTTGTAGATTGTATGTCGGTATATTTTTGCATTGAGGAAACATGTTAGTTGGAATATGATTCCACATTCGAGAAAAATTGACTATCATAATATCAATATAAAATAAAATATAGTTATGTGAATAATATCAATTATAAAATCAAAATTAAAATAAATATGCAAATGTTTAATGCAAAAATATTTAAAAAAAATGGCAATTGACTAATAAGCAATTAGGATTACAGTTACGAGTAGCTTAAAACTAAAAATTAAACTTTAATGAATGGCTTAGGAAATTTAGAAAACGGATTTTATTATAAGTTTCAAATATATCTAATTTATTTAAATAATAAATACTGTTATAATTAATGTAAGATATTAACGATTGCAGTCGTTAGACTTTTCGTAACTAGAAGTCTTCGAATATCTTTTAATTGGGATCTCGATTCTTTGTAATACAATTTCTTTACTAACTTTTCAGCGTATTTGAAAAGCAAAGTGAATTAAATAGAAAATACATAAAAGTATTGGACGAATCAGCTGTTTGTATAGGTCTAAGTTATTTGATTTTGTTGTTTATAGATCTCTAGGAGATAATCATTACAATTAATTTTTATTTCTCATTTATTTTGATCCACAAAAAAATATATGAGTGAATATTTCAAAAGGTTGATATTTCAGACGACAAAATCGCAAAATGCTAAAAAAATCAATTTTAAATATTTTTTTGTTTATTTTCTTTGATAACTCAATAATTAGTAGGTGCTTAGGAACGACCAGTTTATTTTAATATTTTTAAGGACTTTTTGCTTTCACGGGAATGACAACTTGGTTATAATATACAGTTATTGGAATTAAATTACAATATATAGTTAGTTATATGGAAAATCACTTTCTTGTTTGTTTAATAAATGAAACATTTAGTTTGGAAGCCAACTAAACGTAGAACATGACAGATTTAGCTATTGGACGATATTTTACGATATCATTTTTTAAACCCTTCTTATGAAATGGTTTGATATAGACATACATCTAAAATTTTGGAAATATTCCGTGTTCAAGAGACTTATTAAATAAAATTGCCAGTGGATAAGCGAGTGATTCAGATCATTTTTTTTAAATTATCTTCGGAATATTATTGGGACCTGGGGATGTTTCGTTATTTAACATATCCAAATAGACTTTTATTGCAGGGAGTTGTGCTAAGTTAGGAAGTTAAAGTCGGTCCACTTCAAAGATGTTAGTGTTCCCTTCTAAAATATGTTATATATTTTTTACATAACAGAAGATATAGGTACAACTAATGGCTCCTTTAAAGGAGATGAATATGATATAGTTACTTTGTTCTAAGAACTATACGTTTTTTTCTTTAAACAAAGCTTTATTCTTTCTGTGGTTTCGTATTTTAGTTATCCACGCATTTTTTTCTACAAGTTGCTTCCGTGGAGTCATAATTAGAACAGATTTTCTTTAAGAGTATTTTCCGTGCGCTTATTGTAATTCCAATGAACGCACGGGAAACCACGGAAATGACAGCCACGGAAATGACAAATAAGGTGTACTTGAGCAACAAAATTTAAATAAATAGATATTTAATTTTAAAACTAGTTAATAAATTAACTTGCAAACATAATACATAAAATAATATATATTTTTCTAAAAATATTTAATTAAATTAATAAATAACACGCCCCACGGAAATTACAAAACTACAGAACAAATTTTTTGAGCTACCTTCCGCTATGAAATATTTTGGGAAACTTGTTAAATGCTTTTATGCTTCTCAAAATAGTTTTTATTTAAGTTTGAGAGTTTTATTTTATAACCGTTGAATTAGTAATCAAATTATTAACGTTTAAAATATTTTTTTTGCTCTTTACATTATAGCCACGGAAATTACAGAAAAACAGGACACATGAATTTTACTTAAAAAAATCGTTTTTTTTTTTATATTATAAGTAAATCTAAGGTTCCACTTTCTATATCATATTCCGATTTTTCTTTTAATAATATCTTTTCTGCTGTGATAGATAATTGAAATTATTTAGAGCTAAGTAGATGTGAGAACAAACATGGTAATGACATTTTCGTTGTTTAAGTAAGATTTTCGGATATAACCTGATTGATATATATATCATAAAATATTGATTGTCCGAAATTGGGTAGCTATTAGAACAGCACTTACCATAAATAAATTAAATATTTTTAAAATTTTTCTATATTAAAACTTGTTTGGACACAGAATATCAACCTTTTGAAATATTCACCCATATAATATTTAGTTGCATACTTAGTTAATTAAATCATTTTTTTTTTTTTTGTTAATTTACAGTGAAAAGAACAATATTGTTAATAAATTATTAAATAAAAATATTTTTGAATGAAAAAAGTTGTATTTTAAGGTTTACTTGATTTTCATTAATTTTTATTTTGTCTTTCTCTTGAAGGTTAGATTTATTTTTTAAATAACAAAATTTAAATTTTGAATTTCTTTCCATACTTATTTCGGTTATAAAAAAGAAATACTAACTAAATCTTTTTATTCTATATTCTTTGCATTGTATATGCTTTCTGAATTTAAAATCATTTCAAAATACATACAATCTTATTAGTTATTAACTACTTATATTTTTAAAACTGCTCGTAACTAACTATACTTACTTCTATAAATTTTATTTATTAACATTGAATTTTTACTGTACCGTAACAAATTTTACTGTACTGTACAATAAAAAAAAAAAAAATTTGCGAAGTGCATTACACTCATAAATTTAAGTACAGTTTGGAGAATGTTTGATGTTGTTTTTTAACGCTTGATTTAGAAGAGCATTAGCGAGTTGAGTTTTTTGTTAAAAAACGGAAAAAATTAGCACGCAAAATTTAGTTTAATTTTATAATTTCACTTTACTTGATTCGCTCATGCAATAATCTCTTCGAAAATTAATTTTTATCTTTATTAAAAATGGAATTATTTTTTTTTTTTTTTTTTTTTTTAGCAATATCTTCAGTATACTTACTCGTATATTGATGCAGTTTCAAATTATAGTATTTCATGAGTTTTTATGATTAATAATTAGTTTTTTTGTGAGCTGTTGAACCACCCACTCTAAGTATATGATAATATGATATATAGTTATATAATTATAAGTTATATAGTTTTATATAGTCCATAATATTAGTAAGAAATATTTAACATGTAATATATATATATATATATATTTAATATATATGTAACTATATTCTAGACATATTACTTTCAATGTATGGATCTTTGCGTTTAATTACTGCCCAAATTAAAATATTATAAAATTTATATTTCGTATTTAGCTATTCAAAATAGTTAATATATTTATAGTTAAGTATAGTTTAAAGACCAAATCAACGATTTTCCAATAAAACCAAATCAACGATTTTCTGCAATTTGAATCTTCATATAAAAAATTCAAATAAACTTAACTATACCAGTCGTATCTACTACCAAAATAACATCGTGATTTTTATTCAATATTATTTTTGAAATTTTAAAACAATGTAAAAATTATGTCTTATTAACTTAAGTAGACATATAGATATATGATGTTATTTTAATTATTTAATAAATTGTTAGGGTTTTAAATTTGAACTTAAAAAATTAGCTTTATTAAGTAGGAAAGTAACTAATTTTAGTTGTATACAACTAATTATTGTATATACACATTTTAAATTTTACTTCAATATAAATTCATTCCACATTTTTCTGAAATGCAACATTTATTTATTTGGAAAGTGCATTCCAGCAACACATCTCTATATTGTATTTTTATAAATTATTATAAATCACATATAAACAAAGATATATTTAAAAATAAATTTTGTGGGCGTTGTAAGATTTATTTTTGTAACACAATATTTTCATCATTAGATTATTTATAGATTTCGTTATTCTTCTCACTTTATTTTTTAGTTCGTAAGTATTTGGAAACTGTTTAATGTACTTATAATTAATAACTACTTACTTAATTGAAATTTGATAGGAATGTATAAAAACGATTACAAGACATAAAATAGAATAATAGTTGATACTAGGGATTTATTATTTTTTTGTTTGGTTTGCCCTAGTACCCGTCCTCAAAGAGATAAAAAAATTTACAAAAAATAAATAAATAAACAATAGATCCATATTGCAAAATTTTGCTTGCATATTAATCTCTGTTAAATAAATTTCATCAAAAAAAAAAAAAAAATCACAAAACAAATATTGTTTTATCAAAATCTGAATGAATGAAAAAAAAAAAAAACAGTTTTTCATTTTTATTTCTAATTTTTATTAATTTTCTTTTTAATAAAACATAAACAAAAAATTTAGATAAAACGGATGTTTTCCACAAATTTTATTTAACTAAGTATACTTAATACAAATATTTTATTTTTGCAAGAACAAATGACTCATATACTTGACGGAATATATATATTTGTATAATAGTACGTCATCATTTAGGCATAATGTAGATAATAATTCGCGTGCCACAACAGAAATAAGTATAATATAATATATATATATATTTTTACTGGCTATTGTTTATAGTTACATCACTTTTCAACATATATTTATAGTATGTTATGTATATATCTATATATATATTATATGCTTGCCTAATACAATATACTAAACATAATGTATATTGCTGATAATAAGGTTGTCATCTATTTATTTTCCACTATAAATTCACATAATTTTCTATTTTAGATCTAGCAAAATAAATCAATTAATACTTACTTACTTATTAAAAATTTTGTTTTTAAAATCCTATACAATTCTTTAACTTGAGAACTAATTAGTATATAACTATTTAAATATATTTTCAGATAAGAAAAATTATATTATGGAAGTGATTGACTATTTAAATTTTGTTAACTAGCTACATACTTATATGGAATAAAAGTTGAACTCATACCTAAAATTTATTGAAAACTGTCGTATCAGAGTATGGCATGTAATCAATCGTTAGAGATTAAGAGTTAGTTCGTTTGAATTTTTTTAAATACCATTGTAATTTATATCCTCTGTCTTAATATAAAAAAAGGCCTATAGTGACTTTTCTTACAGTAATATAACTATATTTAGCCATTGCAGCATAAAAAAAAATTCTTAGATGACAGCCTGACATTTAAGCTAAGTATGCTGTTAAAAATTTTTGCCTGTCAAAAAATGAATGCACATACTACAACTCAAAATCGGTATAAAATTTTATCAGAAATTCGTTTAATCAATAACAGGTGGCATTACTTGGTCATTAGACAATCAACAACGTGAAAATAAAATCTAACTATTTCAACTAAAAAAACTAACTGTTAAACTATTTAAACTAACTATAATAATAAAAATGGAACCTTTTGAGGAATACATCGAAGAAAAATGGAAGAAAATTTTCCTTCAAATTTCGTTTGTAGTTCAGCAATCCGGAAGGGTAAAACCAGATTCATTATTTTATATTTATTTAATACTATTATCTCTTATTTTGTAGTTTATGTTTTATTTTTTAAGTTATTTTATTTTATTAAATATATAATAACTATTTTTTAAGATTTACTTTAATAAGCAATATGACATGATCCCCAAACGTTGTTAATTTTCTAATGTCAAAAAAAAATTTTATATAACTACCCGGTTCTATAAATGAGGAGCAAAAATTTTGAAGATTAATACCTGGCGGTCAAAACAAGAACCTCATTTTTTTTTTTTGCTCAGCATACTAACAGCGTACTACAATTTGAAGCAAAATTTTTGTTACCATTTTTGTACAACAACAAATTGCATGAAATAATGTCAAATTTTTGCACATACTAACAGCATACCTAGCTTTAAATTATAAATATTAGATTTGTTAACTAAACCGTTCTAGAACAATCTATAATGATCATTAGATTGTGCTCTAACAAAATTGATTCTGAACAGTTGTTGACCACTTTATGTGGTATTGTTTTTTCTTTAAATTTTGACAGTTAAAAAAACAAATTTAAGGGTAAACAAAAATTAGAACAAAAAAGTTCAAAAAAGAAGTTCTAAGTGGTTCTAAAGTGTTTGACAGTTAATTTTCATTGTCGAAAACTGTTCTGTCTAAATTTTGTTCTAAATCTACTGAACAAGCTTATTATTTGCCATTAAGTATTAAGTACTTTAATTAACGGGGGTTTTTATTTTTAAATAGTCAGTATGTTACTCACACTCATATCCATCTATAA
This sequence comes from Argyra leucocephala, assembly GCA_963942445.1. Classification (NCBI taxonomy): domain Eukaryota; kingdom Metazoa; phylum Arthropoda; class Insecta; order Diptera; family Dolichopodidae; genus Argyra; species Argyra leucocephala. The sequence goes on from OZ012681.1 coordinate 1,532,319, forward strand.
TATGTATAAGAAATTTTATCTCTCTCTCTATGAATGGATATTTTTTCAATTACAAACCAAATCTTCTAGGCTTATAAAAGTGATAAAGTATATTAGTTCGTTATTTATGTACACAACTTTAATGGTAGAATCAAACAATTGGCTAGCGTAGCTGCCATATAACTACTAGCACTCGTCAGGAAATTTCAGAAATCAAAGGTGTTACAAACCTAAAAATTGGTAGTAAGGTATACTCTCTCAAAAATAAACAAACACGTTTTTTAATGTTTTTTTAAATACTAGCAACACATTTGCTGTCATTTTACAAAATTTAGCTGACAAACGTTTCAATTCAATTGTTTAATAATTTTTTTTGGGAGCAAAATGGTTTAAGACTGTGTCCTAATTCTATTGATTTCTACAATACTGTGCCTTTTTTTTGATAGATTTAAAAAAATAGTTAACTATATCAGTTCAAAAACGCCTATTCTTACTTACTTAAATTCTAAATACAAATATTTAGTAAAGTCTATATTCGTCAACAATATTTATTGCATAAAATTAATCATGATATCAAGAGAATAACATTTAAGTAGATAACATCATAAACAAAAAAAAAAAATGTATATCACAAGAACAAAACCAGACGTTTTGTACTTACTTTAATTTCTTGACAATAGAAAATAAAAAAAAAAAGGAAAGAATTTTTTTTTTTAATTGATTATCATCCAAATTTAGGAATGAAGAATTTAGTACATAAATATTATAGTACATATATATATATACATACTACTAATATACTATACATTAATATGTATTTGAATAATTCGGAATTTATTATTAAGTATGCTTAGTAAGGTAAAAAAAAAATTTGTTTTATGATAAAAATCAATTGAGTATACAATTGATCAGGAGTGTCATTCACATAATATGTGTATTGTGTATCTATTGTATATATATATATATACATGTAATTATAGATCATTTTAATAGTTGATTTCTTATTTCAAATAATTTTACGCTTTTTCGTTATTTAGCAGAAATTGGCAGAAATAAAAAAAAAAACAAATTTAGCTTACTTCACATTGTTATTTTTAGCTTTGAACTTGAAATAATTGATTTTAGGATTTATATTTAACTAATTAATACTATCACAATATCTCCAATATTGTACACAAAAATTATGTAAATAAGTATTTCGAGTAAAATTTTAACAGTTAATAAAGATTTGTTAAAAAAAAATTTAACAAAAAATACTTATGAAATGCTTAAACTTTTAGGATTTTAATTCAATTTAAACTTCTAAGTATACATCTTATAAAATTAATATCTTATAAATTTGCAGATGTACTTAAACTGTACTATATACTTACTATTTTTTAAGACCTAAAATTTTAAAACCAAATATTTTGCAAATAACATAACTATTTATTTGTATTATTGTATTACCTTATTTGTATTATTGCATACTATTTGTTTGCGTTGCTTAATAATACGAATAGCTCGTTATGTTATTTGCAAAATATTTGATTTTAAAATTTTAGGTCTTAAAATTAACTTAAAATACAAGTCTACTTAGTATTCGTCCGTTCCTCGACATTCGCAGAAGTTTGATAAAAAAATTATTCTCAATTTCATTATGAATTGCTTTCAATCACTTCATTTTATTCTTGGCACCAGTTATATATATATACAATTTAACTTATTGATTTATCTTAGACAACAACCGCATATGTCATAATTTATTTAAAAAAAAAAATTAAATTTAAATTTAATTCTAGCGAGAAAAAAAAAGCAAATTTGTACATTTATGAGTGTCAGCAGTTTGATAAATTAAAATGTTTGTGTGTAAAAATGTATGTTTATATATGGGGTGAGATTTTAAATTGAAATATCTAATTGAAAATTTAAAAAAATATTTAGTTTCGCTACATCTCCTTTTACATATCTGTCATTTAAAAGAATGAAATTGTTAAAGAAAGTTTTAGGGTTGTCAAAGATTCCAGATATTTGGTCAGTACTATTTTTTTTTTTTATAAAACTACTCTTGACAGTAACTTAGGTAGATTCACCTTTTCCTGCTTAATTCAGTGTTGCTTACAATATCGAGTATTTATTTATCAAATTACAGGCTTATCAGCTCATTAAATGTGCAAAACTACTGCTATTGTCAGGAACTAAGTTTTCTTATATAAAATAGCTCCATTTTATTTTATTTGTTGCCAGATTATACACTAAATTAGTTTGTTTCATTTATTTTATTCCAATGACAAAGAATACTGGACCAGGTCGAAAAACCCATAAAACATCAACCGGAATCGATCCTGGGGCTTTGCGATTGACAGACAGGAGCTCTACTTACTGCGCCACCTAGCTTGTTATAGATTTACATATTATTTTTTAGTTTTTTAAATTATATATTAATCGGATTTTTTATATTTAGTGATAATTTAAGGTAGTTGTTACAAGCACTGAAGTATGCTCCTTCGAATTTTTCGCGAATATGATTTTTTTACTGTTTGTATCCTAGTTTTGACATCATTTGATCATTAATACTCATTACATGTCCTGCCAACCTTAGTATTTGTGTCATAATAAATTTGACAATATTATATCCAACAATTATGGTTTCTAACTCCTCGTTTGATTTTATTTGATATTCACCCATAGTTATTTATTTTGGAACTAAACACTTTTCTCCCTATTCTTCTTTCGAATACATTTCATTTATTTTCGTCACTAATTATCACTGTGCAGGCTATAGGTTAACACCGGTTGTATTATGGTCTAGTTATATACATTTTTCATTTAATTCTCCTCTCTTAAATTTTAGTTTTGGAAAGTCCTTTATTTGCGTAGAAATATTTTTGTGCTGCTTCTTCTAAGTATTATTAATTGTCAAATGCACACATAGAAAAGTGCAATAAAATATTTTTTTTTGGTTTGCATTTTTTTTTTGTGGCATACATTAACATATTCAAATATTTAGACCACAATCGTGTAAAATTAAATCCGCTTAGTGAATTAAAGTCTAAAAGTAAGTGCAGCAAAAATCAAGAATCAACGTTTTAACACAGACTTTTCATTGGAATTATTTAACTATTATTAATGGCTAAGATTAAATTAAAAAACTAAGTACTAATAAAATTCAAAACAATAATTAAATTTGCTGTACAGATCGGAACAATTTGTTTTAATGTTAATGAATCATCGATTCTCATTTAATTTTATTTATTCTTATTTTTTATACTTTAAAAAAAAAACTATTGTTGAGTGAATACAAAAAAAAAAATATTTCGAAAATCTCGTCTGACTTTGCTGTTCATTGGCTTTAATGTCTTCGATGATGCAAATTTATGATGTTTAAGGTTTGATTCGCGTTTACGTTTTCCATGATGAACGCTATTGTTTTATATATATATATATACTTTTATTGTATTTTTCTTTTTATTTTTCTCTCAAATTATATACTTAACTAGTTACTTGGTATTGTTTTTATTAGTTCATGCAAGAATTCACAGTTCAAAATTTATAGAATATATAATTCTAAAAGTCTTATGAATGTCTTACAAGTATAGTGAGCTAAAAAAGTACATAAGTACTCTTATTTTCGTTACTCTAACGAAAAATTAAGTAAAAAACTATTTAAGCAATTTTTTTTGTTTCTTGTGAACTTATTTAAGTTTTGAAAGTAACTAAGTAAGTATATGAGTAGATTTTTGTAGATACTACTAATAAATTGTGTATTGATTTCTTCAAACTTTTAACCTTCTGTGCTTGAATTTATTTTTTCAAATGTTTGAGTCATTTTAAGTAATAAAAATTAATTTCTTTATAATTATCACACCTTTAAATCTTATTGGATAATAATTCTATGATTAATTTAGTCGCTTTATCAGTATTTCATATCAAATACATATTGTACATATATATATATGTACATATATGCTATCGACAAAATGATAAATTTCAATGAAAAAATAGGTTTAAATAATTTGCTATAAGGGCCACAATAAAACTAATTCAAAACAAATATTTTTCATCTGTAAAACGAAATTGATTTTTCCTAAGCTTAATTTTGCTTAAATGAAAACTACTTATTGGAAAAAATTCTGAGCTATTTAAGTATTGATAAATATTTTCGATCATTTTATAATAAATATCAAATAATACACTATAGATAAGTACTTTACTAAGAAATTAAAATTTTATGATAAAAAAGACATAAATTCTACAACGAAAGGTAAATTAATAATGTTGAGTTACTAACTAAAGCATTAAAATGCTGTTAAATCAGTGGGATAACTATAATTTGATTTAAAGGAATAACCACTTTTAACTAAAACTCATTAATTTATTAAATAAAATTGGAAAATAATCGAATTAATGTCAAAATTCACTATACCTAACCTAACTAATTTTATTGATGTAGTTAGAGTGATGAAAAAATTTTATTCCTGATCTTATGTATTGCAAATTAATAATTTCGAAAGCCGGTTCAAAAAGAAAATTCTTATTTCACTCTTTCACTATCGATTTTCCATTGTATTTTCTAAGTATAACTACATATTTCCAATTCAATATAGTTATATTTATTTAATTATATATATACATATATTTGTATGTGCACATTAAAACAAAATTATAAATTTAAACACATTTTAAATAATACTTAAAACAAGCCTACTATTTTTATGAAATTGAATAAAATACCACCTGTGGTTGAAATATGTAGTTTATTGACAAAAAAAAAAAAAAATAGAAAATATGTACAAATATATAAGTATAACCAAGTATAAGAAAGAATAGTTAAATACTTAAAATATATTTTCTTTCAAAATCACACCGCAAACTTGATTTGTTATTAATTATTTTAGTTTAGTAGAAGTTTGGATCATGGTTTTATTTTACAACTGCTGTTGTTGTTACTTCACATTGAGACTTCTTCCTACGATTTCATTCAAAAGTTTAAATTTTACAATATAGCATTGCCAAAGCTAATCGGTTTAAAAATTTATCAAAACAAATTTAATTTACAATAATCGAGAAAAATATTTAACATAAAATAATATTAATAAACCGTAATAGAAAAAAAAAACATTCGTTCATGGTGATATTCACCATTTGAAAGACAGAAACGGTCGAATTGAAACAAAAAAATGTGAAGTTTATTCAATATAGTTGGGATAATATATTGCAATAGTTTCGTTGTTTTGGATATTTGACTTAAACTAGATCTTTGTTAGGTGCCCATTACACATCATTCTTTTCATCAATCATTCATCCATATATTGTCAATATATGGATGAAAAGAATGATGACCGATTACACATCAATCATGCACTCATCAATCTTTTTACCCATATTTTGACATTTTGCAATGACATATTGTGGAAGTGTTCTGAATATATTGATAATTTAGAAACATATATGAATATTGAAAATATAATTTTTAGGGGAATGTTTTTAACTTCAATTTAAATTGAATTTTTAAAGTAAAGTAAAGGGTATAAAAAACAACAAATTATTTTTTTGCACATTTGAATAATATATCAATCGTTTTTTTACAATAATTGCTATAATTATTAAAATTAATATAAAAATTATTCTTTTTGAATTACATCACAAATTAATATTATAACCTTATCTGAACATTCCCAAAAAATAATATCTGAACATTCCCCAAAAAGCAATTTTTTTTGCCTCAGCTGAACTTGTCAAAAATGATTGATGACATGATTGATGGGAATTTTGCTTGCATGATTGACGAATGATTGATGAGAATAGAACCGCCATCAATCATTTCTCATCAATCATTCATCCATATATTGATAATATATGGATGAAAGATTGACGAATGATTGATTTGTAATAGGGCTCTTACTGTATTTTACTACTAACTACTTCAATCGAATTAAAAAACTTTGATGTTGAACTATCTAACGTTGACAAAAGATAAAGTGACAGATCAAAATTACTAAATTTAGAAAAACAAAAATATGAAACATAATATTCTTTAATATAGGTAACTAAAACCGCTATACATTTTCTGAAGATAAACCTGTCAAATTTTGATTAATTGAAGTTCAATCTGATTACTGTAACTGATAAGTTATTATAGTTAGTGCATACAGTTAAAAAGACATTATATAAATATACTAGTATAATGCCATTGCTAATCTAATAAAGTTTGGGTGCAGTTTAAAAAAGTATGCAAATTATACATTACAACAACACACCAACAACAATGTAAAGTACAATATACACGTACCATTTCTCATCTTAATGCATTAATGTTATTTTCTCACTACATTTTACTTCCACATCTACAGCCTATGCCATACTTCCAAAATACATTAAAAAAATAAAATTGATTTATTCTAACAATTTTAATTTTTTCATTCATAATGAACTGTTTTTTTGATTATAATTGTTGTTGTTATAAAAGGCTTCAGGCAAAAACCAAAATTAGTATACTGTACTTATGTATAAGCTTTGGCGGTGTCTAGACGATCAGTTTTTCAGTCAGTTTTCATACTGTCAGTTAAAACTGAGAAGTGTTTACACGTTCAGTTTTGAATGAAAAAATTTACAGATGGCGAAAACTGAGAATTGTCATTTATGTCTCAAGTGGAACTGAAACTTAATTAATAATAAAAAGTAATTTTTAGAAATTGCAGCATTTTTTATTTGTTTGGTTCGTTTTAAGAAAAAGTAAGTATATATTTATATTATTAAATGCCTTAATTCAAATGTAAAATTCAAATGATGCTACTCTAATACGCTTTTTTCTGTGTTTATGTATGTGCTGTATACTTTGACATTAAGATTAGAAACGGTGGCAATGAAACTTGGAATAATTGAAATCGAAAAACTGACGACAAGTTAAAAGCATTTTAACTTTTTTTTATTCTTTTCAAACAATAACAAATACATGAATTTCAGTGAAAACTGACAGTGTTCACTGACCGTCTAGACACCGCCTATTACTAAGTATATATTTTAATATTGATTATTAAATTTTAATTATATTTAAGTATTAAATTTACTTACATTACATAAATTGACTTACATATTCAACTAAGTAACTATTGTTACGTAAAATTGATAAATTTACAAAACTAGAGTTCCTTTCTTTTATTATTTAAGTAAAATGTTTCACCTCGAAGTCATATATGCATAACTGTTCGATAAGTATATTTATAGTTAGTGATTTAAATACTTGTACACCCTGTGCTTCATTTTAACTACTTATAATAAATATTTTTGATAGAAAAATTTTCCACAGTAAGTGGGCGACAATCAACAAACAAAATAACTGCTATAACTAAATATTGAAGCTGTGTTATACATATATATTAATAAAAGTAATAATAACTAAACAAGTTTTTTTTTTAAATATTTAATAAATTTACAATGTTCGATACAAGTATGAATAGAGGGAAACCTTTTTTGATCGTGTTTTTTTTTTTCAATTTCTTCGAAAAGCAAAATAAATAGTAACTAAATATACGTATTTGATAAGCTAAGAAGAAATTAGTTGAAAATTAAGTGAAAAATAATGCAATAAAAATTTTGATTAAGTATAATAAAATATTATTGTGCATTGTACATTATATAATTACTTCTAAATTTTCTTCTTTGTCCATTTGATAACGATTAAGTATAGTTATCCTTTAGAAAATACGATTATCCATATAAAATATATACTCAATTTAATGATTAAATTATGACAAACAGTTTGGTGACATAAACATAAATCGACATCATATACGTAAAGAGTTCGACATAATTCGTAAAACCAGAGGTCCAATATTATTAGCTGCCTTCAGGAAAATTGGAAGAAGTAGTTAATATGTAAGAGAAAAGAATATGTAATAACCACTTAAGTGCTATTTTAAAAACTGTAAGCGTTTGTCATTAAATTTATATTTTTAACAAATTTTTTTTTTATGTTCTGGACAGTAACTTAAGTAAAATCACTTTTTCGTGCTTGATTAAATACTGTACTGCAAGGTTATACTACAATATCTACAATGTTTTTCGAACATTTATTTATCAAATTACTCCCTTATCAACTCATTAAATGTAGAAAACTACTGCTATTGTCAGGAACTAAGCCTTCTTATATGAAATAGCTCAATTTTATTTTATCATTTATTTTATCCCAATAACAAAGGGTTCTGGACTTTAAAAAACTTATTTGCATTTATACCAGCTTCATGTTTAATTTTCTCTATTAAAGAAACAAAGTGCAATTTTTGTTTGAACTGGTAATTTTTTCTATGAAAAAGTGCAAGTAATGGATTTTATTCGTGAATTTACCTGCCTTTATTCTATTGAACTAGAACTGGAATACATACGTAAGTATGCAGTTGCATGTACTATGTTTATTCTTATTAGTGAAGTTCTAGTTATAAAAACTAGTTGTATGTTTAACAGGTAAATTTTAATCAAGCTTCACAAAAATGTAGCTTTCGAACAGAAAATCAATAATTTTACTTTCATTTTCGAATATAAATTTTTCATAAATAATACATTATCAATCTTAGTTTTAAAATTTTTAATATGTAACTAGTTATGTATGTATAAATAAAAATATCAGTAACTAACTATATTCAGAATGAACAGTTAATTCAGAAATAAAATTTATAAAGAAATTTTATTACTTAATATGTTCTTATTGTTAAATGTAAACAATAGAATATGTATTGTCCTTGCAGGCAAATAATGTAGTAAAATCCTTTAGGAAAGTATAAAGTATAATTACAGCAATATGAAAGATGAAACTATATTATACCTAATACATACATTTAAAAAACCATATGACATAATATTTTATTTGTATCACAATGCATGTGTAGGGTACTATACACATATAGGAAGGATGCTTACATAAATTTACAATATATATATATATACATATAGAGGTACTATTAATATAAATCTTTGTATAAATGAGTTCGGCTAGGAAGTTTTTCTTGATTGAATTATTTTTTACAATTAACGTAACAGAACTAGTGAACATTATCTGAATTTGACTCTACTGTGGCTTTGTCCACGTTATTTTCAAACTCAAAGTTTGATGTTATATTTTTTGTTTTAACCTATTTTTGTTAGCTACAATATGAACGATTTATTTCGATTAATAGTTTTTCTTGTATAAAACATGCTGCATACATGACATATTTATATATGTCATAAATGCAATTGCGAAAATTTACATTATGACGAGATTTGCCCTTAATAAATACAGAAGTGATATTTCAAATAATTCAAATTGCAAATTTCCGACTTGTATTGATTATATTACTGAATGTATTAAAATTGTTTTATTATAAATTGCATGCTTATAACTTTGGATAACTAGTTCATTGAACAGCTAAAAATTAAAAGAACATATTAATCAATTTATATATATGCAATCTAAAATTGGATAAAATTGAAAATATTTAAATATGTAATTAATAAATAAGTAGGTATGTAACTATATTTAATTGTAGAGAATTATAACTAATTAGTTATAAAATAAGGTTTAATATTTTTTTACTTTACAATTTTACTAGACACATTTACGATTGATTTTTATTGTTTTTTCTTCATTTTAATTAATTAATACAGAACTTACCGCATATGTACTTAGTGCAAACAAAAATTAATCTTAGCTATATTAAGTAGATATTTATTAAATTCGATCAAATACTTAATTATGTAGTTATATTACTGATTTATACATAGTTAGTAATAATGAATTAAGATATGTTCGAAAAAACATGTTAACAATAAAAAATAAAATAATTAATTAGGTATAAGTAAGTAATGATTTCTTTTCTCTTACAATATAACAAAAGTCAGTCAGTTTTTTAAAATAATACGTACCTACATAAATAGAAAAACAATTTTTTAAAAAAAGCAATTCGCATGTGCTAAAATTTATGTATAATAAAATTTCTTTTTTAATGTATGAGAACACTTACAGACGCAAGGGATATTGTTTTTTTTTTTTTTTTATTATTTTTGAAGAATACTAAATACGAATATATAAATGGGTTAAAAAAAATATGCAATGGTTTTTTGGATAGAGTACGTAATTTAAAAGAAAAATCAATGGTTTCAACTAGATAATTTCAACGTGTTTACATATTATTAAAGAAGACTAAATGAGTTGCAATAAATAAGTAGACTCAAAATTATTTTCAAAAAAATATATATTTTGAACTTTTGGTTGGTTTGAATAAATAGCTAAACAAAATTTTTACGAAATCACAGAACAATTCTCTTGACAAAAATATTTTTTTATGTAATTTAGAAGTATTATTCATCATATTAATTTTACTGATATGTAACTATTGTGTGTGTCTTATATTTAAGTATCGTCTTGAAACATTTCAATGAATTAACTTGTGGCTTACGTCACCTTTAATCAAATTTTCAATAAAAGAAAAAACGTTTATATGTTTTATATATCTACATATGTTATTTATTTCAGAATTATGGATTTTTATTGCAAAAATTTGAATTATAAAAATTGTTTGTAGGTGTTAAAATATGTTTTTATGTGGGAGTCTTACCAAAAGTAACTATAACAACAATTATATTTGGTATGAATTAGTTAGTTGTTCAATTTTTGTATATTATTGTTTTGGAGGTTAATATTAAAAATTGAATATTGAAGTCTTCTCACATTTGGATATTTATTTGTATAATTTTACTTTCAATATTTAATAATAATTGTAAATTTTAAAAACAAAACAAAAACAATAATATTATAGTTACTCTTACCTGTCGTATTTCAAGTGTTTCTGTATCCATTTTTCATATATTAATTTATATTTTTAAATTCTAACTAAAGATTTTTCGAGATAAGACGAACAAAAATAAAATATAGAAAAACAACAAATCACATTACAAAAATATCAAACGAAAAATCAATTAAGAAAATAATTAATTTCACGTCTCAATTTAAAAATTTCTTCTTTTTTTTCATTCAAAAACTTATTTTTTACTTTAATTTTACAATCAATAAATTTGCAAATTGCTTTTTTACACTATATTTCTTTAATTAATTTTTTTTTTCTTTTTTGTACAAAATGAATAAATGATGTCAAATCACCAAAATCAACGACCAAAACTTTTCTTCATCCCACAGAGAACTGTCAAATACTTTATTCATTTCAATTTCTGTTATCCAAAATTTTCAAATATTCATTTTTGCAATTGAAAAACCAATTATTTTTATTTAACTTTTATTTTATAATTTCTTAACTTGAGGTCAAAATGGTTGACTCCTCTTTTACTAGATTTTCAGCTGGGAAACGATAGAGCAGTTTAATATCTCATCCTACGCTAAGTTTTTAAAACTAAAAACCTTTTTTCTTGTTTTAGTATAAACCGTTTTATATTAATATTTCTTAATTTTTTATATTATATATAATTCAAATGAGTATAATTGTAAATTTAATTTTAATTTCTATATTAATTTGTTTTAAACACTTAAACTATTTTCAATAAAGTTAAAAAAAAAAAAAAATTTCACCGAATATTCGCGGCCATGTTTTACGATGAACCAACTGAAAGTTTTTGTATGTAGTTGTTCTTAAACTTCAGATTAACTTTTTGACAAATGTGATTTGTATTTCTGAAATGATTTTTGGTATAGTGCTGCCGTTGCAAACTATTTTTGAAGTGGATTGACGTTTAGGCGTAGTAATCTTTCTTGAATAATGCGCTGATGCACATTATAAATTGATTTGATTTTATTCCAAGGAAAATATTCTAAAGGTGATGGCCCAATATATACTTTGCCTCCTTTACTTCCTTTGTCGGCTTTGACAACTGAATTAAAATACATTATTTTCTATTGTACTTGACCAAATGCAAAAAGTAATAAAAATGATTTTTAATGTTCATATAGGTATAAAAGTAATAGAAATTTAACAAATCTATCAACATTTTTTATAGTAATATCTTTTGACGTTTAATTTATTTTCTTATATGTCAGTGTAAAAATATTTTATAAAACATCGGCAAAGTGTGATTTTTTTTTTTGTAAAGTACTAAGCACATATATATGTATGTAAGTACATAAGAATTTTTTTATTATTTTACTCATCCTCAATGATTTAAATAACGAATAAATTATAGCGACCAATTACCATTTTCAAATCTTGAAAAAAGCAAATATACATTTTTTGAATTTTTCAAACTTTAAAAATGGTTTGTTGTTCGTGCCAAATTAGTTAGTTTTTATTCGATTTGATATTTTATTTAATGTTTTTTTCTTTTTTCATTGCTTTCTTACCTTAAATTGAATTTAAATTGGTATAATTAATTTATTTTGAATGCAATTATTATAAGTATAATTAATTGAATCTTTTCTTTCTTTTTCTCTTTTACTTTTATATTTAAATGTTAGTAACCATTCTATTCATATACTTTGTATATAATTGTAAAGACTTATCGTCTTATGAAATTTTGAAGCTGTGCACTCGATTGACCAGCTTGAGTGGCTGTCAGCTTGAACAGCTTGAAATAGCTTGAGTTTGACATAAGCAATTTTTGTGACATAAATTTTTCGTGTAAAATTCCTATAATTTCCTATAAATTTAAAGATATAAAAAATATAAAATTTAAATTTTTTATTTATTTACAATTTTAAATCTTCTATTTTTTAAATTCACTATAAATATTAACAAAAACTCGTAATTATTAACATTAAATATCAACTCAAACTTAAGTGTAATTTAAGTCAAGCTGGAGTGAAACTGATTTCAAGTAACTAGCGCATACATGATGTTGAAGCTTACTTGAAGCTTACTTGAAGCTATCATGTATACGAGTAACACACTTGTTAAAAAGTAAAACATCAAACTTATTGAAAAAAAAACATTTGCTAATAATATATAAAATTGGTGCTGCCATTTACAATTGAATATTAATTTTATAAATTCCATTTTCTGTATGTCACACCATCTAGTGGTGAAATATTCAAACTAAAAATTAGAAATCTTATTGAAAATTTGATTTCAAACTGTGATAACTTTAATGTGAGGAACAAAAATTTTCTTTTTGTATTCTTGTTAACTGGTTTTGGAAAATTACGTTAAAAAACATGTAGTGTTGTCAAAAATATGTAAATGTCAACATTAACTAAATAACTTTAAATTCACACATTGGATAATGACCAGAATATTGTTGCCATATTGTTATAATTTTTCAAATTGGTTTATTTTTTTATATTATCTATCTTTACCATTAAATTTATATTTTTCTGCTGTAGTGTTTTTAGAAAATGTTATTATGTTTTCCAAAATTTCATTTCATTCATAAATGCTCGTATTAGTGTAAATAATTATTTATTTATTTATTTATTGCCATGATACATATTCATAATTTTTTTGACAATTTTAAATTTTGTAGAGGTTATACTATTGTATTTACTTTACCTATTTAGGCTAGCTGACTAATTTATTTATTATTTAAAGGAAAAATGGCGACAAAAAAACCTTAATATTTATATTTTTTCATATTCATAAAACTAGTGTAATGTATATTTAAAATAGGCTATTAAAACATCATGTGTTATTTTCCAGCTGAAATAATGTATTGGAGAGAAAGAGAGAGCTATATACGATGCTGCCAAGCTATATTTTATGAATATCGACGAACAATGGTTTTAAAATTATGATTTAACTGTGAGTGAAAACTATTTTAAATTTGAACTTATATTTTTACATGACGTATGAAAATTGGAATATATTATAGACTTTATTTTTTTATTAATCTTGAATGTAAAATTATAAAAGACAAATAAGAAAAGAATATGAAGGAAGTAGAAAAATAGAAAAGTAATAGGAATAGAATAAAAATTTACAACCAGAATAACGATTTATGTACATATATATAAACATTTTGTAATTTTTTTAAAATAAGACTTCGGATTAAATATGAAAACAGAAAAGATTTAAGAAAATCAAATTTCTAAATACGTGAGCAGTTCGAAAACGTAAAGGTATCTTTTCTTTAATAACGGCATCTTTTTATCAATATTATAAATTTTTATGATTGACATGTCAAAGAAAAATTATCTTTTATCTTATCTAAAATGATCTGTCAAATAATTTGTGAAACAACTTTCTATAAAGGCCATTCTCCAATGCTGGCTTTAACTTGTAACTTTAACTTCTTTAACTTTGAAAAAGTTTGACGTCAGCGTTTTTATTAATTCAATCTCCAATGCTGGCGTTAACTTATAACTTTAATTGTTGGTGTCAGTGAATATATGACAATTGAATTTTAGAATTTATATATTGTTTGATTTTCAATTTGAAAAAAAAAATAAACAAAATAAAATAATGGATATGGATATGGATTATGGATAATCAAGAATTGAAAAGAAAAAAAAACACAGATACTTTCCGTTTACGAAATATTCTGATGAATTACTTATATTATATTGATTTTAGAAATTAATTTTATATTTGAAATATTTTGTACTTTTATTATATCACAAATTTATATTATTTCTGTATAACCACTCTACTAATTACTTTTAATGATAAATTAAAATAAAACCATAACATTAAAATAAAAAATTTATTTTTTGATTTAAAAAAAATAGCTATATAAATTTCATTTGATTTAAGAAAAGTATAAAATTCATTTGATTTAAAACTAAATTAAAAATTATTGCAATCCCGTTCTTTTTTCTTAAAAAAAAATTATTTTTTTTTGTTTACGTCTTTACAAAAAACAAGCAAAACAATAAAAACAACCCAAAAAAGAAATGTCAATTCAATCAAACTGTCAAATAGTTCAGCGTTCAGCTTTCAGCTTTGAACATTGCTCGACTTTAACTTTAAAAAAGTTTCACGCTTACCGTCGACGCTCACATTGGAGAAGGTTACATTAGTTTCCATATGTTCAAACTTTTTGAAAGTCAAAGTTACAAGTCGACGCCAGCATTGGAGAATGGCCTTAAATCAGTTACCTTTTGTTATTTTCTGATAATGAATAAATTTCAAATTCGTGCTGCAATTCATTATCTTTTTTTGAAAGGTTTATCAGCAACCAATATCCAAAAGGATATAGATAGTACTTTATAGATAGGTACTTCAACACCATCATATTTCAAATGTCATGTCATACATCAAAACCATTCGTTTTTGTACAAGTGTAATGAATTAATGATGAACAATGAAGTGGAATTAAAAAGCTTGAAAAACGTTTGATAAATAAAACAAAAACGGGTTTTAAGTAATGTTATAATTTAATTGTCTTCTCTATAGTAAAGTGTTCTTAGAACTACAAATACGTAGGTATGAATACGGAGAACTTTTCGTACATAATATGTAGTTTAAAGCCTAATTTTCATGAAGAGAAATATCAGCGATATTTGCGAGAGCATAGGCAGAAGATACAAAAACACTAAATGTGTGACAGAATAAAAACACAAAAATATCGGAGGAATTCACTATAAAATTGTAAAAGCGTTCAGAAAATATCAGAGGTATACCATAATATCGGTTGAAATTTGGCTTGCTAAAGCTAAACTTACTATATTTTATCTCCGATTTTTTTACCACATTGGTAAAAATGTGTATCTTACACAAAAAAAATACGCATACTATTATAAATTTTTATGGATAGATGACATTTGAATTTTGTTTGACTTGGACATTTGAAATTTGACAAACCACAAAATAAATTAAAATGAAATAAAAGGTTCATTCAATAACATGTGATTGTAATCAATCACAATCAAAAGCAATCCAAAATGTTCAAAATATCAGTAGCCAATCAAAATCCTGTTCAAAAAATATCATTTCCAATCACTTACAATCCATTTTTCTTATTCAACAATTTTTTGTGTTTTTGAAATTTCAAAATTTGTTTATAAAAAAAATGGATGAACATTTTTAAAGAACTTAATTTAAAAAAAATTTTATTTGAATTTAAATTTTAAAAATGTTTTATTAAAATATTTTAAATTTTTTTTCTCAAATCTTTTTTCAAAAAAAATAAATATAATTAATTTTTGCCGAATACTTTGCGTCAGAATAATTTTCAAAATTAAACTTTGACATTCAATTCCAATCAATGATTGTGATTTTAATTCGGAGCGCAATCAGAAAATATCAAAAAATATAATTTTCAATCACGTCTATTGAACAAAAAAAAATCAGTTTCAATCACAAATTTCCCCTCCAAATTGTGATTGAAAGTGATTGAAAAGTTATTAAACAAAAAAACATGATTGCAAGTGATTGCAATCGAAAACAATTTGCTATTGAATGAACCTAAAGTAAGTATGTATATAAAGTAATTTAACTAAAAAGTGTAAAAGTAATTTATTAAAATAAAAAGTGATCAAATTAAAATAAAAAGTGATCAAATTAAAATAAAAATGAATTTGGATTTAACGGAAGGTGAGTAAAAATTTTAATTAAATGTTGAACCGTTTTGCAATTTTATATTTTTAGAGTTCTATTCGCAGTTTCCCGCCATGGTGGTGGAAGAATACGTTTTTCCAGATTTGGTAGAGTTCCCCAGCAATGACAAAATCAATAATGGTAATAATAAAACCTAACCTAACTATATTAACTAACCTACTTAACAAATCTACTTAGTTTAAGCCCCAAATAATGTAATGATGTTATTGTGGTTTTTTAGAATTACTGATAGAAGCATTTAGAGCTAAGCCGGAACTGTGGGATTGTCTCCACAAAGAATATAGAAATAGGACATATTATGTAGTTTAAATATGTATACAATATACATATACACCTGCGTAAGAATATATATATTAAATATTTAAATAAAACTAAATAATATAATTCAATATTTGTTTTATTTTATTCAAAATTGATAATTTAAAAATTAAAAACAAATGCAACAAGTACTAACCTAAAGATATTTTTTCTTTACATACATATATCACACATAAATATAAATACATAATATATGTATGTATATGTATTATATATATATATATATATTTATTACATAATTCAAAGTAAATCTTATTATTAGATTTATTAATATTATAATTAAATTTAAATCTCAGTGATATACACAACTTTTTCTTTTTTTTTTTTTATAATTTTAAATAATTTTTGTGTAATTTAATTATACTAAAATGTTTAATCGATTTATATATTATAATAATTATGTATTTATAATTTAATTTTAATTTTGCTAAGTACTTATTTTTAAAAGAGCGTGTTCTATATAGTTGTATTTTATTTTGCATATTTTAAAATAATTTTTTTAATTTGATTATGTTAAGATTTCGTTTAATTTTATAATTTTTAAAAATTTATTTAAGTTTCTATTTAAAGTGAAAACTTCCGATAAAAATATTAACTGAATTTTAAATAAGGTACATAAAGACATTAAAATAATGTTTCTGATATTTGTATTCCTCATATGTATTTTATTATGTATAATGTAAGGACATTAAATATTTAAATATTATTATAATATACTTAGATAATCAAATAGATAAAATTTAAATTCATGTCTTTATTATGAATGTTTTATTTTTATTTTAAAGTAAACCAAAATATATTTTTAATAAGTATAAAGCTTGGGATATAATTTGAGTTCCGTAAATTTACAAACCAAAACAAAATGTGAAAAGATTCAAAAATTTGAATCTGTAATTCATATAAAATATGACACTAAAAATTAAAATTTGTAAATTGCCCTAAAAATGAACTAGGGCTCCAAAAAATGAATTAGGGATCCAAAATATTACTAATGAGAAATGATCCCAAAAATTATAGTATTATATAGAAGTATAAAATTTTAAAGTGAATCTCAAATTTTTATTCAAATATTTATTAAAAAAAAATGTAAACTAGTAAATTTAAAAAATGGTTTAAATGCTGTTTAAAATTTTTAGATAAGGGAAAGGGATTTACTTTTTCCAAAATTCATCTTAAAAAGTTAAAATTTAATTAAAACTTTAAAGCTCTATAATACGAGAGTCCAAATATTACTATACAATACAAGCTAGTAAGCTACCCATACAAGACGATGTAAGTAAAGTAAATCAATTGTAGTACAGCTAGTATTCTCCAACAATAGCCATCATAAACAGTTTATTCAAAACAAAACAATTTTTTCTTTTTTTTTTGGTAAATTTGAATTTAATTGAATGTAAGTTTTTAAATTTTCAACAATTAAAAACAAAAACAACAAAATAAAATTTTGTTATTCCATATAAATTAAAAATGAAGAAGGACCTAACATTTTTTTAATATGCAATGAAATATTATACCCATATTTGTTTTAACAGACCTAAAACTATACTCAAAATTGGGGCCCTTATTGATATGAATTGCCCGAAATTTCATATAAAATTTTGGGGCGTTTTTTCATTTTATTTTGGGGCGTAAATTCATGGAGTTTATACCGTTATATCTATTTATTTATTATTTATATAATTTCAATGAATACTGATAGCATTTTTCGGAAGTTCTTTGTTTAGAGACAAATATTTGATTATCAAATACAATAATCTAAATAAGGATATGCATTGATTTTTTTAATTTTATATTTTAGTTTATCAAAAAATAATTTTTTTATTATTTGAAAATTTTAATTTAAAATTTCGTATACAACAATATTTTATTTACAATATAATTATTTTTATTTATTTGTTACAAAATTTTTTGATTTTAAATATTGTTTTCATAATAAAAAAAAATGGTCAGTATGTACTCGTATTATACTTTATTTATTAATTTTAAATAATTTAACATTAAAATTATTATTGTTGCTAATTTTAGCTTATTTTGTTATTAACATAAATTTAAAAATGTAAAATTTTTCAATGATTCAACAATTCTGAAGAAAATTAAGACAAAGTAAAATCCATAGTTTAAATCCATAGTTCATACAGTAGTCTGGTATTAGGTTCATATTTCTAAGACCTATAAGTGCTAAAACTACCTCCAGCCAAGAGAACAATGATGGGCTGGATGTTAAAGTATGATTTAATTAAAATTGCTGATTAGAGTAGGGTTGCAGAATCGAGTTTAGCACTTTTAAGATTCAGAGTTGTCTAATTACGATATTAAAAATGAACGACATTCGAGCCAAATCCAAAATTCTTGTGAATTGAATACTGATGGAAACGACTAGAAGATCTAAACATTCTTTGAATGTTAGTAAATAAAAATATGTTCTGAAATTGCTATACTTTCGGCAGTTTTAATAGCTAATTTTTTGGATTGTTTAAATTGCTATTTTACGACTGAAGATGATGTATATATAATTCCCATTTTTTGGAGGTCGCATCAACACTTATTATGAATTTTACCGATAGCGTACATATACAAAAATGCGTCATTCTAACGAATAACTTTGGGCTATTCATATACTTGAATGTAACAATATACACGAATATAGCAAAAATTGTGTACTAGGTGTAGAAGTGTAGAAGCGTATTGCCGTTGTAAACTTTTTATATGAAAAAATACAAAACTTGTAGATTTTTCCAAGACTCAAACCTATTATACTTTTAGTATTGTATTTAAGTTGCCATTATACCATTTTAGTTTGACATTTGTAAAGTCAATATATATATTTGGAAAATAGCTGAAATAGATATAGGTAATTTTTTTAATTAAAAATTTAATTGAATTATTTTATTAAAGTTACAAGTGAAAAAAAGAAAGTTAATTCTTATTTTATTCTCATAGTTATAAATTAAATTCATATGTAAACGAACCGCTGTAACAATTCTACGTCGAGTGCAACATCAAAAGTACAAGGGTGTGTTCACGAAATCGTCGTACAAATCATTATAGATCTAGACCTACTACACTTCTAGAATAAATCGTGAATACCCTTATTATTGCGAATATCCATTTGTATCTTTTTTTGTCAATAACTTTTGGCAATTTTGATTTAAGCCTGGTGTTATGTGAAAATTTGACATTTAACAAACAACATAAAATTAGATAAATTGTTTACAAAACTGAAAAAAAACCAAAAAAAAATAAATAAAAATAAGTTACAATGACCATTATTTTAACTTGAATTTAATTGGATTTGATTTATTTCGATTTATATTTTATTACAAATACTGAATTAATTTGTAAGCGCTAATGTACATAATTCGTATTTTCACTATTTTTGATAATATTTAATTTTTTTATTAAAAGTTAGATTTAGCTACAATTGAAACTTAATTAGTTTATGTACATGTTATTTATTAAACTATTTTTAACCTACAATATTAAAAAAAAAAATATGTTTTTTTTTTTCAGATAAATGTTTTTTATAGTTTGCGTTAATTATGCATTAAAGAAAAAAAAAATAATTAATGTATAAAAATTAAATAAATATTGCACTAGAATATTACATATTAATAAATGTACATTTATACATAGTAAATGTATTTTGTATTTATATATATACTATATATATCTACATGTAATGTATATATATATTTATAAAACTGCTGATAAACTTTTATAAAGATTTTAAAAAGTTAAAGAAAATTTTTATATTTTTTAAAAAATCTGAAATGTTGAATTTTCTTAAATACATTTTTTTTTTGTATATCATTTTATTACATATTACAAAAAATAATAATTTACTTTAAAATAAAAAATAAAAAAATTAATAAAAATTATATTGATATGTTTTTCTTATACATTTTAATAATATGGAAATGATAATAAAATTTAATAATTTAATTTAATTAATTTTTAATATTCCTCTATAGCTCGTCACTATCTTTTGTGGTGTACTGTGAGGACTAGTCAAAATATTATTTTGATGACGTAACTAGTGTACTTGCATTATAACCTTGCGTACTACATGTTGGTAAAGCGAATGGATTAAAAGCAAGACTGCCAACTCCTGAAAATAAAAAGAAAAATTATTTAATTTCAAAATTATTGTAAATTTGAAAATTAATTTTTGTAATTGAAATAAGTTAAGTTTATGTATATTTAAAATGGAATAAATAACTTAAAATCAAAATGTAATTAGTGAAAATTTAAATGTGAATAAATAAATTAAAATTAAATATAACTACTGTACATTTTTTATTATTTTTATATAACAGTTGCAGCTACAGTTGTTTGAGGATTATGCCAGGATTGATGATGGTGATGATAGTGATGATGACCACCAGCATGACCATGATGATGAGTACCAGATGATGGTGGAGGTGGTGGAATTAAACTGTGATGCCATTGAGTTGTTGCAGACGAAATAAGAGGTGAAAATGCACTTGCTATTTTATGTGGGTATGTATTTTTTTTTTGTTTTTTTTTTTTTTTTTGTGTTATGGAATCGGAAGAACATGCAAAATAAAGATTTTGAAAGGAAAATAAATAAATTAAAAGAAAAATAAAAACTAAATTAAATAATAAAATTTAAATTGAAATAAAAGTGCTATATATATATACACATAACTTAGAAGTATATAAATAAAATATAGATATATTGTTTTGAATTTAAATTTTTTATATGATATAACTATGTATTATTATATATACTGTACTCACTCGACGTTGAATTAAAAACACTTCCTGGAGACGATGACAAAGTACCCATATTAGTAGTAGAACCATAACCATTTGCAGTTGTACCATATGAACCACCAGATGAATGTGGTGTTGAGGCACTGCTACAATAACCACCCCGTGGACTAACACTACTACTTTGATTTCTTTGATATTCATCTTCAGTCCATTGACCTGAACCATCTTGAACACTAACCGCTAATTGTCCAGCATAAGCGTTAAAGCTAGACGTTCCACTTGGTGATCTATAGTAAAAAGTTAAGATAAAATTTTTATATTAAAAAATTATATATATATATATATATTATATATATATATATATGTATATACCTTGGCATTGAATATAAAGCTTCAACTAAATCAGCAGCACGTTTTAATATTATCTCTTTTTGTAATTTTTCTGGATCTCCAGGATGTCTTGGTATTAGTTTTTGTAGACGTTGAAATCCATAGTCTATTGTTGGTTCATTTAAAGCTAATTAATAATAAAAATTCTATTAATTCATATTTAATTAAAACCAAAAAATATAAAACACTTACAAACGTATACAAATCGTCCTGGTGATCCCTTACAAAATTGTTTGCTTTTATATGACAATGTTACTTCTACAACACCCGGTATATGCCTTGGAGGTGTTTGAACACGAATAGCATGTGAAGTTAATAATTCACTCCATACTAACATTGTACCGAATACAACTTGAAGGCCATCAAAAAAATTATCACCAACAATTATTACAGTTGCTCCACCAGTTGTCCAACCTTCACTTGGCGATATTGCCTTAATACATGGTGTTGCAACTGGTAATGGTGGATACAAACCTGTATATATAAAATATGAAGAATCTTAATTTAATTGGATTTTTAAACCATCAGTCAATAACAATATTAGTTAAGATTTTGGAATGTTCTTTATTATTTTCTTTTTATTTTTATTACAAAAAAAAAAAAAAAAACAAGAAAAAAAAATATTGCAAACACAAATTTTACTCTGTTAAAGTTTATACATACTAACAAAACTACAACTATATTCGTTTCTTAACTTAATAAAATTAAATTAAACTAAAATTTTATAACAAGCTCTACCAAATGCGCTATTAAAATATAGAAACGTTTTCAATTAAAATACAAAATTAAAAAACTTTTTAAAATCAGATCAAAAATTTAATAAAATTACACGTAATTGTAAAATATTTGCTAATAATTGTAAAGTGTAAGAATAGATTGGTTATAGATTGAAATTTTAGTTCATATGTTTTAGAAACTATACTTTTAATTTTCTTATTTAATATAAGATTTATTCATAATAATTATAATAAATTTAAAATAAATTTTAAATTTTAATAAAATAATTATTTCAGAACGAAATTTTATAATTGTAGAATTTAAGAGATTTTGTAATAAATTCTTTAATATTTGTATAGAACGATGCAATTATTGTAATGCAAATGGTAATTTTATAGTAAATGAAATGAATTAAAATTATTAATAAAATATTTTTAAAATCGGTTTCATATTTTTAGAGAATCAATAATAATTTAAAAAACTGTTTACTGATACTGATAGAATCTCTGATTTGATCATTATTTTATTTTAAATTTATTTTTCTATTTGATAAATTTGAATATTGAACTTTAGTTTAATTGTTTATAAAAAAATTTTATTTGAAAATTCGATAAATTAATTTTTGTAAATGCAATAAGAAAATTAGAAATTGTTAAAATAAAATCGTTTAATTTTGAAATAATTGATTTTGGTTTAATTAATTTTGAGTTTTAAAAATTAGAAAAAAAGGAAATTGAAAATTTTTGACGTTTTTTTTTTTTTTTTTGTAGAAACATTCTTCCTCCTGCCCCTGACTAGTGTATTTGAAAATTATACTGATTTTTTTTTTCATTTAAAATATAAATTATAATATATTCTTTTGGTAAACAAATATTTTCTAATTTCAAATATTTTTTTTTATGGCATTCCAATTCATTTATAACAAAAAAAAAAAAAACATAAAATCACAATTAAAAATTTTCACACATCAAGCGTTTTTCAAAATGGAAATTTCAAAATTCTTTAAATATTTTTTTAAGCTTTGCTGTACCATATTATGTTTGTGGTAATAATATTTCCCTATATGTATGTGTACAATCTATTTCAAATCGAAATTTAATACTTTTCAGTATGACCATTTTCAAATTATTCTGTGAAAAAATTGGGAAGTCATTCAATATCGTTGTTCGTAATATTTATTTTAACTTAAAGCTTTAAATATATTTGGCTGAATATTTAAAACAAATTATATAGTTAAAAATTAAAAATTAAAAAAAAAAATAAGCGCAAAATTAAATTAGAAGCACTTATTCATTTTTAGGTAAGATAAAATCACAAAATAAATTTGTATACAATGACTTTTGATCGGATTTGGATCGCTTAAGTCAATTTTAGAAAAATGGTATAGCAGAACACAATTTAATATAACCGCTGAACTTAATATGAGCTGTTCTATAAAATATTTGGCATGTAGATATAATAATTAATATATTTAACGACTTAAGTTGGTGTAGGTTCAAGATGTGCAATAAACAGTCTAGCTGATTTAGGCGAATAAAAATACGATTAATACGATTTTCTGAACTTCGCAAATTCATAAACGAACGTAAAATGCGATGGTAACACTATCTCACATATTCGTTTATGTCAACTTAAGTTATACAGTTATATATTATTTATTCTCACAGATATATTTATTGTTATGTATCATGTTATTTATATAAAACTATAATAATAGTAGGCATAATAAGGCATTTTCATATTCACAAACGCATAATGCAATACATTAATATTATCGTCATGTGTTCATAAATGATTTATTTATACATTTGTTTACAATTCATAAGCTACATTGCAACAATCATATGACACAAAATTCATTAGCAAAACAAAATCAGCTACGCATTATGAAATTTCATACTGCTCACAAATTGATATAATTGTTTAAATTTTTAAAATGGCTGACGGTGTCAAGTACAAGGTATTATCAAAATAAATTTCTTCATTTTTATTCTAGGTATTATTTATTTATTTTAAACTTGCAATAAAATTAATTTAAAATTCTAAATAAAATTAAAATTAATGAAAATTAAATTTTAAAATGAGTGTTCATAAACATCAATAAATTATTGTAGTGTGACCGTCGTAAATAAACTAAAATCATATATGATTATAAGTCAGCCATATGTATGATGCAATTGTCATGTTATACTTCGATTATGAACAATAACTAATTTAGTTTTTCAACATTTTAAATAAATGTTAAAAAAGGTAAATATATACAGTGAAACCTGTCTAAGTTGGCCACCAGTCATTCGAAAATAATTGTCAAACATATACAGTTGGCCAACTTGTAAAATTTTTTTTTTTAAATGGTAACAAAAGGTAATTTAGTTATTAATCATTTATTTATATGTAATATGTATGTTCATACTTCATTAATGTTGCTCTCAGACATACAAAATAATTTTATTCAAATTGTCTTAGCACTTGGTAAAACAAAATCTGTTTTCTACTCATCTCCTTTACTCATTTTTTCACACATTCACTTTTTGTGTAAAAAATTTTAAAAGTTTTAAAACAATAAAATAACTGCTATGGCCAACTTTTGCAGATGTTTTATTTATACGAAAAAGTTAAGTAATACAAGGGTAGATGAATGGCCAATTTACAAGATATACAAATTGAACCAATTTTATATGGAATTTTTTCTTGCTTGGCCCAATTTACGTGAATGCCCATGTTGTAACCAACTGAATTAAAAATAAATATATTTATATAATGCATGTATATGCACTTAAATGTATATACAATTTTAAGAATTTTGAAATTTTATTTGAAAAACTTTTTTTTTATGATTTTTAAATAATTTTGACAAAAAACAAAAAAAAATCAAAATAAAATCAAACCAAAATTTTGTTTTAAATTTCTTTTACAGACCGTCGTATGTACTGTCAGGTGCAAGGGGATGACCCGTTATAGACAAAGGAGAATTTCCTGTACCTTCCGTAGCATCCAAACGTTTTGCTCGTCTACCATGTTTTGAATTATTGTGAACAAACATATTATCAGATATAGCTAATAATGGTCCTTCAACGCTAACTTGTGTCGCAATCACAACCTGAAAAATTAAAATTAAAAAGATTTGTGTAAAATATTTTATATATGTATTATTGGTGTATTTTAAAACTGTAAATTATAATATAAATAATAAACGATAGTAAATGTTAATCGTACTTTTTGAATTACTTATGTATTATGTATATATAATATCGGAACTCTGTAATATTTTGGATTATTTGCAGAAGTTAAGAAAAATATGATTATAGGTAAGTGAAATAATTCCTATATTACAGACTTCTGAAATATTGATATTCAAGCTATATATATAGCTTGCTACTTTTTTTTTCATCTATCTATCTATTATCTATCTATTATTGTAACAATTTCACTATACGTATTGATAATATTACAAATGAACAACTGAAATTAATTGTTAGATTTAGGAATGTCATCTTGGTAACGCTTTTGTCACTTTTTCTGGAAATATAATTAACATTCGCAATTTTCCATTGAATTGGATATTTACCAGTGGAGTACTACAATATAAATAAAAAAGATTACACAGTGGTTTTGAAATGGCGAGGACCATGTATGCGTATCACCAAATCGATAGAGAGAGACTCAAAATATCACCAATCGATAGAGTACAGTATCAGTGCTGCCGAAGATACACCGATCGGAGTATTTGTACTCCGCTCCAACTAGTGGTACTCCGATACTCCCATGCACTAAATTATACTTCTTTCCTTTAGAATTTCAGTCTGAATATCCTCGAATACATGTTTTACTCCCACTGCTGAAAACTTATACCAAAACGATCCTGAACCATTTCATCAAATCAGACTTTATAGATGACAATAATTTCAATAAAATTAACTTAGAAAACTCCGATTGCCTACAGAATATAAATAACGTTTACCTTGGAGCAAAGTCGGAATTACTCATTCAAAGCGGTTGTCTTTCTAATGATGATATTTTAGATGTCAGAAAACATTGTTTGTCTTACTACGGAAAATTTTGTACAGAAATTTTTAAACGAATTAACTTTAATGATAAAGTATATTAATTGGGTTGCAAGGTCTTGATCCCAATAATTTAGTACCCTTCATTAGTTTATTTCCTAATTTGACTGAAAGTTTAGATTCGAATGTTTTAGATGGTGAATATAGTACCTTAGCTATGCTACCAAATTTGAAAACAGATGATTTAGAATGTTTTTGGAATAAAATTTTTGAAATCAAAAATGGATTAAGAGAACCAATGTTTCCACAGAACAAAAGTAACATAATTTATAGGGTCGTTACTATGTTTGCCACACAGTAGTGCTACTGTTGAAAGAACTTTATCATAGGTAAATTTAATAAAAAAAAGCTGCTTTAATGACTGCCAAAGAATTATTATCAGCAAACGATGCCTCTTCTTGGCAACCTTCTCAAAATTTGCTAAAAAACTATCATAAATATTGAAAATGTTATTCATTTGCTTTTTCGATTTGTTTTTTGTCAAGCTACTATTATAGTATATTTTTATAACATTTCCAGGCCAAAATAGTTTACATTAGTAATAGATTTTGTCCAACCAAATTAAATTGTATATATGTTAAATTCATGATGTTGGAATTACAAACAAGTAGCAGAGGTCCCAGTAGTATCCCACTAGTTTGATACCATTTTTATATGTCTGGTTGTAGTACCTTAAATTGCTGTGATATACTTTTAAAATATGCTTGTAATATTTCATTCTGGTTGTTGTTTTAAAATTTGATTTGATACCAACGTTTATAATTTTCTAATAAATTGTATACTAAAATATATATTTTTTAATTTTATATTGAAAAATTCTGAATTTAATGTTATTTTGTTTTTTAATTTAAAATAAAAATTTGAATAAACTTTCAAACTACATAAAATTTAAGTTGTTTTATTTATAATTGTAAAAAAAATTTTTATGTGGTACTCCTCTGGTACTCCCCTGAAAATTCTAAAACTACTCCCCTGACAAATTATGGAACGGCAGCACTGTACAGTACCATCGATTTAGTTGATAAATTGTTTTTTGAAATTTTAAAATTCCCTCCTTTCCCTCTTAAAAGGCTGATACACATGCTTTAGGGTTTAGACCACACGGTATATTATAGACTATAAAACTTTAAGAGATTTTGTGGACTATATATGTTTAAATTTATCTAATAAATACTGAAGCACGTGTACTCAGTAAACTAGTAGATTACAATCGATTATAAGCCATTGAAGAAGTCTGTAAGTAGTAGACGAAATACGCATATCTGGATGATAACCATATTTACTGAAAGTATATTCGACTATTTTAAAAATAAATATAGAAGATGACGAAATAAATCAATCAAGTATAATAGATAGATAGATGAAAAAAAGTAGCAATACCTATAGCTTTAATATCAATATTCCAGAGTTATTGCAACTATAGAATAATTCAGTAAATATTATAGAGCATAAATAACTAGACGTATATATACTTAAGTAATTCGTTAATGCGAATATAGAAATTCGAAAATAAAATTATTTTACGTCACAACCGTATATAATCAATAAAAATAATAAATTTATAAAATAATAATGCACTTACCTGGAATCTTCTCATATCACGTGGATTTCCTGCATTTTTTAAACAATTTTGATTACATTTTAAGAAAAATTTCAGAAAAAATCTGCAAAAAAAAAATTTTTATGAAAATTAATTTTTTTTTATATTTTTTATTCACGTAAGTACTTATATACATATACATATACAATAGACATACAATGTCAACAGTAAAAACCATTAAAAAAATAATATTAAAGGATGTAGGGAAACAATGGCAACAATATTAAACAAGTATCCTCTTTTATTTTTTAATTATCGTACTTTTAATAGTCAAGTATCAGTAAAACAAATAATAATAAAAATAACTCCTGTAAATGTGAACAGAATGTTGATAGTGTCATGTTATTCCTTTGAACGGTTTTTTTTTTATCAATTTGGTTTTTTTTTTTTTTTTTTTAATTGAAGCTTAATAAAATTTTTCATTTAATTTTGAATTTTACTTCTCTCTATTTGACATCACATCAGTTTTTCTCTTTTCTCTATCTATATATAAAGGTCTCTGATGTCCTGTATATCTTTTATTATATTATTAAATCATGAAATGAAAAAAAAAAAAAAAAAAAACAAAAGTATATCAAATCAATCGTCACTTTTTATGATGCGTTCGTTATGCGTTTAAACTTTATGCTACAAAATTGTATAATAGCCTTATCCTTTCGTTATCCTGTGCAATATAAAAATATTAAGTAATTGTCGATGCTATTTTATGGATTGTATAAATATATAAAAATTTGTATATAAAAAAAAAACAAAATGTTAAGTGGATAATAGGAGAAAAAGGAGATGGATGTAGCAAGAGTAAAAAAAAAATAAAACTACAACATTCAAAGAAATCCGAATTTAATGCATAGATATGTGAAAATTATAAAGGAAATTTTTATGCTCTTGACTATAAAAATATTAATTTTGTAAAAACAGAAAACAAAGCAAAAATCAATGCCTCCACAAAAATGTTTGTCAAATTGTTACTATATATTTTGCGCTTCACATCATCAGCAGAATTTTGTATACCCTGATTTAGGATATAAAAATTTGGTTAAAAAAATATGTCGAATTTATTTTATATACATTTTTAGGTTATTAAATTCATGATTTCGTGAGACAATTTTAATGTGTTTTAGTTTTATTGTTCTAAATGAAATCGGGAGCCGGTCTTTTTGTTGAAAAAAAAAAAAAATGTCGAACAGGAAAATGTGTTGAAAAACCCGATCTTGAAAATAAAAATGTCGAATTTCAATGTTGAACATTTTTTTCTCGATATTGGGTTTAAAATAATAAATTTTAGAGTTAGTTAGACAATCGGTGTTGAAATGTATGTGTATATAATAAAACTAATTAGGGACAACATTAGATTAGATTAGATTTTGAATTTCGGGAAGGATTCACTTCGTATATCGGCTGCGTGGAGCAAGTGGGCTTATTGTGATAACTCGTGTTTGTTATTAAGTCTCTGGGTCCTTAAAAACTTGCACGCTAGGTGAGATTTTTGAACCTGGGTCAGCACCCTTTGTTATTGGTATAAAATAAATGACACAAAATAATTGAAAGTATAATATCGGTTGGTAACAAATTAAATAAAATGAAGCTTTTCTATTTAAGAAGGCTTAGTTCTTGACAATGGCAGTAGTTTTCCACTAGATGTAGAATGTAAATGTAGAATAAACTTACAGTACCGTACTAAATTAATCACGAAAAGGTGATTCTACCTAAGTTACTGTCAAGAACATAAAAAAAAGGATACCTGATTTAGTGACCACACTCAGGATATTCTTCAATGATATGCTGGATAGCTCCCATTGTTCGGGGAACGCTGTGTTACAATTTGGGACAAACAAAAAACGCTTACTTCCCCACAACATCGCGAGTCAAACAAAGATGTTCGTTATCATAACTCATCTTCATAATCGTCCTGGATAATGTACTAGAAACGGCTTGCTCAAAAAAGAGAAGAATAACCAAAAGAGTCTAAAACAACAACTTGAAGTCATACAAAGCAAATTAGATCAGAAGCAACAACGAGCTCAATAGTATGATCGATAGTGAGGACATTGTACGATTTGCAAAGATCCAAAGACTAAGTCGAATACACGAAAGTTGAAAACAAGCAGTAGTGCTGAATAGAAAGCTCAAAAGTAATCGTGGAAGAGGAAGACCAAAAAGCAGATGGGCAGACAACGTGAAAAATGCATCATGTTACAATACTACAAATCCGAAATTGAAGACAAGCGGCACGGTCGACCTTTTTGGAGGAGCGCAGTGATGTAGCCCAAAGCTCACCCAGAGATGACAAATTGCAAATTGGAACACCTGGAACAACTTGCCAAACATTTTGGTAAACTAGAAATCAACCTGGAGAAAATCAAAGTTGTGAGAATAAATAACACCAGCACAGAACATCTAACTGGTTGAAAGAAGAACAAATAGAATTTGTGAACAACTTCCGCGACTTGGGAAGTATCATAGTAACAATAGTAGTGGGGCTCAAAAAGACGTAGAAAATATATTAAAGAAAGCAAGAGTATCATTTCAACCGATATGGAGAAACAACCAGAGCAACTAAACTGAAATATTCTCATTCCGGTTTTGTTTCAAATCAATCCTGACATGCGGCAGTGAAACGTGATTACCAACAAAAATCCTCTATTATAAATTACAAGTTTTCATTAATAAATGTCTAAGGATAATATCACGAATATTCTAGCCAAACACAATAATCAACATCAGGGAGCTCTGTATACTAACCGGCGAAGAACACATATCGAAACAAATCAGAAGAAGGAATTGAGATGAGTAGGCCATACACTCAGAAAGCCGTCAAACAAAATCGTGCGAATGATCTTAGAATGGAATCCACAAGGTACAAGAAGACCCCGTCGTTTCAACTTCTGGAAAAGATCGGAAATAGGTTTTTTTAAACCGGAAATTCGCCGAAATCGGATTTTCAAATGTGAACAGGTACTTTATAGTGCAAATTCGGATTCTGCGCCAAAAATATAAGAAACTTTTTAATTTTAAAATGGCTTCTTTACCTCTTAAAAAGCTGATACGCATACTCTGGACCACCCAGCATTATGGTGTATGTGAGATTTTATATTTTTTAACATTTTCCTTATTCGACATTATTTTTGCAACATTTTTTTTTCCATCATTTTGTTTTTCAATACTTTTTTAATAAAACATTTTGTATTTCAACATTTTTAATTCGACAAATAGACCCACACCCCATGGAATCATTTACGTTACAAATATATATAAATTTTTGTTTTACGTCATGTATAATAGTTTAACTTGAGGCGTTCTATAAGAAATTTTTTTTTTTTTTTTGCAAAATTGGGATGAACTCGTATAACAGTTGCATAGTTTCAAAAATTTAATGTATAAAATTTTTAGGCCTCCAGATTTTTAGGACTTTTTTTATTTGATTTATCTTAATATTTTTTTTTCCTTCTCTTAAAGTATATGAGTTTAAAAATATTTCAACATAATTCAATCAAACAGGGACTATAAATGTTGTATATACATAATATACACCCTAACATTATATGTTGGGTTTTGGAGACAATTACTAGGCTAATTAATATTACCTTAGAGTTCATAAAAATTTTCATCATTATTCAAATGAAATAAAATTTATTATCTTTAAATAGTTTAAATTTTTATTTTGTCTGATTTGATTTGGAAGAAGAGAACCAAAAACTGTCAAACAAAAATACATTAAATAAAAATTAAATAATTTAAATTACCGGGGTGAGAAAACCTTAAAGTATAGCATAGCACAATAATTACGGGTGTTTTAAAAAATTTAAATGATAAAAATAAATTTTTTTGTTTTGTTTTATAATAATGAAATCAGATGGTGAAGTTCTCCGGGGAATGCTTCTGACATGTGCACAACAAAAATTTCCATATATAGTTTAAGGTAGGTTAGTAGTCGCGTGTTTCATTTTTTTTTTTTTTATTTTTCGACTTTAATGTAAAAGTGGAAAATTAAATGAAAAAAATTAGTTACTAATTTAAAAAATGTTTTCTAAGTTGAAGTTATTTTTAAATTTCATTTAATAAAGTTTATGTATAAATTTGTGGTACAAAATGAAACAGGATACAATGAATTAAATATTAAAAGAATTTTATAAGTATTGACAAATTTTGAAAATTTTTTAAACAATATGTAAATTTAAATACGCCATGCAACACAAATTTGATTTTTAACATTGAAATAAATTCGTCCGGTGGGAATTTTATTTAAAAATTTTATAGAAAATATATTTTTTGGAGGAACAATTGAAAATATCGTTAAAACTACAATATTATCTATTATGACATTTTTTTTTTGTTGGTATAGAAATAAAGTAAAATGATGCTTTTTTGTTTTTTTTTTTTGGTTGTTTTTTGTCGGATTTTTTTTTTGTTTGCTCTTAAATCACTCAAATGTCCTTTCACCAATATAAGGACTGCGTACGAAAGAAAAATGTAACACAGTATTTTACCTTTTCTTTATTAATAGGGAGTTCTATATAGGCACGACCTCATTCATTGTACTTCCCCGTTTAATATCTTAGAATTGTAGGTCTATGGTCTTAATGAACACTATTATTGCTTTGACGTCCATTTCAGAATCAGTTAATCAGTCTTTATGTCTTTTGCGAGCTATGGCGTCTCAAACAAATAGATTATGGGAGAAGAATTTCCCCTCTTCCAAGCAGAATCTGCACCTGTCTGTGTTTGATCTACCAATCTTGGACGCTTGTTAAATGGGCCATGAACTGTGATGAACCATGTCAGTATTTTGATATTGGATCTAGTGGCTTTAGACTGTGTAAGCCCTTGGAAACAATTCGAAATGTTTTGGGTTTCTCTAGTTTCCCACTTAGAAACAGTTCTTTGTAGGTAGGCGTTCGAACGAACAATACTTAGTTCTAGTAATAAGAAATAACGTTTCGCACCTGTTTTTTGTTAGGACATCTGCTCTTTCATTGCCTTGTATTCCTTCATGTCCAGAAGTCAACATAAGAGTAACTCTGTATCCTTCCGCTAGTTTTATTAAACTTCTGTAACCGCTATAGATAAATTTTGATTTGAAAAGCTATTAAGGCAGCTTGGCTATCTGAAATTATGTATATGTTGGCGACTTTGTGACTTCTTTCACTACATTGTAATACCGATACCTAGATGGCATAATTTTCAGCTTGAAAAAGCTTGATGTGCCAAGTACCATGCTAAATTTTAACCTTGGTCCAAATAAGCCGGCATCAGTTTTCTCTCGGATTTTTGAGCCAACAATAGTATACCATACTGAAGCTCCTGGAAGTGAGGCTTTTATTAAACCTTCGATTTCTTCCCGTTTAGGTATTAGTACAGTGCAGTTCCTGCCTCAATCAATTGCTTTTGTCATAAAGTCTGACATTGCAATTTCTTCGATTCCTATTTAAATTTTTTGCAGGATCATACTGTGTCCTGGTCTTTTGTGTTTGAGGTTAGATGCAACCTTATAGCTGCCATTCCTGCCATCTTCATCAGATATAGAAAAGTCGATGGGAGTTCTAGAATTTTTTTAGGACTAGAGTAAAGCCCGTTTTGAATGCTAGAGCAGCCAAGGCATACTATATTCTTTGTATTTTAGTAAGCTTGGTATTAATGGTAATTTACCTGCTTCGGCTTCAATTTTTATGACAGAAACTTGCATTTATTTTACCTGTTAAGAAATGCAAGTATTATTGTTGTGCGGGATGTTACAGGGTAAAAATAGACACTCAATTAGAAGTACGAAAAAAATAATAAAATTATTTCAAGACTTTGGACGTATCAATATGTAGCGGGAATTTTAAAAACTACTCGATAACGATTCGCAAGAGTTATAAAGAAGTACAACGAGGATCTAACACGGTGGGATTTATGTGCCGGGGAAGATCGAAGAGGAGAGCTGTGGCGACTTTAACGCACCAAAAACTATCATTCTTTTATTAAAATTAAAACTAGTCTTTAAGATTAACACCATTAATACAATTTTGGCTCTTTTCTTCAGATATCTTTTTTGATCAAACAAGACCCCATTCTTGCACTACCATTTTTTCTATCATTCCTAAAACTTTTTTCAATTGTTTTCCAAACAATGTTATTTTTATTTACTAACGGTTTGGTTAATTGGTGTAGTGTAGTTTTTTCCCTGAATACTTTTACTTGGTGTTTGATGGCCTTTTAAGTTCAAACTAATTGTTTTGATTGATTCGAACAACGCTTATATAGCAATGGTATTAACATGCTGAGTGGCGAAGTAGGTAGAGAGCGCCGGATTTTAAGCCCAAAGGTCCCAGGTTCGATTCTCGATGAAGCATAAAAAATTTGTTTCATGGATTTTTCGATCTGTTCCAGAACCCTTTATCAATGGGATAGTTGAATTGAGTATAATCTAATCTGAAAAACAACTTAAATAAAATGGAACTACACTATTTTAGATGGCTTTACTAGTAGTTTTTAACTATACAGTTAATTAATTGATAAGCATAAGTAAATGCTCAAAAAACATTATAGTAAAATATTCTAATAAACACTTGTAGTACCGTATTTATACTGTTACTGTTACTGCAAAGAACATTAAAATAAAAAAAAAACTAACTCAGTCGCAACCATAAATTTTTATTTCAAATTTTTTTTTTGCATGATTCTGTTTCAAAAGATGTTGATTTTAATTTCTATAGTTTTGAAATATTTGAAATATTTTTGTAAAATTCTAATTTCATATGACACGTTTTTTGTATAACCCTTTAAAGTAGGTCGTGTCGTAATAAATTTATATTGTGTAAATGAGCCACTTTTAGTTTAAGATCTGGCATTAAATTAGCTTTCAAAATTTTAATTTTTATCTCAAATTACTTTTTTATGTATATATACGCATTCTTAATAGATATATATACATATATATATATTGAAAAATTGTTATTTTAAATTATTATTGACATTATTGATAATGTGATCACAAATAATTATATTCAATATTTGCCATTAAATTTCAATCTGATCAATTTAATTTTTAACAAATAGAGTGAAACAAAAAAGACCATCTGGTCCGAAACATTACAATCAATAATTTTCTCATTTCAAGGCTATCAGATAACAGTACAAAGAGGGCGTATATGTACTAATATACATAAGTGTAGAAAAGAAAAATTAAAAATGATGTTGACAAGTAAATACACTTCAAATTAATTTTGGGTTTTAAACTTTTTCCAAAAATTTGTGATACATTTTTGTTTTTTTTTTTTGGCTTTGGTATCTTATTACAAATTAAAATCAGAATTTGAGTACACACACACATTCGGTTTTAAATGCGATACACGAAATAATGACACTATTTAAGATATTTGATAAACGCATTAAAAATATATATACGAGTATAATTTCTTTGCACTGAACATTTTAACATTAAAAATGAGTATTGAACCTCAAAAATTCATTTTAAGAAAATTATTTACAAAAAAATTTGTTGTTTTTGTTTTTTTGCTTTAGAACTAGATTGTTGCGTGCGACCAACTATTATTTAAAAATTCAAGATTAAATTAATTTATTTCTAACAAAAAAATTTCAAGGATGTTTTGTGTACATAACATAATCTAAAACATATCATTTACTATTAAGGACTATTAGCCTTTTTGAAGTGTAATTTTTAAAGGTCTATGGATGGAGAGATGAACCAAAAAAATGTTGTGCGGGAAAGTAAAATTTTGTAATAAGAAAAAAAATTATTATAACAAATCGATTCAAGTGGCTGTGAATTTTATAAGTATAAGTTTTAACCATTACGGATATAATTTCCTATATTGTTCATGTTTTGTAAGTCATAAATTTGAAAAATGTTTCCGATGTAAATTATGAAAGTTGAATACAAACTGAAATAATTATTTTTAAGGATTCATTTACATATTATGATTTTATATTCAATGATTTTTTTTTATGGTATTTGAAAAAGTATGTACAAAATATTCTGTTTTGTTATTTTTATGACTTTTTAAACCAAAAATATAAAAACAAAATTAAGGGGAAAATAAAAAAAGGTTCAAGAAAATTTTGAAAAATTATCTGCTCAAGGTGTTGACATTTTATTATGGTTTGGATTTTACAATAATTTTCAATTTGTTTTCAACGGAAGTTATTTGTAAAAATATTTGGACCCTCTAATGACATTTTTAAAGATATATGGGTTTTTAAGAAGTTGCATATAAAATAAAAATTAACATATATATATTTTTAACATTATGAATATATGAAATATATATATATATACAATTCATATGAAATATATGAAATTGTTATATAAAAGAGTTGTAGTTTGAATATATATGTAACTTTAAAATTAAAAATGTAATTTTAAATAGTTTTTGGAAAAGCTGTGTTACAAAACTTCAAAGTAGAGGTATACTCTTTGTTGTACATATTGAATGATCGTATTGAGTACGGTTTACAGGTCGATGCCATATTCATACTGATATAAAATGTTCGACAGAATTGCTCATAGCATCATATACTATTAAAGCGTGGCTTTAATTACGTGGCTTTTGAGTCTGAAATTTTTTTTTTTTTTAATTCATTTATTAGTAAATAATACTTTTTTCAAGCCTGAAATCTATTTATTTTCAAATTACATAATATAAAATTAGTTCAATATCGTTATTACACAATTTTAAAAAATTTATAAACAATAATTTACAAAAATAATTGATAAAAAATTTAAGCTACAAAATTTAAAATAATTAGAAAATTCAAAATACAAAATCAAAATATAATAAGATAAAAATTTATGAATATTCAATAGGCAACATACAAATTCGTTATACTTTATAAAAGTTATCAACATTTTTTTGAAAAAATCTAAATTTTCTGCGTTTCTGACTTCCACTGGTAAGTGATTAAATAATTGAAGACTTTTATGAAATAAATTGTTTTGTGTATTACTCCTACGAAACAATGGTAACCTGAACAAATTTGCCGATCTCAGGCTGTAATGACTTGTTTCTTCAACATCAATTTCGTCTCAAAAATACTCAGTTCTAATCAGAACCGTTGTTTCTATACTCTGCATCATCTGGTGTTTCTCAAGATTTCATCATCATCATAATACTTACAGTCAACACCAGATAATGGCCGGATAATTACAGACGTCATTTTTACCCACCAGATACTCATATAGGAAAAAAACGTTAGGTACTGTAATTTCAAATTTTCTGATTCGATCGGATCGATCGGAATAGTTTCAGGACCGTCGAAATGTACCACATTGCATTTCACTCTACAGAATAAATATGGCAGATTTGAACCTAATTACTAGAATGCTTCCTGAAATAAATTGTAATTCAAGCTTTTTTGATTGGTACACGTAAGCGTTGGGACTGTTAAAATTCATCATCATTGATGTATAAAATTATTTTTTTTTTGTTCATTTTTTAATTTTATTTTTTAAGGTCATTTTTTAAGTTTTTTAAATTTTATAATAATTAGTATTGATTAATCTTTTTATATATATATATAGATGAAATTTTTATAATCTACTAACAGTATGTTTTACCTAATACTCTACTAAAAGCAGGTTTTTTATTTTTGTTATTTAACGGTGTTGGGTTCTACTAACCTCACTGAATGATGATTAAAATATTGCACAAAAATATAGCAAGATTTCGTTCGTCTCTAATATAAACGTCTGATGCATTGAATCTAACAGTATATATATAAAATATAAGAACATGACCTAAGTCAAAATTTATGTAATACTTAGTATGTATGGACATCAAAATTAAATTTTATTTCAAACGATTATAAACTTTATATCGTAATTTGTGTTGTTTCTCATGAACACCAGATCTTTTTTCATAAAAGTCTTTACTTAGTTCATTAATCAGTTTACATGCAATATCTATAGTCGAAAAGGCATTTAATAACGGGTGGAAATATATATATGTTATAAAATTCTGATTAACTTATACACACTTCTGTTTCCAGCCTTCAGGGCATCATTGAATACTAAATGTTAAGGGTTTTTTTTTTTTTAAGAATAATTTTTAACATTACAAAAAAGAGGGATAAGAAAATGTATAGTTAGTACCTTTTCTAACGAATTAGAACTGTACAATAATAAAACTTAAAGTTGAAGTATTATGATTTAAAATTATACTTAAATATTTTTTTTCTATATATAAAATAGAAGTCCTTAATTTTAAAATTATATGTTATAGAAAAGAACGATTCCTTGAAGTGTGATTAAATTCAGTTTGATTATGTTTATTGTATTGGTGATGAGGCAATTATTGTTCAACAAAGAAAATAAAAAAAAAAAATTAAATTAATAAAAATTAACAAAATGATTTTGATATCCTTTTTTGTTCACTTCTTCTTATTTAAAATAATCTTTGACATGTGGTTGTATTATTGACATATGAACAGATGTTTGCCCTAAAGGTAGATTTCATTGGGTTGTGTATATATATTCATTAAAGTAGTATATGCAACATGAGTTTACTAACTTATTTATAAAAAAAAATTTACACACAAGAACAAGAAGTTGGCCAGCAATATTTTATAATATAAACATTGCCCAGCAGGATATGTAACTAGGTACATTTTCATCTCATCTAATCATAAAATTCAATTCAATGTCGGAAATATTAATTTAATTTTTTTTTTTTTTTGTTTTTGTTTTTTTATATACGAAAAGAAAAATAATTCAATTGAAAAGCAAAGAAAATTCCAAATTAAAGTAAAGGATAATGAATAAAATTAAATATTTCAAGGTAGAACGATTTATTTATTTTTTTTTTTTGCTTATAGGGATTTGATTAATTTAATTTAATTTTTATTATTATAAAGCTGCTTGCAATGCAATCATTAAGCGTAAAAAAAAATATTTATAAAATTTCAAGTTATGTATTTAAATATTTCCTTTTGATTTTATTTTTATTCAAGTAAAAAATCTCCCAATTAAAAGTTCTTAAAAATAAAGAAAATAAATAAAATAAATAAACAAAATAAAATTCTAGGCATACCATAGCGATAATTTTCAATGCATGGATCAATCAATAAAAATTCTCTAAGTTTTTATATCTATTTATCTATCTCAGGAAATTGTTCCGAAACTGAAAATTATTAAGATTTTAAGAATTAGCGTTTTATTGTTTTGTTGTTGTACCAATTAGCAACAAAAAATAAAAAAAAAGCTGTCTTTAACTTCATTAAAAATTAAAATAAAACAAAATTAAATATAATTTTCTAATTTGAAGGAAGTAAATAATACCTTTACAATATTTTATGTATATCTTTTTCAAACGCAAAATCAATGAAGTGCATAATTAGCTATTTAAATCCGCTTATTTAAAACAACAAAACACAAAATAAAAAACAAAACTTCAAAACTTCGCGAATTCAACCAAGCCACACGGAAAAACTTTAACAATAAACCTGAAAAGTCAAGAAGAAAATTTTTTATAAAATTTTATCCTTATGCCAATCAATTTCCACAAAATTGAATGGTCTAAAACTAAAGGTAAAATAACGTTCTAAATATGTATTAAGTAGGTATATACCATATAGTTTTTGTGTCCTTTTTACTTGGTAATGCTTAAATTAAGAAAACAATAAAAAAAAAACAAATTTGAAGAAAATAAAACACAATAAAAAGCTCAAACGAATAAGTTTTACTAGAAATACACAAGCATAGAAAACAATAATATGAAACTTCAGATAAATTGAAAAAAAAAAAAATAAAATAATGAAAATAAATATAAAAAATATTGACGAAATTGTTTTGTATTGTGTAGTATACTCGTATATTTATATAGGTATACAAGAAGTTAATTAAACCGGTATAAGTCTATAATTATTTAACAATAATTATTTTTAGGAGTGGTTTCATTCATAACACTGCTCGAACTAATATTAGTAGCTATTTACTATTTACTACACTCAGAGAAAAATTAAAATTATTTCCTATTAATTCAATTAGATTTTACCTGATTTTACTATTAAAATTCGTCAATTGAATACACAGTTTTAAAATAACAATTTGAATCTTATTAAAACAATAGTTGAAATGTACCATTATTTTAATAGTATTGTCTTGTAAACATTATAATTTAATAGTATATTCTTCTATAAGAATAGTTTTGTAACAGTAATAGAATAGTATGCATACTATCATTTTAATAGTATATTGTCGAAGTGGTATACTTTTTTTATAATAGGAGCATAACATTAATTTTAATATATTAAATATTATTACTTTTATACTTCATATTAATTTATTGAGGTAAATCCTATTTTCCTAGTAGGTACCTATATTTGTTCTGTACGTTTGTCCAAATTAAATGAAACAATATTAATTATTTATTAAATCATTTTATTTTATAAACCTGATTTACTTTTATTTGTACTTTTTAATAGACTTGTTTGTACTTTATCATAAAAATAGAAATATAGCTTACATATATCAAAGTAACTAATAACAGTAATAACTAACGAATTTAAACATCTATAATTATAATTGACAAGCATTTAGGGACCTACGCAGTAGACACCTTTTCATTTTATTTCGATTCTACTACTCCTTAATGAACTTCTAATATAATATATAAGATGTATATAAAACAAAAATGCGCACACAGTTGAAAATTTTGTACTCATATGATTTTATTATTCAGCAAATACATTATGCATAAGTGAGATCTTATATGAAAATAATAAACAAAAGCAAACAAATCAGTTATTATAATTTACATTATGTACTTGCAAATGAATCTATGTACATATGCAAAAAAAAAAAACAAAAAAACAAATTCATCTAAAATAATAAATATAAAATTTTATTTCATTTTTATCTTTTTAAGTAACTGTTTCTAAATTTTGGTTATTTGTAGTAATAATATAGTTTTTATTAAAATTATGTATTATGTAGGTGTATATATATATACATACCTCTTTAATGACAAAATTTTTTAT
Source organism: Argyra leucocephala (assembly GCA_963942445.1). Lineage (NCBI taxonomy): Eukaryota > Metazoa > Arthropoda > Insecta > Diptera > Dolichopodidae > Argyra > Argyra leucocephala. The sequence goes on from OZ012681.1 coordinate 1,573,550, forward strand.
TTTTAGTAATTTTATCCACTAAATGCCACTTACTATAGGGAATATATCGGAAACGAAGCAGTATATGAGGGACGTGTATTTATGTGTCCTAAATAAAACTTACTAACCACAAAACTTTTTATTAAACACGAGTGGTTTCTGCTATATCGTGCGAAGTCTATGTCAGAACGTAAATTACTATTTTTTTAAATTTGACTTCAACTTGAAATATAATTACTCAACAGGGGCCCTTAGTATAAATATATTAAAATTAGATTTTAAGATAAAAAGAAAAAATAATCTTAAGATCAATTATTTATAACAATTACAACATAGGCTTAGAAATGCTCGCTAAAATAATTATCATGTCACTATTTGCACAAGATATAAGGCCCAGTTTTGTGTAAAACTATTTCTTCGATTTGATAAAATGAAACTTTTTGATTATCCAACTTTGTTAGATTGAAACTTTTCCTATAAATTTTGCCTCAAAATATTATTTTTTTGATACATTTAGCTTCGGACAAGTCAATATTTTTCAAAATCTGAATAGTTTTCCTCATATACCAAATAAAGTTTATTATGATATGATATATATATATATATATATTTTTTATTCAAAAACTAAATCCATTTCGAAAAAACGTTTGGTAGCAAGTTTATGTGAAAATTAAAGAAAAGCTTAGATTGGAATTGTAAATGAAATATTAGTTCTTTATTATAGCTGATTTGACAAAATTATAATTTTTTCTTACTATATTATAATATGTTGCTTAAGCATTATTGAATCTTATATTTGTTTTTAAATTTCTATTTATTCTTTTATTTCAATTATTTCTAATTTATTCTTATCTTTATTGTTAAATTTCCTTTTAATACTTTAATTTTTTGATTTATTTATTTAATCTTTTAACTTTTTTTACTCCTTCAATGCAAGTAAATCAAGTCCAAACAGGTGATATTATCTCCTCTTTAAACAGATTTTTACTTTTGAACAAATATTGTATTACTGGGTCCTATTTTTAGAGCTTTTTTTTTAATGATTTCCGAATGGTATCGTTGATTTTATAGTATATACTATTAAATATATGTGTCATTATTAAAAAAAAGCGCGGCAAGTACAGGACCCAGTGACAGTATTATAGTTTAAAACCCTAAAAACAATAGTATGCCTACAATATTTAATAGTACATGTGGTTAACCACACCAATTTTAAATTAATTCTGGTAATGTTATTAAAAATTAAGTATTTTGTAATATTGAAGTAATAGTATAATCTTTAAAATACAATGAGTAAAACAGTTTTAAATTTATAGTTTTTCTAATTACATTAATACGGCTTACTATATCCATTTTATTAAATCAAAACTACAAAACATATTGTTTTAAATAGAAAACTATTGTTTTTATAGTAAAAACCTATTGATACCCGTCCTATTGAATCAATAACTGTACTATTAAACATTTAATAGTATGTTTTTCCCTGAGTGTATTTATAGTGTTAGACTACCTCAGCTCCTGATTTTTATTTTGGTTGATTTTATAACTTATATTAAATAATGTTATTATTACATCTGTGAGTTATAAAAATCGACCAAATAAATTTAATGTAAAAATAAATTTATGTAATTAAAAATCTAATTTGAAATTATTAATATTTCTATAAAATTTTACATTTTAAATAAAAATAACAAGTTCGATTTATTTATTTACATTGATACATATAGATATAAAGTTATATCGCCAATATTTATTTTTTATATTAGGCCAAAATAAGCACCATAACTGCCTTCGTAGAATAATAGCCATATAAAGATGAAGGAAAGAAAAAGAAAGTAAAGAATGTTAAAGAAATTATAAAATAATCCATAATTATAATTGACAAGCATTTAAGGACCTGCACAGTAGACACCTTTTCATTTTATTTCGCTTCTCTTTAATGAACTCCTAATATAATAAATAAGTTGTATATAAAACAATATTGCACACAGTTGAAATTTTTTTACTCTTTTATTATTCAGCAAATACATTATGTATAAGCATATGTGAGATCTTATTAAAATAAAAACAAACAAATCAGTTCTTATAATTACTTGCAATGAACCTATATGTACATATTATGTCAAATAAAAATAAAAAAACAAATTCACCAGAAATAAAAAATATAAAAACAACAAAAACAAAAAAAAAATCAGTTGAAATGTTCATATGACTAGCCAATTCATTTTTATAAAGCAGAGTTATAGTATCTATAATTATAATAGACAATCATTTAAGGACTAATCATTTATTTGGCTTCAACTTGAATTATAATTACTCAACAGGGACCCCTAGTTATAATAGAATAGAATAGAAAAGTTAATACAAAAATTTACGGACAAGTTAAAAGATATTTATTTACCCGTCTCTTGAAAACATCTATATTATCACCCATATTCTATATTAGACCCATCTCGCGAGATCGCGTGAGAATATCTCTGACGAGATAGTTTTGTATTCTGTTAGAAAAATATTTTAAAACTAAACCCCACTAATACTTTCCAAAAATTTTATAAACCATATTTTGTTTATATACCAATAATTACAGGTTGACAGTAAAAAATGATCAGTACTACCTACAAATAAAATGTTCTATCGCGCCGCTTACAGTGTCTAACAGAAATGCATATTCAGCGAGACGAGACAAGATAAATTTTTTCTTCTCGTCAACGATGGGTCTAAGAGAATATGGGTGTATATGTTTGTGGGAACACAAAAAATGGTAAGGTATTTCATAGTTTAGAGGTTCGATTGATGAAAAATTTTCTATATTTCACAGTTCTGGAGTCGAAGAGGCTCTACTACAAATTCGTGAGCGATGGCTGCCCTGCGAGTATTACGCTGAAATGGTTATATTTTATGGGCATAATAATTTTTATTTCGTCAGGAAGATGTAAAATATTTTTTATACTTCCGCTTAACAATCCTAAACATTTCGCAGCATCCTTTGCGACAGAAAAAATATAATCATGCCACGAAAGTTTTCTATTTCAAGAATTCTTAGTTAGTTTATTTCCAAAAATTTGTCAATGACAGAGATATATTCGTATGCTTAAGTAAGAGTTTATGTTATTATTAAAAAAAAGCCGATAGCCATGGTGCTAGTGCTTGTAAATTATTATTGAAAATAATTTTGAATTGTATCCAATAAAAAATAATAATAATAATAATAATAATATATTATTATTATACTACGAGTGTTATTTTATTCTATTTTTATTTTACATTCCATTTGTGGTTTGAGTTTCAAAGTTTTAAATATTTACATTTCCGAATAGAATAATTGGTATGGATAGGTTTTGCTTTGTTGATATGAGACAACTTTGAGGTTTTGAAGCATTAAATTTTACCATATTGACACTTCCCCAGTCATGTATTTTTTGAAGGTCGCTATTTAGAGAACAGTACATATTATTTCGGTCTCTGCTTGGGTCACTTCAATAGCTTTTCCAAAGAAATACAAGGAATCAAGAGTACTATCATCACAAAGCTGTATTGAAGTAGTGGATAGGAGATAATTTATAAATATTATAAATAATGTTGGAGAAAGAACATAGCCTTGGGACCTGATGTTTTGATAGTGAATTTTTGAGATATAAAACTATCCGATACACAACTTGTATTTAACGGTTTGAAAGGAAATTTTCAATCCACGTATTGAAAATGTTTCCCATGTTTACTTATTATTACTGTTTATAATTATGGTAGATTTCATAAACGTCAAAAATATGACAATCTTAAAATCAAAAATTCATAAGCGATTTTGACATGTCAGTCACAAATTCAACAAGTCATTTAATTTATTTGCTAATGCATGGAAAGTCAAATTTTTTGTTTTCATTTCTGATGTATTAATCTGAGTTGTTTAAAATGACTGAAATGGAATTAACCCTGCTTTCGGTAATGCTGAATTGACGATCAATCAATTAACATTTGATGCGATCGATCAACTGTCACATCGATAAATACATACTTTTGACGTGTCGCGTCTTTGACATTACCGAACATATTTTTCATTTGTGAATTGTGATTTATTGTGTGTATTTTTGTGGTTTTTATTTAATTTTTTTTTTTAAATCCATTTTTTACAAAAACATGTAATAAAAATTACAAGTAATAGATTGAATTTTTTTGCTGCTTTGTATGCTTAAATTTGACTGCCATTTTACATAACCGAAAACATGACAATCGTCAATTGTTGTCAACGGCATAAGCGAAAGCATGATGACAGTTGATTTTTTTACAGTTGCAGCGCAGACGACATTACCGAAAGCAGAGTAAGATAAATATTTAAAAAATAAATGTTTTTTGTTTTTTTTTTCAGTACTGAGAATTACGGGAATTTTATTAGAATTTAGGGGTTGTTTTAGTTATTTAATATACTTGTTAATCGTTCATTAATTTTTTTTCAAATTTTAGTTTCCAAAAAATTTGACAAAAATCAATTGTCTAAATGCATTGACGGTAAAATCAAATACAAATTCTTCAACAAATGACAGTCAAATTGTTGACGTTTATGAAAAGTACCATTATTTATTTATTTATTATTTTATTTAGTTCATATAAAACTATTTATAATTACAATAAATTAAAATAATTAAAATAAATTATTGGTTGGTTATATTTATACCATCTAAAAAATTTAGAAAATCCATTGCAGAACTAAACTGCTTAATTTTTTGTGACTGTACCATCGTTATTTGAATTTTACCATTTATTTTTTATATATTTTTGATGGGTTGTATGAGAGTTAGCCGAACCTGTCATTTATTAGCTTTGTGAAGTACCGCATTTGTTATTTTTTTTAATAGTGAATAACTGTACAAACTTTCAAAACCCTTATTCTTTTGAATTTGTATCCGTGTATAGCAAACCAACAAACAAATAAACAAACTATCCCAATTGTATATAAAAATATATAAATTGAATAGAATAATTGTATATAAATAAATAAATTGAATAAATAAAAAAAAATACAATTAAACATGCATCTCTTAAGCAGGGTTCGAACCTGATTAAGGTAATATACATCAGATTAGAGCACCTATTTTTAATCTTAAGTTTTCAACAAGTTTCTTTTTATTATGTAAAGCTTAAATTATTATTGTTATTTAAAAAAAAAACAATAAAATAAATGGCGGTTGTGTTATAAAGAAAATATGGCTAACAACGTTCCTATTTTTATATTTTGTCAAATGAATAAAATATATACGAATGTATATATAATAATGTATATACATGGAGTTACCCAAATGTAGAATATTTTTAAAATGCAGAATATTTGTATATGTAATGTATATATTTTGTTGATTTTCTCTTGAAGAAGGGTTCAGATAATTTATTCAGATTAGGAAAAATTTAAACGTGTTCATGTTAATTTTTAAATTTTATCATAATATGAGGATATCTTTATAAGCAAGTTTTATTTATTTATTTTTATATTAATACTAATTGTATAAATAAAATTATTTTTAATTTAATTTTTATATTAATAATAATATTATATTTATTTTAATTTTATATTTCAATATAAAATCAAAATTAACCTTCCAAAACTAAAATTCTACAATTTGCAATATTTTAAAAATATAAACTTTTTAAAATATTATTATTGTCGCTTTAATTATATTACCTGTAAATAATTCATTAGATATATCGTACGAATTATCGTACGAAACCAAAATGTATTATCGTTTTATATATATATATATATATATGTATGTAATATTATCCTTTACGATTCTAACATAAGAAAAATATCAAACAATTTAACAATGAATTAATGGCTCCCTGTAAATGGCTTTCAGCTTAATCAATTCGCCCATTTTCTAAAAAAAACAAAAAAAAAACAAAAAGTAATAGCAAAACAAAAATCTTGGAACAACAATAGAAAAAATGAAAATTGAAAACACTTTCGCTGTCAAAAACTTGTTTATCCTTTTTAATATCGAATAAAAATTGATTATCAATACTCTTTAAAACTGTATAACAAACAATATAACTCATATGTAAATAGTATTTGGATATACATGTATATAGTCAATCAACGCAACTAAAGTCATCTAACAATATATGACTGAAAAAGTATATCATTTCATCATCTTCGGTCAACCATTTAAAAAGTAGTTCTTCTCATAATTAAGGACTTTGTTTATTGAATTAAAATTTTCTTTGGATTTTCTTTATGTCATAATTGAGTCTTAATTTTAAATAATATTTTTTGTTTTTAATATGTTCAATTCCACCATTCATTTTATATTCCAAATCAGCTGGAAAAAATAAGAGAAACATAAGTATTCGAATAAAATTTAATTGAATCCACAATTTTAAGAGTTCAAAAATCTGCTGAAGAAAATTGTGTAGTTTTTAAGAGAAAAATTATTTTCAAATAAAAGCTGTTTTATTTTTGCGTAAAATACACTCTCCCAATTGGATGTTTATATCTATTTAGCTTGTGTAGATTTAATTTTTTTAAGGATATTTCTGTTTCTAAGGATTTTTTACAAACGTATAAAAAAAAAAAAAGACAAATAAAACATTACAATAAAAATTTTGCGTTAGACTTAGTTTACGTTACATGACAAAAAGCTGTCATTGATTGCGCTTTGCAACGATGAAAGGTAAATTTTTCTATTATAATATAGTATAGGTATATATCAATGTACATATATATATTTGTGTAAAAAGTCAGACTAATAATTGAAAGCATCAAAAATAATATGAGGGTAAAATGAACCGTTATTATTTTTTGTTTGTGGGTATTATTGTTGCTGGTGTTGTTAGTACAAACGCATTAAAGTAGATGTATATATATATATATTTATAGATGGAAAATTGGTTTCAAAGAAGAAGGATCTTTATTAGACTTTTGTATTGTTGTATTGTATATTGTAAGGGTATTTCTTTTTGGTTTTTGATGAGGAAAATTTATACTAATCGGGTAAAAGAGTATATTTGCGCTGGAATGAGGGAAGACTTTTTTTTTTATTTATTTTTTTTTTTTAAATATTTAAGAAACATAACTCTACTGTATACTCGTACATATATATATTATATTATATAATATATATATTCGCATGTGTATATCAATTTATACAAAAAATCGACGATGGTGGATGATGCCATTATTTTTGTATGATTTTTATTTTCTTACATTTGTTTAGTTTTTTTTTTATTTATTTTTTGTTAGCTTCTTTTGAAATTCTTTTGTTATTTTTTGGTCTATATATACGCGCTTTAATATATTACATTATATCCTATTTATATGTATGTGTATTGGAAATTATTTTGCCTGTGTAAAAATCAAAAATAATTTTTCGTTCATTTCTTTTCACATGGGGATGGAAATTTTGTTTGTTTTTTTTTGTTTTTTTTTTTTTATGAAGGGTAGCTTTGGGATTCCAGCCATGCTGTTGGGACCAGGGAAAGCCGTTTTGTTTTTATATATGTATAAGTATTTATATAAAAACAAACTTTTAGTATATAAAACAAATTGAAAAGAAAAAAAAAAGTAAAAAGGATAACAGATAAAAAGGATAAAAAAAAATATATGTTTGTTTGTCTGGATGTCTTTGAAAACGTAAATTTAGTATGACATATAGATGTTTGATTATGTATATATATAATGTATATATATATTGGATAGACGTTAAGAATATTTATGTATATAGATATGTATGAAGTTGAGTTATAGAAGAACTAGATGTATATTGGCGGACTTTTGTGTATTTTGATTTTTTTTTATATTTTTTATAAGAAATTTGGAAAAGGAATTTTACTTTTCGCATCAGTAGCCAAGTGAAGGAATAAAAAAAATAAAATAATAAAAAATAAGTTTTTTTTTGTTTGTTTAAAGGCGAAAATTTAAACCCACAACAATAAAACGGTTTATGTGCGGGATCCTTGTAGCAGGATATTATTATTATTTTTGTATACAAAATAGTGATGTGAATATTGTTTTGAGGATTTTTTTAGTGGGAAAACCAAGTGACAATATAATAAATTATTATATAAATTTATCATAGATCGATTTAAAATTATTAAAAAAAAATTTTATTTAAAGCTAATTGTAAAGCCGTGAAAGCTTTGAAGGAGCGGGTAACAAATTTAAGTGGAAAATAATTAAAAAAATAATTTTCTATATTTTTCAGTTCTATTTTATTAATGTCCAAATAATGTCCAAATTATATTCAAATATATATATTTTAATGTTCGTCTATTTTATTTATATCCCGTGTAATTACACGATTGAAAAGCTCAAAATTGATGGAATAAAATCGAACAGTAAAAATGTTTTAAATTTGTTGAACGTTAAGCGGAACGTTCTTCAATACCTTATAAAAACAGAACGTTCTTCAATACCTTGATAAAAACAATATTTTTTGTATAAAATTATTAGTGCGACTATAGCAGATATCTTCAGTTTTTGCAAGTAGAAAATATATACGAAATTCTCGTATCTGTGTATTGATAAACATTTTTAGTAAAATTTAACTAGACTATTTTCAAAGACTAATTTAAATTAATTTAAGTCAATTCAGATTAAATGAATTGTAAAATATTTAGAAGATGCTACATACAAGCCTCGTAGCCTGTATTTTTGTTTTTAAAACATTTTGTTGATGTAATTTTTGATGTAATTTTTATATTATCTAATACCAAATTAGTTACCTAATATGTAAATATATTTTCATACATTTTTAAAAAATGCATTAAAATTGAATAATTTATTTAGTTTTTGGTATTTTTTTCCATTATTTAATTTTTTAATTTATAGCTATTGTAGGATAGCATAATTAAAAATAATAGTACACATTTTACCGTTTTCTGTGTAAATGAAGACGATTCTTGCTTTTCCAGGAAGCTCGGCGTAATCCAGCATTTGTTTGTGAGAATCTATAACCTTTGCCAATGTCTCTTCAGCTCTTTCCAGCATATAAGTATAATAAGTACCATATAATTAACGATGCTTGTGAACAGCTTTGCAAATCCAAATAATTTTAGGAACGCGACGAATTGCATGAATGTCAATTAATATAATATTAAAATATGTGTGTATGAAGCATCTTGAGCTACCCAATTATATAAATTCAATACTCTAAGTCTGCGGCTAATACGCTCCTCAGCAATTTATTGTAAACAACGATATGGTTTTACTTCATTAACATGAATTTTTTGTTGGCCATCACGGCGTACACGTATTCTATAAATAACAAAACATTGCTTAGAACGAAATGTTAAAAGACGGGCTTTATCTGAACGAGATGGACGTGGAACCCTGCGCATTTTTATCATTTGACGATATATTGCCATATACACGAATACGTAATAAATACCGCATAACATCACTTTGCTTTTTGCGGTAAAGTTCTTCCATATAACGATTCGCTTCAATTTTTTTTTTTACCTGGATAGACCTACTATCACTCGGAAATAAAGTAAAGAAATGAAGAAAAGGACGAGATTATGAGCTAAAACAGTTCAATGAAATTATATTTACTTATCTAATTTTAATTTTAATTAGATAAATAAATATAATTTCATAAAAGCTGTAATATATAAAAAATTATAATGAATTGGTTCTGAAAATCCCCGTTTCAACCAAATGTCTATTGCCAACAATATTTCAATGGATTATAATTGTTTGGATAATTTTTAAGATGTTTTCTCCCATTTATAATTAATATAAGTTTGTTCAGTAGATCTAGAACAGAAACGGGCAGAACAGTTTTGGACAATGACAATTAACTGTCAAACACTTTATTTAGAACCAGAAAAAACAGAATTTGGAACAGAAAAAATCTACTGAACAACTTTTTTAATCTTTTTTTAAATTTTTTTTCTAATTTTTGTTTACTCTGAAATTTCTTTGTTTAACTGTCAAAATTTAAAGAAAAAAAAAAACAACAAAAAAAGTTGAGTTCAGAACAAAAAAAAATAAATTTAGAACTGTTTTGCACAAACTAATAAATAAAGATCAAAACACTTTTGGATAAAAAAAAATCATTTAATGGGAACCACTGGACACAAAAAAGTGCTCATTTTCACTCTAGAACGTTATAGAATGTTCCAGAACAGCTTACTGAACAAACCAAATCAAATCAAATTTTAAAAGTTTCTATATACAAAAAAAAAACCTCCATATTTTGTAAACTAAATTAAATATTTTTAACAAGACAAATAAAAATATTGCCCGGACATTTTATTTATAAAATAAATACAAATGTGTTGTATATTATTGTTAACATTTAAAAATGAAGGGATAAATATTTTGTTATTGTATTTTTATTTTTTATTTTTTAAATTCGTCAGAATTAAAATACACACCCCAACTCTATGAGATGTTCAACTCAAAAACCCCCTTTTCTATTCGATTTTTTATTAAGTTTAAAAAAAAAAACAGAAAAGGATAGGGCAGTAAAGGGATATCGCATATACAAAAATGGAAACTTACATAAAAAAATAAAAAAAAAACAAAAAAAAAATAAAATGATAAATAACAAAAATTATTGAGTTGGCCGGAAGAGGGACAAGTTTAAGTCATATTGAGCGGATGAGTGGGCAAGAGAATTCATTTTATTTCGATGTTCTGGCCTTAAAAAAATACAAACAAAAAAAGGACAAAATTAAAAATAAATCCGGTCGTTACAAAAATAACAAAAGAAATCAAAAAATATTCTGTAAAAAGAATATAACATCTATAATGTGCGTGTGTGTGTGTCGATCAATGTTTAGTAAAATGCGTAGAAAAGATATATAGGAAAAAATGTTTTTGTATATATATATATATATATAGATAAATTTGTTATATTAAAGCTGATTTGGTTTTCAATTCTTAATATTTTACTTTTTGGTTTTTGTATCATCGTTTTAAGAATTTTTATTTTATTATCTTTTTAGTGGGTTGAATTGATGTAGGAAAAAGAAAGAAGTAAATATAAACAAAATGGGGCAAAACTTTAGACAATGTGTTATGGTTGAATTCAGTTCTTTAAATTGTTGGATGATAATTTTTTCTTATTAAGTCTTATTATATGAAAAAAACAAAAATTAAATCGAATTTCACGAGACCTATTTTCAATTAAATCGTAAGAGAATTAAAAATATTTTAAAGAAAATAAATTTGAATTTGTTTATGTGACATTTAAAAATTAAATAATAACTAGTCAGCTTCTCGATATTCGAGGAAATTTGATAAAAAATAATATTCAATTTCATTATGAATAATTGTTTTTCATATTTATATGAACACTATATAATTGTTTTTTATTGACTTATCTTAGACAACAACCGCATAAGTATAATAATTTATTTTTAAAAAAAATTAAATTGAAATCAAAGTTGAATGTTGCGGCAATTTGATAAATTTTTGTATGTTAAGATGACTTATACATGGTGTGAGCTTTTAAATTGTGTAAAATTTTGAAAAAAATATTTAGTTGCGCTACGTCTCCTTTTATTTATTTTATTTATTTTATTTGTATAATAATTGTTTTTCATATTTATATGAACACTATATAATTGTTTTTTATTGACTTATCTTAGACAACAACCGCATAAGTATAATAATTCATTTTTAAAAAAAATTAACTTTAAATCGAAGGTGTATATTGCGGCAATTTGATTAATTAAAATTTGTTTGTATGTTAAAATAACTTATACATGGTGTAAGCTTTTAAATTGTGTAAAATTTTGAAAAAAATATTTAGTTGCGCTACGTCTCCTTTTAGTTATTTTATTTGTTTTATTTATTTTATTTATTTTATTTATTTTATTTATTTTATTTATTTTATTTGTTTTATTTATTTTATTTATTTTATTTATTTTATTTATTTTATTTATTTTATTTATTTTATTTATTTATTACAAACATATGTCAAAAAGAGCTATAGGTAAGCTTGTACAGAGTTTATAATTTATAAAATAGTTTTTAACAATGAGAATGAACAAGAAATAATTTGAATGTCAGTGAGAGAAAATAAAAATTATAAATAAAATAAAATATCTATCAAAATTTAAATATCTATGATATAAAAGAATAATAATGAAAATCGGTTGTGAATTGGTTCAGATCGGTTGTACTGTACTTTTTTTAATTTACAAAGATTAAAATATATAATGATGATTTTATGAAATTATATGTATTAATTATATAGTTATATAATTAATTAGTAGTGTTAATGTAACATTTATTAACAGTTTTGTTAATTTAAGTATGCTTCACTTTGTGTATAGTCTCTTCTTATTTAAAAAAAAATATTTCTCTTTAACAAAAAAAACTTTTTTTTTTTTGCTTAGGAAAAAATAGAAAAGCTAAACAAACTTTGTGAAATTTAATGATTTTATCAACAATAAAAAATAAATTAACTTAAATATCCCTACCCTGAGCTTATGTCGAACCAAATTTTTGAATAGTTGTCAGATAACAAACCTAAACTGAAATATTATAAAACTCAACACCGAATTAAAAATAATAAAAAAAAAAATGGTTAACAGTGATACCGTTAACATCATGTAATCAGTAGCTCTGGGTTTGAATATGGTTCAGGTCATGGATGTTTAATTGAAGTTTGTCATTTTTTTTTATTATTTCTATATTTATAAATAATCAAATTTATTATTTCAGAGTATAATTTAGAAGTTGGAGATATGTTATATAAATAGTCCAAGATCCTTGCAATACTTGACAGACAAGAAAATTGAAAAATAAATAAATTCCGGAAAACATTACTGGTTCCAATTACTTTGTATAATAGATTACAGTACAGCAATACCTAAAAAAGGAAATTTTACCTAATTTGTATTGACAAGTATGGAAAAAAAAAACATTATTTATAGTCCTGGTATAGTTGATGTAATGCACATGACTAATAACACAAAGGCCGTAGATAGATGTAGGGGCTTTACAATAGATGTAGTTTTCAACCTATAAGTTAAATCGAATTATTTATAGAATAATATAAAATAAGTCAAATATAGTATAAGTGTAGTCAAATAGATTAAGTCAGAAAAATTCAAAAGAAAAATTTGTTGTGTTTGTAATTAAAGCATGCCAAAATTATGTAAAAACAATTAAGATTAGAAAAAAATTGCATGTGTAATTTCGATCTACATCATTTTCGTTTAATCTATAGTCTAGTAGTTTTAATTTAATAATTGAAATATTTTATTTGAAATCGTATAGTATGTGCATTAAAATTTAATTTACAAATTAAATAAGAATTTCAAGAATATCTCCTTTATTTAAAATTTTTAAAAATTATTTTAAAAGTTAAGTTCATTATTTTCCCAGCACATTTAAATCTTCTAAAATGTATACCTTAAAAAGGGTAATAATGACTTTTAATTGTAAAAAGAAATTAATTTAAAATGAAATAATCATTCAGCGTATGTATTTCAAGTCCTTTTTGATTGTGATCTGAATTTTTAATGTTTTAGAAGAAGACAATTATTGTATTGTAACTTATTTTGAAAACAAAATGAAGAAAAAAGGGTATATAAAAATATATATATATATTTTTTTTAACTTTATTTTTTTTTTTTGTATAGCAACAAATTTTTAACTCTTGGTAGGTCTTTAATTTTATTTTATTTTTTCAGTAGTTTGTTCGCATATGATTCGCATTACAAGCGAAAAATTTTCATATTAATTAACTTCTCATGGGTGGTCTATACAAAAAACGTGTTTTATTGGTGATCGATATCCCCCTGTGTGATGATCTCATAATGTACCACCTGTAAAGAGCGCTTGTCTTAAATAGGTATGCGACAAAAAATCAAATCAATTTTTTTATTTTTATTTTCATTTTTTTTTTTTTTTTAAATACTTGTAAAAGTTTTGTGATCTGCTGGAATAAGTATAGTTTGTTTTGAATGATGATCAAGATGATTTAATTTCAACAAAAAAAAAATTATTTGTCATTAAGAAGTCTTTATCAAAAAATTTAGAAAAAAAAAACATGAATAAAAATGATTTCAAAAATGTTTTAAAAAAATGTTGATATAGGTATGTGTATCCAAAATTTTTAGAGTGAGATGTTAAATAGTTTTTTTAACTCTTCATAAATTTGTTTTTTACTTTCAGATTTGATTTCGAATTATATTTTTTTTTTTTGTAAGACTTTAAAGCGTGTCATTAGCGTTATAATGACTCTTCGGTAATCATTTTTCGATTTCAATCTTATTGTGTCCGCAGATTTTATAGAGTTCTGTTCTGTAACATTGCAAAGTTAAAAAATCCCAAATGTCTTTTGGTTATATTTTACTATCTTCCGTTCAAGTTATGATAGTTCAAGACTTCAAAATTTACCTTTTTAATATTTAAAATGAAAATTTGTTTAAAATTTCTATACTAAGCGTGTATAATAGTTTCTGATTTATTGAATTTCATAGATTGATAGGTTTGATAGATTTAATTTCATGGGTTAACAAATTTCCACATATAATTCAATTTTATATCAGTTCTAAACCAGCCAGGAGAAAATGCAAATGAGGAAAAAGCCTGAGTGAAATTGACAAAGTAATTGACTCACCTTATCAAATGGATCTTTCAGTCAAATTACCAACATCTATATAGAAATAAGAAACATCATTGATACAAATAAATCCCGTGGTTATTTGATCTCATCACAAGCAAACATTTTGCATGAGCTATCTAAAAGAGCACTAAACCTGATAATGAGGACTGACAATGGTCTGCTAAAGTTGAGAGATACTTTCCGTTTCAAGGCAAGATGTCGGAAATAATATTCATACATAAAGTTGGCAAAAAGTCAGAGGAAACTATACATTTTACAAACTGATTAGCCTATTATCAGTTCTTCCAAAAATTTCTGCTACAGCTGTTCTTCTTGACATCAATCAAGCTTTCGATAAGTTGTGGCATCCTGGCCTGATGTGCAAATAGAAACAAAACCTACTATGTGATCTCTATGAAAAAGCTACATTGAAAACAGAATGTTTTATGTGAAGCAAGCCAATGCATACACTGCACTATATCAAATACAATCTGTGTTAGGGTTTATTTATATCTGCTGTTCACAGCTGATGTTCCAACAATATCAGATGACACCGCTTTTGTGGTTCATCATCAGGAAGAAGCATCATTCAAACTACAAGCAAACTTAAAAGATATTCAACTATGGCTACACAAATAGAACGTAAAAGTAAATGAATCGAAGTCAACTGATATCACTTTTACTTTAAAGAAAGGTACCTACTGCCCTCAAGTAATTTTAAATAATAAAATAATATAACACAAAAAAATTATATAAAGTACTTAGTCACATACATTTAGAAAAAAAGACTTAGCTAGCGTAAACATCATATTGCCAGTAAAAGAAAATAACTTGATATCAAATTTAGAACTATTCACTGGCTAATGGGAGAGAACACACACATGAGTTATCATTAACAAATAAGATATTAATTTATAAAGTAATAATAAAACCTATTTGAACATATCCAACTTTAAGGGTCATATAATATAATTATAACATCAACATCCATATAAAGATTTCAAAATAAGTGTTAAGGTCATTCGTAAATGCCCTTTGATGGTTTGTGCCAAATAAAGTCATGGAACGTGACTTAAACATTGACATTCGACATAAGTATAATAGCTAAATATATAGTACCAGCTACAGACTCAAACTGCAAGTTGATCCAAACAATCTAGCCTGCAACCTAATGACAATTAAAGGTCAGAAATGAAGAATAAAACGAATAACTCCTTTTGCGAAATTTAACATACAAAAAAAATAAATAAAAAAAATAACTGATTGTAAATTGACCCAGGTTTTCGATGGAAAACGCTGCTAATATACAAGTCAATAAATAAATAAATTATATTATAAATATTTGCTTATTATATTTATACTTAATATAGATTGTAAATAAATTTTGGAAATAGTAAAAAAAAAAAAAAAGTTCTAATCCAGTTCGGAAAACTACAGATACAGATTTTCTGAGTATAGTAAACAAAAATAGTTATTATTCTACAATTGAATATTAAACATTTTATTTTATACAGAAAAACATTATACTTATATTTGAAATGAAATATTTATTCTTCCAATAAATAAAATTCATGACAAAGACTATATGAATTCTATATTATTATCAGAGTGGTTAAACAGCTTTCCAAATCAATTTTCCTATACTGGTTAAAAATTTTTTTTTTCTTGGAATTTTCTTTTTAGAAACGCGCATGCAAACAACGTATACATATTTTTAATATGCAACAAAAGAATCAAGCTTACGCATATACAATATCGTCATTATAATATAAGTGAAACATATAAGATTCATCATCATCTTCATAGTTTTGTTCATGTTATAAAAATTTAACATGATGCTAATTGGATCAGAAAAGTCGGCATCAACGATTGTTTTACCAATTTTGTAAATGTTATTGTCATACATGGCACGTGAAAAGAATCAATAAATATCACCATATGCTACGTATAAAAAACACATATTTTTTTTTTATTTTGTATATATACCTACGTCGCGTCTCTCTGTCACTCACCCTTTAGTTTTTTTTTTTTTTCTTTTAATGTATTACAATTTTTATTTGAAGCTATTATTCATAAAAATTAAAATCCAAATTAAAAAAAAAGTAGAATAAAATTGTATCGCGCACATTCAGATATACTTTTACACTACATAATATTATAGCCAATACCAAAAAAAGTAATCATACATCATCGTATGATGGTTACGAGACTAACTGAGGAATGAGATAAAATCAAATAAGATAAAATTACAAGAAAATTATGATTACAAAAAAAAAGCATCAGAATTTCGAATTGTATAGCAGTTTTATGCACCATTCATTATAATTGTTTCACTATAGTTTTATTCAATCATACTAAAAACAAATAATGTTGATGCTTAATTTTTGATTTAAATTTGGAATAAAATTTCAAAAATTTTAGAATTCTTATTGTAAATTTTTAATATGTTAATTTGTTGATACTAGAATCCCAGCTTTGAAAGCCAACAAAACGATGCACTTAGCAGTAATCGCAACCAAATGAAAGGTCTAGATTAGTAATTTATTTTAGTATGTTTCCATTTTTCCCATTTTGACTAATGGTTTTTAAATTGATTATTAATACTGTATAAATCATCACCATTACTGCCCTGTAACCCTATCAGTGGGGCATAGCACGGATATACTATAAATAGTGATTTTTTATTATTTAACAACTGTAAATGTTCCTGTATTTATTTTATAAATACGTTTCCATATCTGCCCCCTCCCCCCCTTCCTATTTTTTATTGCTAATTGAATAGTAGTTAAATATTAAGAAAAGATATGTACTGATTCAGTATAAAAAGTCTCAAAATACATAATTGAAGTAAAAAATTGACGTCTAACAAAATTAATTCCCATTTTTGTTTTTTTATTACACATTTTTTTTTTTTTGTTATTGTTTTTGTTGTCTATTGTTTCATATATTTTCAATAAAAAAGCCTTTTTTGGTATTTATTATATCTTAACAATTTAGCGATATTTTTTTTTCTTTGGTTACACATAAATATACAAAGTATATATGTATATGTATAAAACATAAATTATGATGATCCACTAAATCTGTACTAAGTGTCATGAGCTATGAGCATGCCACACATTATATGGTATATGTATATAAGTATATAATATATAAAATACTGAATGTGGCAACTCAGAAAATGAAATAAGGAAGTGAAGTACAATTAAAAAAACTTAATAAATATTTGCAAGTTTTTAAATTTTTAGTGCACAGTGCAATATATTTCAGGTGCAAAATTATATAAAACCTTTATAAATTTGATTATTGTTTGAAAAATTTGATTTTGTATGCGAATTTTGCTTGGATTATCATTCCAGCATTAAAAACGTCTTGGATGGAGTTATATTATCGTCCAGTAACATTAAAGAGGAATATACGGGAATTGAAGCTAAGTGTCATGACACCTTTAAATGTAATTCAGCGTCATTTAATGAAATGGCAATGGACTGCGAATGCCTAAATTCAACGCTGAACAAAACGTCTGTAAAACAGAATGAGAAGTTAAAGCAAAATAACATCTATATATTACTAAATCACTTCTTCTGAATAGTTTTGCTTTTCCTTTTATCAGTAAAACTAAAAGACTTTCTGCACAAAATAAATCATAAAATTGATTGGGCGTTTCATAATTATGTATCTTCGTCAACTCGATATCCCCAAGATCATGTTAACTATATTTTTGATTCTGATCGAACGGCTTCCTAGTAGACGTTTGATATTGATTTGGCCATTCATTACTATCTACCTTCGTCAGTGGGTCTTCACCAATTAGATATCCCCAAGACCATGTTAACTATATTTCTTTTTATTTTATTCATTACTAAGTTAAACAGAGTTGGATTGAGGCTATCACCTTGTCATGTTATGAGGCTAAATACCTATTTATGTTGCAATATATCTTACGGTGAGGACATAATTTGATTTGATTTTTTTTTATTATTGGTATATATAGATCTTATATATCACTCCTATTAAGCTGTGAATGACTTCTTGTTATATGTAGATCACAACATTCAGTTGTGCCAATAGCTTGACTCAAATCTACTAAGCACATAAAGATAGGTTTATTAAATTCGTTTGATTTTTAATGAAATTTGCTTGAGTATAAATATGGTATCGATGGTGGGTCAATTCTTCCGAAAGCTGTTCTTCAGCAATTTGTATCTGATATGAGATAGCAATATATTATTAATTATTTTCGTTGGGAGTTTCTGAACTGCAATTAATAAAACGATTCCCTTGATCTTATTTGGTTTTTGTATTAAATATATAGTTTGCATATAGGGTTTAGAACTTGGATATGTTTTCTATATAAATTATTTATTTGAAAGTTAAGCACACAAATTAGTACTTTTTCGTATTTTTTTTATTTTTTAATAGGTAATTTTTTGCGGTAATATTTTTAAAAAGTATTTACATTTAAATTTTTGGGCTCCTATCACTGCTTTTTGATTTATTTCACCGTTAGGTAACGTAGGTTTTACCGCGTATAAACAAATTAAATCCTCTTTTCTCCTTTTCATTAAGCCCGTATAAACTATTTGCCACCATCTTACAAAAACAAAAATTCTAAATTAAATTTCAGTCTGGTGATAGAAAAAATAAAATAGGTACATTTTATTTTTAAGCTGCAACAATTTGAAATTTCAGTTTCTACTTTACTTTGGTTTTGTACTTGTATGCATATACTTTTAAATGTTTTAAAATTTAAAATTTAAATTTCTTATTGAAAATTGAAATGATTTGAAAAAATATGTAAATTCGCTACATCTCTTTTTGAATATCTATAAACTACTAAAAGTTAAGCCCATTTGCGGCTGCGGTGATATAGTGGGCATATTCCCTCCCTTAATTCACAATCTATCTATCAATATCAATCAAATATCTATCAGTTAAAAAATCAATAATGAAAATCGGTTGAGAACTAGGTCAAATATTTATACAATTTCCAGATTAAATATTATTATGATTCGAAATATTTCAATAAATATTTTAGAGAAGAATTTGTCTTTTAATTAATTTAAAAGCAAACACCATGGTGATCCAATAAAAAAAAAAAAACAAATAAGAATTAAAACAATTTTAAATCTCTTTTTGAATTATTTCTGATATGGGCAATTAAAATTTTTTACTATCATAATCCATAACAAGACAAAATTTGACATAATTCCCAAACGTTTTTTGACAACTCTTCTTATACATAGATATATATTTTGTTCTTTTTATATATTTTTTTCTCAATCCCTTTTGGTTTAAAAAGCAAGAAAGGTTTTATTCGCAATCATCGCAAAAGATCAATCAAAGTAACAAAAACAAAAACAAAAAAAAAAGTTATTGAACTCATTAAAAAAAATAAAAGATCTTTAAATTCACAATATTGTATGTTACCATTGCAACTATGATATACGAAATAAAATATTATAGAAAATAAAATGATATATGTATACTATACATATATAAGTATGTATATATGACATAATATGTATAATTATATAGTTATGAGATTCATGATTTTCATAAAACAATATTTAATCATTCCAGAAATGTAGTTTACACGAGTCGATGCAATTCGTCAAATAATTCCACGTCCTTCAGAAGTATTTGTGATTCAAATAGATTTTACATTTACGAGTTTTAAATTATTTCTTTTGTATTTTTTTTTTTTTATTCATTTTCATAAGTTAATTATTTTATATTTTTTCTTATACAAACAGTATTCACGTATAGTTCACATAGTTTGTAGTAAAATTTTATAAATAAGGTAATAAGTGGTGCCGATAATATTTGAATTTTGAACATTGTCTTTTTATTTTTTTGCTTTTATACTAAGTCGGCAATACAAAACTATAACCTATGTATGATGTTTTAGTATATTTTTAATTGTGCTATACTGTACATTATATAAGGAATATAATTAAATATGTAAAATGCATAAATTAATAATATACGCATATAAATTTACTTTATATACCCATAAATGTCGTTCAAAAAGGTTACAACTCTGATAAAATGTACTAAATTAAAAAAAAAGATATTTTTAACCCTTAAACGCATAGTGTAGCAGATCTGTATCATGTTCGTTTTTTCTCTGTACATTTGCGTGGTAAAACTTCCAAAATTCATTCTGAAAATTTAGTTTTGTTTTTTGGAACCATCTTGATCGAATGCGACATTAAAATTTTGCTCACTTAGTCTGCATACAATCAAGTGCGCAGTAAAATTTTGGAAAAAAACAGAAAAATTTGTCGAAATCGAAATGTAAACATCACTATGAGATTAGCTTTTGTTTATGATGCATATAATGTTACACTGCTACATACAGTATGCATTAAGAGGTAAAAAAAAATATAAAAATTTAAGAAAAAATTTTTTTTTTAGTTTTGTTATTTTAAGCTTGTTTCCAATTTAAAGCAATTAGGCTTACGCGAGTCGTACTCAAACAAAACTGTAACATCAAATATTTTCAACAGGTATTGTATACTACAGTTTCTCTAGTAATAAAATTGGATAAAATTTAATGATCTTCCTGATCTTTTCTTTATAGGCATCATACCGCGAGGGCTAGATTACAAAATTGAAAATTACCAAAATCAATTTAAAGCCCATAAAAAAGGTTACAGCTTTGAAGTCTTTATAAATGTTAATACCGTAGATATTTGTGCATTAACCTGGAAGGATAATAAAGCTAGAAATGTGTTATCATTAGCTGTAATCAAATGGGTTCCAATAAAGGGCTTTGATCGAATAACGACGAAGAATTTTTTTCTCGAAGACACCAAGTGCATGTTCATTTGCCTTGAGAAGGGTCTATGATTCTGATTCGTAGAGTAGAACCGGGAGTAAGAGCGTTTTGTATATTTGAACTTTGGTGCTATGGGATTGAAGTTTTGACTCGAGATGTTTTGACAAACTGGAAGCAGCAATGGTTGCAAGGGTTTTTATCTTCACAGTATTTCTACTTTGTGGGATTAACTCTAGATCCAAGATAAATAAAATCCTGAACTATTTCGAAATTATATGTGCCGAAAGTGATATTTTGACCAATATATGATGTTGAGAGTCTGTTATGATGTCTTTTTGTTTATCGACAACATATATTTTGTTCATTTTATTTATTTATTTATTGCCATGACACATATTCATAATTTTTAACAATATTAAATTTTTTAGAGCTTATTGAGACTATTGTATTTACACCCAGCTAATTAGTCTGCTAGCCTAATTAGTATAGTTAGTATTTAGTTTATGTTAGTATTTAATTAGTCAGTTAGCCTAAGTAGTAATTAAGAATAGTCATAGGTGTAAATACAATAGTATAAATTCTAAAAAATTTAATATTGTTAAAAAAAATAATAATGAATATATATCATGGCAATAAATAAATAAATAAATAAATAATAAATATATATATTTTTTTTTTCATAATTTTTATTTATGATTTACAGAGATTTAAGACGAATATTAGCAACATTATATTCGCTCTTTCTCACAAAACTTTTCTTTTTCCTTTTACTTTCCTTTTTCAGATAGTCAATGGTACGCAAGTACTCAAAGGTTCACAACCGAAATTTTTGCTATAATATAAACAATATAAAAAATGTATATATACTTTGCTACTCTTTTGCTCTTCGATTTGGGGTAGATTTTGATAGATTTTGAATTTCGGGAGCGAATCTGCCCCCTATATCACCGCAGCCGCAAATGGGCTTATTGTAACAATCTGTGTAAAAGCTCGATGATCACAACGGGCGGTGATTTGGCGATGAAGTTAATGTCGTCGGTATATACCCTAGTAGTTGGACAGATCTGAAAAGTACAGTACTGGATTGAAGAAGTCGCATATAATGAACCTTTATGTAAAATTAATAAATATTATTTTTTTCAATGAAATTTCAATAAAATCATTATTTACTTTTTACTGAAATTATTGTGTTATAAATAAACGGCGTGTAGCGAAATAATTTCGACAAAACACCAACATTTTTTTCGTTCACAGTTATTTCGCTACGCCTAAATAAATAACCTTTTAAAAACTTACTATCACTTAATGCATGGTGTATAGCAGATTTACATCATACCTATTTTTTTTTAGCTTCAGAGCACCTTCAGAGGTCCAATTTAATTTTTTAATTATACGTTTTGGGTTTCAGTAAGTCGAAATTTATACTTAAAATATTTTTTTTCAATCAATCGAAATTAAATATCGTGCATTTAAGGGTTAATAAATTTTGTTTGGCATATTTATTATGAAATATTCAACTTATTTAAATAAAGATGTTTACTATAAATCATTAGTTTTTACTTTCCAATTCAGTTATCTAAAATTACGTTTAATTATAAGTTATCTTTCAATTAGGAATTCTTATTAAATAATTTCGACAAGCATTCCCAAAACAGAACAAAAAAAACCTTTTATTTTTTATAATCTACAAATAAAATCAACTCACCCATAATCAGTCAAAATACTTAATTAAATTTACATATAGGTGAATAGTTAATTACTAGCCTAGTAGCAAGAAGGATTCTACATTTCTGAAATAAGGATTATATTAATATCCGACTTGGTAATAATTAACTATTAAATTGTCAATTTGCGTGTTAATTAATGGTTCTTCATTTTTTTGTTACACACAATGTGTATAATTATTATTTCAAACATACAAAAACAAATTCATCAGATTAGTATGTGGAAAGTTGAATAGACTTACTATACTCTATTTAAAATTATATTCTCTCTACATAAGTCTGAAATATATTTGATTGAATATTATGTCCATTTAGGACAGTTTAAAATTTGAATTTGATTTTAAAAAAATCTTGTCTTTACAATTTTTAGAAATTTAGAAATAAAATCAATTTTATCACAATTTTTGAATAAGTTCAATCGATATTAAACAATCAAGCACTCAGAAATTATAATAAAACTCAAAAACCGACTTTTATCTATCGGAATAATCAAAATCAAATTAAACAAACAAAAATCAAAAAGTTATGCAATTCTAATTAAGAGCGGATAAATACAAAAAAAAAAACAAAAAAAAAAAATAAAAATACAAATCCTAAACTTGTACAATAGTCCATAAAACTATGTAAAAATAATAATCAAAATCGAAAACCTATACAGTAAAAATAAAAATAAAAATAAAATAAAATTAAAATCTGTGAGAAATTCCAAATTTATACATGATCTAAGAATTTCAATAAGGTTCATAAACATTGCGTAAAATTCTTTTGTTATGTCCTCATCAATTTCTATCATTATCATGATTCTCATCATCATCATAATCATCATCATCAATATTGCCATTAACAACATCAAAATAAAGTTCAATATAGTTAACTTTATAAATTCAAGAGAGTATCAGAAATAACAAGTACACAAAAAGGTGTCCACCAATCTATCATTGTGGATACGATTAAGAAAGAAATTCTGACTGATTTTTACTTTTGTTAAGTTTTTAATATTTTTATTCTTTATGTTGAGGAGAAGTTGATAAGTTGAGAAGTATGTTTTTATGTACAAAAAAAGTACAAAGCGATAAAACAAGAAAAAACGAAGAAGAAAAAAAAAGAGAAAACCAGGATAAAACCGAAGTGTCTATATAGCAATCGTGTTTATCGTCGTCTGTTTGTTACCTGATTAAATTGCGCATTGGCTTTATGGCGTTTTTTTTTCCATTTTATTTTCATTTTCTTTACAACTCAAGAAAAAAAGACTCGTTTTTACTGTTTTTTTTTTTTTTTTTGTTTTTGTATTTTTTTTTTTCGGCTAGTTGCTTTCAATTGTTTAAACTGCTACTGTTCTAAACTTTAAATTTTGTAATATCTATTGATACTATATTACCTGCTATATGAGATCGTTTGATGATGAACGTGAGTTCATCAATAAAACATAAGTCAAAAGTTAGAAATAACAGCTTGTTGAATGTCGAAGTCGGTTCAATTTATGAAGAAAACGATGATTGTAATTGTTGTTTGTTTCTTTAATTTTTGTTTTTTATTGTGATTTTTTTTTTTTTTTGTTTCTATATAAAAAGATCATCATCATTATCAATATCAGTAGCAACATCATCATCATCATCAATATATTGCGTACATTATCGTATCGCATCATAATAATGTGATGACAAAGATCAGAATTTTGTTTTGTTAAATTTTTGCTGACTTTGTTCTGCTTCTCTTTTTTTTGATTTAT
The DNA here is from genome assembly GCA_963942445.1 of Argyra leucocephala. Classification (NCBI taxonomy): domain Eukaryota; kingdom Metazoa; phylum Arthropoda; class Insecta; order Diptera; family Dolichopodidae; genus Argyra; species Argyra leucocephala. Next base: position 1,598,321 of record OZ012681.1, read on the forward strand.
ATTGCATTTCTTGTTTATCTCAGAAGTTTACCTTCGTATGCGCCACTACATAAAATAATCCGCAAAAATCTTTGTGTAAAATGACGGTTATGATGATGCTTATTGTATTGGTGATGAGGATGCATACATGAGATATATATATATATATATATATTACTATATTTAGATACACATATAGATTGCATTCGATTTGATTTGAAATGATGAGCACAAGTCGTTAAACTTAAAACCGTATTATGACTTGTGCTACGGATAAGTGATTTGATGACAAGGACCTCCATGATAGCGGCAGATTGCTGATTTTACAATTGTCTGTTTTTTCATATATATATATATATATATATGTTTATATTTTTTTTTTGAAATATTGATTGTGATCATGATGATCATGATTATATTGATGTTTTTAAAAGATTTATCTTGTCGTGTTATTTATTGAACGCTACTTGTTATAGAGTCTCTTCTTTTGTTTTTATTTTATTTATTTTATTTTTGAGTGTTTATTTTTTATATTGTTGTTTCAGTTTTTTTTTGGTACCTTGAAAGTGCTAGGAAGCTAATAAGTTGTTTTTATTCAATATTATTTTTATATTTATAGTGAGGTATTGTGAGTTATATAAATATTATCATAATAAAGTGAATGAATCCGAATTCGTTAAAATTAAACAAATTGTAATAACATTAATTTGGTTAATAATACTCAATTATGGATTAAGAATCTCAAATGTATTATAAAATTTACAAATTATTAATATAATAGTGTAGTATATTTCTTTAAATAAAATAAAATAAAAAAAAAAAAAAATTAATTGATTAAATTTTATAAACTAATTGGGTAAGAGAAGATAGTTTTAAATTGTATAAGCGTAGATAATTTAGATTTTTGATTAAAAGTAACGAATACTGCCATTGAGAAACAAACAGTTTGTATACCTAAAAAACCAGAATTAGTGTAAGAAATTTAGTAAAAGTTTAAATATTTGGTGATCGGTTGATTTATGTGAATTTTTTTTGCTTGTTTACGTTTTTTTTTATTTTATAATATTTTATGGAAGTGTTTTCTTTTGTTATTTGTAGTCCGATTCTAATTAGTAATTGTATACAAATCTCTCATACAAAATATCATTCTAAATATTAATACGTTCATAATGTATGTAAAATTTTCCACCTTGGTGAGTAAAAGCGGGTAGCAGTAACACGAACCAAAAAGTCGATATAATAGAATATGCTACGCTATTAATGTCTGTAAAACTCTCCACCTCGGTAAATTAAAGCAAAAAAGAATGCTAAAAGCCCAAAAATTTAAAGTTGAAGCTTTTCCAGAATATTACCACAAAAATGTATAAAGATGAAGAAATAAAAAAAAAAAAAGTACTAATTTTTGTGCTCATATTTTAAATAAATCATTTGTAGAAAAACATATCCAAGCTATAAACTCATATGGGACAACTATATATTTAATACAAGAACCAATTAGCAAAACATCATAAAATGAAGCTTTATTAACAGTTGAAATTACCCAATTGAAAATAAAATACTTAATAAAATTTTTAAATTTCCCTGGTTTGTGTCTTTGAATTAGCCAACTCGAAATGTTTACAATTGATAAATTCAGGTACATCTTCAAGTTGAAATGAGCAGAGATGCAAACCGAACGGAACCAAAAACCCACTGAACCATTGATATTTTCCGAACCAAAACCATAACCAAAACCAAACAACTTTTATAATGAATTGGGCGAACCAAACCAAAACCGAACCATTTCTTAAAATAATTTTGAAACCGAACCACAAACCAACAAAATATATGATGGTTTACGGTTTGGTTCATGTTTTAATCTATTTTTTATAATTTTAAATTTTAACATAACCAATAAAAAAAAAACTGATAGTCGAAATCGAAAGTCATGAAAATAAAATTTGTTTAAAGGGAACAAAAAAAAAGTCAAATCCAATACGAAAAAAGTCCAATGTTGACATTTGATTTGACTTTTTTTCAATACTCGAACTTATAACGTCTTTGAATTTTGAAGTTGTAACTGTTTTGATGTGAATGTGAATAATAAAATAATTAATTTCTTATGATTTTTTAATTATAATTTTTCAGAAGAAATTAGTTAGTAGAAAAAATTACAACAGCCAGTTGCACTTTGGAAAAGTTTATTAAAGTTAATAAAACTCGGCAACAAATAAATATTTTAATGACGGCCAATGAATTAAAAGAAGCCTGCATTGAAATGGTCACGCGGAATGGAAGACCGTTATCAATGCTAGAGGACACAGGTTTTCGAAGAATTATTAATCCAATTCTAAAAGGTTTAAAAGAAAATATATCAAATAAACAGGCAAAATATACGCGATGAAATAATTAAAAAAGCTAAAATTAATAATTTTCAATTTTATAAAATATGTAAGCAATGTAATTTTCTAATAAAATAATAATATTTATAGTTTTAGTTTATTAAACTTGTCAATGTCAATATTGTTTACAAATCATATGATTTTTATTTGACAATTTAAATTCTATTTCTAATACTGATTTACAGATAGCACATTAAATTTCCCTGATTGTATATAGTATAATATGTAATCTGTAATGTATATAAATAATTTTATTTTTAACAAAATTGAACCAAAACCGAACCGAACCGAAAACCATAAATAAAAATATTTATTGAACCAGAACCAAACCAAAATCAAATTTTGAAATTTTTAGAACCAAAACCAAAAACCAAAACCAAAAATTAAAATTAACCTTAAACCAAAACCGAACCACACGAAAATTTTTTTTGGTTTGCATCTCTGGAAATGAGTGCTATTTTGGAAAACAAAATATTGACAAGCAGACAAAAAATATTCCTATTGTCGCCATGGTGGTAAATCTAGCTTTGCCACCTTTGAAACTAATCAGCTAAAATATGTTCTTACAGGAAAAACACCAGCCGCCGTTGTATGCAAAAGAAAATTTTAAGACCAGACTGGACAGTTGTACATCGATGACACCACGAAGGTAACAACAAAGCGATTAGCGGATATATATATATATTTCTATATAACAAAATATATATTTTCTGTATTTTAATATATATTTTCCATGTAACAAAAATGTTTTAATTCGATTGGACGATTTACTTTGAAAAATTAATTGTCTTGTTGAAATAGAAACTTAGTTTTGAGTTAAAAATTTAAATGAAGAGGAAATAAATATTTTTTTGATGCTAGATCGATGAATTTTACGCCGGGAATAGGTAGTTTATATATATTTTTTGTTTATAGCGTAAACTGTGAAAATAAATGTCAAAAATAATTACGCATATAATCTAAAATCAAATGTATAGGTAAAGTGTCAGCTTCAGATGAATACAAAATTAATTTTACTAATTTTGTATTAGAATGTAAATTGCTTTTTTTTTACGATTTACGCCCCAAATTTGAATTTAATTTAATTTTTATTTATTTTTTTATTATTTGCTTGAATTTTTAATCCTTTCTCATTGGCTTTAGTTTGTTTAGCTATCTATCTAAAAATATTTCTTTCTGAGACGACACATTAAAGAAGGTAGGAATAAATGTATATTGTATATAACATTTACGTACAGTTATGTTAAAGAATATACATATGTACATACATATACATAATTATAGATGCAAAATTATGAAATTTTGTTTTTCAAATGCTCTCTATTAGAATTTTTTTATAATTTTTCAAAATTTTGGGTTATTTTTATTTTTATTGCTGCTATATTGACACGTGTCAACTGAATTATAATATAATTGCATCGAAACATGCTACTAAAAAATGATGGTATGACAGAGGAAAGAGACTGTAAGGATAATAATTTTATTTTGTTGGTGTTTCAAGGTAAATATTAAACATTAGTGTAGTAATATATATATATATATATAGTCAATCAAATAATGAAAAAGTAATAGTATAGTACAAACGATATCCCAGTTATGTTTGATATCAATTTAACTATATGTAGAATAGAATATTTGATATTATAAAACTAATTGATTTGAAATTTGTATAATAAATGTTGGTCAATAATAAATAAATACTGCAAAAATGTAGGATTTAATGGACCCAAATAGGTGTATATATATATACATACAAAAATTCAATACTATTTATCATAACTTTATTACCATCAAACATAACATTATAATTTTGTTTTGCAAAATTAATAATAATTTTTTGTCGCTGCCTATTATTTCTCACATAATCCGAATTGAAACAAAAATTGTATACGACTACTCACGAATGATAAAGTATAACGAACGGGTGGCTTTAATTTTTAAAAATATAGAAAATAAAAAGTATATTCACTAATGAAATGTGGTTAACAAAATGGTGCAACCATCTGAGGGTGGTGAAATAAAATTTACCGAAAAAAGGAAAAATGTAAATGAATATTGAGCGCGTGCTTCAAAATAATATTAATATTATGCAATACATATAGAATTAAATGAGATGTGCAATGTTTATGTTCGGAGTTGAGACCTGCAATATTGTGTTCTTGTGTTGTTTGTTATTATATTATTATTATTATTTATCGTCATAAAATTATTAAACCTAATAATACTAGATTGCCCATACTTAATAATAGTAATAATCAGTGATGCTTTCCCAAAATTTTATTAACCGATTCACAGTGAAATTATTTTAGAATGAAAATATTAAATAGACCATAATATTGCATAGAAATCCATACTTTTATTTATTCAATCATTAATTTTACAAAACAAATATTATTTATATAAAACAGAAACTTAGTATAGTATAATAAAATATTCATAATAATTGATTAAATCATTTTAAATATTTTCAAATTATAGCTACTTGACTTTCACTATATTATTTAGATTTTTTAATTACCCTAGTATCATCAGCCGAATTATTGCTCTTCAACCAACATTTTACATACGGAATTGCAGCCCAAGTTTCTAGTTAGCAAGCAATTAAGTTCAAAGTTATCAAATTTAATATATAAAACTAATCAATGTTGCCCTTGATATGTTTTATACAATATTTTGGTTCTGCAATTTTGTAAAATCTTGCAAACCTAGTGAATTTTTGAAGCTTCACAACAGTAATAGAAATATTTTTTTTCTTGCTGGTCAATATTTTTATTTACAAAATAAACAGTCATGTGAACTTGAATATGTGCCTGAACTGATTATAGTTAAAAACATTTCGAGATGACTAATTCAAAGACACAAACCAGGGAAATTCAAAAATTTTCAATAGGTACTTTATTTTTCGGGTAATTTTAATTGTTTTGATGACTTTAAAAAATAATATTAATTTGATAAAGCTTCATATACTTAATTGATTTTATAATGTTTTGGTATTTGGTTCGTGTATTAAATATATAATTGGAGACATATCTATATGGGTTTAGAAATTGGATATTTTTTTTTTAAAAATGATTTATTTGAAAGATGGGCACAACAATTAGAACTTTTTAATTTTTTTTTATTTCTGAATCGGTAATTTTTTGGGGTAATATATTGAAAAACGTTGACATTTTTTGGCTTTTTGCTTCAATTCACCGCGGTGAAAAGTTTTACTGACATTATTAACATATATTAGATAATAATAAAATAAAGAATGAAATTAAAATTGAAAGAGAAAAGAATAAAATTGGAATTACTTGTAATTTGTATAAAAATTTACAGCTATTTCGTAAGAAATATAAGAGTTATACTAAACGGTTCATGCGAACCAGTGCGAACCGGTAGAAAAGTATACCTGGAAATAATTATGCTTTCATTTCAATATATTAAACAACAAAATATAAATATTAATAAAAAATTTTCAACAAATAGTAAATACTAATAAATTTTGTATTACCGAATTTATCTTTGCAATAATTTAAGACTTTAAGCAAAATTTTAAATAATGTTTATTTATTTTTTACAATTATTATAATGAATAAGGTTTAATATGATTCAAAATTAATTTGCTTATGAACTAATAAATTTAAAAATATAATGGAAGCTAAAATAAAGGCATAAGAATAATTTTAAAATCATTCTAAAATCCATTCATTAGAATTAAAACATTTAATTACATTATTTTTTAATTTATCTTCATTAACTAATCTCACAACTAAAAATATAATTAGAAAATAGAAAATCACCTGATACCATATAATATCTTTATTATGAAATTTAATTCAACATTATTATTTTAAAATTATTTTATTATCATAAAAACTGTATATTCTCGATATTTTTAACATTCTGTGCAATATGCATTCAATTAAAAAAATATATTTGTATATTTTTTTGCTCATTATTGAATGTTATGAAAATTAAGTTAAATTATAAAAAATGTCATTTGAATAATAAATACGTATACATATACTTCTTACAAATAGTATAACAAAACAAAAAAAACATAGACTGACATTTAAATTAAAATAAAGAGCTCTAAAATAAATATTTATATGTGTGTATGTATATAAGACAAACAATTTATAAGAAGCTTAAAATGTCATGTTTACTTACCGATCGATGATGACAGGATCTGAGGGAGTTTCATTTCGGTTACCACAGCTTTTTTTATCACAACATCGACTGTAAATAAAATTAAATATTAAAATAAAATATTTTTGAATATTAAATAAAAAAAAAAAATTAATTTTATTTGTCAATATAACTGTAAAAATATTGTTGAATCAATTTTTAATATAATAAAATTGGAGAAAAAGTTTTTTTAAAAAATGTCCTTCATATAGTCGTAGTGAATTTTGAATATTAAAAAATTTATTTCTTTATTTATCATAATTTAAATTATATGAAAATGTGATCACTATACTTGGAACTAGAATCTCAAAAATAAATTTATACAATCCTATACATAAAAAAAAAAAATAAATGACCATTATCATTATTAAATATTATACCATGATTATACCTTCGTTTATATCAGTACTGAGTATATTGGATAGATGTTTGTGTATGTATATATAACTGGGTGAGAATCTAAGTATCCCATAGCACATTTTTTTGTAAAATTGGGTTATTAATGCAGTAATTAATGCAAAATTTAGCTACGCTCTTTTTGAATAAATTACCAGAATTTCACTAACTAGCATAATTTAGGAGATACGTTGAATGCTTTTTGTCCTATAGCATAAAAAGTCTAGTTTTTTTTCCATTGAGTATTATTGATTTGTTGCATGAAGCAATTTCGTTTGATATAGGATATTTTTTCTTATATGAATTATTGTGTTAGATTAGATTAGATAAGATTTAAAATTTCGGGAGGGAATCTGTCCCCTATATCACGGCAGCCGCAAATAGGCTTATTGTGATAAATGTGTTTTTCACTTTACCGGTGTTAAATGTGTTTACCCTTACCGGTAGTGCATTTATTTGTAGCACAGCATATGGAAAGCAATTGGGACAAAAATGTCATACAATATTCTATACGTACTACATTAGGGCAGATACCCAAAGACATAGTATTTAGAACAAGAGCTCTCTGTAAAAATGCATAAATTGCATAAAATTGCAACTTGGAATTCGGAACCAAAATATTGAATATACATGAATATTTTTTAACACAGAATTTAACTTATACACAATAAAAGTCAATGATTACGACAATAGAAGTCAATGGATTATGATAAAGTGCATCTGAAACTTATACAATGTATACCAACGGATTTTTTAAATTATAATAGTGCTTCGTTGGGACTTAAGCAACCCAAATTTTGTATAAACAAATTTATCTTTCCTATGTTGAGTATGCTATTAATAACTATGACGTACAGCAAGAGTTATTGCTTAAAATGCCTTCTTTCGTTCAAAGAAATCGTCGCAAAACAATAATGTCTATTCTAATGGGACTAGCACGAATAACTCCGGTTAAAGTTCCTGGGTTATTATCAAAGAAAAAGCTAAATGACATTATTTTAATGTTTTCTTATATGTCCAAAGGACACAAAAATTTTTACCAAGCTGTTCTAAAAATTACGGGCAGTAAATAAAATATTAAAAAATCTGTTCTAAAAAATAAGATGTTAAGTACAGTTTCTAATGTTCCAAAAATTCCATATGCTTTGGAACACATAAAAACATAATCATTGTGCTTTGGGACACATCAATAAAGTTCAATGTGTCGTGGAACACAAATCAAACAACAGATCGTTTACACGCTGTGTGGCGCAGTAGGTAGAGTACCTGCCTTTCAACCGAAGGGTCCCAGGTTCGATTTCCGATGAAGCAAAAAAATTATTTATCGGTTTTTCGACCAAGTCCAGTATACCCTTTTTCATTGGGATAAAATAAATGACAAAAAATAATTGAGAGTATAATCTGGTAACAACTTAAATAAAAAATGAAACTATTCTATTTAAGAAGGCTTAGTTCCTGACAATAGTAGTAGTTTTCCACATTTAATGAATTTAGATAAGCCAGTAATTTGTTAAATAAATGCTCGAAATATTGTAGACGTTGTAGTGTAAAATTGCAGTACCGTACTTAATTAAGCACGAAAAGGTTATTCTACCTAAGTTACTGTCAAGAACATAAAAAAAAAAAAAAACATATGGGATGTGTTTTTATATGGGAAAATTTTCAATACAATTTTTACAATACCAGCACGAAAATTTGAAATGGCTTAAAAAATTCCTATATCCATTTTAGAGTCTGTTTTTTGATATAATTTTTTACCAATCAAAAATTTATAAATTGTCCAGTGTGAAAAATGTATTATATTGGAAATTGTTCCTGCTTACTATCTTGCCAGGTCGATATTGATTTTTTCGATTGAAAATTAGTTAAAAAAATATTAAAATCTAAAAAATCGTCTGCTGTAAAATTTTTCAAATGTGCCGTAGGGCATACAATAAAACTTAAGAGTTACACAATAAAACTTAAGAGTGCGTATTTTAATTTACCCAATGTTTGATTTAAGTTCGCTTTAGCTTTGGCTTGAATTTTAAACAAATATTATTTTTTTTTTTTAACTTAAATCCTCCCGCTCGACAAAACATTTGTGTAGTGTAAGAATTTTCTTTCATTGAGTAAATTATCTTCAATAATAATAAAGCACGAAATCGCACAATATCTGAATTCCATTCTTAAAATGTATATATACAAATAAAATATTATTATGTAATATGTTCATATGTATATATACACTATATAATATCAGATATATTATAGCCTTAGACATTCAGATATATGACTGCGTATATCATAGAGACTCAATGTTTTATCATCTTCGACAAAATGAATAAAAAGAAAAACCTAAGAAAATGAAAGTATTTCTTAAAAATATATTCATTCAATACTCTCTCTTTTTCGTCTTTTTCGTCTTTTTCGTTTTTCATTTTTTATTTTTCTTTTAATTTTATTTTTGTGTTTATTTATTTATTTTTATTTTGGTAAAAGTATCACAGTCTAAGTGTATAACAAAGGCAATGAACGACGTCGATGACGATACGATTATACGACTACCATACTCAATTATATGTTAAAACATATATATATTACATTTTTACTTTTGAATAAAGATAGTACCAATGATATGATATCCTTAAAGAGATGAAAACCCTTGTAAGAATCATACGAAATAATATTACATATATATAAAAAAAAAAAATAAATAAATATACAAATGGAGAATTTATATATATATATATTGGTATACAATATGTAAAGAAAAAAATAATATTAAATAAAAAAATATATATATATACACAAATAAATATATATACTACATAGTAAAGTTAAAGGAAAAGTCAATATTCTTTAATGCGTTTTACTAAATATTACATATATGTGTACATAGATATATAAAATGGCCCCATGATGACAAGGGTGAATAACACCCTCTTTTGAAGATATTTATTTAAGGTATATAAAAATAAATATCTAAAATTATACAAGAAAGTGATTTTTATGAAAGGTGGAAAATTGAAGAAGCGAACATTTTTCAAAAATACGCTTAGAATTGTTCTTTAATTTGTTGGCATTCGCATAGTGGTTTTTGCTAAAAACACAAATAATGACGATTTTTTTTTAGTAAATATTTATGTTTAAAATTTTGTCTATTATAATTTAAACATTTGTTTTTTAATCTAATTGATTAGTATGTATAAACAGAGACAAATTGATAGTTAATTAATAGATATTTTGCACTGAAAGATACGACGACAGTATACGAACTTGATGCTAGATCAATTGTGCTAGCTTTTATTTCATCAATGTATATATAATTATGCTCAGGTATACTGAAACATTTATTTTCATCTTTTAAACACTTTTTAAAAAAGCTTAAAACAATTTTTGAAGCGCCATTCTACTTCTAGAGAATAATAGATGTAGAATTATACTCCATCTTCGGTCGTATTCATATAGACTTTCTAGAATCTAGAGAAATAATTTTTTAAATAGAAAATATACAACGACTTAAAAAATAAATATTTGCGATTTCGAATATTGATTTCGAATATCGAAAAAAATATTGTCATTATTATTCTTTTAAATGATAGATATTTAAAAAGAGACATAGCGAAACAAAATCTTTATTTTAAAAATATTTTTAATTTTCAATTAGAAATTTCAATTTAAAATTTCATCCCAATGTACAAGTATTTACAATACACATACATCTTAACATACAAAATTTTTTATTTATTCTTATCACTTTTTTTTTATTCTTGTCTTCTATTTCAATTTATTCTTGTCACTTGTCACTATATAATTTATTTGCATTGATTTAGCTTAGACAACAACCAATTTTTATTTTTGAAAATTTTTATAATTGTTCTTTAACTTTATTTTTTTTCTCGCCTAAATTAAATTTAAATTAAATTTTTTTTTGTTTAAATAAATTATTACATATGTGGTTGTTGTCTAAGATAAATCAATACAAGCAAATTATATAGAGTGATAAGAATAAATTGAAATAATGGAAAACAATTCATAATCAAATTTTTTATCAAACAAAATATGTTTAGGAAATTGTTTCGTTCATCATAACACTATTAGAACTCATCAGTAGGTATTTTTAGTGTTTGACTACCTATACAACTCCTATTTTCATTTTGATTGATTTTATAGCTTGTTAGAAGATTTCAATAGTTCATCTGTGAGTTATAAAAATCAACCAAAATTTTAATGTAAAATGCATTTTTTATTAAAATTTGCATTTTATAAAAATTTGCAATTTTTACAAACTTTTTCAAATTTTGATCAGCGGGCGAATACTAGTGTTAGTATTAATTTGAAGTTGATCAACTCTTCGTCTCATCAAATAAAGCTCCAACGGTCGATAGAAAATTTTAACTTATTTAGTGAAAATTGAACATAGACATATGTTTTCAAAATTAAGGTTACTCTAGACATATAGCATGATAGTTTTCTATTGAAGAACTATGCCATACTCTTTAAAAAGCCTTTGATGAACTATCTAAGGCCATAACATAACACTAGATTGATATAAACTGATTTTTTTTACAGAAGCAGGTCATAAGATCACCAATGGATGGGTGGGTTGGAAAGTCATATTGAGTACAACAACCACACTATTTTGAGTAGAGCCACACTATTTGGATAGTTGTAGGTTGTTTGTTAGATTCGCTAATCGCATGTATGAAGCCAACAGTTACATTAATATAAATTATACAGCTACTACTTTTTTGTATTTTGGTGAAGTTTACGTATTGGTATATAGTTGTGGTATTATTAATAATAATAAATATAATTTATTAATATTAATAAATTTTATTAAACACCTACTGTCACTGATAACTTTTGATACAATATTTTCCACATCTATATACATAAACTTTTTCTGAAATTAATAAATTTATCATGTCTGTAGTAAAAATGTGTTATTGTTTTTTTTTTTTGCGAGTTCTTTCATTGTTATATGCTTTCATTGTTTTTGTTTCGTTTTTTTTTTTTTTATTTTATAAATGTTTATTTTTTCTTGTTTAATAAAACAACTTAATACACTGTGTTGTCCTCGTTCCAATTATTGATATAAAAATCTATGAACTAAAAACAAATATAATATTATATAAAATTAAGATAGAAAAAAAAATAAAGGACATAATAAGGGTGTTAAATTAAAGTAAAAAAAAAAAATGGCAAAAAAACAATAGTATACTTTTTTATAAGTATATACAGGGCTAACGACTCTATATATCTACACATATTATGTATGTATATAATATATGAATATTTAAATAAATATGAGTACAAACAGTAAATTTATCATACTTTTTAAAAGCATAAAACCTTGGCGGTGTACGTCAAGTATGTCTTGTGGCTATCAAGAATTATTTCATCGATATTAAAATTAATTTATGAAAAATATATTTTTTTTTTAATAAAAGCGATTATCAAAAACATATTTTTCATTACAGTTGGAATTCCTACATAATCAATTTAAATAATTTAATATATTTTTAAATAGATTCTGTCATTAAGGATTTAAAATTTCTTTTATATAAAATATTTTCAAGATCCTTTTTAATATAAAAATTTAAACCAAAAAAAAAAAAAATGTCTTTTTATTTCACGTTAAGTCTTTTTCAGAGTTATTTTTATTGAACTGATTTGTATTTCTATATATATATTTTGTTGCTCTAAGCATTTATACGATCAATTAAGACCAATAATAATGAATGAAACTACTTATAGATATAAAGCAACACCAACAGTTTTTAAATACATACAATAAAATTCTAAATATCCTTACAGTTAAAAGAATTTTTTTTATAATATGGGACATAGGAATATGAAAGAGGATACAAAAGAGAATAGGTATAAAGAGCAATGGTCAATTTATATAATCTGAAATGATAGTCAACAAGGATGCTGATTACTTTTTTTCTTATATATATATATTTAATAAAATGAAGGAATGGAATAATTAAAATAACATTTTAAGACTAAATAAAAACATTTGAATTAATTGGATTAAATTGGAACTTTGAATGTTTTTATTTATATTAGTTTTTTTTTTGATTTTATTGTTTTTGTTTTTTTTTTTATAAAAAACTTTTTAGTAATACATAATTCAAATAAAAAAATTATTGTATATCGATACCTTTTTGGAAGAATGTACTAAGCGACATTTTGAAAAATGTTCACAAAACGAAAAAAACTTCTCACTTACTGGTTTTTTTTACAATTTTAAGTTATTATACTGATTTTAAAAGGATTTTTAATTACAAATATGTCTAGTCTTTTCAGAAAATTATATATTGAAAGGGAGCTGAGCTTTTGTCGCTTAGTTCATTTTTTTTACAACGATTTTGTCGCTTAGTACAATGCAAAACGTCGCTTAGAACATTTATGCTTTTAAAAAAAAATAAAAATAATTTTGTCGCTTAATTCATTATAGTTTATTTAAAAAAAAAAACAAAAAAGGCATTTAAAAATTATTTCAAAAATAAATTGTGTAAATAAAACCAAACTCAACAAAATTAAATTCAAATATAATTTTAATAATTATAATATAACTTTATTTCAGCTTCAGCTAAATTTCCTCTCTCTCAGGAACTATATCTTCATCATCAGTTTCTGGTAACTTCTATTTCACCCACGGTATTTATAATTTCTTTGAATTCATTCTGATACCTTTCCGGAATTAATTGCTTTTTAAATAATAATTCAAAGTCTTTTTTCTTCGAATCCGATATGGGTAAGTTTGTAATATATAATAATTCAGCTCCTTTAAAGTTTAGATGTTGTATCTGTTTACGCGTTCGACCCAATTCTAGAGTAGAATAAGTTAGAATAGTTAGAATAGTTCGATACCTAATGATAATTTTGTTATAGAAATGAAATCAAATTTTTCTGGACCTGAAACGTACATCATCGTCAGTATGTACATGACAAAAATAAAAATTCTAACGGTACATGGGTAACCAGAAGATGTCTTATCATCAAGATATAAAATAAGAATAGTTTGGTACCTAATGATAATTTTGTTATAAAAATGAAATCAAATTTTTCTGGACCTGCCACGTACATCATCATCAGTAGGTACATGAAAAAAATAAAAATCTTGGGTACCCAGAAGATGTCTTATCATCCAAACATAAAATAACAATAGTTCGGTACCTAATGCTACACATTAAAATACTATAAGAATGAATATTTTGTACCGTTTTTTCTCTAAACTATTTTGTTTTTTTTTTTTTTTTATTTTTTGTATTTTTTTTATTAAATTTCCATGAAAAAAAAAATTAATGAAAAAACCGGCACTTTGTAATTTAATGTATTTTGAACACTTTTGCTTAAATTTGAAGAAATTAAATAATATTTACAAAAAAATATAAAAAATTAAAAAAATAGTTTTTTTTGATGAAAAAAACACATTTTTTGCGTGTTTTGAGTTTTACGACAAACCATATAATTGACTTTCCTTGCTATCTGAGCGGCAGTTAAAATTTCAAAGTTATCCATCTGATTACAGAACTTTATTGTATGATCAAAAATTTTTATTTTTTATAATATTTTTTGAAGTAGATGCACTTTTGCTGTTTCAAGTCCTAACTTCATACTTAATACTTCATCAAAAACAAAAATGCTTAACAGACCTTTTTTTTTTCTAAAATAGCGTTTCACCAAAAAAATACATGCTAAGCGCCAACAACTGTATGAAACTTTTAATAGGCTATGTACTAAGCGACAAATTGAAATATACTAAGCGACATGTGTTGCATAAAAGTGTACTAAGCGACAGATTTTTTTTTTTTGTTTTTTTTTTTTTGTCGCTTAGTACATTTTTGTTACTATAAATATTAATAATGATTTAAAATGTCGCTTAGTATAAATTTATTTTGCTTATAACTTTTTTTGTTATTTAAATAGAATAATGGAGATTAGGCGAAACTGTGGGATTTGGTTTAAGCTTTAAGAATAATGTAAAAAGTTAGTTTTGAAAATTTTGTCGCTTAGTATACTCTTCCGAAAAGGTATCGATATATAGAATTATGTAGATGATATTAAAAAAGTCTACTAATAGATATAAAAATAAGAATATGGTAAGTGTTATTACATGGTTCGAGTTGTAGATTTTACTAGAGTTATAATTAACGATATTTAAATTAATCGATACTAAAGGAAAAATAACCTTGACCGTTTATGAGGATATTGAAGAAGTGGAGGTTATTATAAATAATTTATTTAAAAATATATGGTGCTAGGTATTGATAGGTATTGAATCTTAACACAGATTTAAAAGTAAAGAATTAATGCTCAAAAAGTGGGGTAATGGTAAAAAAGGCGATTTATGATATTTATCTGAACCAGTACCTAAAACTACGAGATATCCATGAAATAGGGAAACCACTCCAACAATAAGACGATTTTTAAGGGGACATTAGGGTTGTCAATAAAACGAATGGTACGCTTTTGAACTTAGTTTAGAAAATTTTCGATTTTTCATGGACCGGTTCATATATGAGAATTATATTCCAACTTAGGTATTGTATGATTTAATTCTGGAGCAAACAAAGTTTTATTGAAAATTAATAGAAAATATTGACTTCATTAATAAAACAATTTTGTTTTTTTATTTACTTGCCACTAACTCCATTAAGTATTTTACTAGATGAATCGAAACATACAATGGTTTTCGAGCATTAATTTCCAGAGCAGACCCTATCCAATTTGGTGCCCTTTGCAGTTTTGAAAAATTATTTGAAATTAAAAAAAAATTATGTGCAAGCCATTTGGTCGTTTTCTATATCAGGTATAGGTTATTTTAATGGGCTTGAAAAATTGTCACAATATGGCTTTAATATTGACTTCCAAAATTGGATAAATCTTGGGCATCCTCATTTTAAAAAATATACAAAAACAGAAATAATAATGGACATTTTTAGAAATTGAGTATGTCAACCAAGAGCGATAAATTGTTGTACAGGATACACCATTTATAGCTTGCCTGAAAAACGTTGAAAATATGACACTATCAACGCTCTTAATAAATTTTTAATTTTTTATCTCTTCTGTATGATGTATGACAAACTAAACAGGCCAAGTGAGAGTACAAAACAACCTCAATAATGTTTGAATACAAATTGTGTTCAAGACTAGGACATATTATAGCTTCTATTTTATTTATAGTCTAGCAATACAATATGGAATTTATAAAATTTTCAAGGGACAGAAAAGGAGCTCTCAAAAACAAATCAACAATGATAGCATACCAAGCAAAGACCATTAATGTGTAATGGCAAAAACGTAAGCTGAATCAAAAGAAATATTCATTAAGTTTTTGTGTAACGCAGCCAAAAAAGTAGGACTAAATATTAATGAAAATTAAACAAAAATTATAAGAATATTTTTCCCAAGACAAAACTTAATAAAGACAAAATTAACTGAAATTAGAAAACATTTTCAATAGTATAAAACAAGAAAAAATTTTAAATTTATTTATTCTATTTAGTTATAATTTGTTGAAATGTTTTGATTGATTTTTATAACTCACAGATGTTGTTTACAAAATTTTGATATACGTAATAGAATAAATCAGAATAAAACGTCTGAACCTGTATATGTAGTCTAACACTATACAATACTTACTGATGTGTTCCAGTAGTTAGTTGGCTAATTTTTATGTGGATATTTTCCGGAAGATGAAAAGAGTCTAAACAAATTCCCTACATATATACCAGAAAGGTTAATAAATAAAATTTTGTCAAAAGTTTTGTAAATTAAACTGAAACCGTTGTTTACTTTATCAAAGTTTATTACAGAATAGAGAATAATAATAAGTTCAATTATATAGTTAAAATATAATATACATAGTATAAATATATGTGATAGAAAGAGACAAATATAAAATATAATAAACAAAGTACGATATATGTTACATGTTATATTTTTAGTATACTGTGTTTACATGTAGTTGACGATAAGTATCAATCACCCCTCTCAACGTCATGTGGATTTTCCATGTAAATTCCAATGTCTTGCAGACATTTTTGATACTAAATAGAACTAAATATAATGTGTTTAAAATAATTAATGGAACTGCAAGTCACTATTGAAGAAAAATAGTCTCTTATAATAATTAAAAGAAAAATAGTGCTAAGTAACTAGGCATACGTCTTCTCTATAAGATCTAAATGCCTATTAGATATAGGGTAGCAAAAAGAAGTAAGTTGTTAAATTTTGATTTGAAGTATTTTAACAAAAAATATTTATTTTAAAAAGTCTAATACAAACTTAATTTTACTCACCTACACATCACTTCATGGGTTAATAAAACTCTACACATTTCTGGATTTTTATCTTGTCCTTCGTATATGATTGCCTAGAAAATATGAAAAAATAAAAATTAAATTTCAACAGTTTTGTTTTTTTTTTAAATAAAATTATTTTATTTTTTTATTTAATACCAAATTTTTAAAGAACGTGTCGACAAAACAAAAAAAAAAAAACACAAAATTAATTAAGAGGAAAGTTCACCGCAGTATAAACAATATGTTCAATCATGCTTCATTAATTTAATTAATTAGATATTTAAATACAAATTTATAAAACAAAAAAAACATATAGGTATGAATAGTAAAAAAATAATAATAATAAAATCAAATAAAACAGTGAGAAAACATTCACAGGTACTATTTTTTTTTATAATGTTTGTAGTTTTCGACATTTAAATTTTGAATGTATTTTATAGAAATTAGTTTTTTTTATTATTAAAGTATTCGTATATCATCATCATCATAAAGTATTCGTATATCACCATTTAATCTGTACATTGGAAAAAATAGGGCACAAATATCTGAATCATTTCGCAACCGATTTTCAGTATCATTTTTTTAAATGAGAGATATTTAAAAGGAGGAGACGTAGCGAAAACAAAAAGATTTTTTCTAACTTTTTTAATTTTCAATTAGAAAATTTAATTTAAAATTTTACCCCATTGTATAAATACTAGTTAAATTTTTTGTATTTTTTTTATGAGTTCTGCCAATGACTTTTATATGAATTATAAATGCTAAATTTTTGATTAAAAATAAAGCAATTAAATCCGCCATTTTTTATTATTTGATGCGAGTACACATGTGAATTGTACTCTATAATAACGTAAAATAAATGAGTACAAAAAAGAGAGAGTTACTAAAGTACTACAAAAAAAGAGTAATTCTGTTCGAAATGGAGACATGGAGTAAATTTACTTCACATATTAAAATATTACTATCAAATGTAGTGAAATTAATATTTGAACACAGTAAATTTTCAGTCAATATGTATTAAAACTACTATCTATTGAGAAATAATACTGTAATTGTAATAATTAAAATCTACTCAAAGTCTACTTTTGACTATATTAAAAAAAAAAAATTACTCTAGTGAAAATAGCAAATTTCCTATTATATCAATAACAAAATCACTCTACCGTTTTTTTTGATTTTTTAGAGTGTACATTTATCAAATTCAAATTAAAAAAGTATGCGGTTGTTGTCTAAGATAAATCATTAAAAAACAATTATTATATAGTGTCAAAGATAAACTGAAATGATGGAAAACAATTCATACTGAAATATTGAGTAAAATTTTTTTTATCAAACTACCTCGAATCGAAAAGGAGCAGACGAATACTAGTATTTTATTAAAGTAGAATGAATAAATTTCAATTCAAGTTTATAATAACAATTATCAAATACATAAGATGTACTTCAATCAAAACTACGTTTGTTTATGCTTAGTTCACTGATTCAGAACATTTTGTTCCGAACAATTTTGTTAAAAGAGAATTCTTATGTTTGCGATTCATTGATTCAGATTCAGATTTAGAACATTGTGTTCAGAACAAAAAAAAAGTTAAACAGCAGACATTAACATTTGAATTTGACTTGAATTAATTTTAAAATTTTTGTTTATTTCAATCTCAATATATCAAATCGTTGTTATTCAAATAAATAAAATTATTAAATAATAAATAAAATGATATTGCTAATATACAATAATTTTTAATATAAAATAATTGTTAATATATAAAATAAATATAAAATTGTGTAGAAGTGTTATTAAATATTGTTTGCTTTGTTTTTTGTTTATGCTTTGTAAATTGTAATGTGAGAAATGTCAAAAAAATTAAAAATTACAGCAAAAAAAATTGTTCCGAATACATCAAAGTTAAAGTTAAATCAACTTTTGTTCCGGAGAGAGAAAAATGTTCCGAACATTTTTGAAAATTGAGAGAATTAAAATTTTCATACAAAAAATATGCGCGCGCATGGGTTCGGACCAAACGTTCTAAATCAGTGAATCAGGCATTAAAGATAAATTTAATAATTTGAAATGCTTAATTGTGACTTCCTACTGAAACATGATCTGAGAAAATCTAAAATAACGGAGACCAATGAAAATCTGAAGGACTGTTTGTAAGTAGTTTTAAAAGATATGAAAACGTTCGCTCAAATCATTGTTTCGAAATCTATTTAACCTTAATATACCTGATGATGATGTGTTCTGTTATACGAACTAAAATTAATATTTGTCTTGTCTTTTTAGCAATTTTTTACTTCAATCAAATGTTCTAGAAATCTTGCTCTTACTAATCTCTTTGTCAGTTCGAATGTATATCTTCACATTTTGTTGCAGCATATTTTGTAGATTTCATTTTTCTCTCTTTTTTATTTTATTATTCTTTGTAGAACCTAATATTGTTCTTAGTTTATGTCCGATACTAATATTTTTGACGTTGTGTGTTTTTCATCATCATATAGGTATGGAATTGAAATTCTTTAGATCACTTCTTTTTTTAGCTTCTGGTGTGAAGCAGAAGATATATATAACGCCGAACTATATGAGCTGTATACTTCATTATTAGACGTAGTCACGAAAATTAAAGTCAAGAGACTACAATGGCTCGGACACTTAGAGCGGATTGATGAAAATGTTCATTCAAGAGAAGCTTCGAATCCAGATCCAAAGCTACAAGTTGGAGTGACGAAGTATCGGCAGATTTCAAACAATTTCGCATCTTCAACTGAAGAGAAGCCGCCCGTGGCCAACAATAATGGGGGGCATTGATGAGTCAAGTTCAAGACTTACGTGGCCTATTGGTCAATATCTATAAGTAGGTAAGTAAGATATAATTTTTTTATACAGTAAAGCTTTTCATTTTCATAGAGAGTGACAATGAATGGAACAAGCCCATTTTTTGTTGGAAGCTATGATTTGATGTACTTGGAGTTACTCTTTGGTTGTTCGTCAGCTTTAATTCTGTATATGCCAAATTTTATTTCTGTGCCTCTCTTTATTACTAAAAATGTTCAGTAATGGTAGTTGATAATTTTCTTACATTTTTTTCCTAAATTTGATGTTCTCGTGAATATTGTTAAGTATTTTGTTATTAGTAAAAACTAAAAAGCCCAATAAACAATTTAGTATAATAAAAGGAAATCTAGCCTTTTTTATTTTTTTTGTAATTCAAAAAAAATTGTTTAAAATTTTTTTTTTTTTTCACTTTTTTCAGCATTCTGGTTTTTTTACCAAGCCGGCAGAATTTATATTATTGTATTATTGTATTTACTGTATTCGTTTTGACATTTTGGTACTTCTTACAAAGTCAAATTTTCAAATATTTTTTTTTTTTATATTCGTTCGTATTTATTAGATATTATAAGTTCGTATTTCAAAATACGGCTTTCGTTTTTAATTCTAATTATCCTAAAAATGTGTATTTTTTTTTGTAATATTACAAATTTCTTAACTAAATCTTTTTTTTTTTTTGTAATTGTAACTCACATTTACGCAAAACAGTTACTTTCCCTTTTCTCTTTTAACCAAATATTTTTATTTATGATTTGTTTGTTTTAATATATATATCACAAAAAATAACAATATTTATATACATATATATTTTAAATATCCTTTTAAATGTTTACATAAATGTACAACAATGTACATAATAGGTACGTACATATATATATATATATATATATTATAAACAAATGTGTACATATGAAGGCTCATTCTAAAAAAAAAGCTTAAATAAATATAACACACATTTATTATATATGAATGTGTATTACTTTAATAATAATATTAAAGTATCTATAACGGTTGATAAAGTTGTTTATTTGCTGATTGTATCTTTCGATACATAAAAATATGGACTATAACAGTATAATATGTTTGGTTTTAGTGTTGGTTGGTTATTTTTTTGGACAATGGTCGAACTGTTTTATTTTTTTATTGCAAATATAATATACGTATATACGTACATATATGTGGAATAAACAAATATTGAAAGAAAGAAAACAACAAAAAAAAAACATCGAGCGATAGATTTTGTAGATTATTTGGTCATAATTTAGTGTATTTTTGTTCTGTTATGTAGTAAACCAAAAAAAAAAATTGTTTTTCCGTTAGGCTAACTGTTATTCCTGTTTATGGTTTTTGGCTAACAATTTACAGTTTATTATATTATATAATCAATATATGTACATATATATATAAAAATAATATTATATATAAAATAAATGATAGTACATATTAATGTGCATATATAGAGGCAATGTAATCTTACTTTCAAATTGCGGTAAAGGTATGATGTGAAAACTCTACTAAATATAAGAATCGTTAGTACATTTTTTTTATTGCGTTTATTATGTTACTCGAACATATTGCACATACTAATATATATGTAACATATTATGTGTAAGTGTACATGTATATAAAAAAGTGAAATAAATCAAGGATAATAAAGGATATTTTTTTTTTAAATAAAATTATCAGAAATTAAAATTTTTTTTTAATATTATTGCTACTGTTTTCTACTTGTGTAAGTATGTAAGTTTTTATTTATTTTATTATATTTTGACCTTATGCTGGTATTTATTTTAGAGAATTTCTAGCTGTTGTTTGAAGTTTTAATAAAATTGTTTGACATTCTTTTTTTTGTTTTTTTTTTGTTTTAATATTGACTTGTGTTCTTTTGTGTTTATTTAGGTTTTGTGTGTTGCGTAAATGTAAATATTTTTCAGTTTTCTATCAAATAATTTTATTTTAAAAATTACTCATTGTAAAACAAATTCAGTTATTAAAGAAATAGAAAACAGGTGATTAATTAGTGAATAGTAAACTCAATATTTATGCATACGTTATTAAACAATTATTGATAGTTCCAAAATATAATTAAAAAAAATAATATTCGAAGATAAATAGGAAAAAAGATTTGGTGTTTTACGGTTAGTTTAGTTATCTTGATTGATTCTGATTGTTAAACCATATTCAGACTGTCTTCTGGGATGAAAGATTTTATAATGAAATTATTGTATAGTATACGATGACATCGTAAATGTGTTTAAAAAAACTTCAATCTGATATATAGTGTAAAAAAACTAAGATATCAATGTTATTCGTGAAATAACCTGGCAACATTGTGTAATGAGAGCTTTGTGAGACATTGTGATTTAAATTCATTTGTGGTTAAGCAAAATGAACAGCAAGTTTTTATTAACACTATAGACATTGGGTTTTAAATTTTTTTTATAAGCTCAAATACCTGTCAAACCGGTCGTGGAGACACCGTCATCAACAATTGTGATCATGGAGTTAATGACTTAAGCTTTTGTGAGCTTTTATAGACATTTAAGATCATGTGGAGGTTGTTTTCAACTTTGTGTTAAGACATTTACGATGCCAAGGGTAATTAAATTTCATAAATTTATTTGCAAGGACATTTGGGTCTTAATTGTTTCATAAAATTCGATAACTGCGAAAAGTATGACAATTTTACAAATTAATGTGCCTATTACAGGTATCACTTTTTTTGTCGTATCCGAATAACTTCAGGTGATAACACTAATTACTATTACAAATGTCACGCGCCGACTGAAAAATGTAAATCAATTGTCACTTGCAATTTATATGTGACAGGATTCCGTTTGTCTGTAATTTTGTAATTTTTTGTGTCTATATAAATTTAAATAATGGATTCTGAAAAGAAAGGGTATGTAAATATTTACAAATTTATTGAAATAATTTATATATATAATATATATTTGAATTTAAATTTAAATTATATAATATTATTGTCTTGCTTTAAATAGAAAGTTAAAGGTTTATGAAATAAAAACAAATTTTAATTTATTTTGAATTTTTAAATTTTCCCTTCAAATCCTCAAACAAAACAATAAAAGCGTCTTTATTCAATCGGAAATATTTAACGAAGCTAAAAACAAATCGTTTTGTTATATTTCACATATTTGTACATTAATTATTTTACAAATCGTTTTACTTACTTCTCATTATCAATTTCCAACGGATTTGAACAATTTCTAATAACCTTTCTCTTTATACTTAGATTCTTTCTCTGTTTTAAAAATTTATAAAAACAACTTTGTATTCTTATAAAAATATTTTTTTTCTCAAATGTCAAATGAGTTTTACTGTCAAAGTACAATAAAAATACGTTCAGAAATTTGTTGCTGTCGGATGAGACTTGTAATACGAAAATAAATTTTATTCGGGTGACTGACAAAAATGACTGGAAAAGTGGTGTGTGACAAATGAAAATACAGGCAAAGGAAAATATAGGCCAATTGTAAGAAAACAGGCAAATGAAATCCAGTCAAATGAAATTCAGTCAAATTAAATATGTACAGTCATTTGATAGTAATCTAGCTATTTTATTTAAGAAGGCTTAATTCCTGCAATAGAAGTAATTTTCCACATTTAATGACTTGATAAGCCGATAGTAATTTGATAAATAAATGCTCGAAAAACACTGTAGTAAAATATTGTAGTATACAAACTTGCAATACCGTACTTAATTAAGCACGAAAAGGTAATTCTACCTCAGTTATACTGTCGAGAATATACAAAAAAAGTAATGACTTTCCATCCAAAATAAATGCGTCTTTGGAAAGGTTTCCAGCCATTCACTTAAATTTTACACAATTGATGCTATAAAACACCTGAATCCTCCAAATGGCCTGGCAAACGTTTGCTAACATAAAAAATTATTAAATTTGAGCCAAAAACAAACATTACAATTTGAGAGATTGTTTGTCAGTACAATCTATATATATATATATATATATAAGTTTACTATTTAAGACCTCGGTGTTAATTACGTCAATTTAAGAAAAATATATAAAAACAAAATCATTCTTTAAATCGTATTAAAGTTATATATAAAATATAAAAAGAAGGAAAATATATAGAAACATGCTAGCTAATATAAATTAAGTGAATAGATACACAATATTATAATTGGATCACTGGTACTGAATTTTTAATTAACCTAATCTGCTGCACTCAAGTGACTAAAAAAAACTTTCAATTTTTTCATAATTCATTAATTACATTTTTTGTTAATTCAGTTTAAATATTTTTAAGGTTTTATTATTATTATTTTATAATAACTGTATTAACGCATATGAATGCCAATAATTGTTTAAACATGTAGATTCTATATGCGTATTGCAGAATTTAAAGTGCCTAATTCAAAATTGAAAAAAGTTTATGTCAAAGTATATAAAGTTCATTTTTAATGCATTCTCTAGCTCTTCAATATTTTATATATATATATATATATATATATGTGTGTACATACGTATACTAATTAAATGTATGCATCCATAAATAATTTACATTAACATGACATTGTGATAATAAATTGACTTCAAAAAAATTTATCGTAAAATAATGTCAGAAAGATAATAAATTCTACGGATGTCTACACATATTTTTAAAATGAATTAATTTTTATCGCTTAATAATTACACTTATAAAAAAAAAAATTTCCACATAGATATATCTATATATATATATATATACATAAAAAACGTATACATGTTAGTAATAATTATACATAATATACAATAACAGTGACATAACACAACTTTCGCGGAAATATTATGTCCTCCGGCAGGATCAATTATTTAAAGACCTGATAAAACAACTAAATATTAAATGAATTGAACAAAATTGAAAAAAACGTATATATAGGTATAGGTAAATTTATATAAATATTTACATTTAACACCCTTATTTACGTGATTGTATGAACTCTTTAAATAGATTCAAAAATAATATGTACGTAATGTTTAATTTGTACACATCAGTGTAGATAATTTTAAATTAAAAAAACAAAAAAATTGTTTTAGAATATTTAATATAGAAAATATGAAATTGATTTTAAATATATGTAATATTATATTATATACACATATTATGCTCCATTTTAAGTTTAATTATTTTCAAATATCTGATATTTGAAAAATTTGCTCCGTTGAGCTGATTTCGAAAATTTATTGAAATATATACTGTCTCTTCTCAATTCAATTCTATTCGTAAGAATTTTATACTAAAAAAAATTATTATTCATATTGTGCAAGTGCAGCAATCTTAATGTCATTGTTCAGAATGATCGAACAGATATTTTAACAGATATTTTGCTCAAAATATCGTTTTTTTGCCTTAAACATTTTTGCTCCTCCCCCGAAAAGATTAATTTATTAAAAATCTGTCAAATACTTAAATTTTTTTTATCTAACACATTAGAATCATATTTTTTTCTCCTATTTAATTAGAATTTCATTTTTTAAAACCCTTAAAAATGGACACAAAATCCTTAAAAATTGAAGTGACTTAAATCAATATTTGTTGATGTTTAAAATTTAAAAATGACGAATTACCTATGACGTTGGTAAATAACGATATTCAAATAATTTATGCATATCCTATCTATTTATATATATATATGATTGTGCAATCATCAGAAACAAATAAAAAAATAAAGTAAAGAAAATAAAATGAACAAATTACTCAATTGTCGTTCATTTGTTAGTTCATCAGGAAACAAAAGCAACAGGACATCATGAATAAATAGAAGACAAAAAAAAAAAAAAGAAAAACGTTTTCAGTAAAAAAAACAACAAAAAAACACAAAAACAAACAAACAGAAAACAAAACGGAAGGAAGGAAGTACATAAACAATAAAAGGATACATTGAATAAATAAATTCAACATCATCAACAGTAGAGAGATCTGAAACAGAAGCTAAAATCATCAGAATCCATTTAAAGATTGCAAAAAGTTCCTCTCATTCTTCTCAGTTTTGCAAAATAAATAAAAAAATATTCAGTCAAATCTGTTCAGACGAAAACAAAACTACAATATCTGCGGCCAAGTATATGTATTATATAGATAGAAGAAGGACGAATATACAATGCATATATATATATATATATATATATATATACTATATATACCAAAAGATTATAAATGAATATTTTTGTATAAAGTTTAGAAAAAAAAATGGATAGACAATGTTGACAAAACGACGACGTTTATTCTCATAAAGTGCTGAAATTTTTTATCTTGTTTTACCTTTAAAACTGCGATTTATCATCATTTTATCGATTTTTCTTTTCTTTTTTTTTTCTTTTTTTTTATCCTTTTCGTATTTAAAAATATCAACTGGTTCTGAATGTGATTTCGATACCCATGATAACTATACCTATAATTTTCTTTTGTAAAAGAATTTTTCAAAATCTATACAAGGTTTTGTAAACCTGGTTAAGATTTTTTATTAGCAAGGCTCAGACTTCAAAATATTACAATTTGTAAAATTCCTTGTTAAGAATTGTCAGCCACGTGTGTCTTTTGATATTGTAGGAATCGAACCCATTAAATTTCACCTATATTTGTTCCTTAAAATCAATCTGCGTTAGATCGACTAATGATTTTTTTCGTAAATTTTATTCGATCGCTTGTTTAAAACATTATTACAGTAATAGTTTCAGTGGAAGATCACTTTCAACATAATAATTTCTGTATAGAAATCTTATCATATTCACCGTGAAGAAAATATCCAATAGTTTCTGCGTGGGGAAATTTGTTTCATATATATTAATTTTTCACAAAGGAAACGATTATCGTAGGATTTCTTCTTTTTAAGTAGTGACCAGCTTCTGGAATTTACTTCTCTCGAGTCGACGGATATTTTTTTCGATATCAAGAATTATTGCATTTCCGAGTTTCCACGTGTATTTTTGCAGTCGCTGTTCGTTTTTTACTACATGTTTCTCGATCTCATCCGTGACTGTTTCAAAACGCAAGTCACGGTGGAGATCTTTGTTACGTACATACCATATGGGTGCATTACCACGGATAACTTTATTTTGAAGAATTCGCAGCTTTTCGATGTTGGGTTTGTTAGTACAGCCCCATAATTGAATACCGTATGTCCAGACAAATTTTAATATCTGCTTATATTAGTACTCTATTTTGTAGTGATAACTCAGAACTAGGCCCCAGTAAAATATTTTGTGACTGATGTTTAGTTTTTCTTTTTTCTTTCTTATTATATTCCTTCCATCTTAGCTTAGCGTCGAGTGTTATTTCCGAATATGTTGTTGTATTGGCATAAATGGTAATATTTTGTTGTTGATTGAGATATAAGTTATTGATTGTTTCTTCTTACACGTGAAATTTATATGAGTTTATTTGCTTTCATTATAAGTTGTATACGGCATTGTTGGGTTAATAATCTTATTTTATTCACTGCATTTTGAAGTTTTGCTGTGAAGTTTACGATAAATATGTCAACGAATCGCAATGTCGTCTGCAAAGGTAGCCAAACTTTATCCAAATATTGTCAATTTGGAGAATATTTTTTATACCAAATGTTTGGGGGCATATATCAAATATTGTCAATTTGGGGGATATCTCTTGTATATATCAAGTAAAGTATTGGACCAAAAACACTATATCCTGTGGAACTCCAGGAGCAGATTTTTTTTTTTATTTTGACATAAGATACACGAAAGCATCTATTGGCCATGTACTATTGCATAAAATTGCTTTGGTAAATCACGATATAGTGCTTTGCGACTACCATGCTTTGTCGAATGCCTGAGCAACATCTAAGAAGATTGCTGAGTAGTTTTTTTTTATTTTCTAAAGCAGATAGTGAGTAGTGTGTTGTTGATTTATTTTCGTTCTAATTGGTTAAAAATGTAATATATTTGAATATATATATATATATATATACTTCATACAATATATCGTGTATATGATACATGAAGTAAAGAGTACAGACGAAAAGAAAATAAAAACAAATAAAAATATAATAGGACATTTTTTGTGATATAACAATTTTTTGTCATCCTTTTTTTTTTTGAATTTGAATAAAGCAAAAAACAAATAGAAAAGATAAAATGTTTAAAGAGTCCCGCAACTACAATTTGTTTCGCTAATTGTTAAACGATGCAACAGGATATTCAGCCTTTACTTTATTCTTATTTTTAATTGTTTACTCTTTAACTTGTATCTTTTCCTTATAATTTTCATTGTTTTTATATCAGGATATGCATTCATATACTCGTATGAATATAAAATTCCATTTACGAAACTTAAAGTACTGAAAAATAAAAAAAATTACAGGAAAATTTAACATTTTTAAAAATTTAGTGTTTATACTGTGAGAATAGTGTTTTCATTTTATTTGGAGGAAGAAAATATTGGGGCTCCGGATATTTCTAAAGTTTTCGATCGAGTATGATGGCATAGTGTATTATTAGCTAAATATGAAGCCATTAGGTCTCCTTCTCTAAAATGAATGAAAAGCTTACTTTCGAATCATGATTTAAATTCGATCAATTCCAAATAAACGCTGTTGTTCTCCAAGGGTCAGTTCTTTCGCCTACGCTATTCCTTATATTTCTAAATAATTTGCTTCAAACCACTTTCAATCCAATCAACAGCTTTGCAGACGATAGCACTCTAGTAGCTACATTCATAAAAAATCTGAAGCTACATCTATCGCTGTATCAACCAAATGAGACATCACCATGGTGAGTTCCCTCAGCCATGATTTGGTCGCAATAGCTAATTGAGGCTTAAAAAACAGACTCGAATTTAACACTTCAAAAGGTCAGAGCTCTACAATCTCCAAAAGAGAAGGATTTCTCCTCTCATATTCTATTTGTTTGCGATGCCAATAGATATAAATATTTCCAGGAATAAACATTTGCCTGATTCTGAAATTGACATCAGAGAAATTTCCATTTTGATCCTACTCTATTATTTTAGAATAATAAACTTCAGCAGTTTGAAAGCTTAAGCATATTAAAATGATATGGAATGATCATATATTCGATGTTGCAAAAAACGTAGCCAAATATTTAATATATTTGGCTACGTTTAATATATTTCGGCCCCCCTGTGACCTTTTGAAAATCTATAAAACTTTTATACGCCCCAAAATGGAGTAAAATTCTTAAATATTGGCTGGCGCTTCTAGTAATGTGTTAATTTATTTCGATAAAGTCGTCTTATAAAAGACCTAAATATCACTGCTTATCTTATAGATATGTTCCTAAAACATGATAAATTCTATATTTATGACATTTATAAATTCAAGACGGCCATTAACACCTTCGTTCGTAATTATCCTCCTTCCCTTCTACCTGTCTCCTTCTCTAATTTTCTAACTCATTTTCAAACGTACCAATCGGTATAAACGGTCCCCACCTATAGTGTTTTGGAATTATATAAAAATAAATGTAAGTAGTTCATGTTTAGATGGTGAATCAAAGGATCAAATTCAGTTTGAAGGACTGTTCTCTATATAGATAAAATTATTTCTTTATAGTAAATGTGATTTTTTTTTTTTAAATGTATCAGAACATATTTTTGGACAGTAAAAGCCAACAGTAAAATGAGTTTATTACTGTTGGCTTTTATCTTTAAAAATATGTTCTGTGACATTCTTAAAAAATTACATTATTTTTTGTACCAACATAACACAAATGCGTTTTTAAAATTATTAAATATTATTGTATTTCGCAATATATACATATATATATATATATATATATATTCAATTCATATACTCTCCATAGAAAGATTCAAATATGTATATTTTACTATTTTTTATCTATTTATTTTTAAAGTTATTATAATTTAAAAATATGTTCAGTATTTTAAAATGTCCTTAAAAATAAAAAAAAACCGGTAGAATATTAAAATCAATTACAATTTTACTTGTTTTTTTTTTCTTTACTATACTTTAAATAAAAATCAATCATAAATATATCTGACAAAAATCAAACATATGCGTACAACATTTCAACATAATATCATAATGTTAACCAAATTATATTTTTTTTATTTATATTATTAATAACAAACCCTTACCAACAGCACAGAATCTCCTAAAATCCATAAATGTAGTTTTCATATAAAATTTAATCCATAACCACAAGTGCCTTCTTTGACATATTATCTATTTACTATATTTTAAATACTAATATAAGAATTAAAGTATAAACGGCAAGGTCCTCCTTTTTTTGTTGTACAACTTTTTTTTTTAATTATTTGTTTTTCGTCTGTTCTCTTATATAAAGAGAATTGAAATCGTTTTTTTATTTTATGTTTTTTGTTGTTACAAGTGAAATGCAAGTGTAATCCAATACTCATCCATAATTATAATTTTGAGTAAAAAAAAAAAAAAAAAAAAATACGTCAAAAATATAAAATACAAAAGAGCACTTTGTATTTTTAACCAAAGGATAATATTAAAATTAAGGATAATGTAAGCACCCCTTAAATGTAATGATGTGAATTTTTTTTTTTGTTATAGGATTTATCTCTAGTTAAATAAGTAGCTATGTATATGTACTATATATGTAAATATATTATGTATATTATGGAAAAACAAGTCCTAACCAACCTTAACTTTTGTTTAACAAATTCAAAATTATTTTAGAATTTGAGAGGAGGAATCAGATGATTGTAGCAATATTTTTTGTTGTTGTTTTTGAATTGAAAATTATGAAAATTATATTCTTATTAGAAGGATAAAAAAATATTTTTGATATTTGAAATAAATAAAACAAAATAAATAATAAACAAAAAAAAGGTCGATTTAAAATACATATATGTACATCAGTTATTGAAAATAGAAATGGAAAGCTATTGGAATATTTTTAATCATAAAACTACTATTCATATATTTTTTCATATAACAAAATAACTGCATTTTTCTTATTATAATGGATTAGAACGATTTGATTTTAATTTGAAATTGAGAAAATATATTATCTATAAAATAGTTGAAAAATTATTCATTTCTAAATTTATATAGTTTTAATACTATAAATTTTTAGCAAATATGTTTTGACAAATGGGAATTTTGTTTAGTTTTTATAACTCACATATGGATTTATTTTGAATTTATGGTGTATATGAGTTGTGAAACATCAAACATAACAAGCTGAAAACACATTAACACAATCACGACGAATGACAAATAACCAAATTTCGCCCTTAGAGACATAATCATGACACGACGAACTATTCGCTACTGTTTTTTTGACACAATTAATAAAACGAAAACAGAATAAATAAATTTTTGTGTTTTTGAAATTTGAAAATTTATTTATAAAAAAAATGGGGGAAAAATTTTAAAAAACTTAATTTAAAAATTTTTTTATTAAAACAATTTTGTAACCTAATTTATTTATATTTTGAGCTGACAACAAAAAAAATAAACAAATGACATCGAGTGATACCAATTTATGTTGTTATCACTGAATGTCATTCGCATTCGTCAACGAGTAAAATAGAAATTGATCTATTATTTTTATTTATTAACGCGAAATTGTGGTTATTCGTCATTCGTCACGATTTACATATAATCTCATGTATTTGAATGCGAAAAATTCGTCATTCGTCGTGATTGTGTTTTCAGCGACAGAATTAAATCAGGAGTTATAGGTAAGGTAGTCGTCCAATTGCTATTGTACCTATTTTAGCTATTTTCGAGTTTTTTGCCAACTTATCGAATTCCAATTTCCAATATTGTTGGTGAACAATGAAAAAGACAGACAGACAGATATAAAATGACTCACATTATGACTCAACAAATGACAGTTGTTGTTGATTTTTTAATTTAATTTAATTTAATAAATCTGCAGGTCCACTTGAGGTCCTTTTCCCTTTCGGGATGTGGGCCTTTTTAACAAAAAATTAAAATTCTTACAATTCATTATCTGATCTTATATCTAGCTTTGTACTACAGAAAAATGAAATAAAAGAATAAACTATAAATATAAGAAAAATTAAGGTTAAATTTCATTTTGTACTTAGTGCCTAATTTACGTACTAATTAACATTACATTACTAACTCTATTTTAATAAAAACAAAAAAAATGAACTAAATACATTTCATTTGAGCTTCAAATGTAAATTAAGAGAATTCCATGTAAGTGTAAATCTAAAATAGACTAAAAGCAAATATTAATTTATACAATTATAAAAAACTTTAATTAACAAAAACAAAAAAAGAAGAAAAAAACAAAAAAAAAAAAAAAATTATTCTTTTTATTCCTGCTTTTATCCAGGCCACTGAGCCTAGATGTGCAGTGGATTCTATTCTACAGTAATGGTGTTTTTGATTGGTTAACTTGTTTTGAATTGAGGATTGACTGAACGGTGGCGTGCTATATTTGTTCCCAGATGTTGTGGTGGGTAAGGAGTGCTTTAATTAGGGATATATGTTGATTTTTTTTTTTTACTTAATTTTTACTTAATGGTCAATCCCTGCACAATCATATTTCTTTTATACCAAAATATTTTAATTTAAAATTAATAAAATAAAGAACCTACAAGCTCACAAGAGGTGAGAAATTATTCATTAATATTAGGCAGCGCTTACACTTATACTAATATTCTTAAATATTTATTAACGATTTAAGATTGAAGAGAGAAACATTTGTGTTTACACATCAGTTTCTGAACAATCAAACTATTTTTCAGTTTTTTTCTTAATTATTTCACATATTCACCAAAACTAAATTAAAAAAAAACTTTTTAATCAAGTACCCTGTGAATATAAAGTAAATGTCAAATCAAAAATTAAAATAAAAATAAACATATGAATGTTGCTAAGTTTTTTATTATCCGCCATATTTAATTTTGTGTCTATCAAAAACTATTGAAGAAAATAGGATAAATTCTATTTTTTCCTTCAATTTATATTGATATCAATCTGTGTTTATACATCAGTATTTCAATATATATTGAAGTGTAAACACTGCCTTATATAGTTTTTATATACTATAAATTTTTAACAAAAAAATTTTTTTAAGTTGGAATTTTGTTTAGTTTTTATAACTCACATATATAGATTTATGTTGAATCTATAGATATATGACTTGTAAAACTATATATGAATTGTGAACTAGTGAAACTTACCAGAATTAAACCAACAATTGTCTAGGTAGTTGTCCAACACTAATTTACCTACTTTACTTACTTCCAAGTTCTTTGTCTACTTTACCGAGTTCCAATGGTGCTGGTGAACAATTAAAGATTTACGACAGATATAAAATG
This sequence comes from Argyra leucocephala, assembly GCA_963942445.1. Lineage (NCBI taxonomy): Eukaryota > Metazoa > Arthropoda > Insecta > Diptera > Dolichopodidae > Argyra > Argyra leucocephala. The sequence continues at coordinate 1,631,680 of OZ012681.1, forward strand.
GCTGACATAATGACTCAAATGGCAGTTGTAAGGGCCTGTTTTTACAAATTATTATAATTATACTCATTGCGATTACTTTACGTTTCCACTTGTCATCATCATCAATGCGATGATGTTTTTTTATCTATGTGTAAGCGAGAAAATTATTTAAACAAGAATAAATACAGCGAATATATAAAATTTGTCTAACTCTACTCAAAATTTATTTTTATTTTGTATTACCCTTGTATTTGTGTGTGATAATCGTTCAAAAAAAAATTTGAAAACTCTCTTTTTAGTGAATACTTTGGAAAGGTGGTATAAAACGTATGCCAAATCTGTCACCATATTAATTTGTGGAAACAAGTCTGTTGTTGAACAATTTTCACTTAAATGTCAATCTGTCATAATCATGTTTTTCTTTCATACCAAAATATGTACCACTTTATTACAAAAATATGGGCCTACATCATATTTGTATTTTTCAATACGTTTCAGTAGGTTTTCCATTTTTTGATTTTTAAATTTTCCCCCAAAAATTTCAGTAGATTAGAAACTAAATCATAGCTTTGATAACTAATAATTGTCTATACAACATTTGTTATTGTAATAAGTTTAAAGAGAGACCAACTTTTTTGCAATAGAGTAGTATTTATAAATTATTTTTGAATTAGATAGTAATGAAAAAATTGTTGGATCAATCCACAAAGAAAATATGTAGTTTCTAATCAAAAATAATTTTGAGGCCAAAGATTGGCCAACTTTTTTGCAAAAGAGTAGTATTTCTATATTATTATTGAATAAGTTAGTAATGAAAAAGTTGTTAGATCAATCCAAAACGAAAATATTGATTTCAAGTCCAACCAAAAATATTTTTGAGCTCAATGTAAAGTGAGAAAAGTATAAGTACTGTGCGAAATGCAGTTTAAATTGTTGATATCATCGGTTGTTCTAAAAGTTAAAGATAACTTCAAATTGTAAGTATAGTCAAAATAACAATAAGTTAATTTTTTTTTTGCTAAATTAAAGTCAGTTTACAAATTTTTCTACCTATTAAATTTAATCCCAAAAAAGTTATTTTCTTAGAAAATTATACATAGCTTACAGCTTGTTTATATGAAAATAATGAAAAAAAAACAACACAAACTAAAATAGTCTATACGTTCAGGAAGATGTTCACTGATTGACTATCTATCATATACATTAATATTATTATCACCCTTCTTTTGTTATCTATATATAACAAAACTAGACCTATTAAGAATTTTTAGTTTTTAGCTCCCTTATTTTATTACTCTTTCCTTTTACTCTTTATATGTTTTTTTTGTTGTTAATGTAGTTGTTGTTGTTGTTGTTAAATTTTTGCCCTCCATCAATATCAAATCATAATTTTTTGAAATTAGTTTGCTGGTGTAAGATGAGAAGACTAAATATATTTTATTTGTACATGTTCATTCATCCGATTTCATAGATGCACATATGCGTCATCCTTATTCAAACAGATAATCACAAATTAATTTTTAACCAAAAAGAAAAAAAAAAAAAAAAAAAAACATAGACAAGAAAAAATTTAGAAGTAGAATTTGATTAGAAAAAAAAAAGGGATTTTCCCTCTCTTTGAAAGAAAATTGCACTAAACGGCCTCAAAATTCATATATGAGTGTTTTTAAAATAATTCAAATATTCAACCTCTTGTTGCTCCTTGTAAAAGGATTTATTGTCTATATATGGATTAAGAATTTTGATATTTGGATTAGAAAATATAAAACAAAGATTTAATAATTTTTCTTTCAGTTTAATTCAAATAAGATGGTAAAAAACACTATCTCTATTTTTTCTTGAATTGTAACAGATTGGAAATAGCTACTTGCTTCAAAAACAAGTGAAAGTGAACTTGAATAATTTTCTTAGATAAAGAATATATAGGGTAAACGTATATAATATTTATAAAAAAAAAAACAAAAAATAGAAGTTCCAGTATTGCAAGAACGTAAATTAATATTAAATATAGGTATACCAATACCATGTTGTTTATTCAAAGACTGAGGTCATGAGTTTTTGTATTTTTTTTGTTTTTTTTGCTTTCTTTAAATCTCTTCAAATATATGGGTTAGACTTTTTTAATGGAATTTCAATGTTTTTCAAATACATATTTTTGTTTGTTGTCATATCAGCCTTAAAGTGTTCTTTTTATAGTTTTTTTTTTTTTTTTTTGATAAATGAAATAAGGATCAAGAAGGATTTGGATATAATTTAATTTTTGTTTTGACTACAGATAATTCGTATAATATAAGGGTTTTCATTTGTTCCTAATATTGTTTATTGAAGTCGAAATATACTTTTATCTACAATTTACTAATTTAGTTTTTGCAAAGAAAATTTTAAAAACCCCTAATAGTATTCAAAATTTAAAGTTAAATATAAAAAGCAAAAAAAAAATAATGGTTTTTAAAGAGGGATTGCTATTTTTTTGACCTGACTAAACCTTTCTAAAAATAGATTTTTTTTTTTTTTAAATTTAAATTGTTTTCTAATTTCAAAGCATTAATTAAAAAAATATTTATTAAGAAAATATATTTTGTGTTTTGTAATTGAAAACAAAATCAAATTTAAATTTAAAAATTTAATTTTGTAATTAAATATTAATAAAATAAATATAATAATACATTATTTATTTATTTACTTATTTATTTAGTTTAACTCAAACTTCATTACAATAATTATTATTTTTTTTTTGTTTTTACAATACAACATAACACATTCAATTTACAAATTAAAATTATATCTAACTTAGAACTAGTTAAATACATTGAAATAAATTGGACACATATTTTAATTACCTACAGATTACTTATATAATTTAAGTTTTTGAGTCTGTTTCGAAAGAGTGAAACCAATATAATTTATGTGTTTATTACCAATTAGTAACATTGTATGAATTGGCTCATAATTGCCATAATTGGTCCTATGGAAACTTAATGTAAAGAAGTTTGTATTTTGTAGGCGATTATTTGAATTAATGTTGATGTTATTCAAAATCTGAGGAGAAGCAATGTTTCCTTTAATAATTTCAGTAAGAAAAATAACATCCACCACTTCTCGTCTTAATTTCAAAGTTTTCAAATGAATTAAGTTCAATCTATGCTCATATGGAGGTAAAATTAATGGATTTGACCATTGGAAATTATGCAAAGCAAATCTTAAAAAAACTGTTTGCACTGCTTCAATCCTGTTAATATGAACATCATAGAAGGGTGACCAAACTTGACTAACATACTCCAAATTTGGTCTAACGAGACTAGAATACAAAGATTTGGGAACATAGGGATCGTCAAATTCCTTTGACCAACGTTTAACAAAACCTAGCATAGAATTAGTTTTATTGATAATATTACAACAATGTGATTTAAAGTTAAGCTTGTCGTCAAAATAAACCCCTAAGTCTTTAATTGAGCTCATTTTGGAAAGGCTAATACCATTTAACGAATAATTAAAACAAACCGGATTACGTCGACGTGTGTAACACATAAGTGCACATTCAGTTTTCAGTTCACTATTAAGAATTACTGAACAGACATCATTAACCGAGATTATAAAAAAAAGCGGTCCTAAATGACTGCCTTGTGGGACTCCTGAATTAGCATAAAAAGACATAGAAGTATTTTTTCTAAATAAAATACTATAAGATCTATCGGTTAGATATGATTTAACCCATTTCAGAAAGAATTCTGGGAAACCAAGTATCCTTAATTTTAGAAGTAATATTGCATGTGGTAAAATATCAAAGGCTTTACTATAATCGGTATAGATAACATCCGTTTGAAAACCTGCTTCCTTCCATATTTCTCGTAAACGTTGAAACTGACTCAACAAGATTAGTAACTGTGGATTTTTGATCCACAAATCTATGTTGGTTGTGAACTAAAAAAGATTTGCAGTGATAATAAATGGAATCATACAGTATTAACTCACAAAGTTTAGGAATGGAGGAAAGTTTCGCAATTGGTCTATAATTAGTGATTTCCTTTTTGGCGTTCTTCTTATGAACTGGTCTAATAAATGAATGCTTCCAAAAAGTGATTTTACTCCTGATTTTAAAGAAGAATTGAAGATGAATGACAGTGGAATTGCTAAGGCACTTGAACATTTATTAAGTATAACTTCGGGAATATCATCTGGTCCAGGAAAGTTATTAGTCTCAAGATTGTCCAAATATTTTTTTATTAAAGCTTCATTAATATCAATATTAGACCAAGTAGTTTTAGGAAAATCATTTAAATGAGAAAAATCATCATTATTTGGTGCGAAAATTGAATTAGTGTACGCTGAATTAAAATATTCACGAAATAAATTAGATATTATTTCTGAATCATTACTAGAAATTCCATTGTATTTCATATGACTAGGAAACTCATCACATTTCCGTTTGAAATGGACGAATCTCCAGAAATGTTTTGGATTTGATATTAATTTAGAAGGCATTCCACGAACAAAATCGTTATAAAGTAATTCCGAAAATGCTTTGAATTCATCAAAAATGCTTTTAAATATATTTATAATCGTAAGGATTCTTTGATTTAACATTTGAAAAACTAAATTTGTTTAATAAATTAATGCAGACTAGTGGATCCCCTGTGCAATTGCACAGAAGTACATAGTTCTTTCAAATACAATTTTAAGTAAAAAGAAATATATGTTTTGGTATAATTGTAGTTGTTTTCTGAATCGCTTCATTATTGAATATATGTATATATAATGAAATTAAAGTATAATACCTAATACTTTATGATGAAATTAACACTAATTTCAATATAACTTAACACAATAAAATCTCATTACTCTCAACGTAGTAGATCGATGCATTTTAATACGTTTATAGTCACAATTCTGTTATAGCAATGGTCAACAGTGAATTATTTTATTAAAACACTGATTTATATATAGTTTTTTTCTGTTCTTAATTACAAATATGTATATTTTGTGATTACATAACAGAATTGCTATTTATGAATAAAATAAAGTTTAAAATTGTTATACGAAAGATATATTATTGAATTTGATTTTGTTTATATATTGCAGAAGCAAATGAACTAACATTTATTGTATAATTTTTAAAGAGTATAATCTGATCTGATTTTTGTTTTTCTGTTTTGTTTGTGTTTTTGTACTTTTTTCAATAAGTTTGTGTGTTTATTTAAAATGACAGAATTTTTATGAAGCCTTTTTAAAAATTGCAAGTAATTGAAATTTTTTTTTAGAGTATAGATGGCGCTCAACTTGGAAATAATTGTCACTATTTATATATAATAACTGTCACGGTGTAAATATTTGAAATGTTTTAAGTATTCAGCACCAAGAATTTGCTAAAATTTTAATATTTTTGTGGTGTAAATAATTTACTATTCAATTATTCTTCCTTTTTTACTCACCACGTATTATAATATAAGGTATTCCCTACATGGCCTTCCTTGTGTAATATATATAAGATTTAAGTGACTATTTAAATGACTGTGAATAGATCCGTCTATTTTTAATGTTGACATTTCTGATTTCAATATAAAATTAACCGTTATTTTTATGATAATTTTTATTCTGAAGGGGATTACTCCCTAAATCTACAAAAAATAAAATCCATAGTGACTTTTGCAACAAAAAAAATCTATACAAAACACGGTCGTTATTATTGATTTTATTAATTTCACTTTTTTATTTAGGGCACTGCAAGTTCTTAAATACATATTTTTACTACAATGTTTTGTTTTCAAGTAATTTATTTCTGGCTGCTCAACGAGAGCGTATAGAAAGCTCGCCAATTAAAATCTCAGCTCCAATCATTTTTAATGCTTGAGGTAAAATATATATGCTTAGGTATTCATTTTATATATTTATGTAAAATGTTTTTCCACAATATTTACTTAGCTAAATCAATTTTATGCGTAGCTGCTGTTGGATACAAAAAAAAGAATATCTTCTTTTTACAGGATTAATCTATAGTCACAATTTTAAGGAGATTGTATTTATGTTATTTTTTTAATGTGGATTTTGGTTTTGTAGATTTTGTTTTTTGGACTTTTTTTTCTGGATTTCGTTTTTTGGATTTGCTCTGAAGGCAAAATTTGTTTTAATTTGAGCTTATATTTATTAATAAAATTTGGATGTTGCACAAGAAGTCAGGACAGACCAAATTTTCATTGTAGATACGAAGTATGGGCAGATATGAAACAATTTCGTATCTTCAGCTAGAAGAAGCCGCCCGTGACCGACAACAATCCAACTAAGTAAGTAAGTAAGTATAATTTTGATGTTTATTATTTTCTTCGATTAATAAACGAATTGTTTTTATATGACGATTTTATCTGACAAGAAAAAAAGAGACAACTTTTTCTGCCTTCAAAATCTTACCAATTCGCTGACGTACGATTATAAACATGCCTTTTAACTCTATCAGATATATCTTGAGGTTTATCATAGTTCTTGATGTATGAATAAATATTTGCAATTCTAGCCGATTTTCTACATCCATAATATCGTCAATTATCCAAGCTAGAATAAGCAAACCTTCTCAATTCAAAACAAAAGTCAAAACAAAAAAGTATATTTCAAAACTAATTTTCAAAACTGAACTTCTTGCAAACGACATTAGATTTGAGAACGGGCGGTCGTCGGGGCTTTTGAAGTTTACAGAGAAAGTGGAACAAATGGGTCTCAAAGTAAATGAGGAGAAAAAGCAAAATAATTGTCGGCAAAAAAAAGTACTCTCAACATCATATTGGTCAAATCCTCTAAACATCAAAAGGTCATTGTCTGTCGTCATATATATAAGACTTCGAACTGTATTGGAATTAATTTTAATCCCACAAAGGACATCAATCCTAAATGCCAAAACCAACAAGGTACGGCAAGTAATAACCTTTGTAAAATGTTGCTGCTTTTCAAAACATCTCGAGTCAAAGCTCCTATTCCGAATTACCAAAATTCAAATCTACAAAGTGATCAAAACACACAGTTCTGCTCTAAGGATCAGAATCCTGGACACTGTCTAAGGCAAAGAAGCATGGTATCTTCGAGAAGAAAATTCTTCGCCGGATATATGGTCCTGAAAACGGCGATGGGGTCTGCAGGAGACGATATAATGCCGAAGTTTATGAGCTGGATAATAAAGTGGAACTAGTCTCGAAAAATAAAGTTAAGAGACTATAACAGTGGCTCGGACACATGGCAGATGGATGAAAATGCTCCAGTCAAGGGAATCTTCAAATCCATTAGACCCGAAGGTATACAAGACGTCGGGACAAACAAAACCTTCGTTGGAGAAACGAATATTGGCAGACATGAAACAATTTCGTATACCTTCAACCGGAGAGAAACCGCGCGTGATCAACAAAAATGGAGGACGTTGATGAGTCACATTCAAGAACTACATAGTCTGTTGGCTACTTAAGTAAGTAAGTACGTATATATTTAAGTCAGTTATGGTATAAAATAACATATACATTTCTGCAATAAAAATTTTGTGATTGTAAATTTTAAAATATAACTCTAATGAACTTCGTCACATTTGTTGTACTACAAGTATATTTGAAAACTCCTTTGCAGTTACCATTTCAATTATTATTTTCATAATTTATTTAATTAGAAACATTTTAATAAAAAAAAAAATTAAAATTTGCTTTATAATACAGAATTTTATGATCCCTACCTATTATAATTTTGAAATTGAAAGGATAAGGAAACTATCATTTTACAAGCATATAAATAACATTAACAAAAATATACCACCCATCAGTGAACAAAAAAATATTTGAAGAAAAAGTAGAACTAAAATATTAAAACCTTCCTTGCAATTATATTTAAATTTATTCATGAAATTATCTCAATTTTTATATACATCTATTTTATATTTTGCTATATTTTTACCCTTTGATTGCCCCTAATCTTTATTTTTAATCCCTTCCCGGCTCATTTTTGTTTTTTGTACTTGAATATCATTGTATCTCTTTAATGATATAAATCTAATATGTTTGCCTTATGCTTTGTTTACACATTTTCTATACTCCATACTCATTTCAAACAAAAACAATTCAACTCATCTACTTTAATAATGAAATTAAATTTTTCTAAAATAAAAATTATTAAAATTATTCATAATAATTTTTCAAAAATAAAAACAAAAAGCAGTAAATAAGAAAAAAAAAAAACATTTTTATCTAAAGACTTTGAAAATTTACTGCTTTTTACACCTCTATTCTACTGTTGTAATAAAGCAAAATATATATAAAAAAAAAAAAAAAACAGCAAAAAAAAAAGAGATATAAAGAGTTTATTTAAACAATTGTATATTCTTCTACATGTACGTCTATATGTAAATATCAGTTTACTTGTTTCGCGTTTTGCATAAATTTTCTAAAGTATTGTAATTCTCATGTACCTATAACAAAAATTTACCAACCCGTGCACATGGTATACATATGTATATTATATATATATATATATATATAGAAAAAGACCTTCATATTTTCTTTTTAAAATAATGTTAAAGCTTTAAAAAGTATATATAAATGTTTCAGAGTTTTAATTTAAACTAGAATCAAATATGAAATTAAAGATGAGTATTGAAAGATATCAAGTACATAATAATTACAGCAAATGGCAAAGATATTCAGAATTGTTGAAATTATTATATTTAGTTTATGAATGAATTTATTATAGCTGTATATAGTACTGACTTTATGAAGTACTATATTAAAGTCACCCGATGTCGTCCGGGTCCAACAAAAAATGTATAAAATTTTGCACCAAATGCCCCACGGATGGGGTTACAATGTTACAGGATAATGTTGATGAAAGCTTTATTTAGGAACCAAATGTATAAAAAAATTATTTCTGAAGATATTTAAACATATGGGTCCAATTGTAAATCTGTAGTAGGTTTGAATATCTTTGAATTTGTGCTTTTATAACATAAGGATGTAAACTTTTGTATTTGTACTTTATTACTAATCTGATATTGTACTGAGTTTTCACTGACTGGCATTTCGTAGAAGTATAATTGAAGCTCTTCCTTTTGTTTTTAGCTGATGAGAAATAAATGTCAAAACCACGTTAAATTTAATAAATTTAGAAATTCCGTTGGGTAGCTTACTACTTTATTTTCTTTAGACTATATCGCCATTATTTGAATTTTGCCATTTAAGTCTTCAGAAATTTTTCTTTATTCACTATAAAATTAAATTATGTTCTGGAACCGAATTTCGAATTTTGGAAAACGGTAAAAGACGTGTTTTTTTATTTTTCAAAAATTATAAAACTACAAATTTTCAGGTTTCTACCACTCTTAGTTTTTGAAATATTTTTATAATTTATAGAGTTGTATGGCAGCTACCCGAACCAGTTCGAGTTTTGCAAAACGTTAAAAGATATTTTTATTTATTTTACAAAAATTACAAAATTACAAATTTTCAGGTTTGTACCACCCTTAGTTTTTGAATTATTCTTGTTGGCTGGTAAGAGTTGTATGGCACCTACCCGAACCAGTTCGAGTTTTGAAAAACGGTAAAAGACGTATTTATTTATTTTTACAAAATTACATAACTACAAATTTTCAGGTTTGAATCACCCTTAGTTTTTGAAATATCCATGGTGGCTACTAGGAGTTGTATGGCAGCTACCCGAACCAGTTCGAACTTTGGAAAACGGTAAAAGACGTGTTTATTTATTTTTCAAAAATTACAAAACTACAAATTTTCAGGTTTCTACCACTCTTAGTTTTTGAAATATTTTTGTTGACTGGTAAGAGTTGTATGGCAGCTACCCGAACCAGTTCGAGTTTTGCAAAACGTTAAAAGTTATTTTTATTTATTTTACAAAAATTACAAAATTACAAATTTTCAGGTTTGTACCACCGTTAGTTTTTGAAATATTCTTGTTGGCTGGTAAGAGTTGTATGGCAGCTACCCGAACCAGTTTCAGTTTTGAAAAACGGTAAAAGACGTGTTTATTTATTTTTCAAAAATTACATAATTACAAATTTTCAGGTTTGTACCACCCTTAGTTTTTGAAATAGCCCTGATGACTACTAGGAGTTGTATGGCAGCTACCCGAATCAGTTCGAATTTTAGAAAACGGTAAAAGACATGTTTATTTATTTTACAAAAGTTACTAAACTACAAATTTTCAAGTTTGTACCACTCTTAGTTTTTGAAATATTCTTGTTGGCTGGTAAAAGTTGTATGGCAGCTACCCGAACCAGTTCGAATTTTGAAAAACGGTAAAAGACGTGTTTATTTATTTTTCAAAAATTATAAAAATACAAAATTTTAAGTTTGTACCACTCTTAGTTTTTGAAATATTCTTGTTGGCTGGTAAGAGTTGTATGGCAGCTACCCGAACCAGTTCGAGTTTTGAAAAACGGTAAAAGACGTGTTTATTTATTTTTCAAAAATTACATAATTACAAATTTTCAGGTTTGTACCACCCTTAGTTTTTGAAATAGCCCTGATGACTACTAGAAGTTGTATGGCAGCTACCCGAATCAGTTCGAATTTTGAAAAACGGTAAAAGACGTGTTTATTTATTTTTCAAAAATTACAAAAATACAAAATTTTAAGTTTGTACCACTCTTAGTTTTTGAAATATTCTTGTTGGCTGGTAAGAGTTGTATGGCACCTACCCGAACCAGTTCGAGTTTTGAAAAACGGTAAAAGACGTGTTTATTTATTTTTCAAAAATTACAAAACTACAAATTTTCAAGTTTGTACCACTCTTAGTTTTTGAAATATTCTTGTTGGCTGGTAAGAGTTGTATGGCAGCTACCCGAACCAGTTCGAGTTTTGAAAAACGGTAAAAGACGTGTTTATTTATTTTTCAACAATTACATTATTACAAATTTTCAGGTTTGTACCACCCTTAGTTTTTGAAATAGCCCTGATGACTACTAGGAGTTGTATGGCAGCTACCCGAATCAGTTCGAATTTTAGAAAACAGTAAAAGACATGTTTATTTATTTTACAAAAGTTACTAAACTACAAATTTTCAAGTTTGTACCACTCTTAGGTTTTGAAATATTCTTGTTGGCTGGTAAAAGTTGTATGGCAGCTACCCGAACCAGTTCGAATTTTGAAAAACGGTAAAAGACGTGTTTATTTATTTTTCAAAAATTATAAAAATACAAAATTTTAAGTTTGTACCACTCTTAGTTTTTGAAATATTCTTGTTGGCTGGTAAGAGTTGTATGGCAGCTACCCGAACCAGTTCGAGTTTTGAAAAACGGTAAAAGACGTGTTTATTTATTTTTCAAAAATTACATAATTACAAATTTTCAGGTTTGTACCACCCTTAGTTTTTGAAATAGCCCTGATGACTACTAGGAGTTGTATGGCAGCTACCCGAATCAGTTCGAATTTTGAAAAACGGTAAAAGACGTGTTTATTTATTTTTCAAAAATTACAAAAATACAAAATTTCAGGTTTGTGTCACCCTTAGTTTTTGAAATATCCCTGATGGCTACTAGGAGTTGTATTGCAGCTCCCCGAACCAGTTCGAATTTTGGAAAACGGTCAAAGACGTGTTTATTTATTTTTCAAAAATTACGTAATTACAAATTTTCAGGATTGTATCACTCTTAGTTTTTGAAATATTTTTGTTGACTGGCAAGAGTTGTATGGCAGCTACCTGAACTAGTTCGAATTTTGGAAAACGGTAAAGAACGTATTTATTTATTTTTCAAAAATTACAAAACTATAAATTTTCAAGTTTGTACCATCTTTGGTTTTTGAAATATTCCTGATGGCTACTAGGAGTTGTATGGCAGCTACCCGAACCATTTCAAATTTTCAAAATCGGTTAAAGTTGTATTTTTTTATCTTTGAAAAAGTACCTAAGTATAAATTTTCAGATCTCCCACACTTTTAGTTTTTGAAATATTCCTGATGGGTTATTATTTGATCATGAAGAAATGTGCAAAATTTCAGAACTCTATCTTTCAAATTGTGGGCGAGTACAGCGAAAAAAAGAAAATTTAATTAATTTATACTGGTTTTATAGTAGTTATACTTGGATGAACCATATTCCAAGTTTTCTTTTATTCGTTTTTAAACTATTTTTGTAGATCCAAGATTTGAAATCTGAAAATTATATTTGAAGTCTGCCTGTATGTTGCCGTTGAAGCCGTTCCTGTCCTATCTCAATTTCTAAATTATATTTTGCTATCTATACATTCAAGTCTATTACTTTGTTTCTATATATACTAATATTTATTCTCAATAATTATTCTTAAATTCTCACAGTCTTGAATTTAGTTTTTTTTTCTAAACCAAATTCAAATATTTTTTTTATTCCAATAACTCCCTTATTCTTTGATGTTGAACCATCATTACACAAATTTTTATATTTTGATATTTTTTAACCCATGTTTATTTGTAAATATTTCATTCCTACTAAAATTAAAATTATTTCAAAATTATGAATAGTTAAAAAATCGATCTAAAATTGTTTAAGTGTTGCCAACAATATTTGCGGGTCGTAGAATAAATCTTCTCAAAGAAAAATGGTAAAAAAAATCTTCAATTCTAACTTAAAATTACCTTTACAATAATTTTGAACCTTCATATCATTTACATACGACAATCTAAATTAAGAAACCCTATAACTTAAATTGTAAAAAAAAAAAAACAAAAGCAAAATCTTAGATAAATTATTAAAAAAAAAAAAAAAAAAAATTATTACCAAACATTCAAACAATAAAAAATATTTTTGACCTATTACTTCTTATCAACAAAAAAAAAAAAAAAAAAAAGACAAAAAAAAACAAAATCCTAATGAAATATGACACAATTTTAATCCTTAACTGCGATAAGACTCTCCTTCACATCTTATTCCATCCACTCTTATTTAAATGTCTATCAAAAATATTTTCTTATCTCCTCATTCTTGCATAATTATTGCGACAGACGTTTCTCTTTATACGAGACAACATAACTAACATTTACTTACCACCCCTTTACATAAAATTCACCTTATTTTTTCGTATATTCACAATGTCTCTCTGTCTATACGTATATTTAAGTTCATAAAGGGGACTTTTTAATTCATGTTATTTTTTTTTTTTTTTATCTTTATAAGGTTCTAATCTGGTTTTATTCGTGTTTTTCTATTTTAGTTTTTCCTTGTTTAAATAAAAAATAATCATTTAGTATACTCCCGGTCCTGTTTAATTCTTTGAACCAAAAAACAACAGGAAGCTATTTTGTCTTTTATATTTCAGGAATATATTATAGTTTGCAGGCAGGCTTCAACAGTGTATATAATTACCATTCTCTTGAACAACAAAGTGGGCAATTGCTCACCAGTAATCATTTATTTAAGCTACTTTTTAATTTGGGATATAGTTAAGACGGAGAACAAAATTAGAAAAGGGGAAGCCATCGGAAACCATAATTATGTATATAGAAGATAATAAATATGAAAGAGTTTTATTGAAAGCGGGGAAAATATTTTAATAATTTTATTTTCATATAATTATAGAAGGTGAAAGAATGAAAGAGAGGATGAATAAAGTAAATATAAAAATTATGAATGAAATGAAAAACAATCAAAGATTGGATATAATTTTTTTATCTGGTATTGTGTAACTCACTAGCTACTGTAATAACATAATAAGGGATATAATAGTAGTAGTAATAATTATAATGTGTTTTTTTATACCTTTTTTACCGGTTGGTACGTCTGGCTAGAGGGGGAAATGGAAATCGGCTAAACAGAAACGTGAAAAGACAGAATTTGGCAATTATGAACGAAAATGTTTTTCATCTTGAATTTTTGTAGGTGTTAAGTATAGAATTGTTCAAGGTTAGGTCGTCGTCGTATGAAAGCTTTATAGATTTGCAAGACGTCATAGTTTCTTCCTCTTGCAATTAATATTTGTAATTGATCAGCCCTAAATTCATTAACTTTCTAAACTAAAATTTTTAACTAAATCCATAAAGTTCTAATCGACCAATTCGGAACGATACTTTCAATATATTTGAGAAAATTGGATCCAGATCTATATACCTCGATATTTTGTTAATATTGAATCATACTCGGTCCATATCTATATAATAATAGCTTCAACCGAGTTGTGAAACCAGATATTTAACTTCATTCGTTAATGTTTATCATCAAATCACCAGTGGATCAGTGGAATCAAAATCGATATTGCCTATAATGAATAATACTCGTATACTTTGGCTATTTAAATATTTTATCAACGTTGTGTTTATTTAAATCTCCATCACCAGGATCGATATTATAATAATAATTGTTATAGGTCTGTAGTTGTCGTTCCCTTTTGTCGCCTTTTTTTGGAATTTGGGTTAATATGCGCAATATTCTATTGTGTTAGGTACAACATATAAGCGTGTTCGTAGTAGTCGCGCCTGCGCAACAAAGCAGATTTTTTGTTCGTAGTTGCATATCATCAAAGATTCTGCGCAGATAAAAAGCAGGCGCTTGTGTTCATAGTAATCGGTGTCGCGTCAGCGTCGAGCAGATTGTGCAGATATTTTAGTGCGCCTGCTTTAGAATGATTTTTAAAGTGCATGTTATTTAACATGTAATAAATAAGAATATCGTGAGAAAATATTTAAGTAAAAAATAAAACTTAATTATTAAAATAAAATAAATGGGTTATAATATAATATAATAATATAATATATAAATATTAACATAATGAAATAAATATATTGAAATAAATATATAATAATTGTATAATATATTTTAATATATAAGTAATATATATATTAAACAATATTAAATATTAAACAATATTAAATATTAAAAAAAAAATATATTTAAAAATAATATTTATAAAATAAATTTAAAAATATATATATATTTAATATATTAAAATATATTAAATATATATAAAAATATATAATAATATAATTATAAATAATATAATATTGCTATATAAACGAATTGTGCATGTGCTGCTTCTATGAACAAGAATGACTGTTAAACAATTTTCTGCGCGCCTGCGCAAGTTTTTTTGTTCATAGTGACAGAGAAAAAAATCATCTGCAAGACACCGACGCATGTTTTACTGCAACTACGAACACGCCTATACTATTGAATATTTTTTTCAATGGTTTTGTATTTTAGTAGGATAGTTTTAAGCAAACTGAAAGTGAATTTTGTGTCGTTGGAGGAAGGGTGAAATTAGCAGAAAATAATTTTGCAAACAAATTCGATTTTCTAACTGAATCTGAAATATTTTTTATATTTTATATTGTCCATAGTGGCGGAATGTCTATATTAGTTTATTAGTAATAGCTGTAATATTCGCTATAAAATTTAGCATAACTAGGGCTGGATGTAGGATCTTTTTACTCAACCTTTGGGTATACAAGAATTTCTTCTGTTCTGTTTTGCTGTAATGACCTCTTTACATTTAATCCTGACAATACCATTATTCTTAATAATAATAATAATAATAATAATAATAACAATAATAATAATAGAATTTAATTAAAACAAAATGAACAAATGAAGAATTATATGTCATGTAACATTGTTTACACATTGTTTACACACTCAGTAAGTAGCAAGTCTTTTCATGTTTGTAAAAGGAAAATTTTAAATCAATTCAATTAATATAGTGGAAGGGTCTTAATTTCATTTGAAAAAACTAATTTCCTGACACACACTAATTGATAAGTAATAATGTATTTAATTATTATTAATAATAAATTGATTTTAATTTACAATGCGTATATATAAGGGCATTTTGACAAAGAGAAAATAAAGCTGCAGATCTAGCAATAATACGGATACGCTTTTTATTGGACCAAGTCTGTTCTGGGGGACTTCCCTGAACACAACTAAGGTACAATTAAAATCTTGAATGGAGCAAAAAGCTGAAAAATTTTGGGCCAACGCTCTTGGAAACCATATGGAAGCAAAAATGTTCATAGCAAAAAGTTCGCTCAAGAAAACTAAAACTATCCTAAACTTGAATAGGAAACAGATGCGTATTCATGGCGGGAATAATAACAAGCCACTTTCTTTAGTAAAGAAGTACCTTAATAAAATAGGGCTAACCGAAAAAACTTCTGGAAAATATGTGAATAATTTATTGAACATCAGTTCTGTGAAGCGAACGAGTCACTAGTATAGCACCTGAGTATAATAGCGTTTTCTGAACAATAGGAGCTATCCAACATACTATTGAAGAATACGCTGAGTGTGATCACTAAATCAGAAATGGAATTTTGTAAAGTGATATTGACATTGACCATAAAAAAAAAATAAAATGTTGCTGAAAATTTACGGTATTTTGTACGATACGATCATTTTTAAAACTGACAACATTAAGCAACATCTAACCATATATATTGAAGTCCAAGCAAGACATATAATTGTAACAAACAAACAAAACAAAAAAAAAACACACAAATTGTTTTATGTCAAATATATACACCTATATTCTGTTAGACCCATCTCGCGAGATCGCATGAGAATATGTCTGACGAGATAGTTTTGTATTCTGTTAGACTTTTGACGAGACGAGATAGCCATTTTTTATCTCGTCAAAAATTGTATGCGATAGAGTATCTCGGCAAAGTATTTTGTGTTTCTTTTATCAAAAAGTTGAATTAAATAAATAAATTGAATAGATAAAATAGTTAAATAAAGATTAATCAAACAATTTTTCATTATTTTTTTTGCATTATTATTAAATTTTTTGTTTTTGTTTTGAAAAAAAAAAACCATCTTTAATATTACTGTTTTACTACTGTTTATGTACTAAACTATATTAATATATAAACTAAAAAATATTTTAAAACTAAGCCCCTCTAATACTTTCCAAAAATTTTATAAACCATATTTTGTTTTTATACCAATAATTTGTGAAAAATTATCAGTACTACCAACAAATAAAATGTTCTATCGCGCCGCTTACAGTCTCTAACAGAAATGCATATTCAGCGAGACGAGACGAGATGAATTTTTTCTTTTCGTCAACGATGGGTCTAAGAGAATATGGATGATAAAGTTATAGTCGTGTAAGAAGAGAATAATATTTTGTATGCCTGTGACAATTAATTTGTTCTCACTCTCAATTTAACAAAAACTGTCATTATCATAGTGGCTAAAACCTTACAAACTGTCAAAAAATAATTTGTGGTTATTTTTTGTCACTATAAAAGTTGAAGTGAAAACCCAAAGGATAGAATAAATATAGGTACCTACACCGATGTCAATATTAAATTTAACCTAAATTGGAATAAAATCTATTGAACAAATTATATTAGAAAAAGCAAGTGAAGAAAATATCGGAAGAAACAAGGTTGTTTAACATTATAAGCATATATAATAAGCTCTCATCTGATGTGACGAAAAAAAATTAAATATTCTAAACGTTTGAATAAAACACAATTAATAACGATTTCTTTTTGGCTTCGATCCAAACACTAAGTTGTGTATTAAACATTAAACTATATTTTCCATATAGCAAAATAATGAACTTAAATTAAAATCTTTACAATTTAATTTTAATATCAACTTTTATTTTTGTTTAAACCAACCTCTAGAAATATTATTTTTTACAAAATGCCTGATTTTTATTTATTATATATAGATATGTATAATATAATAAATAAATATTTTATAATTGTTCAATAAAATGTATACTAAATAAAATATAACTGTAACCATTAAATATTATCGCGAAACGTTTAATAATATCGTGAAAATATAATATCCAATTAAAAATACAATAAAAAAAAAATATTAAAATAAATCGCATAACTTAAAATGTGTACATTTATATATACAAATATATTATAGAGTAGAGATAAAAGACAACAACATTACACACTTTCCATTATTTTAAAACATTTTATAAAAGATATGAATATGTTCAAAATACTTGTGTGTGTGTAAACCAGTAGACCTCATTCCTATTTTATTAGTCGTTAATTACATCATTCAATACAGTTTTGACATTCTTATCAAAAACAATTAAAAAAAAAATCGAGGAATTTACGACAAAAAATTAAAAACAAAAATAATATGTATACATATATGATATACCTATATTCGTATTTGCATTTAAGTAGGTATATATATATATATAAACAGTTATAAAATAATTATAAAACAGTACATTTATTAAAATCAAATCACTGCAACGATATTATAACGGAATGTAATATAACAATGATAATATTATTGGATAATAATAATAATAATAATAATAATAATAATAATGGAAACAAGAACAATAGCAAAAAAAAAGTAAAATTGTGCAACAGAAAATTTATAAGTTTTGTTTGCTTTGAGAATGAAAAAGGACAGAAATTAAGCGGTATTTATAATACGCCAGCGATTATTTAATAAAGAAATATACGTTCATATTATTCCTATTCAATTTTATATTATGTTCATATATGCATTTTTTATATATATATATATATATTATATATACATACTATATTATATAAAACGATATAACATTATAATAAACATTAAAAAGATTAAAATTAAAAATGGCTAAATTGCAGTGATTATAAAAATTACACAAAAAATATATCAATAATAATTTTTATATAAATGTATACCAATTTGGAAAAGAAAGAGATGGAATAAATTTAAAATGAGAGTGAAAAAGATAATATTATAAAAGAATTTAAATATACGACGTTAACAGGCAATACACATATTCATTCCACTTGCGGTTTTCTGCTTTTTTGTATTAATATTTCTCAGCTTTGATTTTTGCATATACCCATAATATGGTAATAAATGGAGAAAAAGAAACAACACAAACAGAAAATAAAACACAAAAGTGATATTTTAGCAAACGCCCATTAAATATGTAAATGGCGATTTTAAGAAAAAAATGGATAAAGAAAAACAAAAACAAAAATTTGATAGTTGCGCAATTAAGTACAGCTTTGTATAGTCGTAGGTACATATTTTTGCAATAATTTAATTTCATTTCTTTTTTATGTTTTATTTCCAGATTGGTGTAGCTGGAATCACTATTTTGAATATACAAGATATTTTTCAATTATTATCTTTAAACTTTAATAGGCAATATTATTAAAGAAAAAATATTTAATTAAATTTTCAGAAAACTTCATTGCAGGGTTAAAAGTATTTAATTTTCTTTGTCAAGTCATAACAATTGACAATTCAGTTTATTTTCAATTTTATTTCATTTGACTTTATATACTTTGACTTTCAATTTGACTTTTTTGTTCTATTTTTGTAAAATCAAATTTTTTATTATCATAATTAAGTTAATAAATTTTGTTTTCTTCATTATTGTTTATTACTTTTTATTTAATTTTTTTTTTAATTTGATGAATAGTTTAATTATATAGTATAAGATTTTCTAATTGATATTAGTAGTATAAGAATAATTAATAGAATTGATAAATATTGTTGCACTAATACACAGTTTAGTTATAATATATTATTTAACTTTAGAAATATGTAAAACTCTATACGAGCTTGTTAGCTCTTTTGAGTATTGAATAAATGAATAAAGTAATTTTATTTATTTATTTTTTTTATAAATTTATTTACATATATAGGGTTATTACCACATTATAGGATTTATCAAGCCCATTATAAGTAATTATATTGAACATCTTTCATTTTTATATCCCTTTACTAACCCTTTTTTTATAAAATTTTAAAGTTTAGATACACCTATTATGACTGTAAAGAATGTAATGATAATAACGACATATTGTAAAAATGCATTGACAATAACGATAGTTGTTTATTATTATTATACAATAATGACATCAAATGTATTTCAATTTAATTTTACATTCGATTAAACGGAATTGTAATCAATTTAATATGATAAATAAATTTGATTTATTAGATTTGTTTTTTTTTTTGGCTATACCATCCGTAATAAAAAAAAAGTAGAACAAATGAACACAATAAAAGAATTGTATGATGGTTAGATGATGATCATTGTTTCTGAAAAAAGTTTAATATCTTAGAATTGAATACTATTGAATGCTTATACTGCATAGGTTTTTCAACTGAAATCGACTTTATACCAATGCAGTCTGATTTTTGAACTTTAACTAAGATTTTTGAATTTTCTCCTACATATATGGTTATCTTAAAAACAACACATACAGGGAGGGCGATTACATTATACTAACAAAGGCCGATTAAGCTGATGTATGCGACCAATGAACAAATTGTGACCTAATTATATACCTACTAATTATATACCTACTCATTAAATGGTACAAATCTTTTGATACAGAGATCTTGAACAAGAGATTAATTAGAATTAAATGTAGAATCAAACACAGTTAGGAACGTTACAAGAGATAGAAATGAAATTGACAAAACTATAAAAAGAGTAATTAGTGCGTAAGACTTTTTTTTCCGTTTTTTTAAATAATAAATTTTAATAAATAAAAAATCCGCTACAACAACAATGTGAGTTATATAATTTAAATTTATACAACGAACATGAAATCTTGGTGATAGCCAAATACAAAAATTATGCTTACCGAGTATTATATATAGCAGATTAACAATCCTACATTTTTTTAGCGCGAAGTTGGCAACACTATAATTATTATTATTATATTGTTCGTATTTAATATTTATACCATTTGTGACAGTGTACTTAGATATAAGAAAAATAATTAAACTCAGTTTGTTTTAAACTATTGATATCAAAAAGAAAGGTCTTTCATTTTAAACAAGGTAAATAAATTACTAAAAATTGGTGACCCCGCTTAGTACCATGTATACGCTCTTGTAAATTGAATAATTTTTTTCACATAAGTGCTAAATTAGGTAGAATTTCTAAAATTTATACCGATCATAAGCCTCTCTCTTGTTCGCATTCAAACAAAAAATGATTTTTATAGATTTTGTCAGTCAATTCACTTCCACACATCAAATACATAAAGGGTTCTAAATATATTTCAGCTGGTTTCTTATCAAGATATACTAACATCAATTTAGTCAATTACAAACCAATAGCCGAGGAGCCACTATAGTTGACAAAGAAATGTCTTTAATCCTAAACGAATTTTATATGCCGGATGGTACAAAACTATATATTGCGATTCATTCAACCTCAAACTGTATGCGTTTTTATTGCAAAAAAAATCGAGATAACATTATCAGATTATTACACAATTTACCTCATCCCGGAGTTCAGGGAATACTTAAACTGTTAACCTAAATCACAAAACGTTACGTTTGACCGTCTATGAAGAAAGATATTGCCAAATTTGTAAAGCATTACATTGCAAGTCAACAAAACAAAACATAAAAGCACACCAAATGTTTTTCCGACAATATTATAAACATTTGTTGCACATATAAACAGGGATATTGTAGGACTATTTCTACTATATAACGGTAAATGATACTGTTTAACAATTATGGATCGATTCTCGAAATGACCTAAAGCTATATACCAATCCCGGGTATAACTGCTGAAACAGTGGCAAACTGTTTTAATGGGGTTGCAGATATTGTACACCTACAATTATCACTATACGGACCAAGGACCTACAATCTCATTTAATGCAAAATTTATTTAAAATGCTAGGAATTTTTGATTTCAAAATGACGCCATATCGGCAATGTGTTAATTTATGTGAAAAAAGTCCGATAAGAGAATATTTTTTTTTTTATGTTCTTGACAGTAACTTAGGTAGAATTACCTTTTCGTGCTTAATTAAGTACGGTACTGCAATTTTACACTACAATATCTACAATATTTCGAGTATTTATTTATCAAATTACTGGCTTATCAACTCATTAAATGTGTAAATCTACTACTATTGTCAGGAACTAAGCCTTCTTAAATAGAATAGCTCCATTTTACTTTAAGTTGTTACCAGATAATACTCTCAATTATTTTTTGTCATTTATTTTATCCCAATGACAAAGGGTACTGGACCAGGTCGAAAAACCGATAAATAATTTTGTTGCTTCATCGGGAATCGAACCTGGGACCTTTCGGTTGAAAGGCAGGCGCTCTACCTACTGCGTCACCCAGCGTATAAAAATATTCACAAATGGAATGAGCTGAAATTGGTAAAGATATGAAACCATATAGAACTCTTTAGCAAAAATATGCAGTAGCATTCACTATACTGTACTAGAATTAATAAATTTAAAAATACTAAAGAGGAAACTAAAAACAGGTTACCATATGGTCAGTTCAAGTTCTATACTTATATTTCATATATTAATGTCCTGTTAAAATAATTAGGAAATAATAATAATGTTATTGTTTAAAATAAAATAACCCTTTTTATTTCAATAATAATCAGTATTTCCAAATTTGATATCATTATCAAAATAAAGCAATTAAATTGATTGTACTTTTTTACTTTAATGTTTTCCTCTAAAAAAAAAAATGCATTTTTAACATATTTTTTTTTTGTTTTTGCTTTTTACAAACAAAGTAGGTATACCACCTCTAGCAATTCTCTATGCATTATACATTTACATTGCAAATGTCTATCTCTAAACAAATGTTAAATATACATTATCGCAATGGCACGTTCAGATATGTACACATATACACATTAGTAACAATAAAATATGACCAGAATAGCAGTTCAATACTTAATTAATTAAGTGTGATAATCAATTTTCAATGGAACTTATGTTGACTTTATTTTTCCCTTATATTATACTTTTATTATTCACTTCTTTTACCATATTTCTAAATTGAGAAATTTAAAAAAAAAAAAAAAATCCTTCCAATAGCAATAAATATTTCAAAAACTTACAATGAAAACAAATTTGGAAATAGAGAATGTCTGAAAAGAAATTTTTACGCCCAATTTGATATGTATAGTCATAGTATATATATATATGAATTTTGTGTATATATGTGGTGTAATACAGTCCACCAAAACGATGTCGATATAAAGATATAAAGATAAAAACAAATAAAAATATTGTTATTTGAAAATTGTGCTTATATTGCGGGTTTCTTTATTTTTTAATACGATAGCATTTTGTTGGTAAATTTATTGGTAATTGAAGGTATAAAATCAAGAAAATAAAATTTAAAAAAAAAACTCACCTGTTTGGTCACCGAATCAATAAGTCGAACGAAAATATCTTGTTCTTGTCTAGCACCTATACAATTTAAAATAAAAATTTATTTAAAATATATTTTTTAAAAGTCTGAAATAAACTGCATATATATATACAAAAATATATAAAAAATAAAATTTACCATTTGCATATAATAACTGTAATCGATATTGAATTCCATTATTTGTTTTAGGTCCATCAGGTTCTTGATCTTTTTCAATAAATCCAATAAATGCTGTACGTTCAATTTCAATCGGTTGCCCAGCCCGATCATATAATGCAATGACAAAATGAAAAAAATTTGATTTTCGTAAATTACTTGGTGGTTGTTTTTCAAAATGTGCCCGACCAACCCCGCAACTATAAAAGAAAGAAAAAAAATGAAAAAAAATTATTAAAAAATGATTTTTCATATTTTGATTATCAGTAAAAAAAAAAAGAAATTCCAATCTATAAAATTTTTTTTTTTTTTTTTTTTTTAAATGTCAAATCATATATTTTAAGAACTCATATTAATAATGGTAACATGTTAGGTGGCATTTTGTGTGTGGCACATTCAAAATTTTTATTCATTTACCATAAGTAGTAATACAAATACAATCCAAAAATTATTATGAATTTAAAATAGATTAATCTCCAGATATAATAATAATAAAAAAAATATATAACATATTACCGTCTTTAAAAGTCATATATTTAAATAAATTCTATTTGCCTAAATCAGTTAATCATTATTCTTGAGAAAAAAAAAAATAAAAACAAATTACCACCTTAAAGGTGAGTTTAACAGGTAATTATGGTAATACTCAATGATTATTATTTATTTGCTTAGCTATTTTTTGTCAGTTGTTCTGTGTGGTGTTTTTTATTTATTTATTATTATTTTCATTTGAGTAGTATTATATATACATCAGCATTAAATATTGATGAATGAGGACAATGGAATATACCATTTATGAGCAATATATCAAATATCTGCGAATCACTTAACTTAAACTTTGAATTTCATTATACATTTTATCTTTTTTTTATTATTATTATTATTTTATTTTTTTTTTAATATTTACTCGCGTTAATGACTTTGGGGGGTTTATTTTTTCCCTAATTTGTAAATTAATAATTGAAGAAAACCTATTGAATTTTGATTTATTTGCTGGAAGGGTATATGTGTATATAGAAATATAGAATCAAATTAAATGGAGATTAATAATGAATCTATCAAATTAATAAACATGTCAGCAAATACTTAAACATATATGTATATATACACAATTATGTATATATAGCAGGCACGAAGCGTCCATATATTGAGTTGAATGAGTGCTTCCCCAAATGAAATATTATTTATTATTTTTTATAGCTTAATATAAAATTTATATTTAATTTAATATAAAAATTACTTAACTACAAAAATTCAAATCGAATGAAAAAAAAATTCAAGCAAAAATTATATGCATAGATATTAACTACATTATGTATGTTTAGAAAATAATGCCTATAGAAACATCATTATTTTATATTATTCTTTCAATGATACAAGCCAACAAGAGATATTCAACAACCAGAAATTTAAAATATTTGAAAATAATGCCTATTAAAAATCATTATTGTCATACCAATTAGCCATAATTAATTAATATATTGCATAAAAATAAATGACAAATTAAATATCATCCTCCTCTCCTCAGTCTATTTAGTTTCCTAGCAACAACAACAAAATAATAAATGAAGCGACAATTAAATAAAATCTTAGAAGGAAAAAAAATTGAATGAGTCGCTGATATTCATTCCAAATCTACCTGATTTAATTCGAAAAAATCTGATCGAAATTAAATTATCTAGGGAAACAACAACAAAATATCGCATGACACAAAATGAATTTACAAACAAAAAAAGTAGCAAGGAATGAATTAATTTTGTGCATTATTGTGGTTGTTGACTTAAATGAGATTTAATGTTTATCTAAATAATGTATGTAATTTTGAGTTTTTTTTTTTAGAGAGTAGTATTGATTTGTGTTAAGTAATTCTGTAGTTTTTTGTTATTGAATGCTACATTGTTTATTTTCAGCCATAATTTTGTTTTATGCAGTTTTGAAACAATTTGTTAACAAATGTAAAAATTTAAAATATTTTTGTTTTTATTATTTATAAATAATTAAAATAGATATTTGTGATTGTGTTATTGAAAGCTTAAGAAAAAATCATTTTCGGTTAGAAGTTTTGAGGGAAAATTATTAATTGTTAAAGATGGTAAACCAGTACTTGCTCTACTAATAACAACAATAAAACGATGTAATCAGCATTTTTCAGTAAAGTCCTTTAATTCGTATACGTGGTATTTTCCAACATAAATATAGAAAATTCATATTCACACTTTTTTTACATTGCTTTCTTAAGGTCAGAGCTTAAATTAAAGTTATATTTTCAGATGATATTTTCAGTTGAGCGATCGTTTTTCTGCCTAAACAGAATTAAAACTACTTTGACAAGTAGATGTGAACAATTTTGACTGTCGAAATTAGCAAAAATTTCAATAGAAAAAGAAAAGCCAAAGCAAACTGATGCTTCCTTTTATAGTGCTTCCCAGTTGAAAATTCCACGCCCCGTCACTGATATATAGGTATACAAGTATGTTAAAAGTGATATTATTGGTATTAAAAATAATATTAAATAATTATTTTAGTGATTTTTATTTAATTTATTGTTGTTGTTGTGTATATAGTGTATACTTTAAACAGATTGTATTATAAAATTTGATTATAATAGCTCTAATAATTTATAAGAGAATGTTTTTTTTTTATTTAATTTATTTTTTAATGTATATATATATAAAATTTCAATAAACTGTAACTATAGACCAAAATCTTAAAATTCAACTTGTTAAAAATTAATTAAAAAAAAAAAAAACAAAAAAAAATAAAAAAAATAAATTTAAACAGTATTGCTCTGCAGCTTTTCTGAATATTACTAAAGCCTTCGACAAAATTTGGTAACAAATTTTCAAACTAAAAAAAGCTTCTCCCTCACCAAACATTATTTGACATTACAATTTTTTTACAATTTCTAAAATTATTTTTAAAAAAAATTATTTCATTACTATATATAATACATACATATAATACGAGACTTTTTTAATGTCCTTAATTATAATTAGGACTTTTTCTAAGCTTTCTAATTTTCATAATTTTTAACCATCAACATTTTTCATCATATTTGTCAAAGAGAAGATTTTTTGTTAAGTACAATGGTGAACAAACTATATACTAAGACAAATTGAATCTGGTGTTCCTCAGGGAAGTGTTCGAGGACCCTTGTTATGATAAATTATGATATATCTCGTTTTCACATCAATCCTTTTATCATCATCGAGCATTCTCACTACTATTTTTGTCGATTGACACAGCTGTTCTGGCAAAATTAAGAATTAACGAATATTTCAAAATGTTGTAACCCATGTTGTAACCCAAATATTGTAACTCATATATGAATTTGGGGTATTTCATAAATAGACCAATTTTTATATTAAACTTCATACAAAAATTACCCATATTATGAATAAAGTCATATTCATTCATATTTTCCGGTATTGTTTAATTTATTTAAACAAAATTTGTACATTAATACAACCACATGACAATTGAAGAACTTCACTTCCACATAATTTATCAACAATTAGTATAGTGACAGCTATCAAAGTAGTAACAAAGTGGTAACAGCTATCAAAGTAATGACATCTAATAAATCATAATGTCAAACTTACGTACACAATACCCCTTATTATAATAGTTTTGTAGGCCAACATGACATTCCATTTAACCAACTATAATAGTCACAACCATCATTCGTTGTCCTTTCCAAATCATTCGTTAAGTCATAAGCATACGAGAAGAAGTATACAAATCATAAGCAATCATAAGCAATTTTGACAATGTAAGTAAATAAAAAATAATTTTGTAAGCTAAATGGAAAATTGATCAAAAAAAAAAAACATTTCAGAACTTTATTTAAAACTCAAAATAGGAAAAAAAACATTTTTTTATAGAATTTATATTTTTTTTTTTTTGACTTCTTTTAATTTTTGGTTTTGACGTTTTGATATGATTAGGTATGACTATTCGAATCATATCAAATCATCTCAGACTACATTTAACGAAGTATCATATGATATCATATGAATATTATAGTTAGGGCTAATGTGCCACATCATGCTTTTTGTTAAGCCAACAAAAAAGTTAACGAAAACTTAACGAAACTCTATGATATTCATATTATTATGGGTGTGCAATACAATTTACATGTAATCGTACATTTGCTTAAGCTGTCTTAAGCCAGCTCAATGTCATTATTGTTAACCCTTTAGTTTCGCTACGTCTCCTTTTAAATATCTATCATTTAAAAGAATAATAATGAAAATCGGGTTTGAAATGGGCTTAGATATTTATGACGTACTTTATTCAATTTATACAGATTAAATATAACGATTATAAAGAATGCATTGTTTGTAACTAGTTTTAAAATCGTATTAAATTAAATCATAATATTAATTTTTAAAATTTTTAATTAAAATTTGATTTAAAAATTACAAATCGAGCTTTTTTGAAATTTACTAAGATTCGAAATAAAATTTACATACATTTTAAATTTTCCCTTTTTTTTTTGCAAAATGTTTGAATTTTTTTTACTTTTAAAATTCATAACTGCATTTAAATTCCCATAAAATACAGAAAAAAAAATATTTGATAACCTTAAACTCTTAAAATTAACAACTTAACAAATTGTAAAAGAACTCAATAAAAAAAAAAATAACTTTCTACCATTCAAATTTAATGCGTCCCAAAAAGAAGAAGAAAAACGCAAAAAATCATAAAACAAAAGTTCTTTCCGAAGTACTTAAAAAAATAAACAGGGCCTTAAAAATGAAAATTTTTCCACATACAATTTTATATATATATATATATATATATATATGTATATGTAGATTTATATTTTGAAATAAAACAAATAAATACTAAAAAACAATGTGGCTACCATATATTTTTTTTTAAATAATAAACATACACAATCACACACCATTCCAGATAATTTTCAGCAAATTTAACACGTCAAAAAAAAATGCTCCCCATAAAAAAGCCACAATAGACATTTTAAATGTTTTTTATTTGATTTTAGGTTCGAATTTTTTTTTTTATTTTTTATTTATTCCATTCTATATTTTTTTTTTTTTTGTAAATTTGGTTCCTAAAAATTTATTTCATCATGAGAAAAATTTTCATATATAGTATGTATTTAGTACCTTCTTAAGTTTTGAAATACTTTTGAACATCTTCAAAATAAAAATCAAAAACATTTTCTTTATTTTTTATTTTTATAAACAATTTTAAATTTATTCTCTTATTATTTTATATTTTTATCATTATTATTTGGTTGTACTTAGCAAGTTATAATACACTCACGTTTATCCGTGAGGTTAGCCATACATTACAACCTTGAAGCTAAACACAAAATTTTTTGAATTGACATTATCGAATCCCAATTGATTGAGTATAAAAAACTAAGTATAAAAAAAAATAAAATTTAAAATTTTGAATTATATTTTGAAGGTTTAAAATTAATCTAAGCTATTGCACAAACATGAATTTAGTATATACTAATATTTATAGATGGAAAAACGTATATGAATAAAAACACTATAATATCTTCATGATGCCAAAAAATATACCAATGGAACCGTGTCATTGTTAATATACCCAATATCAAACCGCATATTCAAAGTGCCAACAAACAAACAAATTTTTTTGTTTTACAAAAATTATTTAATAAAAAAAAAAGAAATTTAAATTTATTTATATATACTCAATAAATAAAAAAATAATAAAAAAAAAAAACAAAATTGTACGCTCATTTACGTTTAAGCGTTTAACTTTGACAATTATATTGATTATATATGTATAAGTATATGTATATACTTGCATATTCAAATCAATAGCAAAGCAAGGTTATTTTGTATTGTGTTGGCAGAATTCATAAAAAATAAAGCGATAGAAATATCTTAAATTTTAATATATATATATACAACATACATAATACATATATATATCTACATATCAAAAGTGATTGCTTTAAAAATATCAGCTACTACCAATATTTGCAATGAAAATTTACTCAAAAAACTTCAAATAACGTTCAAAAACATTTTTTCTACTAATTTTTATTTCTTGCTTTTTTTTGTCTTTGAAATTTCCATAAAAAGAAATAAAAAAAAAATCGATGCCACAATTTTTTGTGTGATCCTAAAGAAGATAATAATAATAAAAAAAGAAAAACAAGGTTGTATATATATACAAAATGAAATGCCGCGCTCCCTTAAATTGCAAAAGCTATCACAAAATAAGAAAATATAAAAAAAAAATCGCAAAATTCAAAATTTGAATTGAATTGAATCTATATTTATGAAGTCCTTTTATTTGAACCTGTTATCCCAATTACTATAATAATACATAAGTGTAGACTATCGAAAGGATCATAATCCGTTTTTAGCCTTTTTCATATACCGTTTTATACCGATTTTTATTTGCTTATTTTTGTTTTCTGTTACATTCCGCATATCGACAACACAATTCAAATAGTTCAAAGTTTCATATCTATATAGATATAGTATATCATACATATATATATATATATATATATATATATACATGAATATAGCTACTGTAATAAAAATAAAAAGGATAATAAATGATTTTTGCATTGTTTTGAAGATATTGAAAGAAATAATAGGAATAAAACCCAAAAAATAAAAATAAAAACAAAAAAATTACACCAATTTGAATACTGGGTAATAAAGTGAAATTTTTTTTGGGATATTTAAAAAAAAAAAACAAAATTTCACGTGGAAATGTCTTTTTTTTTCATTCAGTTTTTTTTTTTGAAAGCCAATGACTTTTAGTGATGGTCATAAATATAAGTTTTCAGGTTTTTCAAATAATTTGATGGAAAAACATTTGTTTTCATTTTTATTTGTTCTTTTTTTTTGTTTATTTTTTTTAAATTAAAACATTTTTACCAATTGTTTTAATATCGTATCGATTAAAATTGAAAATTTAAATTTTTTTTCTATATATTTAACTGTAAATTTAAATTTACCTAAATTTTAATGTAAACATTGTTTAATAATGCATACCATCATGGTCTTTCGAAATTGAATATATATACATTTTACGAGTACATATTAGTCTGATTAATTAGGTATATGAAATATTGAAAATTTAAATTATAGTTGAAATTATTATAGGGCTTTTCATAAACACATACTGTAAACAGACAGAGTTTTTGACAGAGTTATTAAAATTAGAATTTTCCATATCAGTTTTGTGTTGTAAATAATAACAGCAACAGAAATGATTGCCATGCTCTATATAATTTACTATAATTTTGCAGTTTTCCTGGTAAATTGGAAATGTATATGAACAAACTTCATTTGCAATATTTTGTTTATAAACAAAATACTTGTCAATATATAGGCAATATCACGAATAGTATAGAACGGTACATAAATAAATTTATTAATACAGTGGCATTTACAGTGATAAACATAAAATACAGTAAATTTACAGTGGCCACATTTAAACTGATGGCTTCAAATGTTGAAATGTCTATGAGTTGACATTTAGCTAAATAGCTCGTTGTATATAGGTTTGCCAGTTGAGCTTACGAAGACATAATTTGATCATATATATTCGTTTGAACTGATTCAATACTTTTATATATGGCTAGCCTAAAAGGGCATCCAAATAGGAAATGTATATTCAAAATGTGTGGATAAACAAGAGAAGTATATATAATCATTTAAATGTATAAGGATTATTAAAGTTTAGGGAATTCCGCTTAATAAAACCTAGCTATTAAGAAATATGAAAGGATTAAATGTTAATTTGCGGTCAAGAATAACTCCCAGATCTTTAACCTCACTAACATATGCTCTTATAACAAAATCATAAAATTTATAATTATATTAAATGAAACTTTTGTTTCTATATAAAAGGACATACACTTACATTTTTTGATGTTTAAATGAAAACCATTTTCAATGCACCATGTATCTAAATTTTGTTGTAAGGCTAGGTAATCATCTTTTGATTTAATGATAGAAAATATATTGTGTCATCAACATTTATGATAGAGTTGAATTTTTAATTTTACAATCAGCATCATTCATGTAAAGCAAAAATAACCGTGGACCCATTTCTTGGGGAAAACCAGAGATGGGCTCAAATATGGAAAATTTTTTATTTGAAATCGTAATGGAAAGTTTACGGCAAATTAAGTAGGATTTTAACCATGTATACATTTTCCTAGTAACTCAACTTTAACAACATTTTCCTAGTGCCTTCCTAGTCATTACATTTTTAGTCATTATTTTCTTGACTTCCTAGTCATTACACAACAACAACATTTTCCTAGTGACTTCCCAAGTAACTCAATTTTAAATAGAAGTTTATGGTAATTTACTTTATCAAATGCCTTTGATATATGCCTGTGAAAACGCTACCAGATATCATTTTTTAACTGAATTAATGGTTTTATGTAGAAAAATATATAGAATAGTGTAGATCTACTTTAAATGAAACCATATGTTGATTTGGAGATATGTTTTACTTGCGATTATAAAAGAAAATTTGGTCTGTGGGCAATAGCTTCAAAAAGTTTGGGGATTGAAGATAGTTTAGTTATAGGTCGATAATTTTCAACTATTCTTAATCCAGATTTAAAGATAGGTACAATATTATAGAATATTTGCAGTCATTTAGGAAAGCTATATACCATCATTTAACGATTCATTAAATTTTTTACAGTTATTCTTTATTCGACATCATGAGTAAATTGATAATATATTTTCCTATCTTCTCCATTGATGTAAATATTATTTTTTTTGATTAGAAGATTATATACAGGCTATTATGAAGACGAAGTACTCTACACTAGATATACTTATCCACATTTAAATTAGCACATATAACAAAAAAGCTATTGTATATGTGATTCTGTATTCCAAATCTATGTGTAAAAGCATCAGTTAGGGTATTTATCCCACAGACTTGGAATTATATAAAAAAAAATATATATATATATATATACTTGTTTTATATTATATATAATTATAAGAATATATTATATACATATAAATATTTTACACTTATATTTATGAGTCAATTACGACTAATTTTATTAAAAATTGAGTAAATCAAAAAGGATTACGAGGTACAACTGAAAATGTTGATTATTGATTACAAAAACAAATTTTCCAAACCAAAACCTCTGCATATTAAAAAACATTTAAAAAGTAGAGTATTAAAGAGTTAAATTTTTTTTATACCATCGTCTGTATAACTATAATGTTTTACTTTAACTTTTGTGTATTGATTTTAATTTTCTTTATTATAATTTTCTTCTATTGAAAAATATCTTCTTTCAATAAAGGATTCAAATACGATTCCTTTTTATTTGAAGTTTTCTATATATTACCATAATAAATCAGAATTTTATTATAAAAGAGAAATTTTATCTTTAACAAAATTTTATTTATTGACTCAGATAAAGTGTTTATGCAGTTTTAGAAAACAAAAAAAAAAAAAAAAAAAACAAAAGAAAAAAAAAAGAGCCTCATTCTAATAAATTTCAAAAGACTTGCAACAAAAATAATTCTTTTTATATTATCCAAAAGTACATCTATATATATATATATATAATCACTGTATAATGTATAAATCTAACTTAGGAAAAATTGAAACCTATATAGGTATACGTAAGTATATGTATCTTTTACTTTTATATCCTTATAAAATAAATTTATATCCTACTAAAAATTAAAGGAAATATTTTTACAATATTTAGGTTTAACCATAGAAATTTGCCAATGAAAGATCTATAAAAATTTTTATTTATATTAATTATATCATATTTACCTATAAGTAAAGAAGGTAAATTAAATGAGCAAATTATTTTATTACGTCATCATTATTAAAAATTATTTACAGACACATATATAGTTCATAAAGTGTTAAATATCTATGTATAAAAGTTAAAGTGGGGTAGAAAACGATAGAAATATAAATGGCTTTACATATAAGATAATTAGAAAACGTTCTTGAACCCGCATTCTAACTCTTCTGTACGACAGATATCCCAACGACACCAGATATATGAAAGTAGCATTTTCTGATGATACAGCACTTATAGCTTCAGATCCATTACGGGCTCAAATCTTTTTCAACAAAACCTGAATCAAATTCAAAGCTGGCTTCACATCAGTTGGGAAATAAAAGTCAATAAAAACAAGTCAACCGTTCATGTGACATTTAAGATAACTGTCCTCCAGCAATTTTGAATAGTATAGTCATACTACAGGAGTAGTATATAGCGCTTAAAATGGCGCTAAACATGGAAGAAACATATAATTTGTAAGCGTACTTAATTGCGGTAAAAGGTGAAACTGGTAAGCTATATTCGTTAATGGGTAAAAGATCTGAATTGTTTTTTGACAACAAGATGCTGCTGTACAAAGCTATACTTAATATATATGGAATTTAACTACAGGGCGCTGCAGCTTAATCCAACATTGATATAATTCAATAATTTCAAAACAAAGTCCTAAGAATGGTGGTCGATGCTCTGTGGTTCATGACAAATGGTTTAATTTACAACGATTTGCAAGTTATTTCAATACTTGATGAAATATCAAAATATTAAACAAAATATAAAAGTAAATTGAAAATGTACCTCCAAACATCCACAACCAAATAATCTTATGATGGACCCAGACCTTAGCAGATTGCAATGTAAAATTCAATGCGATTTGTAAAATATAATGAGTACCTAATAGTGAAGTGATTATCATAGGATACCCTTCTTCAATCCAATATAATATACACAATCATTTAAGTTATTGAGTTGTAAATCATCCGGATTGTAAATATTAAATGGTAAGAAGAACAAAAATATATATATATATATATAGTTTTCATTTTAATTGAAATAAAATACATAGTTCATGATATCCTAACACATATAGATCATGATATATTGTATTATATCATACTAATTATATATAGCTAACATATAATAGAATTATTTCATAAATCTATACAAATAATGCAGGCAAAAATACTGATCTCTATATTATATCCTTAACCAAACATTTTTCTATATTTTCAATCTTCAAAATTAAAAATTTTTTTTTTTTTTTTTAATCAACCAAAGCGTTAGGACTTACCTACAGCTTGGTTGGGATAGTATAGAATAAACCAGAAAGGAAGGTATAGGTATGAAATGGATTAGTATAGGAATCAGTAAAATTAAAAATAATAATATTTTCCTTAAATTTCTGTAAATTGTTGAAACTGTTGTGAAGGAGGAAGATTACACAAATTTATAAATAATGCAAGGGTCAAATTCGATCTCTACGCTTAATCAAAATTTTTCTATATATTTTTAATCTTTCAAATTTTTTTTTTTTTTTAATAAAGAATGAGGGCTTGACAAAACCCACGTGGTTGATAAGCCCATAATAAAGATCTTATAAATAAATAAATAAATAAATTTTTTAACTATTATTTCAACTTTTATGCAGGAGGGTACTACTGATGTGAGCTGATAAAAGGATGTTAAAATGTGTAACATATAAAAACTGTGTTAAAATGCAGTTAAAATAACACCACCCAGTGTAGATATAACCATATATCTTTAAATATAGTTCTGTAGGTGTTAATAAAAAATAATAATTCGAGTTATATTATCATTATGTACAGATCTCTACAAAATAATGGACCACTCCAAAGATGTAGTGTTGAGTAATTGCATTCTAAAACATAATTTATATAATTTCTCATTAACAAATATATATATATATTTTTTATACTGTCAGATACAGATTAATTCTAATGCTCGTCTATAGATTAATGCTAGACGAAAGCTTGTTTCTTTTTGCAATATTTTGTGCAATATATCAACATCCAGTAGGGTTAGTAAAACACCGCCACTTTAAACAAAATGTATACATATATACATATATATTTGCTATACCTACCTATATTGCAATTTTAGAAATTTTTAATTATTAAATTTCTCTTAAGTCTAAATTAAAAATGATTTGTTTTTCTTTATACCGCCATATATTAATCATTTTAAAAACAAATTAAAAAAAAAAAAAAAACAATAATAAAATAAAAAAAAAATATTAAATTAAAAATATATATATTTAAATTTAATGTAGATTAGCGTGTAATAATTTCATATAACACATACATTTTTTTATTTCTATTTAAATATTTTTAAATTAATTTTAGGTTGCCAACTTGTCTCAATTAAATTATTTAATACAAAAAATTTATTTTAATCTTTTAATAAATAACAATAAATTGTGTATAAAATTAATATCGAAATATTTTGCATTTGAATCTTAGGAACCGGAGAAAACAACAACAACAACAACAAATTCATTTGAATTTTAATTTTGATGTCCTTATTTTGTGAATGTGTAAATATGAAAAGATAATGATGTTTTCTCTTTTCTTTTTTTTTTTTTACTTTTTTCACTTTATTGTTATTTTAAACAAATTCCCAAAAGGTTAACCATAAACATTAAAACCTTTCATTAAAAATAATTTTTCTATTCCCTTTTGGGAAAAAATTAGATTTTTTTTTATTATTTTGTTTTTTTTTAAAAATGATAAAATAAAAACAAACAGAAAAAACAATATGATATGCAAATAAAAATGGTAAAAAACTTAAATTAAAACTAAAATAACGAATAGTTGTTTGGATTTGACACTAACTATAAAAACTCATATGATATGAAAATATTTTAACGATTCATTTATCCAATTTACTACCTTCGTTTTATTTATTTGTTTTTTTTTTTTTTTGTTTTCCTAAATATAAAATTTATATAAAAAAAAAATTTTGTTGATTAACAAAAGCATTAAATAAATTACCTCAACTTTTTAAGGATATCAAATATACAAAATTGACTAATAAATTTTTGACCAAAAAAAAAAAACCTATGACATTTCTGAATGTAAATTCTATCGTACTTAATTAATATTTTATTTATTAAATTTTTTTTTATTTATTGAAATTAGCTTGGTATGTGTATTTTTTTTATATTATTGTATTTAACTGCGATTTAGTAAATTTTTGGTACATGGTAGTTATAGTAAGTAATAAACAAACGGAAGTTTTTCTGATGGCATTTTGGGCTTGAATTAAGTAAATTAACAATATTTGGGCAACTCACCATCATGAAAATATATTAAATAGATCTAATATATTTAAAAAACCTAAACAGTCAAAACACAATAAAATCTTCATACACGTTCAAGTTTTCTATTAATCAAAGTTGGCTAACAATATTTACATGTTGGAATATGGAGAAAAATATTAATGTTGTTGAATCAATTTCTATAGTAATATAAATTTCAATTCTGGTAATATATTCTGGTAACATATACATATAAATGTAAATATTTATAGGTAATAATTTCAATCCATTAATTGAACTAAAAAAAAATCCTCTGCGTTGCGAAAAATTATTTTTTATTAATAAATGAAATTGAATTGTTCTAAAATTTGTATATACATTTTAAGACAAGTTATATACACATTTAATTTTACAGAGACCAGGGCTGTTTTCATGAATGCAAATCTGCAGTCAATCTGCATATTCTGAATTTATGAAAAAACTTGTCAGATTTTCTGAATGCTATTCATAAATGCAAACTGAAAGTCTACTGGGCGTCAACTTGACAGAATAAATTTTTACTATACATAAAATATTTTGAATTAGTTTTGTTTATTGTTTTGAGTTATTTTAGTTTTTGTTTTGTTATTTAAAAAAAAAATTGTTATTTTAAAAATTTAAGTACTCTATATTTTTTAATATATTACAAAAATTTTAAATAAAAAATTTATCGTTTATTAGCAGAAGTGATTCCGAAGTAAGTCTGACTATATAAACAAATGGTCAACATCACTTTTAATATTGTTAATCTACGAGATTTGCCATTTGCCATTAAAAAGCGATTTTAAAAGTGGAAAATATTTAAAAAAAAAACGTTTGTAAATAAAAAAACATTTCTGAACATTCTGTTCATAAATATTGAATGAACAGAAACTTTGAAAAATTGTCAAGTAAATATAGAATATAGGTAGAGTTTTTTTTCATTATTGCAAAGTTCGTCAACTGGTGACAAACTTGTTATCAGTTTACAGAATTTATGAAAACACCCCAGATCTTATGTAATATGATTAATCTACACAACTGAAATATAATTTATTTTTTTCTAAGTTCTACGATTTTTTTTTTTTTAATTTTGTAATTGTTAGAGGAAATAAGGAAAAATCTCTCTCTAAAAATTTATCGGTTACAGAGAATATTTTTGTCAAATTCTACCCCACAACAAAATATCTAAATTGACAAGGTTGAATATATAGTCAAAAAACAGTTTTCTATGCTGTGTGGGGAGACCAAATACATTAAATATTTATTTTATCATAACAATTTCATTCAAGAATTTAAAGTTAGTATTCAATACAATTCTATTGTAACATATATAAAAATATTTAGAAATGCTGAGTAGACAAATGCAATTAATATTTTTCACTATAATCAAGCTTAGTTAACTTCCTCAGAATATCCCAAATATTATTCAATCTGTGTCTATTGAATGGTGAAATGAAATCAAATATCTCGTGCTCTATTTTGACAAAAGACTTACATTTATACAAATAATAATTAAATTACAATAAATAAAACAAATAAAATCATAAAAATTCTAGATCCACTAACGTCCAATAGAAAGCATAAACTATATATACAAGAGAAAAGCAAATTAACCGTTATTAAAGTGAATTTATTTTAAGCCTGTCATTACTTACGCCTTCTCGGTATCATTAAAAAGCGTTATAATTGTCACACAGCTAAATTACAAATAATTTGTTAATGTAAACTACTTGAAATGGTACTAAATTTATAACACAGACTAAATAGCCTCCTTCGCTAAATAGACAATGTTGATTTAAGTTTTTAAACGTTTAAATTAAAAAATTTATTAAGATGTCAGAGCAAAATGCATTTATAAGATCAGAAAATCGCTGATCAAAAGATTATTTTAAATTTTAACCCTTTACTTCATACAGTGACATATACGGATTTTTGAAGTGCGATAGTCAAATTTTGCTATTTTTCCTATAGACTACCTAATACAACTCCTAGTTTGAATTTAAATAGTTTTAAAACTCATATAGGTATAGATTTTATTATTTATTTATTAATTTCTAAATGAATGAATTAAAAAAAGATGAATTAAAAAACATGGATATAGTGTAGGGTATTTCAAAAAATAAATAAAAAAATATATTCTTACAGTAAATGTACAAAGTTAAAATCATAGTAAAATTATTGTTGTTTATTGTACATATGAAAAATTATTGTGTCAAATTTTTAGAATGCATCTATTAATATAGTATAATTTTATAAGTCATATATTTAACAGACATTTTCAAAATAAAATATACAGCCAGACAGTTACGGACTCTGAATAGAATTATATTTCAAAATTCATCAAATTTAATTAAAATTATTTATTAAAAATTTTTTATGTAAAAAGTAAAAAGTATTGTAAATTTTGAATTTAGAAATTGATACTTATCGTCAACTACATGTAAACTGATACTTATCGTCAACTACATGTAAACACAGTATACTAAAAATATAACATGTAACATATATCGTACTTTGTTTATTATATTTTATATTTGTATCTTTCTATCACATATATTTATACTATGTATATTATATTTTAACTATGTAATTGAACTTATTATTATTCACTATTCTGTAATAAACTTTGATAAAGTAAACAACAGAAATAAAATAAATAAAAAATTAAATATAGTTTTTACTATAATTTTAACATATACGATAAGTTATACCTTGATATCGGAAATATATCGACAACGTCTTCAATACAACAAGTCATGATCTGAAATGTAAAAAAAAAAAAATTGACATTGTCTCATGATCGAAAATTCATTTGACAATGTATTTGCGACATATTTTTACACAACGCAAATTGTTAAATTGTATATCCAAAAAATGATGGATACACAATACACATTATTCGAAGAATAATAGAATACACGCATGTAAATGTCATTAGAAAATTTTTTTCTGAAGTTTGTTCTGAAGTACGTGTTGTTGTTTTATAATGGAAAGGTGGCCATTTAAGTAAATTTTAAAAATAAACTATTTTATTTTTACTCATACATATATAATTTTAAAGTGTTTCTTAAAACGATTTTCATTTTAAATTTAAAGTGATAAGAAATAGGCACATGCGAGCAAAATACTGCTCATTACGAATGAGATTGAAGTACGAACCAAGCTTCAATGATTAAAGAAAAATTGCTTCCGAATATTATCCATATTTATTTTGTATTAATAAAAAAGTAAAAAAAACATGATGATCATATTTAAAATGTCAAAAAACATATAATTTGACAATTATTCCAGATATATTGTGTTGAAAGTGATCGGAATTGTGTAAACAAAATACTTTGTATTTCCGATACAATGTGGTTGAACTCATAAATTTAACATTTGTGTTATTTTTATATTGTATCAGGTTGCAATATTTTTTATGATTTTTGTGCTAAGTTAATACAATTGAATTTTATATTAATAGTAAGAAATTACTAAATAAATAAATAAATAAAAATAAAATAAATAAAATAAAATATTTCTGATGTCACGGATATACTAACAAAATGTATATTTCTAAGTTGAGAAAATTTCAAATTTGAGTAAAAAATCCAATATAAAGTAATAAAGTAAAACAAAATTACAAATACAATTATAATAGTATTTCAAAATTGAGTAAATGAAAAGAATATGAAACAATTTCATTTTAAATATCAAATAGAATACAAACTTATATTTAATTTATATCAATATACGACATTAGAAATGATTAACTAAGTAAAAAATTTAAAAAAAATAAAATAGGGAAAGAGAAAAATTAATATGCAAGATAAAGAATATAACAAAAATGTTATTACAACAAAATAATAAAAGCCTATGAGAGATACAAAAAATAGTTGAAAAATATAAAACAATTAAGTTAAATTGAAAAACAATTCAATTTGAGAGTGATCAAGATTCAATTAAATGATATTTAAGATTTTTGATGAAAGTGACAGCTAGTTTTTGGAGCTCAATAATCATAAAAGTGGCGAAAATGTGATGTATATGCGGTCTGAGAACATTTATTAATAGATTAGTAGCGAGAGCTAAATCAGTGGGCAAGATAATTTGATATAATAAAATGAATTGAGTTTTGAATAAATATAGCTGTCTAGGTATAGTATATATAGTATTTTATATTTATAGTACAGCATAGGTATAGTATATATAGTATTTTATATTTATAGTACAGCATACGTAAGTCTATTTTTTCTCAAGATCAATTGAATACAATATTTTTTGGCAATGAAGATGAGACGAATTTTTTTGAAGTAAGAGCCCCCCAGCAGCAAATTTCATATTGTAATTTAGGATTGCAAAGAGCAAAACATATACCGTTTTGATAACTTTCAGTGAACAATATAAGGCATATAAGGCAATATAAGGCAATTTAAGACATTTCTTAAAACTTTTTTAAAACACTTATGTAAGTAAGAAGTCTAACCCAGTTTAATTTACAATCAAGAACTCTTGAATCAATTTAAACCTATATTTGAATTTCTTTAAATAGCGAATAATAATTGTTATATTACATTACAATAAAAAATAAAAAAAAATTTTTTATTAATTTAATTTAATACATTTAAATAATTGCACTTTCGAAATAATTTACAAAACAAATCATTTTAAAAATTTAACAAATAACTTTATAAATTTTTCAAAATTCAATTATGCTAATAGATGTTAAATGTGCACTTACATTTTTAACTCCCTCTACATTTTATTTCTCTTCTTATTCTAAACTTTACTATTTATATATAAAATAAATTAATTTAAGTCCTTTTCTGTTGTTGCACACTATATACTTATGAACATTACATGAAACAATACTATACAAAAATAAATTGCTTCAAATTTCCATTATGATAAAAGTATAATAGGTATATAGTCTATACCTATTATATATACATAATAACTGAAAATTATAAAAAAAACAAAACGATTTGGAATTAAATTCGAGAGGTACACAACAAACAGTTTAACAATCAACATGCTTTTCAAAATTAAATAAAACTAAATTGAAATGTACTGAATTTAACTTT
This sequence comes from Argyra leucocephala, assembly GCA_963942445.1. Lineage (NCBI taxonomy): Eukaryota > Metazoa > Arthropoda > Insecta > Diptera > Dolichopodidae > Argyra > Argyra leucocephala. Next base: position 1,673,097 of record OZ012681.1, read on the forward strand.
ACTATTTATGTATATTGATTGTATATCCTGTTATATAAATGCAAAATATTATAAAAATAATAATTCAACAGGATTTTAGTTAAGATATATACTTTTTAATATTTTATAAATATCTAACTTTTATATATTTCTAAAATTGCTATATTTGCCTTTTAAAAAGTAATTATCGAAAAAATGTATATATTTTTTTTTGTGTTTCAATTATCCTTGCAGGATGGACAAAGTATAAATGACATTGCGTGCAGACATTAATGGGTGAGTTATATTTTACCAGATGAATTCAAAAAACATATTTTGTTCATCGTTTTTTTTTTTTTTTTTTTATTTCTATTTTTTTTTTTAAATAAAAGACAAGAATGAGATATAGCGAATATTCATAACTATATATATATATATGAATACGATACATTGTAAAAAAATAAATAAATAAAAAATTAATTAATAATGAAAATCGCATTTTTAATAAAGATCGCACCTATATAAAATAAACAAACAAACAACTGACCGTTAAACTATACTAAAGTCATATGTTGATGGTGTAATTATAATATATAGAATATGACTTTAAAATCGTGAAAATGTCAAGTTATAACACATATTATTTAGATTTCGTTATTTGTTTCCTCATTAAATGTAAAAAAAAAAAAAACCAAAAAAAAAATAAGCTTATAAAATATAAAAAAAAATATTTTTACATAATATACATATATATATATAATATGTAATATGCACGATATTTGCATATTTTAATTGTAATACATATTTACAGAATAAGAATAAATTTGAGGGCAGAAATCAAATTGTATATTATTTTATTATATTTAACAGTAACAGTATTGTGTTTGTATATTTACTAAAATTTGAAAAATAACTGATTTATAAATTTTGTTAAAGTAAAATTTTGTTATGTAAATAAATTTATAATAAATTGGAAACTGATCTATATGGAATTCTAAATAAATGACTCATTTATATTAGCACATTTTATGTTAAATTGAAAAATTCTTATAAATGTGTATATGTGTGTGTTGATAGCTAAATACAAACAAAAAAAAAAAATGTAATTTACACATTTCAATTAGTGCCAGGGGAAAACTGCATTTTTTTTTATTGTTTTTGTTATTTTTTTTTTTTTTTTTTAAGCACATGTCTTGTAAAGTTGACTATACAATTTTTATTTGGAATCAATTTATTAATTTGTTTAAAAACAATTAAACTAAATTGAACGGTTTCTTTTTTTACTTTAATTTTAATTCTTTTTAAATTAATATACAAAATACAAAATAAATATATAAATATTATAACTCTAATAATATCAATTTTAATTTAACACTACATATACAAAAAAAGATAGTAGGTAGTTATAATATCGCAATCGTATTCAATTAAATTTTTATAATTTGAATTATTTTTAAATTGATTTGCTTTTTTTTTTTTGGAGATAATCACTCAAAATATTACGCACCTTGATGAGGTTTTTGTTATGCGACCAAAACCCGACGTTAAATTGTTTATTTCTTTACAAAACATCGCACAATTCTTGACTAAACTTATTAAATATAAATAAAACTGCTATATGTGGTGGCTTTTTATTAAAACGTTTTCTCTTTTGATATTTTCTTTTTGAAAACTTCTTTAAAGAAGCTTTCTTTGAAAAACATAAGTCCAATATTCTTTTACATATTTCTTCTTTTTGAATTTTTATTTTTTTCTCACACACACGCACTTTTTGTTACATCAAAAACAAAAAGAGGACTCTATACGCAAAATAAACGTTCTAAAAATGTTTTCTCATAATTAAAAAAAAAAGTTTAAGAAAAACATTTACCGTTATAGAAAGTGTAAGTTATCATAATTTAAGCTGTTTACAATTATTTATATATAAAAACAACAATATAAATTTGTATATATATATATATTATAACGGTTTAATTCTTAAATCAAAAATATTCATTCTGACTCTCTATATAAACTTAGCTCCTATTCAGCTCCATCATATTTGAATCAAAGCTCTTAATTTAGAAAGTTTTCTTAAATTATAATGAAATTTCCAATTTTAGATAATTTGAGAGGGTTTTCTTTTAATATATTTTTATTTGTATATGTGTGTGTGTGTGTTTAATTCACCTATATTTACAAACAAAACAAAAACAAAAAAAACATAAGAAAGAATATCTCAAGAGAAAAAAAAAACTGAATCCACTGAGACTTTTATTTTCATTTCAAGAGGAAAATAAAACAAAACGGTAAACGGTATTTCCAAAAGTATAGAAAGTATACACGCATACATTGACAAATTTATTTTATATTTTTTGTATATAATCAACAACATATTTTGTTTTTATTTAGTTTTTTATTTTTAATTTCCAACAACAACACTCTCAACTCAATTCAACTCTCAAGATAAATTTATCCTGTGAGAGTTCATCAGGCAGGGATGTTTATGTAAAATTTTGTGGAACAAAAAAGTATATGTATAGTTGGAAAAGGCCATCAGGCGACGGAATGAGTGTCACCATATTTGAAAAGAATTTTCATTGACTTACAATAAAATAATTATATAGGGTGCTTAACGGGAATTGTGTAAACACGTGAATAGATTATCAACTAATTTATGAGTACTTCAGAGTTATGCTTGTGTTTCTAATTGGAATCGAGATATAGTAAGTAAATTATCCCTGGTAGATAGTTCTTTATTTTAACTTTTATTTTAATTTTAATTATAGTAAATAAATAAATAATAACAATAATTAAGTTGGGTTATATCCCAAGACTAAACTAGAACTTACAAATAAATTTATTGTAATTTTAATTGTAATAAATATAAATATAAATAAAAAATAAATAATAATAAAATCAAAACAATATTCTGCCTTTACAATTATAAAAATTAAATTAAGCAGAATAATAATGTTGTCTTCTAAATAAATAAATTGAATATTTGTCGTCATCAAAGTAAAGAGAATCCATACTTTGGGGTTTTCAAATATACAAACTAAGAATGAATATTTTGTTTGTTTTTTTATAGCTGGATGGTGAGAGAATTTTTATCATTTTTATTATCTTATTATTATTATTATTTTTTTTTTGTTTTAGACTTTTACTATGTTTTGTTTATATTTTTCATTGATAATATGTGTGTGGAAAAATTCTTAAAAATATGCTTTTAAGGGAGGAAAAGTTATATTTTGTTGGCTTATAATGATTGTAAAGAGTTCTTCTTTTGTTATTTTGTCTTGTATTTTGTTTAGTATTTCAAATTGAAAGATAGATGGTGCTTATTTTATATTTTATTTTATAATAAACAGTATAATATAGATAGATAAAATATGGTGAATGAAAGTTGAAAGTTTTGTATATATAATAATATATCCTTTTATTTAATAAAAAAGAAAAACAGTTATATATCGATATATCTATAGATATTTAGTTATTTAAAAAATGAAACAGAAACAAATAAAAGTAAAGTTATTTCACGCAGTTGGAATAATTTAACTTCTCTCATGATGTCAAAGGTCGAATTGTGTATATAGATATAGTGATAAGAAATATACAATACATATATATATATATATATATATATATATATAAATATGTATTATATTTATGTACAATAATCGGTAAACAGAAGAATTTATTTACTTTAGTTTACTAATGTGAAGTTTGAATTTTACACAAGTAACATATTAGGCAAATGAATATTAAATTGTAAAAAAAAGGATTAACATCGAAATATAAAAGCCATGAAAATTAATACCGTCAATACAGAATTTTCATATTAAGGAAATCTTACAGGTTTAGTTTGTATAGTTTATTATACTAGTATAACTATCTATATAGTACTTAAGTTTATGTATGTTGCACCGAATTATGTGTAATTTTGGATTGTTTTGATGAATTATGTATTTACTAATATATATAATAATATAGAATACCCTCTATTAGGAAACTGATCTATGGAATTTTAAATTAAAAAAATTACTCATTTATATATTAGCACATTTTATGTTAAATTGAAATATTCTTATAAATGTGTATGTGTGTGTTGATAGCTAAGTGCAAACAAAAAAAAATGTAATTTACACATTTCATTATTAGTGCCTAATTATAGGAGCTTTATAGGCTCATTTGAGGTAAAAAAAATAAATGAATAAATAAAAAAATGAAATCTTAATATATTCGACCTCGTTTTTGACTTGGCTTAAAATAAATGGCATTGGCATAAAATAAATGATAAAAAATAATTGAGAGTTTTTGTTATCACTAAAAGATAAAATAAAACTATATGATATTATGAAGGTCAAGTAACTCTACTATAGATATATTTTTCCAAATTTAAATTAGTAGTACCTCTCTCTATATAATTATCATAAAAATTCTGCAAAGAAAAAAACATATATTGTGTAAGCCAAATTTCTATGTTCAAATAATTAGGATGTTCATCCCATCATAGTTACCAATAGCGTACAATAGGCGCAAATTTGATAACACCTCAAAATCATTGCATTGTTAATAGAGTTTGCTTATAGAATTTTATTAACGATCTATGATCCGCTGAGCAGTGAAATTGATTAATTGTAGATATCCGGTATAGGTTTTTGCTAGACTTTGTACTTTTACTACATATACTTTTTTATAATTCATTTTCATACATATATATGTAATCTTTTATTTGTGTATGCCAAAAAACTGCTTTTGTTTTGGTGTTCAGCCCATAGACTTTGGAACTATATAAAAAAAATCTATGAAGCCAATTTTATTATATTTCATGTATATCCGAGCTTGGTGTAATCTCTTATAATAATCTATACACAATGGAAATGTTAAAGATGTTAAAATTAAATTTATAAAAAATATATTATTACATATTTTTAAGGTAGTGATTTTAACCCAATGTTTATATACGTACAGAATTCGTACTAAAATACAACCTTACAGTTTATAAGCAGCCAAGCGTTATTGAAGGAATTTTAAGTTGATAGAATTTATAGGGCAAATATGTATTACAGAAAAATAATTTTTCATACGAAAACCTTGAATTATTGAATAACTTTATTTATATAATGAAGTTATTGATGTTTTTCTTGAATTTCTGGCAAGTTATTTAAACTATGATGTTATTTGAATACGGAAAGACAATAGAAGGGATATGATTTCACATTTGTAAGATCCGGACCATGAAAAGATAAAGTATTTCAGATAACTGGGATATGTTTAGAATTTTTAATATGGCCTATCCCAAGGTGGTGAATCTCATCAAGTACGGAGACCAGAAGGTAAGATCGATTAAATATAAAAGCTAATATCCAAAAAAATAATTATTAATAATTGAAGAAAATGTATTAACGATCGAATTATATGAAGGAAGAATCTCGAAGTAATCTAAGGTGTACCACCGCCATGAGTTATAACGCCATATGGAGAAGAAGAAGTAATTTTAAATAAAATATAGGTAATAAAATTTATTCATAAAAATAATAACAAATTAACCAACCGCTATACAAATAATGACAATATAATTGAAATGTATTATTACAGAAAAATAGTATAGGTTTAGAATGCAAAGGTTTATGATTGTCCCTTCGATTAACGAAACAAAATATAATATAAAATAGTAATGTAACGACCGAAGGAGCACGGGTTCAAACCCCGGGAGAACCAAAAAAAAATTTCAAATGGTGAAAATTACTGAAAAAAGTAATTTATACAAAAAACCACATTCGTTCAAATATAATTTAATAATTAATAAAGATATAATATAACTAATACAAAAAAATAATATAAATATATAATATACAAAAAATATATTCCAAATAATTAATATAATTTAATAAAAAGGCCCACATTTCGAAAGTCAAAATGACCTATAAAGTTGAATTACAGATTTATCTGTAGGGTCAACTGTTAAAATAAATAAATAAATAAATAATATTTGAATATATTTTACTAAAAATATTTTAAAAATTTTTTTAATAAATTTTCAATAAAAAAAAATATTTTTATTTTCTATACCAAATTTTTTTGAATTTTAAGATCTTAGAAGAATTTTAGACATTTTCAAATTAACTTCTACATCATTTCGAATGTTGCAAATTTTATAGTTTAGTTTTATGCATGACTAATATTAACAATAAATTGGACATATTTTTCTTTAACTCATTTAATTTACAATTTACACAAAATTCAACCAACATATAATTTCATAGAAAAGGACTTGAAGTTAGCTTGCAGATTTATTATGCAGACCTATTGAATAAGTTCCACAAATTTTCTTAATTTTAATATTTCAGTTATAAAAATGGTGTCTAACAAAAAATTTATTAAAGAAAATTTATTAAAGAATCTGGCCTACGTACTCCTATCTTTTTTCAAAATTGATTCTATACAATAATATACGTTCATTCTACGTCGGGGAAAGCATTTTCAAAACATTACTTTCAGTTTCGTCTTTTAAGCATATACACAAAAGAGGATGAAATATCCTTAATAAGACAAAATATATGAGCAAAAGACAAAGTTCCAATCTACAATTTTTTTTGTTTTTGTTTTTGTTTTACTGTTGTTGTCCTTATGATGTTCATTTACTATGTTTTTATTTTATTTTTTTTTTACTTTTTTCGTCTTTTTATACACACCATTGAGAATGTGATTATTATACCAAAACGTTTTTTGAATTTTTTATCGTTATTTTTAACCGTTACTGTTTTTCCCATCAATATAATAATAAAACAACCAATTGGAGTGTAAAAAACACACAAAAGTTAAAAAACAAAAAAAATAGAATCTTCAAAATCATTCCTTTAATTTTTTTGAATTTGTATGAAGTGGTTATATAGGTAATAATCGTAAAACTAAACTCTTTCAAAGGAATAAAATATATTTTAATACAATTTTGCATTTGCCTGAAAAAATTTTCAGCCCAGCCAGACAAAATATTAAAAAAAAAAATTTTTATTCCATTTTCCCCCCATTAAATATATTTTGTTTACTTTGTATTTTTATTGAAATAAAGAAATTGTATATATATATATACATATATATATAGAAACTTACTTAGTTTGATCAGGTGGTTGCATCCATGCTCTAGCACCTAATGGTTCTTCTTTTAATGATGTCATTGGACCACGTGGCTGATTTAAATCGGTACCAGTTGGTAATCCAAACATAAGACCACCAGCAGTACGTGGTCCACCCGATGGATATAATTTTCGTCCCCATTCTAATTCTAATGTGGGCCATGGTGATGCCGAGCTAAAGCCCGGCACTGGTTCGTCTGAACGCAGATTGAAGCTGTTTTCTTGGCACGCGGTTAAAAAAATTTTGAAAAATTTTTATTTCAACAATTTGGAAAGGAAAAATTAAATATTTTCTAAATTTTTTGTTGCAGTTTTATTTATCGGCTTGTGTGGCCGGACCGTTTTATAGAAGTGATTATATTTTATTCAAAAAATATATATATTTTTTTTTTTTTTAAATTAAAAAATTTTAAAATTTAATTTTATTCAATTAAATTGTTTAATATTAAAAATTAATTATAACCAATTAAGTTATAAAATGTTAAATGAACACTATTTTTTAAATTTGTAATTTAAAATAGAAGTATATATATATATTTAGTTAGCGGCTTTTCTTTTATTTTACTTTATTTTTTTTTTTAATAAAAGTTTAGCTTTATTGCATTGCACTTTTACTGGCTTTTTCCTTCTTATTTTATTTGTTGTTGAATTAATTCAAGTCTGTTGGATTTTATTTTGTAAAACTGGTTTTTAATCGTAACACTTTTAATATGGATTAACTAACAATCACATAAATTGAATCACTTTCGGATTTACAAAAAAAAAAAAAAAATTTACATTTGTCAATAATTTTTTATTTTTTTTCCAACAATCTTATTTATAATTTTATTTAATTAATTTTATAAAATGATTGACCGATATTTATGCTTCTATAAATTTAATTAATTTAAGGATATGTGATAAGATAAATTATTGTTTTTAATTATTTAAAAAAAAAAAACAAATAAAAACTGTGAGTAAATCTCTAAAATTTTCTTTTATCTTCTAAAATCAAGAAAATCAAAATTTTGAATTTATTTTTTTGTATTTTATTCGACTACTAAAAAAAAGTAATGGTAAAAAATTTTTCAATCTCTATTATTATTATTATTATAAATATACTATGATTTTCACCTTTTAAAAATTCCAATGAGATTTAAAAAAAAAAAAATTTTCCCCCGAAAAAAAAAATTAAACAATTTTTGGTTTTAATATATAAGGTAAAAATTTTTACAATATTATATTATTATTAGCTATCGTAATGTTTTTCGTCAATCCCGAGTGACTGTTAAACCCCAACTGAAATCCCGTAGCGACACACGTTATATTACACCGTCGAGCATCGACTAAAAATCATTATACAATATTGTGACTGCCTTCGCGCCTTCTTTTCATCCAATTGCTTATACCTTTTCAATTGCTTACTATTTTTCTTCTATGCACAAAATTCATATTGAAAATTTTCTTATGAATGTGTTAGTTATTATACGGTGTATATGAAATACAAATACATAATCATAATTTATATACATATAACTCCTTTATACTATTTTATATTAATATGTATATATATATATATATATACTATTTGAGAATTGAAATACTGAACTAATGGTTTTGATATCGGCCCCTTTTTTTCTTTATTTTCATTTTTATTTTTTATTCTATTATTTAGTGTGCAACTAAGTTGTACTATTTGTGAAATTTATAACAGTATTTTATGTTTAACAAACCAGTTAGATTTAATCCAGTGGTGCACGAGGAAAAAAAAAAACTATATTAAAAACAATGGTATAATTTTTTGAATAGGTACTTGAATATTTTAGTATAGTCCAGTCAGTATTAAAAAATTACTGTTATACAAATTTCGAAAAACTGTTATACAATGTTTGTTTATTTTTAAACTGAAATAACAGAATGTTAAAAATATAACTGTAATGTAATCGCATATATATTATATGTATATAGAGAGGGATGAATTTATATTATCTATATGTGTACAATCCCAAATGATGATAAAATAATTCGAATGTTAAGTAGTGATAAGAGTATAGCACAAGCACTGATCTGATATTCAGTCGCGCGGGTCTTATCAGGTCAGAAAGGCAAGAACATAGTTATAATTATAAATACAAAAAATAAACACAAATAAATTTAAAAAAAAAAAATTTCTAATATTCATCAAATGAAGAATTCGTGTGAGTGTGGTAGTAATGAGTATAATAATTTTAAAAAAAATTTATATTCCAGTTTTAAATAAAATTTTTAGTGTACCTATATTAAAAAAAAAAAAAAAAGAAACGAACGAATGTTCAAATTTATTATTGTATAGTTTTGGATTGCATACTTTTTTTTTTTTTTTTTTGTTTTATTGTAAATATTATGAATTGTGTTTTGTTTTATTATGTATAAAAGTTTGTGGGATGGTTTTAAAATTATTTTCACATTTTCCATGTAATGTAACAGTTTATTAAGCGAAAAGTATAGTAGGTACTTTATGTTGTTTGTATATACCTACATTCAATGCATGTGCAGATCAGTTTTTGTTCATTTCATGTTGAATTGATTCAGAAATAAAATGTAGAGATTTTTAGTATATAGAGATAGACGACTATAGTACATATATAATATTGTATAGATAGATATATCAAAACTGTCTTAAAACTTGTATTATTTTCTTAATAAGAAATTAATACAGTTCTAGTATATATTCCCATAACATAATGTTATCGATTTTGATTTACTATATGATATATTGTTATATAGGTACCTATACATATATTATATTATTAACTTTTTTCAGTTTTTTAATTTTACTTTACTGTGATGTTATGAATATAAAATATTATCATGAATACCTAGATAACCATTTTTTAACTAAGCTTGTCTTGTCCTGAAAAACAACACTATTATTTAAGTACGTTAAAACGATTTATAAAGTCCGTAAAAACATATTTTTTTCGTATGGAATTAGTCAAATAATTAGGTCCACGTTCAACTGATAAAATATTATGAATGTTAAGAATATAAATACTACTCTATTGCGAAAATGTTAGCCCGTACCTTCTTCGTATTTTAAATCCATTTCAGTATCCGTTTTCATTTATCCCATATAAAATCTTTAGTATTTGCGTAGTAATTATACCTACACAACATTTTTTATTGTGATGATAAGTTTAAAGGTGAGCCAAATTTTTGGTTATAGAGTATTAAATACCTATACTTTTTTATTTGTTTTAGAAATTTGATATTTTCAGTTGTAAGTCGAACTTAATCTTCTAACTATATCCTTCCGTCTTGTACATAATAAATTGAAATATAAAATTTTCGCTAAGTATAATACATAAAAAAAGTGTAATTCGACTGTTATAGAAATATAATAATTCAATTTTCTTAATTTATTTTTTTGCAATCAAAAAAATTCGTTAAGTTTTTATTTTAGTTTATTGTTTTTTATTTTTTATATTTATTTTATTTTTCTGTAATTTTTTTATAAGAATTTATTAGCAGAATCTATACATACATATATATATCTAAAATTTAGTAGATTTTCAATTTGTATATATATCTACAAAAATATTGAAATTATATTGTTTAAATTATACTTATTTGCTCACTTCACTAATTTATGGTAGCCATCAGCCGGTTACAGTTCCAACTTTCAATGTCTCGTGATGTATTCTTGGTTAAGCTAGATATATTTATTATATCTATAGTATCTATATTTATTATATATCTACTACTTATAATATATTTATAATTCCTATACTTTTTTGATTTTCATCTATGCCTGATTTAAATTTTTACATGATATTTACGAAAATAATTTATATCAGAAAGTCTAGAAAAACATAACAAAAAAATTAAAATAATAATAATATTCATTTGACGTTGTAGCTAATTTTATTATGTTTGGAATTGATGTTGATCTTTTCGCTGTCTTCAAACTATCTTTAATTTCATCTAGAACATACATAAAAGCTTCTTTTGACAGCCGGAAATTTTTAATAAAACTAAATTGTGAAGAATAATAAAGAATTATTAAAAATTAATTTTTACTTAAAAAAAAACCCTAAAACTACACAGATACATACCTTTTGGTGGGCATTTCCATTATGTTCGATTTTTCCCTAAGCATTCTTCTTTCAATATACATGTTATTTTCTTCATCATCACTGCTTTCCAAATATAACGCTATGAAATCCATTTTTTTATTTGATATTATTATTATATTGAATATTTTTTATTTTAAAAATGAAAAAATTTTTGCACTAACACAAATTACTTTAACAGTTTACGATTTTACAAACAAAAACATATGTCTAAATGTCAATTTTATAAATTTTTGAAAGAACAAAAAATATTTTCAATGGCAGCACAGTTTTGCGATGCGCTTCTGTTACATGGTACCAATTCATTTATGCATCGCAAAGCAAATGCGCACATTTTTGCGATGCGTTTTTCTTACATGGTAGGGGCCCAGAAAGTCTAGAAAAACATAACAAAAAAATTAAAATAATAATAATATTCATTTGACGTTTATAATGTAGGATACAAATATATAGGATACAAATATTCGTGTAATATGTGTAAACTATTCTTGAAAAATATCTTCAACTTTCTTTTGTCTACTTTTTTTTTTTAATATTATAAAACTTAGGTTGGGAGCCTTTGAATACTTGGCTATTTGAAAAACGAAAATATATAGTTCAAAAAAATTAAGAAGAAAAGTTTTGTGGGAAAGAACAAACAATGTTGTTAGTATTCGTCTTAAATCTTTGTAAATCCATAAATAAAAATATATGTGATCTAATATAGATAGAAAGTATTCAACTAAAATTGAATTGATAGAATTTTTCGTTTATTTTTCTTTATTAATTTTTTAAAGATTATTTGATATTATTTTATCAATATATTTAAAAATTTAATATTATCTATATGGGTAAATATACTGTAAATAACATAGGTATATGAATTCAACAAATATATATGAATTCCCATAGATCCCAAGAACAATTTTAAATAAAATTTTCCAACTGGGAATATGATTTTAATAACCCTTTGTCAAAAACAAAAATGTTTACATTACCCACTTTCAAATTTTTTTTTTTTATTTCAATTAAATCCTTTCTTACAAATAAAAAATTTTTGGTTTTTGTTTTTTATTTATTTATTTTGAAAAAAAAATTTTCAAAATTTTTTCAAACCTGTTGAAATTATTTTGCCAATGCATACAATTTTGCAATTGCAATACACAAAAGCAATTTATTTACTTGTTATTTTTATTTTGTTGTTTTTTTTTTGTTTTCTTATTTCAAATTTATGTAAGCAAATCTGTTAAAAAAAATTGTGCAATTATAACAGATTTTCCTGCTGAATAAAAATCAGTACATTTCTTTTATATCTATACATTGTTGTATATACATAAGTATGATATAATTTTATTCTTATTTTCTTTTTTATTTTTCTAAACTAAAGGCCTTCGAAATGCATATGTGTTGCAAAACATTGTATACGCAAAATCCCAATTGCCTTGTTTTTGAACATTTTTAATATTTGATTTTTGTTATTTTTCTTTCTCTCTCACTTAGGCATTTTATTTGTACACAATTTGGGTCTGTGAAGTTGTTTATTGTGGTGGTGGTGGTAAATATTTGATATTATATACAGACATAATATGTTATTTATATTGAGTCATTGTGTTCAGTTGGATTGTATTATTTTTAAAAATATATGGCGGCAAATGTAATGTCACCGCCTTTAATTACCAATGGGCATGTCTTTATATTTACCATTCCTAATGGTATAGTTTTTTGCATTATTTTAATTGGATCTCATAATAATTTTCAATTTTGATGTTATAACAAAAATAGGTTCTGCATGTAAGAAAGAAATAGCAATATGATTTTTTTTTAAATATTTATTGAAATCGATAACGTAGTTCTATTTTAATCTAAAATTTTATTGTTGATAAAAATAAAAATTCTTAATAGATTTTTTGATAAGAGTAGAATTTTTTTGAATTGTTTTCTAAAGACAAATTTCTGTACCTATAATAATTATTTAACAACATTTAATTTAAATAATTAAAACTGGTAGGTATAAGGCACGTATTTAAGAAAACAATTTTTTTATTTTTTTTTAAAGAAAGGGAGTTTTAATAGAGGATTGGGGAACATTTTTATACAAAAAAAAAAAGAAGAAAGTAGGTACCTAATTTTTTTAAAAGTTGTTTTCTATTGGTGAATCAGTATTTTTTTTTATAACATTTGTGCTTGTACCAGTTTTCATTGGTTGAAGTAAGTAAGAGAAAAATTATTTTTTTTTCATATTAAAAAAAACAAAATTTTAAAAAAAAATTATTAGATGTGGATAGAAATATAATAAAATATTTTATATTAAAAAGAGGATCTAAAAATATTTGAAACACTTTGAATTGAATTGGTAAATAGAATTTGTAAGAAAAAGATATGAAATTTAAAATAATATATTATACCTATAGGTATGTATAGGTATATATTTAATTATTTTTAACCATATTCTCAACCCAATTGAATATTATTAAAAACGATCTTCAATTTTAAAATTATTTCAAATATATTTGCCCTAACCTTCATAGTTAAAAAATAAAATAAAATTGAAATTAAAAAATATGTTAACTGTTCGGATACTAGTGATGAAAACTCTAATACCTAATATATAAATATATTAGATAACATGAAATAAATTAATAAATGTAAAAAAAAAGGATTTTGGTAGGAGGTAACTTACCTTATTGAACTCAACAAAAATATAAACAAAATATACCTACCTAGCTAGATTTAGATACCTAAGTAGGTACTTATAACTATAAATGGTGTTCATGAACCTATAAAATTTTAGATTTATTACCTATATGTAGATAGGTAGGTACAATGAATTGTATATAAGTACCATAATATAAAAATTGACAAAATTTCAGTCTACCTACCTATATTATCAATAGTTTATTTTCGACCCTGGATTATATTAACTTTCAATTTTCTTTTATATAGGTACCTATATAGCATTTTCAGCTTAAATGAAACATTTTTTCAATTAAATGAAACATTTTTCAAAATAAATTAAACTAAAAAAAATACAAATAAAAACATAGGCTTGTTCAATATTAGCTGATGTATTCTTTTATTCGGTTCAAGGTCCTACAGTAGGTCAATCGTTTAATATGAAAAACAACTTAAAACCCATATAGGTATTTGTCTGGTTTTTATACAGGTCTCAAATATTTAGTAATGATATAGGTGTTTGTCACGAGTAGAGCTTTGGTAATTTATTTGTAATAAAATTTTTTGGTAATTCAATTTGCCAACTAAAAAAAATTATCCAGATTATTAAACTATAGGTACCTATATCGTTCTTTTGAGTTAAATAAAACCTATAAAACCTTGAACCGTATTTAAAAAGAACACAGCTATTATGACGTAACAAACACAAGCTTTGGTTTTGGTTTGTTTTAATGTAATGTAATGGCTGTCTCTCCGCAGCTTGTGGAAACTTAAACATTATGACCATATATTTTGGAGCTATTTGTTGATGTCAACTGATAATATTATACATGGAGAAAATTATGTTAATTTTCAAGATGGCCTAACACCGTATACTACGCGTATATAGGCTTTTATATAATGCTTATTATAATTTAATTAGAAATTTTTATAATAAATGTGAACTGAATTATAAAACCGTAAATATTATACTTAAGATTAAAATAATAATTGTATAAATTCAAAAAGAAAAAAAAAAGCATCGGAAAATACAGAGGTAAAAATTTAAAAATTTATCGGATAATGGCAATCATCTGGCAATCATCTCTTAGATATATTTTCGTATATGTATTTTGTCATTATCCATAATTTAAAAGCTATTTGTTTTAATAGTACTACCAATTTTCCCAGTAGTTCTCGTAAAAATATTTTAAGCCGATCCAACATTTACATCAGATGCATACCTATTAGATATAATTTTGAAGTACACCATACCAGCGGTATTTATTGCAGCAATTATTGAAACGTTTTAACCATACAATATGTGCTACAATATAGTACCGGCCTTAGAGCGGGCATGTGATCTACAATCATGGAGATTGAAACCATATTCACCAATAAATAAAATTAGTTTTTCTATTTTCTTGGGTGTGCCACTGGTCCACTAAGTAAATTCTGTTGCATAAATTAACAAACACCGTAAGCGTAAAAAAGGTTTGTTAAATACTATAATTAAAATTAGAGTGACCTTCATGTTTTGATATTCACAAAATGCACTTATTATATATAATATTTATAAATTTTTTTCTTTAACTATTTATAAATTAATTAAATTTTACTTTTTTTTAACAAATTTGATCTATTTTAGGTTCATTTATTTTGAAAAAAATTTCATTCAATTTAAGAATGTTTTGCAAAATGCATATACGAATAAATACTTATATACCTAATCAATAAAAATAAATTTCAGTTATTAAACAAATCAATTCTACCTATATGTTATAGGTTTAAGTATAGGTACCTATAAATAATTTTACAATTTAAATTTTTCAATATTTTCTTTTACTATATCCATCTATTGATGGCTATAATGCATATAATTATGAAAATCAATCTTTAAAATTTTATGTATATATGTGTATATGTATACGTTATATCATGCTATGATGGCAAAACCAAAAAATAAATATGAATTATAAGAAAATTCCATAACATACATTCCATATACTTATACCTGAAATGGTATACAAATGGCATTTTACAAACTTATTCAAAAATACCAAAAACCCGATACCAGCAACCAAGTTTTAACACATTTATGGTCCCAAAGTGGTTGTCCTTTGCGGTTTTGCCTGCTACATGTTTCATGATCCAAAAAAAAAAAAATATATATAAAAACTCTTTACCTAAATATAAACGCATATAGGACAAAATATTTTGGATAGACAGGATAATGTCGGCATTACTCTCTAATGGGATTACCACACCCTTTTTTTTTCTTTATTTTATATTTTTTTTTTTATTTTTTTTTTCGATCGTAAAACTTTTCTATCATCTAAAATTTGTATTTCAGTTGTATTGACTAAAAATCCGTAAAATGTTCAGGATTTTTATTTTTTTTTCATTATTATTTTATATACCAATTGATTACTAACTACATTTAAAACCACATTGAGTTATATTGTTTTATAAAATATGAAAAAAAAACAAAAAAAAAAAAAACAATACACAGTACCCAGAAGCAACAAACATTGAAAAAAAAAACTTATAATCCTGGAATAATGGATAAATCCTTTTCAATTCATTTGTAAAATTTCAAAAGAGACAAAATGAGAAGATAATTGACAAAACATCAAACAATTACTTGCAAATTTACTGTGACAATAATGGGGTGTTATAACAGAGGAGGCGAATTTCTAACAGGCATATCTATCTATATACATATATATACATATTTAATAAGCAAAAAGGATATTTTTGACAGATTTTAAAATTTTTGATTTGACGGTTTAATATGCCATTTAGGATCTAAAATCATTTTGATTTTTTTTTATTTTGTTATACATATATATATACATACATACATATGTATAGTTATTTTATTGAATTTTTTTTTTTAAATAAAGAATGAGAACTGGTCTAGATATATATTATTTTTGGAAATATGAAAGAATTGATTTAATTGGGGCGTAACACTTTTTTTTTAATTGCTTATTAAATTGACTTTACAATTGTTTTGACAACATAATAAATTTCATTAAAATGATGAGAATATTATTTATTTAATAGTCACTTAATAGTTAGGCATAGGTATGTAGATATTGGCAAATTACATACCTAATCTCTGAAGAAATTAATAGCTAACTATATATAGTAATATAGATCTTAATTCCATATACATTTCTATAGGTAGGTATATGGTAAAGATTACTGTATGGTTGAAACGTCTTAGATATTATTACAAATCGATAGATGCTCATTAAAGTTAAAAAATGGAATAAAACTAAAGAAAAACGATCTAGGTATAAAAAGGATGAAATTCAGGTGCCTATTATGTATTTCGATAACGATTACGATTTGATCGAACGAAATGTCAAAATGCAAAATTGCCATTATGTATTTCGATATCGTTCAGAAGTTTTCGACGAAATCGATAAAGTTTATCGATGTAAAATTTTAGCACGAAAGAGACATCGAAAGAGAGATTTTGTAAAAATTATTTCAATTTTGAATTGAAAAGATAAAATAAAAGAGTGACGCTTGGACACCTTTGGTGTTTGTTTTATATTTGCGATATTTTTTGAAATAAAAATAAATCTAAAAGTTGAAATGTTAGTAGGTATTTTACTTTATTCTTCATAATTATTTTTTATTGAAATAAATTTTAATAGGAATGAAAGGCCAGTTACAAATAAGTTGCAATATGAAAGTTAGTGTAAATAAATTATTTCAGTAATTCTACTTTAATTATAAAAATAATGTTTGTCTGACTTTTTCTTCTAGTGCGTAATCGAATTTGATCCATTTTGGACATAAGTATAATAAACTGCAAATTTTATATGAAACTTTCTTAAGCACAACAGAAAA
The DNA here is from genome assembly GCA_963942445.1 of Argyra leucocephala. Taxonomy (NCBI): domain Eukaryota; kingdom Metazoa; phylum Arthropoda; class Insecta; order Diptera; family Dolichopodidae; genus Argyra; species Argyra leucocephala. The sequence goes on from OZ012681.1 coordinate 1,690,762, forward strand.
AATTAGCTCTGCCAGTCCGACATGAAAATCATTTCCTACGCTGCAAATCATTTCCTTGGTACAAGCCGCACAGAATCTTAATACACTGGCCAATTTAATTATATTTGGAATCGATGTGTTACTTATTGGCTATTTTAATTTTTACCCTAATTTTTCTAATAAATCCATAAAAGCAATGTTGTTTAACAGGAAATTTTGATCAAAACTGTAAAAACAAAAAACAGTTAAAAAAGATAATAATAAAAAATTAATAATAATATTTACATAAATTTAAGTAGATAATAACTAATTTCATGTATAATTATAAACGTATAATCTTCCAAATCCAGTGGATTGAAATAATCCCGACTATATGTTGGCTTATTTTTTAACTCTGCAATTTGATAGCGTTTTTCAGCACTATCAGAAACTGAAAAATTTAACTCTGCTAAAATCATTTTATTTATGAAAACTTTTAATTTAATAATTTTTAATTCAACTTAAAAATTTCAAATAGTTATAACACTATTGTTTTGTTTTTTTTCCGTATAATAATTTGAATTTGATCAAAGTCAAAGAATCAAACATATGTCATTTTCGCCGTAGATTTGAATTTTACAATGGTAGCATTTTAAAACACTTTCGATCAAATTTTCATCGAAATACATAATGCCACTAACTATTACAATCGAATAACTCTAACGATAACGATGAACGATTCTATAAAAGTCGATCGAAATACATAATATAGGCACCTAAATTTATTATTACACATTTTGACTCAATATAGGTAGGTATATACAATAGAGAGATGATATGAGATTGTTATATGGTTTTTTAAAATTTTAATCGTTTTATCTTAAGTACACCTATTAAGCCACAAATAATTTCCAATAGAATAATGTGGCAAAGAACTTATCAAAATCAAATATATGTATCTAAAATGACGTTGTTTCAAACATCTGAAGAAATCTGACAACAATATCGTGAAACAATCTTTCGAATGAAATCCTCAGAGTATACACGTAGCGTCGGAAGATTGAGAAAAACATGGAGAACCACAGTCTTAGTCGAAGCAAGTACCCAATTTTAATCTAAAAATAACGATGGCATTTGAAAGAGGTTAGTCGCAGATGGGAGACGATGGAAAAATAGGTAAATTTGTAAATGCAAATATTGCTAATCATGATGCGGTATCATTATTGTATATCACACTGAAAAAATTTTTCCTGGTAAGATTCACAAAATAATTTTGTAAACTGTTAACAGAAATTTTTTATTCATACAACAATTTTTTTTCGATTTTATCAAAAATTTTTGTTTCCTCAACAATTTTTTGTTAATTTGTGAATATTTTTTTATAATTTGTCCAAAAATTTACAATTTGTAAAATGGAAAATAAGTTTTGTAAAATTGACTAAGAAAAATTAATAATTTTTATCAAAGTAAATAATATTTTGTTATCTTGACAAAAAACCGTTTTAAATCAATATTTGTATATTTGACAAAATTTATCTTAATTTGACAAAAATTTTTACTATGCAGTTCATTGCAATTAATAAATTTTTGTTAATTCCACAAAATCTATTTTGTCAATAGGAAAATTATTATTATAATTTTTGATGCTGTCATAGTCAGATTAACAAAAGAATTTTGTAAAGAGTTCAAAACAATTTTTTTCCATTTTAGTTGAAAATATAAAAGTAAAGGTGCGATTTTCTGTGAAGTTGCGTTTTTGAATTTACTTATTAAAGAGTTCAATTAAAAAAAAGTGTCGAGTTAAATAAAAAAAGACAGTTGAAAAATTAAATTAAACAAAGATAATTATCCCTTCAAAAACAAAACGAAAAATAAAATAAAAAAAGATTTTTTGAAGAATTAAATTAAAAAAAGATATTAGAATTAAGTTAAAAAACTAAATACATAATGTGACATATTTAAAGCTAAAATTTATTTACTTAATATGTATTTTATCAGAACTATGTAGTGAATTATTTAATTTGCGATGTTAATAAATTTGGTTAGTTTTAGTTGAATCTTGCAACTAAAACATTTATTAAAAATAGTAAATAATTTGAAGAAGGAAAAAAATTTAAATTTTACTATTTTATTAAATAAATAATTTGAAGAAACAGTATGAACCAAAGAGCTGGAACAATCAGAAACTGAAGTCTGAACATTTTTTAAATATTTTGAACTTTATTTGTATAATTTTGAAAAATGTAATGAGATACTTTATTTTTTTAACTTTATTTTAAATTTTTTGAATGTAATAATGAATTTAATTTATTTTTTTGTTTTCAAATAATAGAAATGTTATAAAATAAATTAATTGTTAACAAGACTATTATTGTTTTATTTGTAACTGTAATAATATCATGCATTTATTTTTCAGATCCACATATATTATGTAGTGCTTATAAGGACTGCCTTGTTTTGCTAATATAAGATTTGGTTCCACATTTAACTTGTAGAGTACGGTGTACATCCAAACAAATAACTTACAGATTAGTTTATTATCAAAATATGTTAAAACAAAAATAAAGTTATTTATTTGTATATGCATACAATATCCTATTAACAAAATAATTCTGTTAAATCGACAACTAAATAGATTTGACAAAAAAAAATGTTTGATCTTATACTAGCCATATATTCTATTAACAAAATAATTCTGTTAAATCGACAACTAAATAGATGTTATTTTGACAAAACAAAATTGTTGATTTAATAAAAACTTTAGTTAAATTGATATATTTTTTTCTCTAATCAACAAAATATTATTTTCATTTCAACATTTTATTTTATTACATTGACAAAATATTTTATCATAATGAAAATTCATTTCGTCATATTAAGAAATTTAGTTTTGTCATTTCTTCAGATATAAATTGTTATATGGACAACTGTCACTGTTTGTCAAATTTACAGAATGAAAAAAGATTTGTATTTTTTTGTCATATTGACTCATCATTTTTGTTGACGCTATATTTACCTATAGTTTTTGTCATTTTAACCCAGATTTTTGTAAATATTACTTAGTGTTTTTTTTTCAGATGATGCGCTTTGTGTTGCTGATGCAATTAATACATTTTAAAACTATATGAGAATTTGACAGTGCGATGCTTTGAAAATCTAACTAAAATTAATAAAATATATTATTTATTATCTCTTTGAACATATTTTTGAAAAATTGTGAACCATTAGAATATAAAATTAAGCAGTATAGGTACCTAAAACAAAAAATTATTTTAAAATACATATATAGTAAATTCGGAAAATACATCAGCATCACGCATTGTAAAAGTTCAATATTCTAAAATGCAACATTAAAATGTAGCTGAAAGCATCAAGCTCTTTTTTTGCAACAACTGTCTGGTTTATTTCAATCAAGTGAACTAATTGAACGACTGAAATGACAAATAAAGCTTGGAATGCCAACCACAGTCTGTTATTACAATAACAAACAAAACATAAAAAATCTATGATCCAAAGTTTACTCAAGTTTGCCCATCGCAAACAATAATATTGCCAAATTTTGTAATTTTCGAATTTGATGCTTTCAACAACATTAAAAATAATTTTCCGAATTTAATAGATTTTATTTACGCCCTTTCCCTATGGTCATACGGATGGGGTTACAGGACAATGATTGATGACATATATGAAATCATTACATCTTCGTTACCTACTTTTAAAATTTTGTCAAAATCAAAATATGTAATTTTCAATTATAAAACTAATGGGAAAATAAAACAGGCATGTTGTCTTTAACAAATTTTAATTATTTATGAACTTTTGAAAAAAGCTAAAACTTTAAAGTTGCAAAACTATATCAATATAGCTATATACATATATACTGTGGCCTATATGGGGCGTTTTATTGAAATATTCTGGTTTTCAGAAAAACTTATTTTTTAGTGTTAAAATAAAATTTGTATAATTGTTGAAAATAGAATAGAGTAGAATTCGAATTTTTTCCATAATCGACTCGAGTACAAAACACTAGAAAAGTCTGCAAGTAGTACCTATTAGGGACCTAAATTAGAGAAAGCATATTATGTCAACAAAAACTACAGTCTATACTGGTTAATAGGACATTATTTGCAGCTATCAATGGAGTGCAATATCTTGCTATACAGACCATCTTAAAATCCATTTGGTATTATGGTATATCTAGAACTTTGGTATACCCATCAAGTAACTCCAATATTAAAATACTGGAAAGTTTTCAATCCAAACTTCTGGGGTCAATAGGAAATGCGCTACTACATAAACCCAAAACATATATGGGGTTGTTCCAAGCACTTACGTATAATCTAAAGCCTTTTCAAACTGAGTATTCATCGATTAAATCAGGAAATCAAGTAGATTAGATATAATTTCAAAACACTGACAGTTTATCACAGGTCATGCTCCGTTTAACAAATATCTGTTCGAGATTGGTAGATCCAAACACAGACAGGTGCAGATTCTGCTTAGTGGAAGAGGAATTCTCCTCTCATATTATATTGGTTTGCGACGCCATATACAGCTGGCAAAAACATATTTCCAGGAATACACATCAAGAAATTGAAATCAGAGCATAATAATAGCGTTCATCAAGGACATATACTGCAATTCTAAGACAACAAACGGGGAAGTACAATAGATCTGAAGAGGTAATATTTACATAGAACTATCCCTATCAAAAAAAGGACTTAAAAGTAGAATTGATTAAAAAAAAGCCCCTAATAGCAACAAGAAGTTCAAAATATTTCGTCACAGATTGGAAATACATCCAAATAGTCTGGTATTACGGCTGCAGTATGCGGACCAACATGTGTGAAGTCTGAAAAGGTTTTATCAGACCTAAGCAGAAAATTTATGAATATAGTCTAATGACAAATCATTACAATGTGATTTCAGAGATGAGTCAAATAGAATCACTTGTAAAAAAAAGCTAAAACATAGTACTTAATATATCTGGTTGTGACATGCACGATAAACATACTGATAGATTGTAAATTTAAGTAATAATATATATAAAAAAAAAATACAAGATATTCAAACGCTTTGCATTTATAGATCAAACAGTGAATTTCTATTTTCAGAAGTCAATTTTCAATTCTAACGATAATTTAATTTTTGTAACCTGTTTGGGTAGGCGTATAAGAACAGTCTTAATTTTTAATTTAATAAAAAAATATTATTTTTTGAAATGTAAATTGTGCAATCAGTTTTTAATCGAAATAAAAAATTTAAAGTATCATATTAAATTCTATATGTGAATATGGCTAGGTATTCAAGTCTAAATTTTTTTTATAAAAGTATATACATACATACATGCATATTTTGAATAATATAATTATATGACAATCTTTAATATATGGTACATAACATATTAACATACGCAGTACTTAGAACATAAATTTTCATGACAATAAAACCATCAAAAGGCTTCTCAATCTCTGTGTAATATAAAAACCTTTAAATCAACATTGAAAAATTAGTTATGGTTAGCAATTAATTACCATATCGTCACAGTGAATTATCTCAAATTTTCTAAAGATTTTTTTTTCAAACATTCAATATAATTATTGCCATATTGTTCCTCATAGCTAGTCTATGTGTACATATAATCCTATACTTGATAGGTATATAATTTATAATTATGCACACTATAAATAAAAAGAGGTGTAAAATAGAGCCTAATCAAATTGTAATTCTAACTATTTATTATATTCAGATGAATAGGTAGTACAATATATATATATATATATATATATATATATATAATGATAACATTATGGTATAACAACATTCTACTAGGATCTGTATGTTAATCTATTAAACTTTATAAAACCATGGATATAAGCTCATTCCGTTATTCCTATATAGATTAAGCTTATTATTTTATTAGCGTATGTATATGTATGCGTAAAGGATAAGGTAAAATAGAAAGCAGAAGATTTTTTTTTTGTTTTATAATGGTACAAAAAAATAGAATAAAACGTTATAAAATATAAAGGTTTATATTCTCTAGTAGAATATTGAATTTAATGCATCATCATATATACATTAGAATTAGCCACAATCATCTATCTATATATAGATGTTGAGAAGTTTTATGTCTCATCGTGATAAACGCATAATTTGTCCGTTATATTTTATTAATTAGCTGGGGAATATATAGCATTATTTTTCCGCTATTATAATATGATGCGTTGAATACAAATCTACACATAATATAATTGTGCAAGTTATATTTTTGACGCATAGAGAACATATGACATTTTATATTGTATATATATTATATGAGAGAACACAATATAGAAATTTGAATATAGTCTGTCTTTTGCTTTTTTAGAATATATTTTTAGAAGTAAAAATATGATTCCATATGAATGATATGGTGTTGTTGTATAGTATACTGCATATTTTCTACACGTACAATTATTATTAGATTTAATACCATCACATATACTATATTTTATAAATACAATATGAAATGTCATATATATATACTCGTACATGATGGTACAGATAGTTGAGTTGAGGTGAAACAAGAAAAAAAAAATATTCAATTTTTATTATAGAAATTGATTGCCTCTTATGTTCTCAGAGACTAATTAACATAAATTTTGATAGCTCCCGAAAATGTCATTTATACAATTTAGGGCGAAGGTGAGAACTCTTGTTTTTTAATAATTTTTTTTTTTTTTTTTATTTCCCTCTAGAGAAAACTGATTATCAATGTTGTGTTGTGGATTATAATTATGAGATGGAGATGAATTGTTTAAAAATAATTTCAAATAAAATTAACATCTCAATAAATTTTCACTTTTCACGTTATTATTTTAATTGATAAAGACTTTTAAAGAATTTACGCACTTAAAATTATCAAATGTATTTATTAAAATATAAAGTTTGTTAATTATAGTATATATAGTTATAGCTCGACGTATTGATTACGGTGTAAGGCCTATAGAAAACCTATTTGTATAGGTTTGAATTTTTATCAAATTTATTATAAATTAAAAATTAGTTTAAGCAATTAAAGGTCGAATTTCTATTTTCATTAATAAATTAATTTTTTTGGCAATTGTCGCAAATACTGATAAACGTTTGATAAAAATTTTAATAATTTCCATTATGAATATTTTTTTCCATCATTTAAATTTATTCTTTGTAATTTATTTTTATTGATTTATCTAAGACAACAACCGCAAATGTAATAATTAAAAAAAAATTAAATTTCAATTTAATTCTGGCGATGGCTGAGTCGCGGCAATTTATTTTTTGTAATTTATTTTTATTAATTTATCTTAGACAACAACCGCATCTGTAATAATTTATTTAAAAAAAAAAAATTATATTTCAATTTAATTCTGACAAACGTTTGATAAAAATCGTAATAATTTCCATTGTGAATATTTTTTTCCATCATTTTAATTTATTCTTTGTAATTTATTTTTATTGATTTATCTTAGACATCAACCGCATATGTAATAATTTAAAAAAAAAAACAAATTAAATTTCAATTTAATTCTGGCGATGGCTGAGTCGCGGCAATTTATTCTTTGTAATTTATTTTTATTGATTTATCTTAGACAACAACCGCATCTGTAATAATTTATTTAAAAAAAAAACAAATTAAATTTCAATTTAATTCTGACAAACGTTTGATAAAAATCGTAATAATTTCCATTGTGAATATTGTTTTCCATCATTTCAATTTATTCTTTGTAAATTATTTTTATTGATTTATCTAAGACAACAACCGCATATTTAATAATTTAAAAAAAAAAAACAAATTAAATTTCAATTTAATTCTGGCAATGGCTGAGTCGCGGCAATTTATTCTTTGTAATTTATTTTTATTGATTTATCTTAGACAACAACCGCATATGTAATAATTTATTTAAAAAAAAAAAACAAATTAAATTTCAATTTAATTCTGACAAACATTTGATAAAAATCTGAATAATTTTCCATTGTGAATATTTTTTTCCATCATTTCAATTTATTCTTTGTAAATTATTTTTATTGATTTATCTAAGACAACAACCGCATATGTAATAATTTAAAAAAAAAATTAATTAAATTTCAATTTAATTCTGGCGATGGCTGAGTCACGGCGATTTGATATTTTAAAATTTTTTAATGTTAAAATCACTTGGGGTGAAATTTTACATTAAAATATCTAATTGAAAATTAATATTTTTTGAAAAAAGATTTATAGTTTCGCTACGTGACTTTTAATCTATAATTTAAAAGAATAATGAAAATTTGGTTGTAAAACGGTTCAGATATTTGTATCATCCTTTTTTTAATTTAAAGATCAAATATATAATGATTTGAACTTGAAGATGTGCTGGCATTGGTCAATTAGAAACTGTTGGAGGTTTCTTAATTCAAATACACAAACCAGGAAAATTTAAATTTTTTTAATATGTACTTTATTTTTTGGGTACATATTTATTAATTGTTTTGTTGATGACTTTATGTTGATGACATTTTATTTAATCTATGATGTTTTGATGCTATTTGGTTCTTGTATTAAATATATAGTTTTCCTATAAGGAGTTTAGAACTTGGATATGCTTTTATATAAATAATTTATTTAAAAAACCGGTAAAACAATTAATACTTTTTAATGTTTTTATTTTTCAACCGGTAATTTTTTGCAGTAATATTTTGAAAAAGCTTCACATTAAAATTTTTGGGTTCTTGTTACTGGATTTTGCTTTAATTCACGAGGTGGAAAGTTTTACAGAGTTTTATTATAGTATATGAGCATTTTAGATAATATCTATATATATATAGTCAATTTTTAAAACCAATTGTCATGACACAGTGATTATATGATCTGAATACCAATACATACGAATGTTTACAATATTTAATAAAATTGTTACAGACTGAGTATGCTGAAGTAATTAAGCCTAATCCGAAATTAATTTATATAAAGAAGAAGGTTATTTAAACTACATCAGAATTTTAAATATATTTAATTAAGCATATGTATACAATACATGTTATACTCGTATATGCAATTATGCATAATATTTTTGTCCTAATATAGTCTTTCTGGGTTTTGATTTTCTCTTCTTTTATGTACACAAATATTTCCCATTATTTAATATCTGTATTTTTTTTGTAAAAAATCCTGCTTTTCTTTTGATGAATATATAATAAAATAATAATGAAAAAAAAAATGTCATACCTTTCCTACCTTGCCAAATTTGTTTACAAATTTGTTTTCAAATTACCGTGAAATTTTTACAACAAAACAAAAGTGTATTGTGCTGGTGCTTATCGTGAGTGATGAACTTTTAAATAATCCACCATTACCAAACAAAATCAAAGAAAAGTCAAAATATAAAAATGAATTTCTATAAAATTATTTTACATTATTATTTATATACCATTGTTTTCATCTCATCTATTTATCTGGGTGTATATAAAAGAAAAGCTATAATCATGTATTGTCAACTTCAAAGACCTTTTTTATTTTTTATTTCTAAAAAAATAAAATTAGAATATAAACATTTCATTTTAAGTGAATTATTTGTAAATAAAATTCATTTGAAAACTCAATCCAAAAGGAAGAAAAACAGAAACAAAAACAAAAGCAAAAAAACAGAAAAAAATAAGGTGCACAATAAACAACCAAAAATTTTCAGTTAAATATCTAATAAATCAATTTTAAAAATGCAAGGATGTTTGCAAAATTGAAAGGATTCAAAAGATATATCCTAATAAAAATACATTTGTAAATTTCTAACTAAATGCAAATAAAATGAAACAAATAAAAATAACAAAATCAACATTAGATTAACAAAGAAAATAAATAAATAAAAAAAATAAAAAAATAAAAACAAAAAGAAATTTTGTCAGAAGGAGTAGGTGAATCCTTTTAATATTTTATTTAGATGATATGTTCATATAAAATTTAAAGGACATTGTAAATCATTAAATATTAATAATTCCATCTAAAATTCTTATTTTATTATTTTTAACTCGTTTAGTTTATTCCTTGTATATATATTATATATATATCCTTTCTTAATATATTTACATGTATGTATACATTATATAAAAATAAAATAAATATGGGAAGTAGACAAGAGCGTTTTCATATTTTTTAGTACAGGAGGGGTAAAAGTATTTTCCTTTCATTTTTAAATTTGTATTTGAATGTTGTACAGAGATTGTATATACCCACTAAAACATTGTTGATTTCCGCTTTGGGAATGGTTATTTTAATAAATTTTTAAATTTGTATTTTTTTCTATTTAAATTAATATAAACATAATTTACAATAGTATACAGGTAAAATATATCATTGTAGGGGGTTGGGTTCGAAATCTCGCTTTTTTAGTTGTTTGATCAAAATTTTGCTTTTATAAACATTATTTTTTAAGTCACAAGCCCTTGTGCATATATAGGAAATATGCAAGTTACTTCCGAAATATCGATATTTGCAATCAAATTCAAAAGTATTAGTGAAAGGAAAATTTACACCAATTTAAATATTTTTTGAAAATAGTTCAAAGTGGATTTGGCAAAGTTTAATAAATAAAAGTGTAAATTTTGTTATTTAGCTAGACCTACACTAATTTTTAGAACTGTTTATACCTTATTTAGTTATACCTACTTTATGTTTAGTTCATTATTTTATGAATTTCTTTATAAAACCTATATATTCAGGAAAACATAAAGAAATTGATCAAATGTCCGTGCAGATCAGTGTCCGTGCAAAATAAAATTTGTCTTTTCACACAGAAAATGAATCTAGATCTAATATAGTAACTGTATATACACTAAAAAAGTTTTGTTGTTTTATCAATAAATCGGTTGTTGAATCGGTTGCAAAAAATGTCAATAATAATATTTGTTAAATTAATAGCGTTTTTTATTAAAATTATAACAAAAATTATTTTTCAACGCACAAAAACAATAAAAATTGTACCTACAATAATATTAATAACAAAAATTATTCAAATAACTAACTTAAGAATTTAACAATTTTTGTTGTTACATAATCGTTGTTAATACAATAACAGAAATTGTTAAAATTTATAATTAAAAAGAAAACTTTTGTTATTAATTCAATAATCAAAATCATTAAAATAATAACAAATTGTATTTTGACAGTCGAAATTATTAAAAAAACAAGACTTGTTATTAAATAGATAACCCTTCTTGTTAAATTGAAAACTTCTACTGTTAAATTAAAAACCTTTGCCTATTAAAATAACAATTTTATTATTATATTTACAATAATGTTTATAAAATTCACAGTCTTAGTTATTAAAGAGATAATGCTTTTTGTTATATTAACAACTTCTACTGATAAATTAAAAACTCAGGTTGTTAAATCAACAATTTGGTTATTAAATTAATAATCAATGATGCTCTCTCTTTTTTCTCTAAATTGTTATTAATTTAACAACACTGGTGATTAATTTAATAACGATTTGTTATTGGACGTATTTTAATAACATTTTTGTTAATTAAATAACGATTTAATTAATTTACCAGTCAAATTTTTTTCAGTATAATACTTTTTAAATAAATTTGTTCATTGAAGTTAATGTCACATGCCACATATTATTATCTTGTAGTAAAGAAGAAAAATATTTTTCTTTTGTTTACATTTTTATTTTCAATCGGTATGTCATAATTTATAAAATAATCAAATATTAATTGATATACATACATATATGTATATTAGTGTGAATTGATATTATATGAGATATACGAGTTTAATCTATACAGTCATTTTAAGCTATCTATTATAAAATTTTGGTGGCGTTATACGCTACAGACTATAGTGTGTATATTATGCGATCCATCATGAGTACACTTGCCATAGTATCTGGATGAATCTCATATTTGTTAAGATATTTGTTGACTTAGCGCTGAACCTCTTCATGAACCATCATAATTTTTATATTCGTTTTATAGGTTAGGTAAATATGTATTAAGTTATTTGTCAGAAATCATGGAGCATCTCTTACTATTGGTATAGTAATGATTTATATTGAAATCCTTGAATAATTTAAACATTTGACTTTATCGCTGTTCTCCAAAGCTGGATTGGTTGCCATAAGTTAACAGATTAAATATGGCCTTATATATTATAAAAATTTGTTTTCAAGATTATCTTGGACTTCGTACCAACTATAGCCAATACAATTTTCTGAATGGCATATTTAGATGGTATCTTTTAGTAAAAAATATGTTTTATCCATGGTTAGTCATCGATCCAGGTATTTTACATCATCAGACTGTGGTATGACGTTCCAAAATGCACATTTTGTGTATAAAGTAAATTTTATATGCAAAATTTAAAAATATAGACATTGAAATAAAATTGTAATCTATTCATTTTTCCAATGAATACATATATTTTCAATTTTATCATTTCTAAATAATTCAAATTTTTTGAACAATGATTTCCGAAACGTATAAAATTCACGTATATTAAAATTTACAAAAATTTACAGAAATTGCACTTACAAATTGCAAATTGAAAATTTCTTCTTAATGCAAATTTCGTGACAGTCGACGCTGTCAAATTTCAGTTAAATATTTTTACATTTTTTTATTATTGGTTTAATTTTCAAATTCATCCATATTGAAAACTATTTCTGTATAAAAAAATTTCGTCCTTGATGCGAACACATTTCGATTCCTTCCCAAATAATTTGATTTAAGACAATCTTCAAATTTTCAATTTATAAAAAAAAAACAAAATAAAAAAATGTCGTTTCATAACAGAATTTTTTGTTGCAAAAGCAAGTAAAAAAAAACACAAATTATATTGTTTCCTATCCTACCCAATAATTTCTTGTAATACTGTTGTTACCGATGAAGACTGTTTTTTGTTTTTGTTTTTAAACTTTCTTACGGTTTCTTTTTAAAATGGGCGGGTTAAGGATCTTTTTTTTGTTGTTTTTGTATGCTAACGTCTTTAAAAATAAACGTGAATATACAGTAGAATCCTTTGGGAATATGTTTTTTTTTTATACAAAAAAAAAATAAAAAAAAATAAAAAGAAAAATTAGAAAATAACAATAAAAAACAAAAAACAACCGAAATGAAATGTGAATATATGTTTTTTTCGCTTGTATTTTCGTACTTTTTTTATTCTTTTTTAAATAAAAATAAATGTGCGGATAAGTAAAATTAATGATTTACTCCTTTTTATCTTTTATTTTTTATTTTCACTCTAAGAGAAAGTATACATATATACAAAAATAAAAAAAAATAACGAAAAATTTAACAAAAATTTATTGCAAATTTATTTTTTTTTAAATTACAAGAATTTTAGATGCATTTAAAAAAAAAATTCAATTTTAAAAAGATCGCTAAAATAATAGGACGTTAGATTAGAATAACTTTAATAACTCTCTAGCGTAACAGGTATATAGAAGAGCTGGAAAAAATATAATCCAACTATATATGCGAAAAGGACGGGTTGACAAACACAATTTATTTGAGGCATGGTAAAGCCCTATATGCTTCTAAATAGAATAGAAAAAGTTTAAACAAATGTCAATAAATGTAGGAACGATGTTTAGCGGCCTTAATTGCATATACATAAAATCAAATTATAATTGATTGTAACATAAGTTGCACTTTTAAAAGATAATACAATGAGGTGGTCCTGCTTTTACATTAAAACATATCGAAGATAACTTGTCATCATTCACGAGTGGCAAATTTACTTGACACAAATCAATATATTCTTGAATTCGAAGAAAGTGGCTTATAATGATGGTAATATTGCATTACGTTAAATTCGAACTAACTCAGTCAGTGCACCAAAACAAATGGGTAGTGATTTAACATTTAAAAAATAATTGATATTTTGAAAATATAATTTTTTTTTTAATAGATTGAATTGTAGTAATATGAAGAAAGTAGTGAGATGACCAGACAGGGCTGTGTATTCAAGGTGGGACCAAACAAGGGTTTTGAATAACGATTTAGTAATATATGTATTATTAAACTGTTTAAATAATATTTTGATAAAACCGAACATAGAATTTGCCTTGTTAATAATCATGCTATTAAAGTGAAGTTTAAATGTGAGTTTATAGTCGAAAAGGACACCAAGATTTTTAAAATGAGAAATTTCATTGACCAGTTTAGCATCACAAGTATATTAAGATACTTAGATCGGTTGTTTTTTGTCTGTTTATTGATGGAGATTATCTACGTTTATAGGAAATAACAGCACATTTATCAATATCAAAGGAGGACATTATTATAGAGACACAATTTTTTTTTTTTTTTTTTTTTACTAATTCGTTATTATACATTTTAGTATTTTTTCATCGCCTGATTGGCATTATTGAAACATTATATACAATCTAGTTCAAATTTAATTCTTATTTTACAATAAATTCAAGGTAACATTTATAGTAAAATTAATGTACAGAAGTTTTTATACAGAATTTAGTATACTACTGTTTATGAAATTGAAATATTAGAAAAATTTGATAAAATTCATAAATAAAATAAAAATAAAATTTGTAAAAATTTATAGTTAGATAGATAATTACAAAATTTAAAATTCAGAATCAAAATCAAATAAAATAAAATAACCATTAAATTCACTAAAAAAAAATAAAAAAAAAACGTTAAAGATAAAATTCAAGTAATAAAATCCAAATAACCGGGCTCCAATAAATATTGAAATTGTACCACTCACAATCCTAATATCATTTACCTGTTCCTGGTGTTAAAATTATGACCGTGACGCTGTATAGAAGTAATATTAGAGTGATCAACACTATTAATAATTTTATATATTTTCAAAATCTGCTGATACTGAAATATTCCTTTAATAGGTAGAATTCGATTATCTGAGTATAATCTATAAGTACTATGTAGCAATGGCAAGTTCAAAATATTCTTTAATAACTTATTTTGAGCTATATTTGCAAAATGCGAACATTATTATTATAGATCATTGTCATTATATTTTTTTTTTCTCCTATTACTCCGCGTGGTAGCATAGGGCTTCGATAGTGAACCTCCATTCCTCTCTGTTGAGTACTACTTCCTTAATATCGTCCCAGGTATAATTGTTTATTGTTAATTCTTGATCGATTGTGCGTCTCCATGTGTTGTATGGTCTGCCAGGTCTCCTTTGTCCTTGTGGATTCCACTCTAGAGCTCTTCTTGCTATATCACTTTCTGATTTCCTTAGTGTATGACCTATCCATTTCCATTTTTTCCTATTTATCTGTCTGTTGATAGGTTCTTTTCCAGTTATCATCCATAAATCCTCGTTGCTAGTTCTTGCCGGCCAGAATATTCTGCATATAATTCTCAAGCACTTGTTGACGAATACTTGTAGCTTCTGTTTGACTCTGACCGAAGTGAGCCATGTTTCACTGCCATATATTAATGTTGACTTAACACATGCTCTGAATATTGTTAGCTTTGATGTTCTCGATATTTGGTTGCTCCGCCATATCTTCATTAGGCTCCCAAATGTTCTTCTTGCCTTATTTATACGGCTGTTGACATCTTCTGTTGTACCTCCTCTTGATGTTATACTGCTCCTCAGGTAGTTGAATTCTTCTACGTATTCTATTTGTTGTCCACTCACTGTTATTGGCTCACTATCACTGTTGTTTGTCCTCATTGCCTTGGTTTTCTCGATATTTAATTCCAATCCCGATTTCTTTGCTTCTTCCTGTAATCTGTTGACTTTGTTCTGTAGGTCCCTTTGATTCCTTGATATGAGGCATACATCATCTGCGTAATCTAAGTCTTCTAAGTTGCCGAAGAGATCCCATTCTATTCCGTTTATTCCAGTGCAAACTTTTCTTAGATCTCTTGACTGTGTCGAATGCTTTCTTAAAATCTATGAATAGTAGATATAGTGGGACATTCCATTCTACTGATTGTTCAACTATGACCCGTAAAGTATTTGCCTGGTCAACACAGCTTCGGTTTGGTCTGAAACCTGCCTGCTCTTTCCGTAGTATTGGTTCTAGTACTTCTTCTAATCGTTTCTTTATAATAATTGCTATTATCTTATGAATAGTATTTAGAACCGTGATTCCTCTCCAGTTGCTGCAATTTGCCAAGTCTCCTTTCTTAGGTATCTTGACAATCATTCCTTTCTTCTATGATGGTGGTATATTCTCTTCTATCCATGCTTTTCTCATGTGGGGTTCAATTGTTTTTGCGAATAGGTCGGAGTCCAGTTTGGCTATTTCTGCTGGAATTTCATCTTCACCTGTTGCTTTGTTGTGCTTCATGATATTGATTGTAGTTTTGATTTCTTCTGTATTTGGAGCTTGAGTAGATATTGGCAGTCCCTCAGTTGGGTGGATATTTGCATTGTCTCTGGTTCTTATGTTTGTACTTTCTTCGTTGCTCAGTTCTTGGAAATGTTCTCTCCATCTCTTTAATTGATCCTCTAAGTTTGTGATGAGCGCACCATTTTTATCTTTAATTGGTTTGTTTTGTCATTATATATGATCACGTTATTATTCTTAATGAGTTTGGTTTTTTTTTATGTTCTTGGTAGTAACTTAGGTAGAATTACCTTTTTGTGCTTAACTACAAGTTTTTACTACAATGTTTTTCGAGTATTTATTTATCAAATTTCTGGCTTATCAACTCATTAAATGTGGAAAACTATACTACTATTGTCAAGTATTTGCGCCAACCCAACGTGCTAGATGGAAATAATGAATATAGTATATAATTTTTGAATCATTTTACGCCTTTTATGCCTTGTGGAACACCTTGATGTAGCATAAAATGATTCAGAAAAAAATGATTTAACCATTACACTGTATATATATACGTTCTATTGAATAAAAATGATTTAATCCACTTATAAAAAATTCAGTGGAAACCCAGTTTTTTAAGTTTGGAATAGAAATAACACACTGAGATAATAAGTCGAATCCACATTATTATTAATTTTAACACCACATAAGTATTTTGAAATATCATTGTATTAACTAAATTTCTTTTTATCATCTTATATCATCATATATATATGTATATAAAAATGAAATTTTATGTCTGTTTTTATGTCGGTCTTTATGTTATTTATAGACTCGAAAACTACTGAATCGATTTGGATGAAAGTTTCAGAGTATATTGTTGGAATAGAGCGGAAGTTTATAGGCCTACTAGCTTTTTAAAATTTCGACCGGTTCGAACAGCTGCCATACAACTCTCAGCACCTATCACAAATTTATTAAGAACCAAAAGTGTTACAGAGCTGAAAATTTGTACTCAGGTACTACCTTAAAAAGAAAAAAATACGTCTATTACCGTTTTTCAAAATTTTGAGTGGTTCGGGCAGCTGCCATACAACTCCCAGCACCTATCACAAGTATTTTAAGAATCAAAAGTGTTACAGAAATTAAAATTTGTACTCAGGTAATGCCTCAAAAAGAAATAAATACGTCTATTACCATTTCTCAAAATTCCGACCGGTTCGAACAGCTGCCATACAACTCCCAGCACCTATCACAAGTATTTTAAGAATCAAAAGTGTTGCAGAGCTGAAAATTTGTACTCAGATACTGCCTCAAAAATAAACAAATATGTCTTTTACAGTTTTTCAAAATATTGAGTGGTTCGGGTACCTGCCATACCAACACCTATTAGTTATTACAAATATAATGAGCAAACATATCTTTTACCGTTTTCCAATCATCTGAGTGGTTCGGGTAGCTGCCATACAACTTCCATCACCTATCAGGAATATTTAAAAAATTTAAGTTTTTATGTAACTGAAAATTGTATTACAGGTACTCCCTCATAAATAAAATAATCACATACGTTTTCTAAAATTTAGAGTAATTTTAATAGAGATTCATATGTAAATTCTGACAGATTTTTCGTTTTGTTTTGACAGATTTTAATTTTAATTTATATTTATAATGAATAAGATTAAATTTATGTCTTTAAATTAGATAATAGAATTTATAGGGGCTTTGGGCCAGCAACGCGGACCGGACAGCTAGTATTTATATATTTCTTATAAAAATAATTTATAAACCACGATATTTGAAGTCATTTTAACTTTAAATTATAAATTTTTGTAAGATTTAATCAATTATAATAGAAAATTGTTTCAACAACAAATCTAATATTTGACTTAAACCCGAATTAATTTTCATGCATATCACGGTCGTATCGAACTAATTGTCACTGGTTTATATACACATTCTTTAGGCTGAAATTATTTTAATTGACAATCTTAAGTTTGTTTTTTTTCCTCATAAATTTTATTTTTTCCAAATATTTTTACATTCTAAGACTAGTCTAGCCAACAAAAATTTACAAAAACAGCCATTGATTTATGAACATCTAAGCACTTTTTCGTTTTTATGTTAATTTTATTTGGCAATCTTAAGATGTACATTAAATGAACATTTTCTAATAGCTGAAGCTGTAGTTGGGATGTTGAAATTATTAAATTTTAAATAACTTATAAGCAGAAAAATTTCTAAAAACTCAAACCATAGATAATAATTATGACTGTAATGAACAAATATAGCAAACCAAAATAATTATAAAAAAAAAATAATTTAACCAATAATAAGTAAAAATGTTTGTATTCATATTTAACTAACAATCCTAATTATTTCCAACAAACTTTTTGATTTAACTCAAACCTCAAACTCTTCAAAAAGGGTTATTTTTGTCTAACAAAAAAAAAAAAAAAAAAATTCTATTAAAATTAATAGTCTAAAGAGAGAAAATTAAAATATTTTCACGCCTTTTTCCAGTTCTAAAATAGCCATAATTTAAATGAAATATAAAACTTATATATAAGTAGATAGTATATAGTATATACATATTATAATATGTTATGTAATAAAAAAAAAAGTTTTCAATTTAAAAATTGGAAATTATCCTTTAAATAAAATATTTTAATGATATGGGTGCCCGAAGGGTGTGAATTAAGTATATCAGAATTTATTTTTTTTTATTTTTCTATTTTGTTTTTTTTTTTTTTTTTGTTTAGAAAAGAGATGTTCACTTTTGATATGCAAATACATTTTAAATACTTCAAATGGTCATCATCAGAGTTATACACGATATTCACATTTTAACAATTTTTACTTATTTTTATTATTTTTATTTCTAACATTATATTTACAAAGTATATATATACATTTACAATATAAGCAGGGCCACTCACATTGTATTAGAGCTCATTTGGGAGTCCTTCAAAACCATTTTTATTTTTCATTCTAAGCTTTATTTAAATTTACCTGTAAAATAAATGGTAAAATGTTGTACAAAGTATCATAAAATTTCTGAATGAACGAGTTTTAATATTTATAGTTAGTTCCTAATGATTATATATTAATGATGATGATGATGATGATATTGATGATGATATCTTAATGAAAGAAAATTCATGTAAAATTTGAAAAATTCAGTAACAAAATTCTTAACCCGATGAAAACAAAATATAATCAGCCTATAAAACTTAACATTGATGTAATCAAGAATCAACTGAAATGGAATTTTTTTGTATTATGTTTTTTTTTTTTTTTTTTTAAACATTGTAATTTATATATGGTTATTTAAATTGAATTCAAACTAATGACATTATATATTTGTAGTTATTTAGAAAAATAGTTACATAATTTGTTGTCAACACTATGATGTCCGAAATGGTCATGACTCTAATAAAATATTGTGGTTTTGTTTTTTTTTTTTTTTTAGAATTTTAACTAATTAAGAAGAAAATTTATGAGGTAAATTAACGGAAATTAGCAATTAGGGGATAAGGTGATTAGATAAAAAATTGTAATTAAATAAGGAGTGGGAGTTGTATACAAAATATTTATTTGACACATTGTTAAGTATACTAATTTTTTTTTTATGTATATATATAATTTATAAAATGTCGTCATCCCGTTGACAGATTAAAGTTTTTTGTATATGGTTTGGAATAAATAATAAAAAAGGGTTGACTTTTAAATGGTTGTAATATATTTAAAAATTTAAATTTTTAGTGAAGCTAGGTGCGAACTGTGGTCTAAATAATTGGGTGTCAATGTCCAAGAATTTGTTAGTTGTACAATTTAGACATTTATATTCAAAATGAAATTAAAAGTGATTTACAGTTATTTAGGAATAAATTTAAGCCAATAGATTGGAATAAACATAAATTAGATTTGTTATCATAGATAATAAAAGGGAAAAAACATGTTGGACTTGTAAAAAATTGTTTTATAATAAATATTTAACTCTAGATGCTTTTAACATGCATAATATATGAATCTATATTACGAACGATCAATACTGACATACGGTTACTTCAATTTGGTTTAATATTCGACAAAATAATATGGAAAAATTTGGTAAATTTGTAAGATGCACGTATAAATAATAATAATAATAATAAAAATAATAATAATAATAATAATAAAAATAATAATAATAATAATAATAATAATAATAATAATAATAATAATAATAATAATAATAATAATAATAATAATAATAATAATAATAATAATAATAATAATAATAATAATAATAATAATAATAATAATAATAATAATAATAATAATAATATAATAATAATAATAATAATAAGCTATGAATATAATTATTTTATATAAGTCTGTAAAAATTCTTGTAAACCTAATAATTTGACCACACAGCAATCGCTAAGATCAATAAGTTTAATTTATTTTAAGAAATTGTAAACAATTTGAAATCTAATATTATAATTTTTTTTTTTTTCATTTATTATATTTTATTAAATATTGAAATTAATAAAGAAAAAAAAAATATAAATGGAGAAAAATATCAATATTACTTTACACATTTAGAATATATTATTGTTAAAAACAAGGTAAAAAATTATATCGAACATACTGAAGAAATCACATGGTTGACTATCAATGCACTTTTCGCAGCAATCCAACCTACTGTTGGCGTAATATATTTACTGAAACAAAACACTGGCAAAATGTTATGAATTTCATAAAGATTTACATAATTTACTTAGAATATGCTTAGAATATAAAATATATATTAAAATTATATTAGAATATAAATAATATCGGTAATCAAATTGGGTATGCCCAGTAAACTGGTAAATTAGCCCATCTACATATATTGATTGATTTTCAATACTTTTGCAAAAATCATGAAACATAAATCCACCTCAACTAACTTTGAAATAAAATCAGATGTACGACAGGGTGACATGTTTTCATGTTTATTATTTATGGTGTTCCAATATAGACAAAATCGATCTTTGTTTTTTTGTGATTTCGTCCGTCTCTATATTTATTATTTTTTATTCTCTAAAATTTTATTTATATTTTAATTAGAATGCATATATTTTTTTTTTATTTTTACTGACTCGATGTAGATATCGAACTACTGCTAAAATACATTTTTTATCAACATCTTAATATTGGCTGATTAAAAAAATATATCGCATCTCTGTCTACTTCCATTTGTTTCACTGTCGAACTATAATAGGAAATGAAATCTCTCTTGGGTCTAATATGATGGAGCGGAACATGTTCATTAAAAATATTACAAACCATCTCATTGAGTGGCACATTAACATTAGTTTTATATGTTTTAATCTTTTATATTTCAAAATTACTGAACTTAGTTAAAGTTACTGAAATTTTATATGACTTTACCTGAAAAACGGCAAAACTGATATGAAAGTTGTGTATGAAAAAGTTGTAGGGGATTATGTAATGCTTCAATACAATTAAAAAAAAAAAAGAGTTTTTTTCGAGATAATCAACGTTTTTTACAAAATTTTCATTTGTTAAAATCAAAATTTTAAGTTTGTACAGCTATTATTCAATAACGGTAAGTCTGATACTTCTACCACACATACCGTTAATTAGGTGTATTAAGGTCATTCTACAATGCTGGCGTTGGCTTATAACTTTAACTTTAAAAAAATTTGACGCTAGTGTTTTTATTAATTCATTCTATAATGCTGGCGTTGGCTTTGACTATTATTTCATTTTGTTTACAATTTGCTTTCCACTGTTCGGCTAAGAAATATTCTTGTGGATTATGTGAATGATGATTTTAGAAATTAAGAAATTTAATTTAATTGGAATAATACTTTATATTTTTATGAATTTGATAAGTTTTTTAACAATAAATATAATACATATTAATAAATTCATTCATTGATTTAAAAAAATATATAGGTATATATAACGTTAGAATCAGTCTTAATTTATTATACCTAATACCTAAAATAAAAATATTATCATTAATGATATAATAAAAAAAATTAGTTATTGATGATGTTGGATTTAAATTTAGACCTTTAAAAGACCTCTAAATTTTTGATGATGTTAGATTAAAAAGCCATTCTGACCATAAGCTTCGTTAGATTCATTTACTATTCCAATTGAATCATCTAAAAACACATTTTGTTCAGTTATTTCTGTTTGTTTCATATGAAACATAATTGTAATAGTCCTAAAAAAAATAATTTGTATTGTATAACAATAACCAAATTATAATAAATGCATAATAATCATCAAAAAATTTTTTTAGCCAAAATATTAAAAATATTAATTTTTTTGCATTTTACATTTTTAAAAAAAGGAGACATTCAAATAGCGACCAGCATTTTTTTTCTTTTGCTCCACTAGCTGAAGGCAAATATCTCTTAGCATTTTCTTTCCGGATACAGTCCCGTAAACTTTTCCACGTATTTTTGCAGTCTTTTGCTGAAAGTATACATTAAAATATACATTTAACATTTTGATTATTCATTATGTACTAATTTTTTCATTTTTACCATCTAATCCACCAGTTTTGTGCTGATTTGTCTTCAAATTTCATCTTTTTTATCAAATCTTCGATAGCCTGGATATATCAAGTTATACAAACACTCATGCTGCTCCACCTCTTCAATTAATTTCTCCAATATACTCATTTTTAGTTTCTCTAATAAATCTATTTTTTTTTAAACCAATTTAATTTTAAAAATTCAAAAACAACCACTCGAAAAAAAATGTCAATTCAATGCATTCAAAAAAAAAAAGAAAAGTCAATTCAATACATTCAAAATAGTTCAGCGTTCAGCTTTGAACATTGCTCAACTTCAACTTTAAAAAATTTTCACGCTTGAAGTCAACGCTCACATTGTAGAAAGTTACTTTAGTTTTCAATATGTTAAAAATAGTTTGACGGTAAAGTTACAAGCCAACGTCTGCATTATAGAATGACCTTTAATTTAAAAAAAAGTTATCAAAAAGATGTTACTCTAGTTTCAATTCCTTCGGAGCTGTAGTGGATATTGTTTAGACATAATTTTTCTAATCCGATTTTTTTTAAGCCTCTGTAGCCCAGGTTACATTTAAAGATAAACACCTCGTCTAGAACAGTTTTTTTCTTAAAATACTCCAAGGAATCACCAAATAAAATATTTTTGCTCTTAACCGAACCATCCTGTATATATTAAGCCAACAGCTCATGCAATTAGAGCTTAATAAAAATGTAATTTATTGGAATTTAATAAATGTTAATATAAATAAATAAATATAAAAATAATATATATATATATATATATATATTATTCTGAAATATATAATTTGAAATATATATTAAAAAATATAAAATTAATATAACAAATTATACTTGTATGCTACTGTTTGCTTAACACCATATCCGACTCAGAGAGAGATATTATACAACATATTCTGTTTTAAGTTGAAATTATCCTCAAATTCAAGAAATAGAAAACTTCATTAAATAATTTTTTTGAACATTCAAAGATGCACTTTTTTATTATTAAAATTAAAATACTTGCTTTTGCTTTGCTATTTAGTTTTGTTATCAATTTATTCTGCACAAAATATTATTTAATTACTAAAACAAAATTAACCCCAATTTTTTTTTTTGTATATGCAAAACGCTTAACATAATTTCTGTTACGATTATTCAAAATAGCTGTATTTGAATATAATAACAGGTATAGTATAGTAAAAATTTACTTAAGGATTCAAAAAATTAATTCAATTTAATCTTTTTTCTCACGTGCTCACATTCTTAAAATAATTTCAGAATAAATTTTGAAGAAACTAAATAATGTAATGTAAAGCAAAAATATTATAATAATTTACTAAAAAAAAAAACAGTATCAAGTAAATAATTTACATAATGTACAAAATACTCAAATTGCAATTCAAAATTTAAGTGAAACTCATTCATTTGCACATCAAGAAAGAAATAATCATTGTTAAACGTTATTAGAACAGTAACAAATATGAGTAACATGTGTCCTACAACATTTGAATAGCACGTGTCAAGGACTAACTTAATTGAATTAATGCGATTCTCGTGCACTTATTTGGTTAGACATTTAAAGAAGAAAATTCGATTACAATTATTATTGTCGTTGAATAACAGAGGGAGGATTAAATTTATTTTATTTTTTTTTTTTTATAATTAAAACAAACAAAAAAAAAAATGGCAAAACTTACAGGTGTTTTATAAATTTGCAAATTTTTGTTTCCATTACAATTACAATGTCTTGTGTTCCATAATGAAATAATTTAAACTATAGTATTTTTTGTACCTATAAAATTTTAAGAAAATAAAAGATGTAGGTAATTGCGTCTTTAATTGATTTACAAAAAATGTACATATTATGTATATATCAGGTCTGTATGTTAACTTTTATTTTATTTGCAAAAATTTGCAAATGAGAGGAAAAATCACGTGATCATAAAATTCTGCGAGAATAGTTAAAAATGTTTTCTGTTACAAACAAAAGTAGCAATACGCAAAATTTGCATAAAATTTTCCAAATTTTTTCATGTCAAAAATAATTGATTTTAAGGTTATAAGATTTTTTTTAATAAGATTTTAATTAATTTAGTAATTTTCTGAATTTTTTTGTTGAAAAAAATTAAATTAAATAATTTTTCGTGGTTTTGGTCTTTTTGTCGGTAAAAAGTTACATAAATAAGTTTTCAGGTTAGATATACAACTTTTTATTTATTTTAAGTACACTACAATTTATATGAAAAATAATCTATTGACATTTAAAACAACAACAAAAAATTGACAGTAAATTTTTACAAAATTTTTGCAAATAGAAACTTAATTTGCAAAAATTTGTTTAAGAGAGAGCTCTGACGTCACGTTTTAAACACAAAATCCTCTTAAATTTCTCAAAAATTTTTAAAGAGCCTGCAAATAAAAAAGTTAACATACAAGAATTTGGATAAATTTATGTAAATTTATATAAATTTGCGAGTTAGCATACAGACAAATTATGTGGAACTTTGACTCATTTTAATAGCGGCAACACTATTGACAAATGTCAGCAACAACACTGTCATGATGACCAGATGTCAACTGATTATTTTATTTTATAAGGTTTTAGATTTTTCTTTGTATTTAAAGTCAAATCACTTTTTGTATCTGTTGCGATGGATTGTAGCAACAGATTCTGAGTTGTGAAATCTATATATATATGTATATTATTTATGATATATATACATTTAATAAAAAAATGAATGAAAAAATTTTGCCAAAAATATATATTTATTGTTATTTTGGCTCTTCTAAAGTAAATGTTGTAGCCGCGTAGGATCAAATGACTATATGTCAAGGATACCTGTTGTTACCAGCTTTCCAAAAATATATATCTTTAATCGCCCTTGGTGCATGTTTATAGAAAAGTGGTAGAAATCTACCAACATTTATAGGGGAGGGTTCATTTCGGTAAGGGTAAGCAAATCTAACAAAATTTTAAATTTCTGATTGATTTTTGACGTTTAAATTTTTTTTCTGGGAATATATGTCAGTGTCAAAATATTTTTATTATTTTTTAATGCACAAAAAACATTAATCAAAAAAAGATTAAAATTAAAAAAGATATTAATCAAATAAAAAAATATAAATTATACAAATAATAATAATGTTGGATTGACACTAGAATAATATTAAAAATTTATTTATTTATTTCTTTACCAATAATTTTAATTCCGGCCATTTTGATATTTCACTAATCTGACAGCAATAATGGCAGAAATCTACCAGTTTTTTTTTTACGTATGAACATGAAGCTAGATTTCTGTGGCAGATCTGTAGCAGATTTCTGCCTCGTATAAACATTTGCTTGAGGACGAAAAGGTCCTTTAAAGTCATCATTGTTGTTCTACTATTTTTTGTATATAAACCGATATATCTGTTGTTCTATTAGATAAATATACATTCTCTTTCTAAGCAAGATAACGGTCTGAGAAATATTAATTAAATATTAATGGTCAGTTGATGATGACAGGTGCTGCTGTGATAGCGATGTTGTAGTTCAAAGTTGAATTTAAAAAAAAAATACCATTCCTTTAAAAGTAAATGTCATCGTCATACCATTATTTTACCCAGGTATGAATATTTTTTATTCTTATTATTAATTTTTCTCACATCATTTATCAATGATTCAAAAAAAAAAAAAAATTCTAAACTCATAAATTTTTAGTTCTCATTATGCGACAAAATTTAGCATACAATACAAACTATTTCTAAAATATTTAATTCTCTATATAGTTATAAATAGAAAGGATAATGAACAAAAACTAATTTTCGCAAGTGTTCTGATTTTTCAAACAAAGAAAAATGATAAACGATCCTAGCAAACCGAATATCACAATGAAATTTAATTCTAATCAACATCCAGACATGTGCTTACAAATAATATAATTTTAAAACAAAATACACACTTCCATATACACATATAGAAAATAATTATGTGAAACCGCAATTCAGTAATTTTTATTTTATAAAATAACCTGTCACTTTTAACTACTTGCGATGCGACTACTCAAATACATTGCAGTTATTATTAATAAAAAGATCGTACGCCGATTTTTATTTATTTATTATTTAATTTTCATCAAGGACGTACATTATTATATATATATATATATATCTTATATTCAAGTGCACATATATATATATGTAATTCAATATAAAGACTATCTCGGTTTCTGTAATCTAACAGTTAAGACATAAGGACGATTTAAACCATAAAAAAAATACAATCAAAAACATTTGCTTTGCACGCAATCAAAACTCTTTATGTTGTTGTTGTTGTTATTATTTTAGCGAATTTTATTCAATTGATCAATTTTTGATGTTAAATTTATTAACTTATTTAGAAGAGGCAAAATAAATTATATATACTGTACTATTTCTATTAAAAAGGAGCATAATGTAAAAGAAAGAAGAAATAAAAACAAAAACAATTTATCATTACTTACTAACAATGGAGCTCAATTTGGTTTACTTTATTTATTTCAAGTGTTTGTTGGTATATTTTGATATTATTTTTAAAAAAAATTTAACCCGCTATTGCTGTTGCACAATATCGGTTAGATTACTATTCTTATAATCTGGGAGTTATACAAAAGAGAGAGAGAGAGAAAGAAAACAATATAGTTTGAACGTGATGATAATTTAGTGGTAGTTGATGTAGATAGTAAGTAAGTAAGTTTGACTGCGTTTTATTAAAAAGTAAAAATCTTTTCCAAATTAGCTAAGCAAATAAATTATTGTTTCCCCTGCCCCGATGATTGTATTAAATATTTTCAAAATGTATATGTGTATGTATATGTATGTAAATAACTAAAGGGATAAAAACAAAATAATAAAAAATATATATAAATTGTTCAACATATGATAGAATAAATGCACAGGATAATACAATAAGTAAAATATCCTTCCTGATGATTTTTTTTTTATTTTTTTGTGTTTTTAGGTAAAACACATATCCTTTGGCAACTTTAGTACTCGAGTATGTTTATAAGTATATATACAGTGGTTTGACCCTTTTTTTTTTATTAAATATAGAAATTATTAATAAATATTAGTTTCTCACTGTTATTTCGGTATATGAAACTCTGAAATTGTTAGAACATATAGTTTTCCTATATGGGTTTAAAACTTGGATATGTTTTTCTGTAAATGATTTTTTTGACATATGGACACAAAAATTAATATGTACTTTTTAATTATTTAAATCATTTAATCGGTAATTTTTTGCGGTAATATTTTTAAATGCTTAATTCATATTTAAATGTTTGGGTTCGTGTCACTGATTTTTGCTTTAATTTATCGAGGTGGAAAGCTTAACATATACATTATTAAAATAGTGTGTGGACTATCATTTCATTTGTCATTTCAGTTTTCTCATCATTTGCGCAACTGTCATTTAAACTGATGAAATCCCACACACTATAAACAAAAAATGATGAAATCCCAAATCCCAAACACTATAAACTATTCTGCATATTCTCGACGTATCACTGACACAATGAAAAATCAGTCTAGCTCAATATGTATTTTTCTTCTGTATGATTTTTATCCTGTAAAATGGGTGATAGAAAATTTTACTAGGTTGGTAGTACTGGGAAGATTTTTTGTCATCATAACAAATTAAAAATTGTCAAGTTTGCGCTTAACAGAATATAGAAAAATATTACGTGAATGATATTTTCATACGATACGTCTAAAAGAATATGGGTGTATCATTTTTCAAAAAAATTTCTAATTTGAAAGTTCAGCTCAAATTTTTTTTATTTTGACCATAAACACATTCTCACATTCCATAGAACATTGTTCTTCTTATAGCATTCAATAAAATCGGTCAACATTTTTTTTTAGTCGGTCATTGTTATTTTTTCTACAAAAATATTTGTTTTGTTTGTTATTTTATATTTTCACACAATAATTTTTATTATATTCAATTGTTTTATAAATCTTTTCTAGTATATTCTATCTTTTGTATTCTTTTCTAGTAGCTTTCAATCTAATAGTTTTCTAGTATACACTTGTTATAGTCACTTGTTATTATTATAATCTTCAGAAAAATTGTTGTTTATTATATAATTACAGTAGTATTTAATTACTATTCTTTTATTTATTTTATTATTATTATTTTTTATTCTACTATTTTATTATCAAAAAATGAACACTAAAATAGATCCACAATAAAGCAATTTTTCTAGTAAAAACAGTATATACACTTTTTCAAAAATGATAATATCCGTATCGTATACACTTTTTCAAAAATGAACGTTTTCATAAAGTAAACCGAAGTATATGGTGTCAGAGCATTACAGAGTGTAATCTGATCAGAGCATACTCATATCACTCTAATTTAATAAATAAACAGTACAGAGCTAAAGTTGTCATAAATGTCATTAACATAATATTTATTTGTTTTAGTTATTCGTATCGTATTAACATTAAGTTTGTTCAGTAGATTTAGATAACAGAATCGGGCAGAACAGTTTTGGACAATGAAAATTAACTGTCAAACACTTTAGAACCACTTAGATGAGAAAAATCTACTGATCACTCTTTTTGATCTCTTCTTAATCTTTTTTGTTCTAATTTTTGTTTTCTTTCACATTTCTTTTTTTAACTGTCAAAATTTAAAGAAAAAACAACAACAAAAAAAGTTGTCCAAAACTATTCTCAAAAAAGTTTAGAGCAAAAAATATAAATTTAAAACTGTTTTTCACAATCTAATTAACACAGAACCGAATACTTTTGGACAAAAAAGGTTCTAGAACAGTTTGTTGAACAAATCTATTAACATATTGTTGTATTAGTATTTGTAAATTATATATAATAGTTAAGACAAGAATTATGGACAAAACAATTATTTTAAAACAAACGTACACTATATTTTATTAAGTCCATCAAATGTATTACAACTTTTTTACTCCACTTAAATTCTAAAAGGGAATTTATTCCAATTATCAGCATTATCTAAAAATTTATTTTATGTTATACTATATACTTCACATTGAACAAAAAAAAAAATATTTTTTTTAAATTGACAAACGTCACTAATTCAATAATTTTTATTAAATTTCAACGGTTTAAATTTTGACAGATAGCAATTTGATATACATGCTAGTCAATTTTATAACTAGCATAGAGATTACACTCTGAGCGCACTATACTTGAAAAAATAAACACAATTTTTACGCTTGAGTACTCTGAGCTACAAAATTATCACAATTTTTTTTTTTGAGCACAGATCTTGTTCTCGATTTACTTTATGACAACGCGCAATGATAAATGATGAAATTCACATGCACACCATCATTTAAAATGTAATTTTTTACAAAACTGTCAGTTCAGATCAAAAAATTTTGATATTTCATCATTTAAACAGTCATTCCATCATTGAAGTCTACTAAATGACAGTCGTGGACTGAAATAATAAATGAAATGACAGTATGCACCCTACTTAACGTGAAGTATAAAGCATAATTTATGCACTGATTTGCTTTCTTGTCAAATATCATTAATAAATGGTGAATTTATAGATTTATAATAGTTTCGTGTAACGATTTATATTTGTTTATTTTTATTAATATATTAAATAACAACCGTAATAAATTTTAAAGTCAAAAAAGGACTAAAAAATAAAATGTAAGTATATAAAAAATTTACCGTTGATTGTCCAGTATTGAAAATCAAGCAATAATTCGCTTGTCATTTTATTTCACCAATCACCTATTACCCATTCTCTATCTCTCTCTACTAAGTCATATGAATAAGTACGAATATGAAGATTAAATTAACGTTAATTTTATTAATCTCTTCCACTAGACAATAGTGAGACTATGTAGAATATCAACAGTGAACAAATCAACTATACTTTGTGAAAATAATGATTGAAGAACCTAAAGCAGTGTTACACTTCAGACAAAATCTACCTGTAAATTTGAATCTGACGAAAGTTTGAAATATAAACGCAGTCTGATTGCAAAAATAGAAAACCATCCGGCTTTCATCAGATTTTTTACTAAGATTTTGTAAATTCAAATTCAATAGGGTAATAATTGAGTTTTTATAACTTATCACTGCTATCTGGTGATTTTTATATTTTATTCGTCCATATGATAGTAGCCATATTTATTGTTTAAAGGTTGTGATGAGTAGTATTAATTTTAGAAAATTGTTTTAAAATATTGTGTAGTTTGAAAAAGTAAATATTTTTTTTTTATTTCTGATGTAAATTTTATTTATAATATATAATATAAAAAAAAGATATTTTTGATTACATT
This sequence comes from Argyra leucocephala, assembly GCA_963942445.1. Taxonomy (NCBI): domain Eukaryota; kingdom Metazoa; phylum Arthropoda; class Insecta; order Diptera; family Dolichopodidae; genus Argyra; species Argyra leucocephala. The sequence continues at coordinate 1,721,844 of OZ012681.1, forward strand.
TCTTCCAATTTTTCAATTGAAAAATTCTCTGTAAAATACAACAAATATTTGACATAAAATCGTATAGATAAAATCTGAGTAAAAATCTGAAATGTGAACACCCATCAGACTTTGTATATATACGATAAAATTGTATAAAATAAATTTATGTGAATATAATTTTTTTAAATGGGAAATATTAAAATTTCCATGTCATTTTACTTTTAATAAAAAGAACAAGTTCGATTTATTAATTAATATTGATACATACACGTTTTATGTCACCATTGTATCTATAAATATTATTATTATTATTTGTGTTAACAAACAAAATATTTTTAGGAAATTGTTTCGTTCATCATAACACTATTAGAACTCATCAGTAGGTATTTTTAGTGTCAGACTACCTATACAACTCCTATTTTCATTTTGATTGATTTTATAACTTATTAGAAGATGTCAATAGTATATCTGTGAGTTAAAAAAATCGACCAAAATTTCAATGTAAAATGCTATTTTTATAAAATACATTTTTTAAAAGTAATTTATTAAAAGTAAAATGACATGGAAATTTTAATATTTCCCATTTAAAAAATTTATATTCACATAAATTTATTTTATAAAAATTGCATTTTACATTAAAATTTTGGTCGATTTTTATAACTCACAGATGTACTATTGATATCTTCTAATAAGTTATAAAACCAATCAAAATGAAAATAGCAGTTGTATAGGTAGTCTAACAGTAAAAATGCTTACTGATGAGTTCTAATAGTGTTATGATGAACGAAACAATTTCCTAAAAATATTTTGTTTGATAAAATTGTATTTACTGACGTTAAACGTTTCCTAAATCATAGTCTGAGAACCACAATATCTAAGCTCCTAATTGGATTGAAAAATGATAAAGAAATATCATCTAAAGTACCTAAGCATAATGTTTCTGATACATTTTGGATTTCCCAAAAACAAATTTGGCATTTCTCAAAACCATATTTCACTAAAACAGTTTAAATTCAAAGAATCTGCTCACTTCATTTTTTTGCAATTAATTATTTTAAAATTTTCTTCTCTAAGTACAAAACATTTTATTCCCTTATAATTTTTTTTTTCTTTTTTTTTATTATTTAAAAATATACACAACACTTTTTTGCATCGGTAAATATAACAAATAAATATTGCATGGGAAGGGCCTCTTAAACAAAAAAAAAGGATACGAATGTTAAAATATTACAGTAAATTAATGAAGGGATAAAATTGTTTTGTTGTTGTTTTTTGTTGTTTTTATTGCTGGTCCTCTAGTTTTTCTCTCTAACATTATTTATGATTATGCGTTCTTAACAACCAGTTACAATTCTTCCCAAAAATTATTTGTTTAGTTAGAAATAAACACGCAAAAAAAATGCATATACTTTGAAACACATATACATATACTTTACATTATATATATGTATATTGGGTATTGTCAATTTTTTATAAAAGACTTCATAAAAGTCTATTTTTTTTTTATTTAAATTTAGAGTTTGATGTAATGTAATGTAGAAGTAGAGAAGAGTGTTTTCAATAGAAGAACAGATAACTAGCACAACCACCTTGAATTGCTTTAATTTTGATTTAAAAAAAAAAAAAAATAATTGTATTTTTTTTATTTTGTAATTATATTAGATGAGTTAAACGTTAACGAAGTATTACAATATTTAAAAGAACGTCATGTAATCACTGATACTGTGTGCAATAATCAAATATATATATATAGATTTTAATGTGTTTTTACTTAAAAAGGATATAAAGGTCAAATCCTTTATATTTATTTGGATTATTTTATTTTTTTTTGTTGGATTAAATATAATAGAAAGCATAATGAATGTCAGATGAGAGGAGGACTAAGTTTGTTTTTATTTTATTTTATTTTATTTATTTTTTTTTGATGGATGATTTACTCTTGAAGATGAGTTTTGTTATATTGTGATGAACATTTTTTCAAGTTGTTTGTAAATAAAATTATTTAATTTTTTGTGTTTTTTTTTGTTTTTTACTGTTGTTGTCAAAATGCAAATTTCAATTTTATTATTTGTTTTTTGCTTTGATTTTTATATATTTACTATATAGACAATAACTGATGTATGTACATTAGAAGATATACGTAAAAATTGACAGACAACAAATGTCAGACTTTTTAAAAAATTTTACCCTAAATTTTATTGTCGAATTTAAATGTGTATTCGCGGTATTTTCGCGAAATAAGGTGAATTTTTCATCAGTAATGAATTATTATTATTATTTTTTTTTATCTTTATTTTGAAGGGAAATAATATAAATTATATACCATTAATGCATATATGTGTTAAAAAAAAATGATTGTAATTTTGTAAAGAATAAAAATAATAACAAAAATTAAATTGTTGGAGCAATATTTTGAGCTAAAATGAAATGAAATGAATAGAAATTAAATAAATCTAAATTTAATTGTACATTTTGATATTTGGATTATAATATGTACATATATAAATATTTTATTATATTTCGATTCATATTGTCTTATTTTATAGAAATAAAAAAAAAATTATGTATATATATATTATTATACCATATACCATAATAATAATTCTTTATTTCATTTACAAACTGATAATTACAATTTGTATTATTTCATTTTATGCAATTTAACATTTTAAAAATTAAAAAAACATAGTTAGGACATGCTAATGTTATCCAGAAGATAATTTTAATTGTTGAATTCTTTAGTTCAATAAGAAAAATTCAATATATACTATGTTCGAGTAATTAATCAAATTAAATATGGTGAGAATTTCCCAACAAATAAAATTAAGATTAAAAAAACAAATTTTTTTACAAGTTAGAAAAAATTTAAAAAAAAATTCTAAATTAAATCAAAAACAAAAATAAATATTAATTAACATCGTAAATGTTGAGACAAAGTTGAATACAACGTGTACCTACATGATCTAAAATGTCAACAAAAGCTAACAAAGGCTTGAGACATTGTTTTATGATCAAAATTGTTGTTGAAAATGTCTTTGCGACAAGTTTGACAGTATTTGACAGCTACAACTACCTGAAAAAAATATAAATTATATAAAAAATATTACAAAATAAAGTAGAACTCGCAAATTGATTCGGTGTAGTAATGTATCGACCGAAGGAGAACGGGTTCAAACCCCGTAAGAACCGAAAAATTTTTCAAATGGTGAAAATTACTGAAAAATGTAATTTTCTATACAACCACATCGGTTCAAATATAATTTAATAATTAATAAAGATATAATATAACTAATAAAAAATAATATAAATATATAATATGCAAAAATATATACCAAATAATTAATATAATTTAATAAAAAGGCCCACATTTCGAAAGGGAAAAGGACCTATAAAGTTGAACTACAGATTTATCTGTAGGATCAACTGTTAAAAATAAATAAATCAATAAATAAATAAATAAAGTAGAAATAAATTTACTTGGACATTTACTAAGTAGAAACCATTATGATATTAATAGCTCACACTATGTTTGACTGATTTTGAAATTTCGATATGCAATCAAAAAATGCAACCTATGGATAAGTAAAAGGATAAAAATGTGCGTGTATTGATGACATCGTAAATGTCTTAAAAAAATTTAAACCTGATTAAATGTCGAAAAACTGAGTTGCCAACTATATATGAGTAAAAATAAGTTGGCAACATTTGGTCTGTATGTTAACTCGCAAATTTATACAAATTTACATAAATTTATCCACATATTTGTATGTTAACTTTATTTGCACGCTCTTTACAAATTTTTGAGAAATTTAAGAGAATTTGGTGTTTAAAACGTGACGCCAGAGCTCTCTCTTAAATAAATTTTTGCAAATGAAATTTCTATTTGCAAAAATTTGTAAAAATTTACTGTCAAATTTTTGTTGTTGTTTTAAATGTCAATAGAATATTTTTCATATGAAAAGTAGTATACCTAAAATAAATAAAAAGTTGTATACCTAACCTGAAAACTTATTTATATAACTTTTTACCGAAAAAAAGACCAAAACCACGAAAAATTATTTAATTTAATTTTTTTCAACAAAAACATTCAATAATTTTACAAAAAATTTCAGAAAATTACTAAATTAATTCAAACTTAAAAAAATCTCATAACCTTAAAATCAATTATTTTTGGCATGAAAAAATTTGGCAAAATTTATGCAAATTTTGCGTATGTCTACTTTTGTTTGCAAAAGAGAAAGTTTTTACTATTCTCGCAGAATTTGATGATCACGTGATTTTTCCTCTAATTTGAAAATTTTTGCAAATAAAAGTTAACATACAGACCTATTGTGTAATGAGAACTTTGTGAGACATTGTATTGTCATACATTTGGGATGCAGGAAAATAAAAACCTCAGAAAAATACCATGTGTTATAGGTGTTAGGATACCTAGGTGTTAGAATACTTAAAAATAATTAAAAATTATGTTGAGGATACCTTTTTCAGTCATATTATCATGTTTCAAAAACATTCAAGCTAAAACTATTTAGTGAAATATTTTATATATCATATTTTAAAATTTTAGAGAATAAAAGGCAAATAGAACAAGCTTTTTGTCTTTGGAATTTTATACCATGTAGATCTGCAGAATATTAAACCTAGCAAATATATAATCATGTGGCTTACTTTATTTTAAATAATATTATAATTGATGATGAACATGATGAAATAACAAACCTCGAATATATTTTTTATGTTTGTTTTAATTTATGCTTTCAATCACAATGTAGGTTCATTCAATAACATGTGATTGCAATCAATCACAATCAAAAGCAATCCAAAATGTTCAAAATATCAGTAGCCAATCAAAATCCAGTTCAAAAAATATCATTTCCAATCACTTACAATTCATTTTTCTTATTGAACAAATTTTTGTGTTTTTGAAATTTCAAAATTTGTTTATAAAAAAAATGGATGAAAATTTTTAAAAAACTTAATTTAAAAAATTTTTTATTTGAATTTAAATTTTAAAAATGTTTTATTAAAATATTTTAAATTTTTTTTCTCAAATCTTTTTTCAAAAAAAATAAATATAATTAATTTTTGCCGAATACTTTGCGTCAGAATAATTTTCAAAATTAAACTTTGACATTCAATTCCAATCAATGATTGTGATTTTAATTCTGAGCGCAATCAGAAAATATCAGAAAATATCATTTTCAATCACGTCTATTGAACAAAAAAAAAATCAGTTTCAATCACAAATTTCCCCTCCAAATCGTGATTGAAAGTGATTGAAAAGATATTGAACAAAAAAACATGATTGCAAGTGATTGCAATCGAAAACAATTTGTTATTGAATGAACCATTATTCCCTTTTCCCCTATTCATAAAATCTTGAAAAAAAAATTCACTGTTACTATATGATAAAAAAAACATTGAATTTTAAAATTTTTTAGATATCCTGTAAATATACTGTCAAACCGGTCGCGAACTGTAAACGACAATTTTGATCATGAAGCAATGTTGCAAGCTTTTGTTAATATTTTAGATCTTATAGACGTTGTATTCAACTTTGTATTGAAACATTTACGATGTCAAGGTATATAACATATCGCCCTTTCTTCCTTTTTTTAATAATTTAACTGTAATTTAATTACATTTATAAATCCTCAACACTTGTATATATATAACATGACTAGCTTGTTCAAACAAAATAAGAAATGTAGACGCAACGCACTTAACGCTCACTAAAAAGTTTAAAAAAATGTTCAAAAAATATAATTTTGGGTTAGTAACAACTATATAGCAAAAGTCAAAAAATGAGCAACATTTTTGGATCAGCAAAGGATAAAATATCATGCCAAAATATATATAAAATATCATGCCAAAATTGTCCAAAACAGGGCAATCAAAAAGTCTAATTATGGTGTGATTCCAAGAAAATTTAAAGGAAGCCGAATTAGCAAGAATAAGAGGTACTACCAAATTTTGGTTGGCAATTGCTAAACATATAATTTAAAAATATCATAAAATTGATAAAATCAATTTAACATCAGTAAATAAACAAATTAGACACATACGAAAGTTTAGCAATTTCTAGGGAAGAGGTGTATAGATAGCAAATTGAACATTGATTTAAGAAATGGATATGCTCACCGCTATTTAAATGAATAAAAACCAATTTGTAATAATACAGGAAAAATATATAACTATTAAAGATTAGGATATAAAAGCAAAAAAAAATTTTTAAGGGAAATATGTTGCTTACGAAATATCGATATTGCTGCAATCAAATATTAAAAATTATCAATGAACCTGGCAACAATTAAATTATTTAAAATAAAATATATTTCAATTGTGTAGAATAATAATTATAGTATAAGTTTTAATCTTTGTAAAATTAAATGTATATAACTTGTATAGAAATGTGAATATTTGGGTAAATAAATGAATTGAATTGAAAAAAATATTTCTTTCATAATTAACATTATTACCAAAATTGTTTATATTTGCTTAAAAACTTTGCTTTTGAATTTCAAAAAATTAAAGAGTTTAGTTTTATTCCTTTGCTATACAGAATCCTTCGCATAAGTTTAAAAGTCATTAGACTCCTCAATGTAATTTAGTTTTAAAAATTTATAATATATAGTACATTTATCCCCAACCAGAGCCCTCCACATAATTGAACAGATGTTTATTTATATCATATAATATTATACTATTCATATACTATAAATGTTTACATATTAGTTAATAATAATCAAATTTATATGCATCGTTATGAGCCTCTCCACCTCTTAATTCATTTTAATTTCCTCACATTATTATTTGTTATTATTTTTAAAACCTTTCAACTCTAAATAAAAAAAAATTAAAAAATCATTTTAAACGAACCACACCACTATAGTTATACAAAACATAAAGATATGACAAGGACAAAAATATTAAAAGACAAACTTTTAAATAAGGCATTCTTTTGAATATACAACAACACTTTTGTTTTTATCATAATATGAAATGTATATAAAAGGACATTCTATCTATATAGTAATAAGTACACTGTTAATCTTATGTTCACTCATATAAATATAACACATTAAAAAAGGCCAAACAAAAATATAAAACATAATCATAAAAACAAAAGATACCCCCCAGAGACAACCCAGTGTATATGGATCCTTATATTTTTAGAAAATTAATTATGAGTATGTGATATGTGGTATAAAAGTACAAAATATAGTCTTTTAAAATAACATTCTTAACTCTTTAAATTTACTTACTTTAAAATCCTTTTTCTAGAAACACAAAAATAAGAAATGTGGTATTCTTTTGTGTCTTAACAATTGAGATATGAATTTTGTTTTTTTGTTTTTTTTTGTACTCTTAAAATTACATACTCTACAGATTATTTTTTGCATATAGATGAAGGAACTCATTATCCTTAATAATGTTTATGCGGTTAAATAAAAGTATGTGTTTTATGAGTATTTTAGTTAGTATAGAAAATTTAATATTTTAATTTTGTGTGAGATTTAAAAAAAAAAAAAAAAAAAAAACAAAAAAAAATAATTTGTAGGAATTGAAAGAACGAAGTTCATTTGATAAAACTTAAAACACTTTCGTTATGAAATGAATTTGTATAAATCTGAAATAAGTTTATAATCAAGTTTTGATTTTTATAGGTTCTGTAGGAAATACAAAAATTGGTTAAATATGAAAGCTGAAGATGAACTGACAGGATATATATTGGTTTGCAGACTATATTCATATCTGACCTTAAAATGAAAAGTCTCGCTTTATATTTTTATATAAATTAAGATCTGATTTGTTAATAATAACACACAGTACAGTTATATATAATGTATATAAATAGATTTAAATTAGATTTAGATTAAAATAGTATTTAATTTCTATTAAGATTAAAAATAGATATAAGATTTGTTATAGAGAGTTGGCCCACATTCTACCTGAAAAAATGTTCTAAATTTTGACAGGACATTTATGTGCAGTTGAAATAATAAAATTAAATTAAATTGAACACACTTAATATTAAGAAATAAAATCTTAATTTATAATAAAACTATATTTGGATATATGGAATCTAACTTTGGAGTTCCGCAACGATAATAAACATCAACCATCATACAAAGATTCGAACACGACTTAAACATTAAATTCATCACCAGTGTAATAGCTATATATAGCATCAGCTATAAACTCAAACTTCAAGCCCGTTACGTAATCATAACTGATAGAGGTCAGAAGAGAAGGCTAAAAAGAAGAATTCCTTGTGATTTAGAAGACATCGGCAAAAATAATAACAGAGGTAAAATAAATGCAAACCCGCAGTCAATCTGCATATTCTGAATTTATGAAAACACTTGTCAGATTTTCTGAATGCTGTTCATAAATGTAAACTGAAAGTCAACTTGACAGAATAAATTTTTACAATATTTTGCAGTAGTTTTCTTTGTTGTTTTGAGTATTTGAGTTTTTTGTTATTTTTTTTTTTTTTTTCATTATTTATTTGTTAAATTATTACTTAGTAACTAAATTATATATAAAACTAATTTTATTTTAACAAATTATATTAGATTTTAGATATTCATTAAAATGCTTCAATTTATAAAGTGTTTTTTAATGTAATAATTAATAGATTAAAATTAAGACCTAGCTAAATGCTGTCTGGTCGCATAGAGTTATATTATAATTGTTTGCTTATAATAATGAAAAAAAAAGAAAAACAAAAAAAAAATAAAGATTTTTTTTTCCGTTTTCTTTGACTTACAAGTTTTTTTTTTCAATTTTTTTTTCATTTTCTTTGACTTACAAGTTTAATTTTTAGTATTTTATATTTAAATGTTATTTTAAAAATGTATAGTTGGCACTAGAATTTATCAATCCCTATACAAATAATTTGCTGCACTAAATTCTAATGTACTTTCTTTTACAATTTAAAAAAAGGCTTAAAATATAGTCAAATACTTCTTCCTATACTTACTTTTCGGAAAAAGTATTTAGAATAAGCATTATAGCATATGATTTTAGGATAAGCACACATGCAATTTTTAATATCCTACTTTCAGTCATTTTTAATTGCCCAGACTAAATCGTAATAAAATATATGAGAAAGCAAGCATGGGTGATTAAAAATTGGCGATGATTAAAAAATAAAAAAATGAAAATTGAAAATTTTATTTTTATCCATTTTTGTTTATAAAAGATAAATAAACAAATTATTTCACGTCAATATGACACAATGACAATATTTTTTCTGCTGGGGACTTTTGAAAAAATAACGCTATAATCGAAAAAATCGAATTAATTTTCAACCTTTTAATTTTTCATATTTTCCCAGAAAACATGTTATAATTGATAGCTTTATTAATGCCTTCGACAGATATGTAATATCAATACTATAATATCAATATTGTAATATTCGAGATATTACCCCTTGACAGACATAAACGTAGTATTAACGTAGTATTCATTTTGACATGTAAAATGGAAGAAAAAATGTTTTTTTTTTTTTAAATTATCATTTTTTATAAATTTTATTTAAAATTTGCCTTTTCCTTAAATTAAATTTCAAAATTTGCATCCATTTTTTTATTTTTATTCATTTTGCATTTTGACTTGACAATTAATGAAAAATTTTGTTTAATTTTGAAAATGTGCAAATCAACTATTTTTTAGTACTAATTTAATTATTTATTTAACGATAGACTACGCTGATGTACATCATTACCGCATTGATTCGTAATATTATGCCTTTGTTTGGTAATATCAATACTACGTTAATATTGCCTTAATATCATGATATTAGGTGACACACATAAAGGAATATAACAATATCAGCAATATTACAATATCGATACTACATATCTGTCAGCAGCATTACATACAAAATTTCTAGTTATAACACCTCGTATAACTATAGTTAATCACTGTTAACATGTTATAGAGTATATAGTGTGAACAGGGTTATAAGCAGTTTTACTTGAAAAGTCCAAATTCGGTAAAGCGTCCACGATTCTTTATCAAATGTCGGCCACGCAATAAATATGTACATCGTTCTAGATAATGAATATACATATGTATATAATTGATTTTAATAACGATGAATCAAATGATGACAATGAACCGAATACTAAAAAGTCAAAATGTTATCCCCAAAAGTTTCGCGAATCTTGGAAAATGAAATATGGCTTTATTGGTAAACAATAGGTCTGTATGTTTACTTTTAATTGCAAAAATTTGCAAATGAGAGGAAAAATCATGTGATCATAAAATTCTGCGAGAATAGTTAAAATGTTCTCTTTTGCAAACAAAAGTAAACATACCCAAAATTTGAATAAATTTATCCAAATTTTTTCATGCCAAAAATAATTGATTTTTAGGTTATGAGATTTTTTTAAGTTTGAATTAATTTAGTAATTTTCTGAAATTTTTTGTAAAATTATTGAATGTTTTTGTTGAAAAAAATTAAATTAAATAATTTTTCGTGGTTTTGGTCTTTTTGTCGCTAAAAAGTTATACAAATAAATTTTCAGGTTAGGTATACAACTTTTTATTTATTTTAGGTATACTATTTTTTATATGAAAAATATTCTATTGAAAAATCAATTACCGGTCCGAGCAATTTTCAAAATATTGCTAACATAAGAAGATGTATTAGATTAAAATAATTAGTAATTATGAATTAGTCATAAGATTTTTTTTTAAATTTATTTTAATTTAAAATAATAAAAATTTGAAATAAAAGTGAAAATAAAATTGAATTAATTTTGATTGAACATAATTATGAATTATAACTACATTTTCATTGACTTTCTTTAATTGCATTATTTTTTCTTTCACCTTTTTCATGTATTTAGTACTTTTAGGAACTTATCTAGTACTATTTTTTTTTTTAATTTTAGTACTTTGAAAATTTTCAGAACATTATCACAGGTATAGAGCATCATGTGTAATGTGTCAATGAACTATAATTGGAATATATTGAGAGAGAGAACATACATCACATGCATTAAATTAGAAATACACAGATATACCTTGATTTTCGAAACGTCTTGTGTTTACATTCGTCAAATCAAAATGGTAACACAATGTATTGAGTTTATAAGCGCCTAAATTATGCATTCGCGACGCCTCGAATGTACAAAGAAGGTATCGAGAATTTCTGAAAGACATTTGTTTGACGTTGATAATAATTTGGAAAATTTAAATGTGGCAGGAAATAATCAATTGAGTGAATCTTTTTATTTGCTTTAATAAATAAAAAAAATAATAAATAAAAATTTTTTGTTTTCGTAGCAGACATTTTTAATAAGGAAAAAAAATAAGCACAAGAAAGAAATCTCACTAAATTCATGCTTAAATTTTCTTTTTTAAATGCAAAACAATATAATATTAATATAAAATATAACAATAAAAATATAATATTAATTAATATGTTTGGTATATTATTATTAATTTTTTCGTCAAATGACATTCAAAAAACAAATGATCGTAAAATTGCAAGAAGTGTTTATTAATATCAAATTTTACATTGTATAGACATTACAAATCAAACACATGATTTTAATATTGTGATAATAAAAGTTTAACAACCCGTCTCACAATCGTATTTTTTGACATTTCGAAAGTCTAAGTATCCGTTAACTACAATTTTATATTGTATAAGCGTTTTGTAAGTATGTAACATTTTCATATTACTCTATAAAAATCGTTACAAAATTTTTAATGACATTTTATTTAATTTTGACATACTTTTCTCTCTAATATTAATTGCGATTTCAACTTCAATTTTGTTTTCACTTTTTTCTATTTCCACTATTTTTTGTTCAAAACTTTCAAAATTTTTCTATATTTACATAAAACCATCATTGCAAACATTTTTTTATCATGTTTTCTTTTAAATAAAGTTTTATTTAATTACTTTAGAAAAATAATTTTAATTTTCAGAATTGTTGAATAAATTAATTATATAATCTCTTTCCTTTAATACCATTTTATTGAGAAACTTTTCTACAGAAATAGTCCTTGTTACAATCTTATAGATTATAACTATCTATAAATACAAAATATTCTCAATATTTAAATAATTCTGTTATTTTATATTACTTATATATTTTTAATTACATTATATTCATAAGTTATTTTACAAGGATATATTGTTATATAGAGATGATATAAATATACGTTATTGCTCCAGCTTGCGAACATTGGTATATATATGTATATATATATAGTATACATTTAATGAAAGTGACGGTCATGAAATAAATAAAATAAAGTTAAAAAAAATGTATAAAAATTAAAATTTACATTTAAATCTATGACTTTCGTGACTTACACTTGTATTAAATGTCAAAAAGTCTTAGAGAGTCTATATGTATATACAATATATTTGACACTGAAATTTACCACATTGTGAATATCCACCATTGAAAATCCCACGGGAAATCATATTTATGAGCGTCAAGTTATTCATTTCGTGTTCTCTACCGTCTTTGCAAATAGAATATGCATATTATTTTTAATTTATATATATATATATATATATATATATATATATATATATATAAATATATATATATATATTTAGATATTTTGTTTTCTGATCTCATTTATTTACATACTCATATACGACATTTCCCAACCCCTAAGCTTGTAAACTTTATATATATAGATATACATAGAAAAGTGTACATCTACAGAAAAATATTTTCAAGTTTACAAGATGTTCATTTTCTTATTTTTGATTTTTATATTTTTTTTTTAGCAAACTCTGACTTTACATAAAGTCAAAAGTTTTAGTTTTACAACTTAAGCCCTCATTCTTTCAATAAACAAAAAATAAAAAAATACTCAGCTAAAACGCGTAAAAAATATGCGCCTTTTTTAAATGTTTAATTATTTTATTGGTATCTTGACACCTTTCGCAATATAAATGCAAATTAACTATGAGGGATCCTTTTTAAAATTTTTTTTTTTTATTTCTTAAATTAAGGAATAAAAATGTTTTTTTTTTTTGGAATTTTAAATAGTAAAGATGATAATAAAAACAAAAAAAAAAAAAATATGAAAAATCTCGAAAAGAAATGGTTCATAAAAATTGTTGAACAATAAAAAATACAAGAAGTTGATTTTTTTTTTTTTTTTTTTTGAGTATCGGTGGAATAAAAAAAGTTGTCAAAATTAATTCAGGAAAATTTTTTTATATTTATTTTTTTAATGCGTTCAGCAATCAAAATTCAGTTCAGGGGTTCATCTACGTTTTTTTTTTTTTTTTTTTGTTGTTAATTTTTTTATTTGATAAAAATGTGACAAATAAATTATAATATTTTTTAGTCAATGTGTATAGCTCTAGAATAAAAAATGGAAATATGAATTAAGGATTTTTTTTTTTTAAATAAATTTCATAATGAGAACAGAGGGATACTCTTATAGTGAAATGTTAGGGTGACCTGCAGAATAAATTTAACAAAAATGAAATATTTTCAATGAAGATTACAAAATATATATCTTAGAAATGATTTTTTTATGAAAATGATACTCCAGGTTTGAATCATTTTCATATTTGAAGGTATATACCATTGTATATGTATAAAAATTAACCTACCTCAAAGCGATTCTAACCCTAGCTTTTACTACTTTGTATTTAGTCAAGCAGACCGCATTCATACCTATTATTTCATTTCAGTTAAATTGATATGTAAATTGTTCTAAAATGACAAATTATTTGAAGCAAAATGTTTAAGTAAAACAAAATGTTTAAGTCAATTGGTTGAATCCAATTTGTTACCAATTTTGTTGAAAACAAATTATTTGAAGCCAATTTTGCTTAAGCTAACCTATTGAAATTACAGTAACCACAAAACGTTTGAGCCAATTCGTTGAAGTTAATCTGTTGCCAATTTGTTGAAAACAAATTATTTGAAGCCAATTTACTGAACTGACACTAATAACAAAATGTTTAAGCCAATTCATTGAATACACTATGTTGCCAATTTGTTGAAGAACAACTGTTGTCAATTTGTTGAATGCAAATTATTTGAAGCCAATTTACTGAAATGACAGTAACAACAAAATGTTTAAGTCAATTGATTGAAGACAATTTGTTGCCAATTTTGTTGAAGACAAATTATTTGAAGCCAATTTTGCTTAAGCCAACCTATTGAAATTACAGTAACCACAAAACGTTTGAGCCAATTCGTTGAAGTCAATCTGTTGCCAATTTGTTGAAGAACAACAACTGATGGCAATTTGTTGAAAACAAATTATTTGAAGCCAATTTACTGAAATGACAGTAAAACAAAATGTTTAAGTCAATTTGTTAAAGCCATTCTGTTACCATTTTGTTGAAGAACAACTGTTGCCAATTTGTTGAAAACAAATTATTTGAAGCCAATTTACTGAAATGACAGTAAAACAAAATGTTTAAGCCAATTCGTTGAAGACAATATGCTGCCAATTTTGTTGAAGAAAAATTATTTGAAGCCAATTTTGCTTAAGCAAACCTACTGAAATTACAGTAACCACAAAACGTTTGAGTCAATTCACTGAAGCCAATCTGTTGCCAATTTGTTGAAGAACAACTGTGTTAACTGAAAACAAATTATTTGAAGCCAAACTACTGAAATTACAGTAACAACAAAATGTCTAAGTCAATTGGTTGAAGAATAACTGTTGTCAATTTGTTGAAGGCAAATTATTTGAAGCCAGTTTGTTGAAGCTAATCTACTAAACAAATTGTTAAAGCCAATTTGTTGAAGCCAATCTACTGAAACCCGTTCGCTATCAGTCAATGAAATTTTCTAAGTTTGATTTTGGTAAGTATAAGTGCTTGTTAGTCATAATAATTAAGTTCATTAAAAATTTAAAATTATATTTTTTTCTATTCAAATCTTTTTCGTTTTTTTTCGAGAACTTTGAAGACAACAAAATTATTTGTTTTCGGATGCACTGAGTGCTAGTTTTTATATATGAATACTTAAGCTACACTTAAGTTTAAGTATTATTCGACACTTAAGTTTCATTAAAAAAAAATTGAAATTTCTAGTTAAAACTTAAGAGTTGATTTTTAGCTGTCATTTTCGGTTATTTGCAATGGCAACACTTGTTAAAATGCAGTACAAGCGATGTGAAGTGACAAACAATAAAGTTTTTTTTTTTTATTTCATTTTCGTTGTAAACAAAGAATGTTTAATTTGAAAATTTATGTTTTATTTAATTCCTTGAATTTTTCAATAACACATTAAAATAACAATTTGACAACTAACAATTGTCAAATCTATCCAAAATTTAGGTGGAAATGGTCATTTTACAAAACTTAAGTGTCACTTATAAGTACGTTTTAAGTACCAACTGAAAAAAATAAATTTTTGATTTAAATGTAGCTTAAGTTTGATTTGATATTTAAGTGTTTATCTAAAAATTAGCCTTTAGTGTGTTATGAAACTGTTTCAATATTATTATTTTTTTTTTATAAATAAATGAAAAATTGAGTTTATTAAATTTTGTAATACAAATTATTCAACAATATAGTAGAGTATAGTTTGTAAACATATACCAATAATTAAATTTTCAAATACATGTTGGTGTGCAACGGCCCTAAGTAAGGCCTAAGCTCGTAGGATATACACCAACTGGGATTTCGATTTCTAATACCCACCCTATTGACCAACTAAATTCATACGATTTTTGATTAAATGTAAAAAGTTTAGAACGTTAAAGTTACCAAAGCAAAATTTATAATGTTCAAAAATGTAAGTATATATTGCCACTGCAACATAATACCAAATCAATAGAGAAGGTCTATCACTATAAATATCTTGGTATCACTATTGATGACGAATTGAGGTGATATGCTAAAATTTTTTAAATTAAACAATAAAAATTCGACTAATTATTGGTCTATTGAAATAATTAGGAAAAAAACTTCCTGAAGGTATACAAATTTTGGTATGTTGTACTAAACACAGTACCATTACGGGACTGGAATGTGTAGAAAAAATTTGGCAAACATAATTAAACTCGAAAAACAAAAAAAAAACAAAATTATTTGTGGGTTGATAAACAGAACTGGTATAGCCATAAAAACATAAAAAATATTGGATTTTGATACTAGAAAAGTTAACACTTTGAAACCCGACAAAAAAATTTCACTTCAATTGGCTTTACACATTACAAATATCATACGTAGCCGCCTTATATTTATAATAATAACAAACGTAGTATTATTTCTCCACCTAATTCTCAAATTAAATTAAAACGTCTTTTCTTCTTACTTTGGCACACCATAGAACTAACTATGGTCAATTTAAATCCATATTAACAGAATGTTAATATTGAGAAATAAACATAAGTCTCTAATCGACATCTCACTCTCAAAGTACAAAAAAACAACTACACCAACTATACACACCTATACTCGTATAACATCGATTGGTATTAAGTATTATTGTTAAATTATACATACTTAAAGTCTATAAATAACTATATATAAATAAATTTAATTGTATTTTGTATTATTTTTAATTTTTTTTTCTCAAATGTTAATTTTTATAGATGTAAAACTGCTTGATTTAAGCTTGATCAACGTTATTAGGTTTTAAATAGAAATATGACTTATTACACAACTCAATTGAGTACAAATATATAACATTTAAAACATATATACATGAAAACCTAATACAAGATCTACAAATAATAATGAGATACATCAATAATACTTAGATCAGTTAATCATAAATGACTACCATCAACAAAGTAACTGGCTACCATCAACAAGGTCAGCTCAATATAATATTTGAACTTTAGCGTGTTTGTCACAGCTATGGAAATATATATAGTTAGACCCTATATACTAAACACTGTTGTTCGAATATATGATGAGCTGGCAGATTATAAAATATTAGTTTATATCACTTGGAAATAGTTCTTTGTAGGTATAGACGTTTGAACGAACAATACTTTGCTAATATGAGTTGTGTAAAATAAAAATAATAATAAAGTCTGTCTTGGTTTGATAAACATACATATTCAGATCTGAGCTTTCAATAGAAATCAAATCACATTATAAAAATTATTTTGTATCTCTCATAAACCCCTCGTTTCAGTATTTTAAAGGGTCTAAAAATACAATTCATAAAACAAAAAAAAAAAAATTAATAAATGAATAAATAAAATTATGACAAAATGAGTCACACTTTATTTAAATAGTCACCAAATTAAAATAATTAACAAATAAAATTTCAAATTTTGTCACTTCATATATCATACTTTTTGAAAATTCACAATAATGAGCCTAAAATAAAAAATGGTGTTTTTTTTTATTGCGTGTGTTTTGCATACAAAATCACTAATCAAAATTAAATTCTTTCCAAACATTTTTTTGGTTGTTCATATACCATTTTAGTTATTTCATTTTGACGCGATTATACTTACATACTTGTACATTGTATGTTCATAATTGTATATACAAAACAAATTTTGAATCTCGACAAAACGTTTTTGTTTTTACCTGTAGTAAAAAAAAACATTGCTATCTGAAATTACGGAAGGGAAATTATACCACTATTGTAACTGACGATTTTATCTATACACCACTATGCAAAAGTCATTTTAGAATGGTTATTTACAATCTTAATCCCTACTTTTGATAAATAATGGACGAGTTTCAGTTGTTTTTATTTTGTACTTTATTTAATTTTTTAATTGAAAGGGCAGAGTTGGAACTAATTTATGTAAATATATAAAAGTGTAATAAAATTCCCAGCATGAAATCGAATTCACCAACCGAAGCATATAGAAATGTTGCCGTTTTTTTTTTTGGTTATTTATTTTTTTGTGTGTAAAATTTTTATTAAAATCATTTGAAATAAAATTAAACAAAAAAAAAATAATTTTTCGTAGATACAGAAAAAATCTCAACAAAAAGACAAAACTTAAAAATTTGTTGTTTACCAAGTTTGTTTATTGAAAAAATTTGGCAATTATATTTTT
The DNA here is from genome assembly GCA_963942445.1 of Argyra leucocephala. Lineage (NCBI taxonomy): Eukaryota > Metazoa > Arthropoda > Insecta > Diptera > Dolichopodidae > Argyra > Argyra leucocephala. The sequence continues at coordinate 1,739,823 of OZ012681.1, forward strand.
TAGTTCTTTTATTTAAAATTAGTGATAATATCGTTTTTTGTCTAGTTTATATTTTTTTTACATCAAATTTCTTCAAATGTCATATTTTTGTGTTAGATTCATACAAAAAAAGCCATGTTATAATTTGACTGTTTTTTACTTACGAAAATTAGTAAGAAATCAAAAAATAACGGTATCCATATTGTTCTTAAATTTCTGTAAGTTGTATGTTGGTTGTGGAACTAGTAAGTTTGGTCTATTAACGAATTTTCCTAAATGGTTTTATATCATTTTGGGACTCCTACAGTGTAGGGGTTGCCATTTGCATCTTCTGTTTGTTTGCATTATTTAAGAGAAAAAAGCAGCGCTTGGATTTCTTAGGAAATAGGAAAACTTCATATAGTTCTGTGATTCCGTTCTCCGGTTAAAATGTAGGTCTTCGTTAACAAATGCTTACACCTTTAATATGCAAAATATTTTGGCCCAGAATAATTATAGAAACAATGAACTCTGAGAAATGGCCAAACAAGAACTAATAGGCACTTAAATAAAGAAGGGAAAATGGAGTTGGATAGGCTAAATCCACAGAAGGGTTACAAATAATATAGCAAGGCAAGCATTAGATTGGAATCCGCAAGGCAAAAAAAAAATAGGTACACCGGGGAATATGACGCTGATCAGTCTATATAAGGAAATAGAAAATAACAACACATTGGCACATCTAGCACATAACAGAGTCAGATGGAACAGCTTTGTAAAAGCCATATGCTGCCAGAGTGAAGCAGAAAAAAAATTTCTATATTTGTACTGTTAATTTGAAAATTCGTCTGCTAACATAGTGCGCAAAAATTATCTGCAAGTTAAACTTTTTAAACAAAATGAAGAAAAAAAAAAAAATAAGAAAAGTGTGTTGTTTCAAATTTGACTTTTTTTTTCGCTGTGTAAATATTAATATTAATTACTATTTATTTCATTTATTCAGTTACATATAAGAAGATTAGTCTTTTAACCATTCGTGACATCGTAAATGTATCGACAACGTCGCCAACACGTTGACATATGATCTTATATGTCAAAAAAAATTGTTTACATTGTCACATGATCGGTAATTAATTTGACAGTGTATCCGAAGCTCATTTTCATGATCCGGATTGTTAAATTATGTATTCGAAAATTTGTTGATACACAGCAATGCCTCTATATCTTCTAGCCAAGTTACACGATGATTTTTCCGGAATATATCGAATTACGATTTTTTTTAAAAATTTTTTTTGTGTATAAATTTTTTTAAATAAAAGTAAAATTTGAGAAAAATACAATTAACACAAACAAGAATATTCTGAAAATTTTAATACCAAAAATTAAATACAAACACCATCAAAGGTTTTGCTCAGATAAAAAATATAAACAACAACAATTATTTACATGCTATTTTAATTCCGTCTCAAAAATTTTACTGTATCCACTATCCACCAGTTTTGTGTTCATTAGAACTTGATAGAAGTAAGTAGTTTTCATGCAGGGTAATAATAATTTTTTTTTTTCAAATTGAAAATTATGAATTAAAATGTTTTTTTATATTTTTTTTTAAATGTTACCAATTTAGATAAAAAATATTGAATATTTTTTCAAAAATAACACTATATCATAATTATAGGTTATTCATATAGTAAAATAAGATACCTATACAAAAGACAAGATTTATATGAAAATAAGATCCCATTTTTAAAGTTGCTCTCCCAGAGGCCAGGCTAGAAGATATAGAGGCATTTGACAGTATTGTTGAGTTTTTTTTTTATTAAACAAGCAATAAATAAAAAAAGATGGAGGAAGGAAAATATCATGTTTTAAAAATAAATTTAAAAATATTTTTTTTATTATAATTTACTTTAATTTTAATAGGAAATGGACACATGGAAGAAAGATGTTATTAGCCATAAGGCTAAGACAAAACAACAAAACATCAAATAAACAAAAAAAAATTTTTTTACGAAATTATCCATATAAAATTTTTCTTTCACAAAAATATTTCACAAATAGCTTATATTCAATTCAAATATTTTAAAAAGTTATCCACAAAATAGGTATCCACAAAGGAGTGTAATATTTTGACATTTGATTTGACGTTTATTTCAGATGCAATGTGTTTTTAGAGTGATCGGAATTGTAAACAAAGTACATTATGAATTGTCAACATAATGTTGTCAGTTTAGAAAATTTGACATATTATATTTGTATGTACATTGTAACGGTTAAAATTTTTTGGATATACATTTCGAAGCCACCACAACTCAAAATAATATATTTCAAAACTAAAGAAATTAAAAAATATAGTAAAAGAAAATAAGAAAGGAAAATACAAATATAAAATGCTTTAAACTGCAATTAGATTAAATTACTAAATTAATAAAAATAAAAATAAAACATATAGAGGTATATTCAAAAACAAATAACAATCAATGCTATATAGAAAAATTTACGTACTTAAATATAAGAAAATCTATTAACATATGCTTATCGTTTACTCGCTCTACAAATCCTACGTGTATTAATTATACCTTTGATGGTTCTATAATTAGACGAGTTATTGAATTTAATGATCTTGGCGTGACTTTTGATTCCAAACTAACATTTAACATACATATTAATAAGATCATTAACATCAAAGCAAACTAAATGCTTGGTTTTATAAAAAGGTGGTCTAAGGAAATTGATAATCTTTATGTTACCAAATCGTTATTTAAGACATTAGTCAGATCAATTCTTGAATATGCTAACCAAATTTGGTCCCCTTTTTATCGCCAACACATTGATAGAATAGAAAGTATTCAAAAAAATTTTCTTAGGTTTGCATTAAGAGCTTTAAATTGGAATAATACCTTAACATTGCCCCCCTACATTGAACGTCTTAAACTGCTTAATATGTATACTTTAGAAGGTAGGAGAACAGTGTTAGATATTGTTTTTATAACCCAAGTACTGAATAAACACATTGATTCACGTTATATTGATAACATTTAAGAAATACAATTAGCACAAGGGAACGATTTAGTCATGAAAACATATTTTCTATTACATTTCGTTTTCGTTTCACTGTAGCCGAATACTACACTTTATATCGAATATTTATTTCTTAACGAAATTTCGACATTCGAATTATTTAAATTAATTTATTTTTTTTTTTTTTTTTTTTTTAATATTCATTTATTTAGTATTAAATACTATTTAATTATAATTTAAAAATTTTAAATTAAAGCTTATGTTTAAATTCGGTAAAAAAATGAAAATGAATTTGAAAATTTAATTAAGAAAAAAAATTAGCAAAATAATTATATCGGAAATTTTACGTTTGAGCTGACAAAATATATTGTGTAACTTTAAATTTGAATTTATTGTAGTTCCTTTCCAGTTTCAGATCTGTGGGTAATTCATTAAACATCTTTAGACCACCATACATTAATTGATTTTTCGCAATTTCACTTCTAAAGAAATCTAGTCTGAAGTTGAATATATTTCTTAATCCATAATGTTGAACATCTTGAACGTATATGAGTTTGGAACTAAGATAATTCGGTAACAATCTATTTTTCATTTTAAATACAAAAAGTAGTACATGTAGACGAATTCTTTGCCTTATGTTGAGCCATTTTAACGTTTTTAACATAAAATCAATTGAGGTATACCCATATTGCATTTGAGTATGGTTCTCATTCCCCGGTTTTGTAGTTTTTGTAATCTTTCTATTATTTCATTATTTACAAATGCTGTAATAGTTGCACAATACTCAAAATGGGGCTTAATCATGGTACTGAAGATCCTTATAGTACTTATAATAGACAACTTATTTCTTATTCGACTTAAAAACCCAAGTTTTTTTGAAATTTTCTTGCACATAAATTTGCCGTGTTCTTTGAAATTTAATTTATTGTCCATTACTAGACCCAAATATTTGGTATGCTCAACTATTTCAATAATATTTTGATCAATTATGATATCATAATTACATTCACCATTTATAACCATGGCTTTAGTTTTGGTAATGTTAAGGCTCAGTTTGTTGTTTTTGAACCATTCAGCTAATTTTTTTAAGGTCCGAGTTGATTTTCCGAATAAATTCTTCTACAGAATCATCCATTACAAAGATCAACGTATCATCTGCAAACAAGGATATTTGCACAAAATCTACAACCTTCTCAATATCATTTATGTATAACAAAAAAAGTAAAACACCCAGCACTGAACCTTGTGGTACCCCAATTGAAATATCATTATAGTTTGAGAACTGATTGTTGACCTTAGTTTTTTGATATCTGTTGAGCAAATATGATTGAAACCACTTATTTTCATTTCCCATTATGCCATAACTTTCCATTTTTTGTAATAAAATTTGTAGATCGACTGTTTGAAATGCTAGTCTTAGGTCAAGAAATACGGCAACTATTTTATAAATGAAATAAAATTATTAAATTGTTTCTAGAAAGATTTAGCTAAGGGAAATATGAGCCTATCCATAACAGAATGCTGATAAACACAAACCAATACAACACAACCATAGATTTTGATATGAGTAAAGATATTGTAAAGAAATCCTTATTTAAAGTAATTTAATAATTTCATTAGGAATTTTGTGTTTTTTTAATTGTATAATTTTTATAATCTCTATTTTAAATTACTAATTATTGTATTCGTTTTATATTTTATTATTGTAAAATGGTTTTATTATAACTTTTAATATTGTACATTGTAAACACTTGAACTAAGTAGGAATAAATAAATAAATAAAGACGCTAACCATAGGGGTATACTGCCTGTTGAACTGAAATAATACATTTGCATGACTCTAGTCATGATGATTTCTAAAATAATCTCTGTTGAACTTAGTAAATCTGTTAAATGTTATGAACGTGCAAAATAGAGTTCGGGATAGAGGTCTAAAGAATAGTATGGTTGTAACAAAATAAGAAAGGTGTCTTAATCGACTCCTGTAACGATTGGTTCTTAAATGCATATTTATTATTGATAATTACGAACGAAGGTGTTAATGTTCGTCTTGAATTTGTTTAGGTCATAAATATAAAATTTGTCATGTTTTGGGAACACATAAGATGGAATTTGGTTCCACATTCGGGATGTTGAAGTTATAAACGAATTTCCATAACTTGTCTTTTGCCATCTAGGGATTTCAATGGTGTAGGGATGAGCACATGTTGCCCTTCGTGTTTCGCGGGGGAAACGCTTAAGTGGAGGTAATATAGATTTAATTTCCACTGAGCATGTGCCGATGCCTACGAGATATCTATAAAAAAGTGAGAGAGCTCCGACTATACGACGATGTCCAAGAGGAGCAAGATGGGCTGTCACATTTGGATACCTAATATGCTTAAGCTTTCAAACCGCTGAAGTTTATCTTCCTGAAACAAAAGAGTAGGATCAAAAATGGAAATTTTTCGGGAGATTGTACAGCTCTGAGTTTTAGAAGAGTTAAACTCGACTCTGTTTTTATGCCACAATTAGCTATTGCGACCAAATCGTGGCTGAAGGAACTAGCCATGATGTCTCTTTTGGTTGACAGAGCTGTGGATGTAGCTTCAGATTTTTTATGAAAATCCTAGGAGGCTACTAGGGTGCTGTCGTCTGCAAAGCTGTGGATTGGATTGAAAGTGGTTTGGAGCAAATCATTTATAAATATAAGGAATAGGGTAGGTGGGAGAACTGATCCTTGGGAAACACCAGCGTTTATTTGGAATTGATCGGATTTAAATCCGTCAACTAAGACTTGAATCGTACGATTCGAGTGGAAACTTTCAATCCATTTGAGAGAAGCGAGACCCAGGCCTACTGCTTGACATTTTGCTAATAATGCGCTATGCCATACTCTATCGAAAGCTTTAGAAATATCTAGAGCCACAATATTTGCTTCACCCGAATTGTGCAAGCAAATATTTAGCTTCTCGTTAAGGTATGTCATTAAATTACCGGTGGACCGGTGGGATCTAAATCCATATTGCCTATCGTGGACAATACCTTGGCTGTCAAGATATTTGGTCAGCTTTTTGTTTATTAAGATCTCCATCACTTTGGAGAGGATCGATATTATAGCTATAGGCCTGTAGTTGAAGGGATCGCTTTTGTCGCCTTTTTTGGGAATTGGGTTAACATGCGCAATCTCCCATTGAGTTGGGTATACTCCTGTAGAGTAAGATAAATGAAATAAGTTGTGCAATGGTTTGGAAATAGCGAAGGCTATATGTCTTAGAACCATAGCAGGGATGCCATCGAGACCGTTAGGGTATTATTTAAAATCACTCCTAAATTTTTAGATTTATAATAACGATTGTAGATTTTGAATTGCTAATTTATCCATTTACATAGTAATATAGGGTTTGTAGAGGACACAATAATTAAAATGATGTACTCCGTTCGAGTGTTGTATTAAGTAGAGATTTATTATAATAATTTTATCTTAAACTAAGTATACATATTACAATTTACATTTGTATTAGTATAATATTAAATCTACAGTTAGAACTATTGCATTTGAAAAAGCAAGATAAACACTCATTTTCCATGGGCAATCCATTTTTAAGTATTTATCAAGCTCTGTCAAATAGGCACTACAGGTTATATAAATGTATCAAATTCCATAGAATAAACAATCACTGTTTGCGATTTAGATGCATTCAACTTTAGCCTATTATTTTTATTTAATATAGGCTTTAAAAACAAATTACATTCCCAATTTTTATAGAACTCTGATAATGTAAACTCTACTTAAAACTAATCTTAAATCCTAAAAATCAATTGAACAAATTACAAAATTAAATTCCAAGAAATTTATTGGAAATATGAGCATTATGAGTTTCCTGTTTTAATACTGTCATTGTAATATTTATTATTATTATTATTAATTCATTCTATTTATTCCACATTTGACTTGACAGGAATATATTTTTTTATTTTAATTTCTTTAGAAAAAAATCTATTTTTTTTTCTCTTTTATTTACCAAAATTTTTTAAAAATCATTTTCATTGAAAAAGAAAAGGCACGCAAAATATAACAAAATTCCAACTAAAATATTTTGGGACAAAAATCATACTAATTTAAAAACAAGAATGAATATTCTTGACCAGTCATCACATATTAATAAATCATAAAATAATTTAAAAGATGACACATTGAGCATAAATCAAAACACAAAAAAAAAAAAAAAATATCCACGATGAAAATCATTTGTTTTCTTAAAAAACAAAAACAAACAACAAAAAAAAAAAAAACCAGATAAAAAAACAGGAGTACGAATTGAAATAACTTTTCCCATTTTTATTTACAGATTTAGAAAAGAGAAAACAATCACTAAAAAGCAAGAATTTGTTTTTTTTTGTTTTTTATGTTTGTTATAAGCGATTATTACACCTTTGTTACGCTCAACGCTCCTATGCTTGCCTTCTTTATTCTTCTTCATGTGTTTGTAATAAATACAAACGTCAGTTGGAAATAAAGATAATGAGAAAATTTCAAGAAACTGCAAAAAAAATTTAGCAAAACGATTGGGTATATATACCCGTTCCGTGTATATATATACATCTGAATATCCAAGGGATATTTGTTATTTTTTCTATAATATGTCATCCGAATTATGAAACCAAATCAATATTTTGTCTTGCTCAAAGAATACAAAAATGAAATTTCTGAAATGAAAAATCATGATGATGATGAAAACATATAGTCATAACAAAAGCATATTGGGCTTATTTACTTTGAAGAAATAATATATATATATATATAGAATTTAACATGTACGACCACCAAAGTTGTGGACACCCCATTGCCTCCCATGGGTATATCTGGGGTTATATAAATATAGTATAAAAATCGACATCATAGAAGAAAATCTAGTAATTTTATTTTTTCTTGTGTATTATCTTTCAGTTCTGGTAATGTGCATTACAAAACTACAAAAAAAAAAAACAAAAAAAAAAAATCAATCAATTCTTATAAAATAAGATTGTTGCAATACCTTAGTGGTGTGGCATATAAAATAGATGGAATGTATCATATTTTCAGACCTTGATTACACCACAAATGGATCTTTGGATACTAGAGATACAACAAAATTGCAAAAATATAAAAACAAAAAAAAAAAAAATTGTTGTTTTTATTATAAAAACTCATTCTAAGGACTTTCAGATCTTCTTCTTTATTATTATATATACGTACATGAATAATGTACGATTTTGTATTTTACGTTAAATAAAATTCCACAAAAAATTAAATAATAATGATAATAATAATAATAGTAATAATAATGTTCTTGTATAACTAATGTCAGAATTGCAATTCTTATTATACAAGTTCCACATAAACATTTCCAATTGAATTACAGAATTTTGAATAAATTTAATTCCAAATGAGTATATATAAGAATAATAATACTTGTATATATATACCTATACTATACTTATATGTATATAAATTTCTATTTGAATTATTTTCTTAATTTTGATCACGTTTCTTGGTATTAGCAAGTTTATTATCTAATAAGTTAATGGAAATATCGTTCTTAGCATTCTTTTTAACACCATCATCATTAATAAACCATTACTGTACATTACTTTTTTTTCATTCTTTTATTTGTTTTTTATTTGATTTAATAATTTTTTTTAATTAAATTCCAATTATTGCATTATGTATCTGTGTAAGATTAATTAATTCAGTAGATATTTTTTTTTTTTTTTTACTGCAAATATTAAATTTTTAATTCATAATCCGAAATCATTTTGTTAACATCAGGTTTATTTTTTATTAAATTAATAAAAAAAAAGTGTGAAAAATATTTGTTAAAAAAGTGATTTAATTAAAATGATTTTTTTTTTTTTTTTTTATTGTCACTTTAGAGGAAATTCTTTTGTGAAAAGATTTCTTTGCCAAGATAACAAAATTTTTGTATAGAAGAGATAGATTTCATTTAGTGTATAATATAGAGTGAGAACACCGGAAATTGTTTAAATTTTTTTTTTTTTAATTTCATTCAGTTTTTTTTTTTTTTTTTTTTTTTACTAATAAATAAAACAAAATATTTATACAATTTGTGTTTCTTGTCACTCCAACTCCATTGAGATAAAGCACGGGGCTATATTGATAGATTGGTATTATTAAATTGATATTCTATGAACTATATAAGAAAATTAATTCACGTGAAAATAAATGGAAAAAAATAGTTAATTAAATTATAAATAAATTAAAATAAAGTAAATGAGAAGTCTCTATATAGTAGTTGGAAATATTGTGAATGAAATTTCAGTCAAAATTTAAAAATTAAAAAAAAAAACGTAAAACTATATTAGATGGCGTAGAAAAGATAATAGAATGATGATGAAGAAGTATTTATCATCTTTATAAGAATTATAAATCAAAATAAATTTTATGCTGAATTAAATTTTATACTGTTGGATCAATACTTAGAGCAAGAATCAAACTTTTATTAGAGACGAAAGCTTGTTACAATTGATAGTGCAATGCAACAGGTGTTTTTTTTTTAGAATGATAGAACTTTCGATAGGGATAACTGTGATTTGACAGAAGATAGAAGCCATGTAGTTTTGACATTTCTGTTCAGTAAGCACTGACAAATTATCATGGAAAGACTCACGCCGCAACAACGTTTACAAATTGTTGAAATTTATTTTCAAAATCAGTGTTCTATTCGCCAAACTCAAAGAGTACTTCGTGAAATTTATGGTTTACATAATCGTCCATCAGAGCAGATTATTCGTCGAACTATCGATAGATTTCAGACAACATTTTCTCTTCTCGATGCAACAACAACAACAAGACAAAGAACTGTTCGTACCGAAGAAAATATCGGTGTTGTAAGAGCTAGTGTTGATGAAGATCCAAATTTGTCTATTCGTCGACGTTCACAACAAGTTGGACTGTGTGCAACCACCACATGGAAAATTTTACGTAAAGATCTTGGTCTACACCCATATAAGATTCAACTGGTTCAAGAACTTAAGCCACTTGAACATAATAAGCGTCGTTTGTTTGCTGATTGGGCTCTAGAACAGCTTGAAGTTGATCAACTTTTTTATCGAACAATTGTGTTTAGTGATGAAGCTCATTTTTGATTGAACGGCTACGTAAACAAGCAAAATTGCCGTATATGGAGCGAAAACAATCCTCAAGAAATTCTGTAGGTTTCATTGCATCCCAAAAAATGCACCGTATGGTGTGGTATACACGCTGGAGGTATCATCGGTCCATATTTCTTTAAAAACGATGCTGGAGCAAATGTTACAGTGAATGGTGCTCGTTACAGATCAATGATCGATGATTTTCTGTTTCGAAATTTGAATGGTACCGACCCGGAAGTGTTTTGGTTTCAACAAGATGGTGCTACACCTCATACTGTTACGGCAACAATTGGTTTATTGAAAGAAAGATTTGGTGATAACATTATTTCGAGAAATGATCCAATTAATTGGCCTCCAATCATGCGACATAACACCGCTGGATTATTTTCTTTGGGGTTATGTTAAGTCATTGGTTTATGCTGATAAACCAGAAACAATAGATGCTTTGGAAGCTAACATAACACGTGTGTTATTGATGAAATAAGGCCTGAATTACTCGAAAAAGTGGTCCAAAATTGGACTGATCGAATGCGGTTCCTCAGAGCTAGTCGTGGTTGACATATGCCGGAAATTATTTTTAAAACCTAAATGTCATAAAATTATCTTCCAAATAAAAAAAAATGTGTCTTTATTCTTAATTTAAATGTGTTTTATTTCAATTTAAAATTCTATCGCTCTAAAAAAACACCCTTTATCATCACCCACTTATTAGTTAACTACGGTTTCAGTCTATTGAAGAACCTCTGAAGGTATATTTCTTTAAACAAAAAATAAAAAACGATTTTGCTGTAAAATAAATGGGAAGTATTGTTTCATCATCATCATTGATCCTGTCGCTTCTCTGCCGAATGCATAGGGCATCAACAAAGCTTACTCCATCGAACTCGGTTTTGAGAAAGCGACTTGATTTCACTTTAAATTTTTTTTACTTGCTTCATTAATTCTGTTCGGCGCCACATTACTATTTTTGGACGACCACGATTTCTTTGATCCAGCGGATTCCATTCAAAACCTGCTTTTGCACAGTCTTCTATTGATCGGCGAACTGTGGTGCCTATGAATTTTCGTTTCCTACGTTTAGTCATTTATCTGATTCCTTCAATTCTTGCTCATTCCCACAGTTAATTGTTGAAGATTTTCTCCGGCCAGTATATTCGGAGAATTCGTCTCAGACATTTGTTAACAAATCTGGATCCGCGTGATGATTCTTTCTGTTGTTTTCCATGTTTCGCATAAAAGAACTGAGAAAACGTTAGTTTTTAAAAATTGAAGTTTCAGGTTTTTTAGGAGAATTATTAATTGACTGAAGCAGCCAAGGGAGTCTTATACCTAAAAGCCACTGTTAGCTTAATTAGAATTAAACACATATTAGAGCATTACAATATTTAACGACAATAAAAATGCTCAACTTATGGCTGTTGATAATAATTATTAACAATAGAAACAAACAAATACGTCACCATTTTATCAGAACCGTCATAGCAGAGGGAGATATACAAATCAAATACATGCACACTTCCGAAATGTCGGGTGATATGTTTTCAAAAATCATTACTGCTGCAAAAGTAGAAAAATGCTTTGCAATGATAAATATGGGTAGGTATATTTATGAATTAGTCATATTACATCGAGAGGGGTGATTGTTAGGAGTTTTACAACTATATATGGTAATTCTAATCTCGTAATTCTTTATTTATGTCAAATACATCATCATGCTATATTTGGAGATGGCACTTATAATTTATATCCATATTGAACTGTATTATTAATCTTTTACCTCTAAATAAATATAACTAGAATCAAAACTAAGTTAGTACTAATTGTAAAGTTGAAAAAAAAAGTCAGAAATGAAAAATATTTAGTTAATTAGTTTTACATGCGATGCGTAGTCTACTTTAAAAGTTAACACGCTTATATAGTTGCTCAAAAATTGTAATTGACTTTACAAAGCAATCTGGTAATTGACTTAAATATGTTATATAAACAAGGTCGTGGGATTACTCCAATTTGGTTCATTTCATCATAAAATTTAAAATTTCTGAGGTTAATGTTTTACTACAGAGTATCGATGTAGAAAAGAAATGTTTGCAATTATCCGATGGTCAAATAATGACTTTCAACCAATATGTTTAAGACTGTACTGAATGTAAAGACAATTCCAGTAAAAACAGACAGTGGACAATTCCAGTAAAAACATCTTATTGCGTAACATAAAAATTAACGGTGAAAAGAGCAATGAGAAGACTATACTTGACTGGCATATTCAAGGGTAGGCCTTGCATAGGTAACAAAAAGATTTTTTGAGCGTTAGGGATCAGATAACAATGTAGATCAACGAAGAATTAGCTTTACTCAATATCTGATTATAATATGGCTTGAAGCTCAGTTTACGGTGAAGTGTGATCCCTAGATACGTCATGGAATTTAATCTGATAAACGAACATCTAATCCTGTATCTTTGAAACATCTAATCCAGTATAAAAAAAGCATATTAATATCCCGTAAAAATTTAACAAATTTTGTTGACAAAAGTCAAAATTTGTAAATTTGAAAACTTGTAGCTTATAAAGCACAAAAATTGTATCAATGGGAAATTTTCTTAACTTTTCTGCATTTCCTACTCTTAACGCATTCACTGCCAAGGCCGTTTTCATAAATCTAACGTTAACATTTTTAAGTAATACGAGATATCTCGTAGTTTGGCCTACTTATACAAAATTTCATTTGGATATGCCAACACGAGATAAATCGTACCTTATTTGTTCCATAATTTCTTATTTGATTTTAAGATAAACAAACAAAAATGTAAAAAAAAAGAGCATTCAACTTTATTTCAATAAATAAAACATGACAAAACAAAATATAATTAATTTTTGTTATTATTATTCTTCTTAATATATGTATATTAATTTTGATGATAAATTTTAAAACAGTTGTTCACGCAAAGAGCTGGCTTTTCAGGGCACTCTGCACAAATATACCTCGTTTCACATCTTTCGTTTTCTTTATAACAAACACGACATGGCTTAGTTGGGTTATTTTTCTTTTCCGTTAGTGGAATTGATTCCAAGTAGTGAAAGTTGTCTTTAGTTTCGATGCGAGCATCATCAATGTTTTTAGATTCACCAGCTAAGTGTTCAATAGCCTTTTCTCTAAATTGTAATATTGACAGTTTTTTGTTTGAATTATTTTGGGTGTAAAGTAGCCAAGCATTATGCATAAACATTTCGAAAAATTGAAACCCAAGTTTTTTGTACCATCGCACAGATTTTCTTAATGATGAATAATATGAAATGTTTTGATCGCTACGATCTACTCCAGCCATTCACAAGGTGTAGTCCCGAACAATATCCGGTTTTATGGAGATTTTTTTATTTCTATTCATTACCTCCACCATGTTTCCATAGTGTTTGTTGGATATAGTGAGTACGTCCCTTTTGTCTTTCCACTTACAAACTACGACCGAATCTAATCGAGCCCATGTTGATTCGCCTTTTTTAAGCTTTTTTTGAATTACATTTTTCGGATTTTCTTTTCTATTGGCCCTCAAAGTACCACACACATACGTAGATCTATTGGTTAAGGTTTTTGTTAAACCCACGGAATTATAAAAATTATCCATGTAAAGATTATATCCTTTGTCAAGAAAACCTTTCATTAGGCTCATCACAACCTCACTGGCATGATTTTTACAACCGTCAACTTGTTTTCCTTCATAAATTTTTACCCTCAATATCATTCCTTTTGATTCGCAGAATTCAAATAATTTTATCCCATATTTATGTCGTTTGTTTTTAATATATTGGCGAAAAATTAATCGGCCTCTCCAAAAAACCATGGACTCATCAATACACAAGTCCTGCTTTGGATGGTAAATGTGATCCATTGTATCATTGAAATGTTGTAGGATTGGCTTTATTTTAGATAAACGGTCGGCGGTTTGATGCTCGTTGTTTGAAAAATGAAGAAATCGAAGAAGCATTTGAAACCGATTTCTTGATATTCTGTTACGGAAATATTTCAGACCATAGGGTTTACTTGTGTTCCAATAATGTGATATACTTGGTAAAGTGATAGGCCCCATGTGTAATAATAATCCAAAAAACACTCTAAGCTCTTCATTGCTTGTATCTTTCCAATTTTTTGAACGAGATGATCTCAGCAATGATGCTTTACTAATTTCTTGATTGGCATAAAGGTTGGTTTGTTCAACCAAGTAAGTTAAAAAGTTTTCTGTTAAAAATAAATCAAAATAATCTCCAGATGTTATACAATTTTCAGAAACATTTACAAATGGTATCCCTTTAAATGGAAACTGAGGAGGATCTTGTTTTATTTCACTCCAATCATTATCTGAAGATGTTATATTCTCACCAACGCGAATTCGTTTAGGTGCGATATTTTCAATATCACTGTCAGACTCAGAACTTTGACTGTCAGAACTGCTACTTTCATCATCATTATCATCTAACAAATATTCATCTTCACCAGCAGAAAAATCGTTGTCACTAGATACTTCTAAACTATCTAAATATTTTTCTATGTCTTCATCCTCCATTTCAACACGATAAAAATTTTATTTAAAAACAAATACTATTTAAGAAAATCAAAAACAACCTTTAATCTCCAAAATCTAAGCACGACTAAATTTTATATGTATAAAAATTCAACTTCAATAAAGCATTACTTTTTGGGGAATTCCCAATTTGATTTGATAAAATTTGGAATTGTTACTGTTTGTTTTTTTGAAAAAAGCACTTTTTCCATGTGCCAAAATGAAATAATAAAGTTAATTCAATAAGCCATATCGAAACTATGTTCAATATAATCGCAAAGTTCTTGGTACGAGATAACTCGTAGTTGGCAGTGAATGCGTTAAAATGGTGGTTTTTATATGTACAAGACAAAGCAGGTATTCTAATTCAAGTGAAGTGCGCTATAGCTAAATAAAAATTTACAAATTTTACCCCCACAATCCAAATTATTAGGACTAAACATAATAGTAGTTTGAGTAGTTTTCTGCCCATATTTGACCCCTCGCTTACATAAAAGTATATATTACGAATTTTATTACAACAACTAAATGAAAAAGACTTAACTTAATCCTCATATAGTTACAGAGCATATAGTAACAGGTTCTTTAAAAAATATTCAATTTCATATTTGAAAACAATTTCTAAAAAAAATATTAATTTATTATTTGAAACGTACAGGTTTTATTTAATCAATTTCTAATTTAATGGTATCTATATATAAAAATAGAAAAAATAAATTGTTATTAACTATGTTCACCAATCATTGAATTACAAAATAAAAATTAATCACCCCGTGCTCCGTGAATTTTTACTATACAAATCCATTTTATGATAAAAATTAATATTTTCCCGCAGAATAATATCCTAAAAATGCAATCAATTCAACAATACCAAAAAAAAAAAAAAACAATAACAAAATAAAAACATAACAAAAATCTAACAAGGAAGCATCATTATCATTTTTCTGTTGCTTTTTTATTATTGTTATTCATGATTCACCCCCTTCAGAAAGGCGTAATAACACTCGTTATACAATATGAATGAATGAATGTAACCAAAGGCGCGTATATAACATCAGTACATATGTTAACGTAATTACACTCTTCAAAGTTATCCCCTCGCTTGTATAATACAATTAAAAAAAAAAAACAAAATTAAAAATTAAAAACAAAAAAAAAAATCTGCCAGGACCTTTTGGGTAAAATATATTTTTATACATATATATATATATATATACGTATAATGTTTCATATGATTTTACAATCAGAAGGACAGTATATGAGATACTCTTTTAAGGTAGATATACATATATATGTATACTGGTGGTATATTGTATATATTGTTTTTGTTTTTATTATTGAATAATGCAAGTTCTTGACAGCCAGTTTGGAAAATTAGAAATTGATTAGATAAAATGGGAGTGCCATATGTCTAAATAAATATCCTTTTTATTATATGGACAGAAGATGTAAAAATTTATTTTATTTAATAATTCTTTTGTTCTCCTCCAAAAAAAAAAAACAAAAAAAAAAATAATAATAAATTAAAATTATTGTATTTATTATTCAAATTCATAACTGTTTGTGATTATTTATACGATATAAATATATATAGTTTTTATTTGGTTATAATAGTGGCCTAAGGAAATTTTATGATATATTACAATATTCAGCTAATTAATGTTAATTGTTTAGTATGAAGTTATGGTGAATTTTGAATTGCTTTTGCTTTATTGAAATTTTTTTATTATATAAGATTATTGAGGGCATTACGTACTTAAACTTCAGTGTCAGGTTATTTGGTTTTGCATGAGAAATTATTAAAAACATTATTTTAACTTGTTAAATTAATAGATAGATAGATACATTTTAAATTTCGGAATGAATCTGCCCCCTATCTGTCCCCGCAGCCGCAAATCGGCTTATTGTGATAACCAGTGTTTTTTAGTATGTCTTTGAGTCCTTAAGGGTACCTGATATTGTGATCACACTGAAACAGAATATCATTCAATGATATTTATTTATTTATTTATACTGCTTAGCACAAACAGTTTACAAAAAAAAGTTATTACACATTTGCTACAAATCACATTAAAAATTGATAATTAAAGCTAAAATTAAAATTGAATAAATAATTACATACACTCTAATAAAACAACAAAACATAAAAAAAGCATAGCAATATCCTAACAATATAGCGATTGTACAATTTTTGCTTTTGGGAATGTTTTGATAGTGTAAAGTCAATATTAAATTTATGTTTGTTACCTATAATAAGAATTCTATATTAATAGGTTCATATTTGCCATAATTAGTCTTATGATTACTGATATTAAATAAATTGAATGAGCGAAGATGGTGCAGATTTCTAATAGTGATATTGCTGGAAATGAAAGTTGATTTGACATTGCCCTTTACAATATATCTATAATAAAAATAACATCAGAAACCTCACGTCTAAAGTTCAATGTAGGCAGATCAATTATTTTTAACCTTTGCTCATATGGTGGTAAGATAATAGAATTAGACCATGACAAGTGGCGTAAAGCGTATCTAAGAAAGTTGATGGGTAAGGTATGATAGATAACTTCCCAAGTGGCGAACTCTGCTACGAATAAAAATAATAACAGCAGTACTGACAATAATAACAGTAAATATTTTAAAAACAACTGGTTTTTATGACCATCAGTTACTGAAACGATGAATTTTTGCTGTTTTTTTTTTATTTCTATAATTCTAGTTCTCCACAGTCTAGTTTTACCAACTGTCAATTAAAAATGAACAAATTGTTGGAAATCACACTTGTTCTATTCAAATAAAATTAACAATTTCCAGCTTAAAAAATTTTCAGTGTAACATTCAAAATTTGTTTCGGAAATTCATTTATTGTAATAGTTGCTAAAACGTGGAGCATGCTTTCATCTAATGTGTTCCCGTTGATAGTAACGCTCCATACAATTTACAACTTTTCAAAAAAAACCTTTTCAGGTTCGTCTCTAACTTACCTATATCAATTCTCTTGTATCATCTTATTTCCCTCTTAATCCTTTTCCCATACCCGAACCAACATTAATAGGTATGATTTCCTATTATTTGGGTAGTATGTAAAAAAATAACAAGTATGTTATTCCTTTCATGATAATTATTTGCATGCATTTTAATTTGATAGGATAGATAGAACTGCATACAAACCATTTACAATCAGGAGAGCCTGAATATGTTTCCTTCGCCTTTCAACTGATCTCATTGAAAACGCATTTCTCGCATTTTGCATTTTGTTCCAACTTAATCGGTTTACTTAGTTATTGAGGTTACGGATTCAAACTTTTTTAATAGACTATGTTAATTTCCTTCGGAAAGATGACAGTCGGATTCATATAGTAGGTTTTGTACTAATTTTCTTAATTCTTCCAATGCTTTATTACAAATGGCTATCGTTTTACTTGTTGACTTTCTGCCTTGTTTTAGATATAGATACAGGTAGATGCGAATGAGTATACCTAAATCGGCACACTTAGACAAAGTAGGTCTATTGTGATATCACAGAATCTCAATTCAGGGGTCCTAATTGTCAAAACTGATGTGAACTTTTGACAAAGTGATGAAAGCATTTAATTTTCATACTTGCAAAATCACTCTAGTCTAGAAATTAGACTCCTAGATTGGTTTTTTTTTGTGAATTAATGCCAGACAGATGCAAACAAGGTGATAGGACTGTTTTGTCCTCTTCTTTATATTTGTATGTACCGCAGAAATTTTTTGAGTGGAGCCCAAGCATTCTGGCATGTTTGCGTATAATCCAGTTGTCACCTGTAATAATCCCTACCATGATATGTATTTTTTTGGACAATAGTAGGTTAAGGGAACCTTTATGGTTCAATATGGACCAGATAAATTAATCTACATTACACTGAGGTCTATGTATTTGCTTTGCAGTTGGAAGCTGTTGTTTCTTTATTAAAATGTTGTTAACACGTAGTTAGAGGTGTACTCAAATTGCACCTTTCTGTAAGTATCTCTGAGACTGCTCCACTTTTCCTGGAATCCCACGTAACATTTTATTGTTATAAAAACAAAATTAGTGCTATAAGACTCCTATATGACTCCCGATAAGCACTAAAGGTGTTATAATGATGATTAATATCTATTTCCCTTTCTAATGAAATAAATATAAACTCCATAATATTATTTTAAAATAAAAAATAATACCTATCTCACTCTCGCACAAAATAAATTATTTCAAATGAATTTAATTTCAAAATAAAAACATATACATTAATATACATATGTACACTAATCCTATAACAATATTACAGCAATTGCTCCGGTACCATACAGGATTTTCTATTTTAGTGCTATAACGTATTTATAACGTTTCGCAACAATTGCGGGCACTCAAATTAATCCTAATACTGTAATAAGAGTGTTTATAATAGTGTTATAAGAGTGCGTAAGAGTCTTATATCAATAAAATTGTTACGTAGGATGTCACTATGGCTCCGCAACTAAATTGTTTTGCTGTAATATGTAGGTTAAAACTATACTAAAGCTAAATGTGACTAATACACACTCATCGATATAGTTTCAATATACACTTTTATAATGTTCACACTCCCATGTACAACTTTCTCTTCAAACACAATGAAAATTTCGATGAATAGAAATGAAAATGTAGAATTTTATACTTAATAAAAATATAAAAATTAATTTATTCAACATTTCAGTATAAACGGGAGACTTAAAAAAATACTCCAATAGTACCAATTTAAATTTCTCATTTTTTATTTTCATATTTTTAATAAAATTAAATATAAAAAATAAGGACAAAAGTTTTGTCATTCATCGTATATTAGAATGATTTTTCCCCAAGAAGGGCCAAAGAAGAAAAAAACTCTACAATGATGTCAATGCGAGAAAAAACATTATTTAAAGTTTAAAGAGCTTTTATATGTTAAAACATTTTTTTTTTTTATGAGTAGAAAGTTTTACTAAAATGATTAGAAACTAAAAAAAAAAAAAAAAAAATATTAAAATATGTTTACTTCTGTTTTAAGGATCAAGAATTTTTATTTACAGAAACAAACAAAAAAATGTTTTTTTAAAAATAAAATAACATAAAAAACTGTTATAGATCCCAGAAGATACGTTAATGAAGAATGGATAAATAAATTTTTTAAATAAAATAAAAACTTTGGATATTTTTTGTTTTATTATAGAAAGTTAAGTGCGTAAATTCATCTTAAATTTTATTGTTTTAGATTTTGAGTAAAACTTTGTGAAATTTTTCAAAATTTAATTCAATGTACATATTTAAATTAACTGTTATACAGGATAGTACGCTCGATGGTAAAAATAGTTATAGGGCGGAGGGGGAGGATTCCTCGGAGAATTTTAGGTAAAACATTGTTCAAGATAGGGGTCTATTTCTAAATTTAACCTGCGCTATAGAAGGTTAAAGAAAATCTAACATAAAAATAGTGTATGGCAAAGGTGTGGTGGATGCTTATATCAATCAACGTTTTTCACAAAATTCATCAGTTTTTTATACCAAAATTTTCAATTTGGGTAGCTATCAATTAAAGAGGTTAAGTATGATGGCTACTCAATATTTACTGTTAGTCAATTTAAAACAAAGTTGTAAATAACGAATGGCTTTATTGTGCATACCTTCGAAGCTGCAGTTAATGTTAGACATTATTTTTTTCAATTGGATTTTCTTTAACCCTTTCCATCTATTACTACTACTTTCTACAAAATATTGGACCATTTAATACGCATCTAAAAAATTTGCGTATACGAAAGGAGAACGAATGTATAGTAGTAGAAAGAAAGTGGAAGAATGCTTACTTAGAACAAGCACGTCAGATTTATATTAGAGACGAAAGCGTACTACTTTATTGTGCAATATGAGTTTGATATCAATATATTAAAGATGATCAAAATCAAATAAAATGCATGTATACCGTCAATAGACTCAATGTAAGTGTACTGAACTTACAAAAACACCCCTAATTATATTGTATATAAGTAATTATTATAACTAAAGTATAAGTAATCATTATATAATCATTCATCCCTATGCTATTAGATGCATCGTGTGTGATCGTATGAAAGTATCACTCTTAATCAATATTTTTGTTTTCTGTTTGACGCAGACGTGATAGTTTTAAATTGGTGCTAGACCAAATGACAAAACTATAATAATTTTTGTTAGACTTTTCATAGTCATTTTTTATATCTTCAAAAATTGTAATCGACGAAGCATCACGTCAAATTGTTAAATAAGTTAAATATAAATGGGTATAAAATAATTTAATGATTTACTACTAATACATAGACAAAGACAAATTTAATATTAATGATTTAATTTTTTTGTTTTGAAAGTAAAAGAAAAAATAACTCATTTTTAACATTACTGATGTCTTCCAACAATTATGTATATTTGAATTTATCAAATTCCAAAAACGCATCGCCAGAATTAAATTTAAATTTTATTTTTTTTTTCAAATATTTCAAATTAATTTATAAGTATTATATTTTATATTTCTAATTAGAATCATTTATTATAATTTAGTTAATTTTTGTTCGAAAACACGTATTTGGTTGTTGTCTAAGATAAATAAATAAAAAAAAATAAAATATAATTGTCAAGTGCAAATTGAAATGATAGAAAACAATATTCATAAAATATTGAAATTGAATAGTTTAAAAAAAATATGTTAAAACATTAAACTAATTCCATACTAATATGTATATATTATTATTCAAAAATATTATAACTATAAGGTATTTATTTTTTATACACTAATAAAATAATGTTTTTTGACAGTAAAAAAGTTTTCAGTACTACCAACATAAAAAAATATTCTATCACAGAAATAATCTGAAAATATCACAGAAAACTATATATACAGAAATGCTTATTCAGCTAGACGTGACGTAACAAAAATTTTTTGTTTGCATTAGTGATGCGTCTAAGAAAATATGGGTTATTATGATTATAATTAAATTAATCTATAATTATAATTGACAAGCATTTAGGGACCTGCACAGTAGACACCTTTTCATTTTATTTCGATTCTCCTACTCCTTAATGAACTTCTGATATAATATATAAGATGTATATATAAAACAAAAATGCGCACACAGTTGAAAATTTTGTACTCATATGATTTTATTATTCAGCAAATACACTATGCATATGTGATATCTTATTAAAATAATAAACAAAAGCAAACAAATCAGTTATTATAATTTACATATGTACTTGCAAATGAATCTATGTACATATGCAAAAAAAAAACAAAAAAACAAATTCATCTAAAATAAAAAATATAAAAACAACAAAAAAACAAATCACTTGAATTCTTCATTTTTACATTTTTAAGTAACTGTTTCTAAATTTTGGTTATTTGTAGTAATAATATAGTTTTGATTAAAATTATGTATTATGTAGGTATATATATATTATATACGTACCTCTTTAATGATAAAATTTTTTATTTTTAGTAATTTTATCACTAAATGCCACTTACTATATATATCGGAATATATCGGAAACGAAGCAGTATATGAGGGACGTGTATTTATGTGTCCTAAATAAAACTTACTAACCACAAAACTTTTTATTAAACACGAGTTGTTTCTGCTATATCGTGCGAAGTTTATGTCAGTACGTAAATTACTGTATTTTTAAAAACTTTAAATTTGACTTCAACTTGAAATCTAATTACTCAACAGGGGCTCCTAGTAAGAATATATTAAGTAATAATTTTGTATAAAAAAATATGTAAATTAGGTGTATAAGAAAATAAAAAGAGAAATTATCTCTTTCTAACACTTATGAACACCGATCAGATAAATTATGCAGTTATCATCACTGGATCAAGTAATTTACAACAATGATCATGGTAGTAAGTGTTATACTAAATATACTTCTAAATAGATAGGCTGCCATTGCCCGTTAAATTTTAAATGCGTGTTATCTCTATATCATTTGGAACAAATGTGTGTTAGGCACATCAATGCTTATATATACAACAGTATTTTCATTATTCATAAAATATAAGTGTGACAAAAAAAATTATATTTGATATTGTGTTTGAAGTGAATATTATCACACAATAAAAGTAAAATCGTAGTTTCAAAATGTCATTAAAAGAAAAAGTAAAAAATAACGCAATAACTATACATTATGAAGATAAAATGTTAACCTTGTATTATAGTATATATTATACTAGAACAAATGAATAGTTGTTATTGCTGTAACATCGTAACTTTAAGTACACATATGATTTTATGAATACACTTATTCACAAACATTTATACATAAAAAAAAAATATTTTTTTTTATCATATTATGTCTTACAATTATATAGACAATAACAATATAACGGTAAATAAAAGAAAAAAATTACAAACAAGAAACGCAACACCTATATGATGTAAAAGATGCCCATATAATGAAATCGACATAAAGCTTATTCTTTTGTTACATTTTTATTTTATTTTATTTTTTTTTTTTTGAAGATATTTAAAAGAAAGAAAGTGAAAATATATTTTTTTTTTTTGATGATATGGTTAACCGTCAAAAGTCCTATTATATATCCTTAACAATACTCAAGGGGAGCGTTAGGACTATTACAATTGTACTAGTAGTCATTTTCTTTTTCTCTCTTCTTTCTACATGTATATTGTATATTTTTTTTTTGTTTTTGTTCATTAGATTTTCTTCAAATCTAATTCTTTTTTTTTTTTTTTTAAATTTGGACTGATTGAGCTCAATTCCGAAATATGGAATGAGGAGAGAGATTTTTCTTAAATATTGTTGTTGGTTTTTTTTTATCAAATATGTTTATTTTTATTGTTTTGTTAATGTCCATTCGTCTGCAAATAAAAAAAAAAAAAAAAAAAAAAACAATAATAATAAAAAAAAAAATACCAATAAAAATAAAAATTGTTTGTTTATTTTGTTTGTTTTTCTTTTAAGTTTTGTGATATCCGCAATTTTTTTGTTTTAATTTTTCTTTAACTGGATCCATTGAAAAGAAAATTATATAAGAAATATATTTTGTTAGAAATTAGAAAATTTTTAGATTTTTCTTAAAATTTTTTGCTATTTAAGTATAGATAGTGTGGGGTAGCAACAGAATGTAATGTAATGCGCCCGTTATCAAAAATGATAAAAAAAAAATTGAAATTCCCGTAAGAGTAATTCACACTTACTATAGTTAAATATTACATATACATTCATAACTGTATCTATATTGTAGTCATGCCAAAAATAAAATGAAAATATGCAACAAATTGATTAAAATTTAACTTTAGTACAATGTTTATTTTTTCTCATAAACATTTTTAGATTTTAATTTTTGTTTTGATGATTTTATCTTTCAGCTCTGATCAAAATAATTGTTTGAATACTTTTAGAAATAACTGCAGTTTTACAAATTACGTATTCAATTGTGATTTTGAAAGAAAAGAGTTGTTTTTTACAAAAATGATGACATAACTGGTATAATGTGCTAATCTAGTAAAGTTTGAGTGGAGTTTAAAAAAGTATGCACATTTTAGAACTCAAAACACCAACAACAATGTACAGTAAATATTAGGTACCATCTGTCATCATAATGCATTGATATAATTTTCTGATAATTAACTGTTTTTTCATTATTATTGTTGTTGTTATAAAAGGCTTCAGACAAAAACAAAATTAGTATAAATAAAGGTGTTATTGTGATTCACAACACACCCTAATTATCTGTCAAATCTACATAACATAATTTTTAAGTTGTGTTGTCTGCAAATATAGCTATTAACAACTGTTTTTACAGTTTTCGCTTAAGTTATATGAGATAATCAAATCTCTACAACTCGTTAAGATCAGTTGTGTTTCAGTTGTGTTTATATATATTTATGTAGAAGCATAGAGTAATCATATAAGTAGAGTATTCACGTATAGAACAATATTTGTTAATAATTTTCTTCTAAAAATGCCGTTCCATTTTTACTCAAAACACGAAAATGCCGTCCCATTTTCACTCAATACCCCAAAACAATCGAATATAATTTTCGAAACTCAATTATTTTTACTCAAAATTTTTTATTTATTAAGGAGAATATTTTATACAATGCCTCTATACTTCTAGCCTATTCACAGAATGATTTTTTCGGAATTTTATCGAATTACGATTTCGTTTTAAGTTTTGTTTTAGTTTTGTGTATAAAGTTTTGCTATCCCAGTGACTAGGCTAGGAGTATAGAGGCATTGTTTGATAATTTGAAAAGTATTTACATACGTATGTACTTTTGATTTATATGAAGAGTGTATATCGTAATATCGTATATGTGTTCACCATACATTTTGCATATCTAATTCAATACAAAAAATATATGTATATAGAAAAATGTAAACAAAAAGACACAATTATTCGCAAAGATAATGAATGAAATTGTATCCATACAATAATAGGTCAATGATAGCATCACATAATCCAGAAATTTTTTTTAAAAATAATGCTAATAAAAGAATAAAATTTATTAGTAATGCATTACAAATCGTGAACTTTGTACGGAATACCGTTTTGTTTTCTTTTCTCAGAAGTTGGTTAAAAATCGTATTTCTATTTCAGATGAAATAATTTCTGAAGAAATAAAAACAGCCAACAATCCATATAAAGAATAAAATGTCCAGTTTTATTTTTTTTACTTATTTTTTTAAATTTTGATAGCTTGTTTGTTTGTTTGTATTCATAATTATATTATGTATTCATATATATACTATTATATGATATTCATATATCAACACAGAGGTAAGATCAGTGATCCATTCTACACCAATATAGGAGTTAGACAAGGATGTCCACTATCTCCACTTCTCTTCAACACAATACTAGACGACATTCTAAGAGAAGTTTGCACTGGAATAAACGGAATAGAATGGGATCTCTTCGGAAACTTAGAAGACTTAGATTACGCAAATGATGTATGTCTCATATCAAAAAATCAAAGGGACCTACAGAACAAAGTCAACAGATTACAGGAAGAAGCAAAGAAATCGGGACTGGAATTAAATATCGAGAAAACCAAAGCAATGAGGACAAACAATAGCTATAGTGAGCCAATAACAGTGAGTGGACAACAAATAGAATACGTAGAAGAATTCAACTACCTGGGGAACAGTATAACATCAAGAGGAGGTACAACAGAAGATGTCAACAGCCGTATAAATAAGGCAAGAAGAACATTTGGGAGCCTAATGAAGATATGGCGGAGCAACCAAATATCGAGAACAACAAAGCTAACAATATTCAGAGCATGTGTTAAGTCAACATTAATATATGGCAGTGAAACATGGCTCACTTCGGTCAGAATCAAACAGAAGCTACAAGTATTCATCAACAAGTGCTTGAGAATTATATGCAGAATATTCTGGCCGCCAAGAATTAGCAACGAGGATTTATGGATGATAACTGGAGAAGAACCTATCAACAGACAGATAAATAGGAAAAAATGGAAATGGATAGGTCATACACTAAGGAAATCAGAAAGTGATATAGCAAGAAGAGCTCTAGAGTGGAATCCACAAGGACAAAGGAGACCTGGCAGACCATACAACACATGGAGACGCACAATCGATCAAGAATTAACAATAAACAATTATACCTGGGACGATATTAAGGAAGTAGTACTCAACAGAGAGGAATGGAGGTTCACTATCGAAGCCCTATGCTACCACGCGGAGTAATAGGAGAAAAAAAAAAAAAAAAAAAAATATATACTATTCATATTATTATCTACGGTAAGAAACAGACAAAATTAACAAAATCAAAGTTGCTGAAAATTTAAAAATACATGGTACCTACTTTTCAGTGTACTTTTCAATAGAAATCAATTTGAATTATTTTTAATTTTACAAAACCAACATTAATTTTTTTGTCCCTTTCTTCTAAAAAGTTTGAAATCACAAATTTCATAAATCACATTGACCAAGTCGAAATAAAAATATTAATTCTTCAAATTTTTAAAATTAAAACAAAATAACAACAAATACAGCAATAATCTTGAATTCTTTCAATTTCCAAAAAAAAATTCAATACTTTGATTTGTAATATTATTTGTGGTCTATTGAAAGGACTTTAAATGCATGTATATTTTTTTATACACATTGTGTAATTTTTAATTTTTATCACATAAGTAAAGTAGAAATGCGAGCAGCGAAATAAAGAAGAATAAGTGTATACTGTAGCATGCACATTCGCATATATACATTTTTGAGTACCTACACATACAACTTTTATATCGTTGACACTGTTGGCAGCATAATCACAAATAAATATGTTCATAGGTAGTAAGTACACAAAATTTTTTTATTTATGAGTACAAAATACATTGCGCTCAACTTATAAGCAGTTAAAAATCGAGTAATATTATTTTGAGTGAACACAGAATTTTGATATTTGAAAAAGTGACTAGCAAATTTTGTTCTACGTGAATACTCTACTTATATGATTACTCTATGGTAGAAGGTACTTGTTTTTTTGAATTATTTGTAGGGTAAAGTTTACGTAATAAAAAAAATGTTTTTTTTCTACAAAATTTATTGACGCACAAAAGAAAGATTTTTCACTATCTATTTTCATAATATTTCTTTAATTTATATAAATCTAATTTTAATTTATATTTTTTTAATTAAATTAAACAAGTTCAAGAATTATAATATAACTAACTATCTATACAAATACATACAAAACATACTATACATTTAAGTGGATTTTTATTTCATTTATATTTTTTTTTAAACAAATCAAAAATTAATTTTCTGCAAAATAAATAATTTTTTTTTACAAATTTTTTTTTTTTTTTTTTCTTTAACAAAGTTTTTCATGAAAATCCTTTCTTGGGTCATCGTTAATTTTCGTCATAATAAGAATTCTAATGAAAAAAATACAAAAAGGAGCATCCATACACCGCAATAAAATCAAGCCAAAAACAAAAAAAAAGGGTGAAACTTAGTGGAAGTCATTTATTTTCGTTTAGTGATTTTTTATTTCCCAAAGGATACAAGTTGCAAAAATAAAAAAAAAATAAAATTCGTAACTAAAAATAAATAAATTTTTTCTTCTCTTAAGAAAAGTATATGAAAACAACAAGTATAAAGAATGTAAGGAGAAGAAGAAAAAAAAATCGAGGAACAAAAGTAATTGGATTGTAACTTTTGTGGTGAACTAATTTTTTCCATGTTCAACTAAATAACAAAATTAAAGATGAACTACGAGTAAAAGAAAATATTAATGTGCGGAAATTTTCAAAAATAAAATGGTTATCTTTGTCGACTATAAGAATAAATTTTGTAAATAAAATTTTATCCATAATATTGCAAATTTGTAAATAGAACAAAGTAAACGGTACAAATATTTGAACGATTTCACAACCGATTTTCATTATTATTCTTATAAATGGTGGATACTTAAAAAGAAACGTAGCGAAAACAAATATTTTTTTAAAATTTTTTGTAGTTTTCAATTAGAAATTTCAATTTAAAATTTCTCTATATGTAAACGTCATTTTAACATACATACAAAAATTATAATTTATCAAATTGCCGCAACTCAAATTTTTTTTTATGTTGAAATGAATAAAATATGCGGTTGTGGTCTAAGATAAATTAATAAAAAAATTATTTTTTTTTAAAAATTATTATCTAGTTGTTATTAGCTATGTTTTTTTAATGATCCGGATCTATATAGATCAAAGAGCTTTTTTGAAATTCATACAAATCGCTAATCCAACTTTTTATCTGGATCTCTATACAGATTATGGGAAATTTATAAATTTCCCTTTTTTTGACAATGATATTTGACAAAATAAAACGTCAAAGTAAATTGTTTATTCCTATTGTTTATTGCTAAATCAAAATGCTTACATTTTATTTAAATAAATGTAATTTAAAATAAATTAAATAAACTGAATTTTGATTTCGGGAACATAAAAAAATAAAAAATTAAAACAATAATCGTAATGTGGCGTGTAGTGTAAATGTAATTACTATTAGTATATTTTTACCAGCTGAAAAAAGTAAATTAGGTAAATTCAAAAATGCATCATCATAAAATTTCATGATGCAAAAAATTCATTGCTGAAATTACTATTCATTTAAATTTAATAAAATTGATTAGTTAAATAATATTAAATTAAACCAATTATTCTAAAACTTTAATTATCAAATGTATCAGGAAATTAGTTTTATCATGATGCGAGATGCTGATGCATTTATGAATTTACCTATTGAATATACGATAAAAAGTTAAACAATTATAATTGAATTTTTGTAGATCCAGTGAACAGTTAAATAATCTATTAAAGACATGTACCTTTAAACTAAAAAAACCATAGAATGGATCAGATCAATTATAAATACAACAATATAAAATACAAATCAGAAATGTAAAAATGTATAATGTAAATCAGTTATAAGAGTAATAAAGTTTATTTCCTTAACATACATAGTTTCTTAAACATAATAATTTAATATAGTGTACTGAGATCAAATTTAAATTTACAGCCTGTATTTAAGTTTATTTTCAGCTGTGACTGACAACTGTAGTAATAAAAAAAGATAAAAACTACTATAGTGAAAAAAGATTTATTTTATACTATACAGAGAAGATTTAGGTTTTATAAAGCTATTTATAATTCTTTAGATGGTCTCTAAGGAATTCGACGACCCTTATACGTGCTTACAACTTAAAATCCCTATATATGTACATATCTTATGAGGACAAGACAAGGAAAAGGAATTGTAACTAGAACTACTGTAACTAACCCATCTTAACCATTAAGTAATTTGGAATAAATAGCTCACTAGTTTTACTTCTTTTTGTTTTTTGCCTATTTTTTATATTGTAAATTATTTATTAATTATTTATTTTCTCAATTTATAATTAATCAGATTTCTTTTTCTATTGTAAATATTTTATTCTTTATTCTTTTTTATGCAAAACTTACTAAAAAAGCTATTTTGAATTGTAATAAAGCTTCAAAATTGAAGTTTTGGTTATGTCAAAAAAATATTTCCTTAGTCGTTTTTTTAATGATCTGAGATCTATATAGATCCGGATCATTAAAAAAACACAGCTATTATAACATATGCGGTTGTTGTCTAAGATAAAATAATAAAAAAATAAATTAAATGTAAATTATATTTTTTTTTTTTAATTATTAGTTATTATTATATATATTTATATGTGGTTGATGTACAAGATAAATTAATAAAAAGATAAAATACAATGCAAAGTATAAATTGAAATGGTGGAATTTCATAATGACAT
Source organism: Argyra leucocephala (assembly GCA_963942445.1). Taxonomy (NCBI): domain Eukaryota; kingdom Metazoa; phylum Arthropoda; class Insecta; order Diptera; family Dolichopodidae; genus Argyra; species Argyra leucocephala. The sequence goes on from OZ012681.1 coordinate 1,769,799, forward strand.
TGAATTAAATGCCAAAATTAAATTTATATTATTTTTTTTTTTAAATTGCTACCTAGTTGTTATTATTACATATGCGGTTGTTGTCTAAGATAAATTAATAAAAAAATAAATTAAATTTAAATTAAATTTTTTTTAAAATTATAAGTTATTATTATATATAAAATTATATGCGGTTATTGTCTAAGATAAATTAATAAAAAAATGAATTTTAATACAAAGTATAAATTGAAATGATGAAATTTCTTAATGACATTGAATTAAATACCAAAATTAAATTTAAATTGTTTTTTTTTTTTAAATTACTACCTAGTTGTTTTTATTACATATGCGGTTGTTGTCTAAGATAAATTAATAAAAAAAAATAAAATATAATACAAAGTATAAATTGAAATGATGAAATTTCATAATGACATTGCATTAAATACCAAAATTAAATTTAAATTATTTTTTTTTTTAAATTATTACCTATAATATATATAATAATTGCATTTTTTTTTTAAATTATTAGTTACTATTACATATATTTATGTGCGGTTGTTGTCTAAGATAAACTAATAAAAAAATAAAATATAATACAAAGACATTGAATACATAAAAGTGAAAGATGGACAATTAAAAAGATGGACAATTCATAATGAGATTCACCACGATTTTTTTTTTCAAGCTCCCTCGAATTTCGGGCAAATACTATAGCAAAATATAAATAGCTAACAACTGAAAATATAGATTGAAAAAGTAAATTGTAGAAATTTATTGAACAATTTTTTTACAATCATGTTGGGCATCCTTTTTTTGTATAAAATTTTTTTTTGGAAATTTATATAAACATGTTGTATACTGATTAATATTTTGATATTTTATTTAATTAGTAATAGCCCTTTTATTTTTTTAACATTATAGAAAAAAAAGTAATTTTGTACATTGCAACGTAAATTTAATTTTTATTTAGATCAGATTTTTCAACGATATTTTGTTTATAATTTTTAGGGAAATTGTTCAGGTAATCAGAATTTATTTATTTAGAAATTATCAAAATCTTGTTAATTATTATATCATGAGATACAATAATATACATATAAATGTCATGAATTGGACCGGAATCGAGATAAATATTTTTGATTGACAATGATTTTAGCTGTTAATGCTATTAAATTTATGTCTAACACGTCAAAAATTTTACAAATTCATGATTTATTCAAACATTTAATGATTTTACAATTTAGAATACCTTTATTCTAAATTTAGAATTTTATTTAGAATTTTATACACATTTAAAGTATTATTAATAAATTTAATTTTACATTATTAATATTAATATTCAATCGAAATTGGTATAATCGGAAATGTCAAAATAAGATTAAATGTATTTGCAGTCTAATTGATTAAGCAATTTGATTTAAGTCCATATAGCTTTTAATATCAATCTTAGATCACTATACTTTTGCAGTGTAATCGATTATTTATAAAAAGACAAATCGTCTTATGTACAATTTATATAAATAAATAAATACATTTAGTGAGACAAAAATCGTCTAATCAAAAATAGATATTTACACGTAAATTGTGTGTTTTGAACTTTCAATTTATTCATCAATAATTTTTTCTGGTAGAAAAATTATGGCAAACATCAAATATTAAGGGCGTTTCTGAAGCTCTCACACTTGCACTTGATACTCGAACTAAACCTGTCAAATTGCATTCAATTTAATAAATTTAATTTTGCGAAAATTTTGACAACAAATCAAGTGCGATTTGACAGGATTAGTGCGAGTATCAAGTGCAAGTGCGAAAGGTTCGGAAACGCCCTAAAAGTCAAACTACAATAATCTTTTGCAATGCAATTGAAACAAAACCATTTTCATCAACATGTCAAACCTTTGTTGTTTGATTGTCAATAATGTTTTTGTATTTGAGTTTGACATTTCCGATTACATCTCTAATGTAAATGAAATTGTTTTAATCAATCAAATTTTGTAATCTTTTGACTTCTGTTAAGAATTTTTTTCTTCAATGAAATTTTATTTAAATATTTTTATATTATACTGATTTTGTTTTGCTGTCTGAAGCCTTAGTTACCAAATATTATGCATGTGTATTTGTAGAAACCAAATTCTTTATATACAATATACATATTCATAGATTTGTATTCATATACACAATAAAAAAGTATAACAAAGAATATCAACTAACATCAACAACAATAATATAGAAAAAACAGTCTTACATTATGAATAGAAAGACTGAGAATTGAGAGAATAAATTAATATTTTTAAATTAATTATGAAAGTTATGATGGCATATTTACTTTATATTGTTGTTGTTATTTTGAGTTAATAATTAAATTAATAATATGTGACTTTTTGTTTCATAATAAAATACTTAAGTATTTGAACTACTCTCTCTAAATTAGTTGAACGTTTTATTGAACGTTTCATTCTGAACAAGTAAAACTTCTTCAATAGTAAAGTTGAAATTCAGAAATTAGAAGCTAAAATTCAACTCTATTTGACCCTTTCACTACTTCAACAGAAAATTAAAATTGCTTCATTTAAAGTTTTGAATTACAAATGTCTATATATGAATATTAAATCATTGCGTCTAAACTACACTATACTTCTGAATTACAATAATTAGAAACGGTATAGTTTGAAACATTCATTTTTCATAAAAATTATAACATACAAATTTTGTATTAAAAAATTTTCGTTTAACAATTTTATTTTAATAAATTATATTCATTCATATTAAACTCTTTAAAAATAAAAAATTAATTTTAAAATAAAATAATTATTAATTTCATTAATCCACCATTTTGTTAATTGCAAACGACACAGGTGTTAATTGATTGAAATAATTAAATTATAATATTTTAATTTCTTTTTTTTTTTTTTATTTGAATTTAAAAATATGATATTCTTACACTTTATATATATATATATATATATATATATTTTTTATTTTAATAAATCAAAATTAAATATTTTCAAACCATTTAAGGTTTATTAAATTTATTGAGTTGCAATTAACAAAAAAAAAAATAAAAATAAAAAAAAAACAATAACAATTTGATTAAAATGGAATTCATTTAACGTATAGATAGAGTGTACTGAATACACACACACATCAGCAGGATATTAAGTTACAATTTGAATCCATGTGAAAATATTTGCTGCTCATTGACATTGACCCCTCACTGATATTGAACAGTAGATTATCATTCGGACACTGTTTAAAATTCCTGACATGCTATGATAATTGTTTTCGGTTTTTTTTATTTAAATACAACACACACCAACTGGGGAATAAATATGGGATTATATAGAATTGCAAAAAAAAAAAAAAAAATATATATCTCAATATTTAAAAAACAATAAAATTTAAAAAATGAGATACAATTGGACACAAATAACAGTTTTACATAATTATCGATGCATTTATTTGAGAGAACATCAGAAAAAAAAAAAATGCAAAAATAAAATTGTTTGTATATCATCCTGTGGGATTAAATAAAAATTTATTAAAAAAAATTAATTTGAGAAAAGCATATACGAATATTTTGTAATATATGTAAAAATTTCAGCACTGTGTCATTTTCTCTTTAATTAAACTTAAATTTTGTGTTTTTTTTTTGTTTTTTTTTTTTTGTTGTAATCGCATGTAATAACTGTTAAATAAAATTTTAAAAACGTTTAAAAAACTTCTTTAATAAATTTTAATAACTTTTTTTAAAGATTTTAATGTTTTATCAACTTTTTCGTTTGCCATTTGAAAGTATGCAGTATAAATTTATTGATGGGAAAGCCATCTGTTCTTGATGAATGTTGTCGTTAGCCATTACTAATTATAACGCGAAACCAGATGATTAGAATCTTTCATTGGGGGTTTTGTCTACACTAATTTATTTTAAACTAAATTTGTATAAAAATCTTTTATTTTCATTCTCATTCTCAATTTATATTCCAAAATCTTAAAAAGGGTTGAGTTGTTGATGGCTATCATTTTTGTCTTTAGGACCAACCAATATTTAAGGGAATTAATCTTAAAAAGTTTTTTATAAGGATTATTCCTTAACATTTTTTTTTTTTTTGATTTCCGTAATTTTTTTTTATTGAAATTCTCTAAAGGGATATCGTTTTTTATAAATTACCTTTGGGAATGAGAAAAAGGTGATTTAAAATTTGTTAAATGACATTTTAAATAGGTTTTTATTTTGCATTAAAAGTTATTAAAAATTATTTTTTTGTTTTATTAATTATGAATTTTATACAATTTTAATAATAACAAATTAGAAATTTTTATAAAATTATTTTTCTCGTTTATATATATATATATATATATATTATATATATATGTATATGTATATATTTATTTGTTTATATTTTTCTACTTATTGTGACTGCATTGTGTGTATTCGTTCAAATAAAATATATTTTGTTAAACTCTGGAGGGCTTTAAAAAATGGTGTCGGGAAAATGTTATTAAAATCGACGACTATTTATTTTGTGGGGGAGGTTTCATAAAGTTATATCAAAACCTATACAACGTAGTACTGGTAGTACTCATAATTTGTATAGTCTTATATTTTATATTACACAAGACAAGACTATGTGGGGAGTATCTTATATTATAATACACGAGATGAACGACGTAGTGAGTAAAAAAGCAAGAATAATTGATAAAGTTCTTGGTGCTGAATACTTAAAACATTTCAAATATTTACACCAAATAGTGACAGTTATTTCCGAGTTGAGCGCCTTCTATACTCTAAAAGAAAATTCAATTACGGGCAATTTTTAAAAAGCTCTTCATAAAAATTCTGTCATTTTAAATAAACATACAAACTTATAGAAAAAAGTACAAAAACAAAAACACAAACAAAACAGAAAAACAAAAATCAGATCGGATTATACTCTTTAAAAAGTATATAATAAATGTTGGTTCATTTGCTTCTGCTATTTAAAAAAAAAATATATGCAGTAAAACACGGTTATATTCATTCGCAAAAATTTCAGTAATATTTCTGACTATAACCGTTTTGTGACTATAGGTTTGTGACTATATAAACAAAATCAAATTCAATAAAATATCGTTCATATATAACAATTTTAAACTTTATTTTATTCATAAATAGAAATTTTGTTATGTAATCACAAAATATACATATTTGTAATAAAGAACAGAAAAAAACTATATATAAATCAGTTTGTTAATAAAATAATTCACTTTTGACTGTTTTATTGAAAAATTGCGGTTATATTTTAATGTGACTTATAAAAGGACATTGATTATGAAGTTTATTCCTTTCTTTCAAACAAAATGTTGACTATTGCTATAACAGAATTGTGAATACAAACGTTTTTGACTATAAAAGAATTAAAATATATCGATCTACTACTTTGAGAGTAATGAGATTTTATTGTGTTAAGTTATATTGAAATAAGTATTGATTTCGTCATAAAGTATTAAGTATTATACTTTAATTTCATTAAATATATATATATATATATATTCAATAATCAAGCGATTCAGAAAACAACTACAATTATACCAAAACAAATATTTATTTTTATATAAAATTGTGTTTTGATTGTAAGAACTACTTCTACTAATTGTGACTGTCAAATTGAAAGAACTACTTCTGTGCAATTGCATAGGGGATTCACTAGTTTATATATAAAAAATATGATATTATGATAACGAATTTTATATAAAAAAAAAACAAATTTGATTAACGAATGACTGGTAAGTCATGTAAACAAAAATCAATATAGGCCTGGATTTAAAGCAAAATATTGTTGAAAATAATAATTTTTTGTATATAAGGTAATCAAATATTTAATTTGAATTGAGTAAGTTATAAACTTTACCAGCTATATATACAAAGTAATATTCGTCGGTCTAGAATTAAAGTAACACTTTTTTTCATTAAAAATAGTGAAAACAGGGTTTTCTATTCCCCTTTATGCTAGACGACAGTAGTGCCAAAGACAAACGACAACTAATGATCATTAAAACCTTAGAAAATTTGCCTAAATTATGTTTAATCCCAACATTAAGGCCGGTACTCACTCAAAATGTAATTTTTCTCCTATTTAAATTCCGATTGTAAAAAAGAAAAACCTCTGCTAAAGTAAAAATATTACTTTTCTGTTCTCAAAGTAGAACTCAGTTCAAAACTAAAATGAAATAATATTTTAATTTCGAATAGATGGCAGTAATGACATTTCGTTGTAGAGTTTACAAAATTATTGTAGAATTGATTTTGCCACATTTAGTTTTTGATAGATAAGTTTTGCTCATTAGAAGAATATACTACTTTTTTTCACTGTGAACTATCAACGAAATATATATATATATATATATATATATATATATATATATATATTTTGAATATGAAATTTGACATTTCGTTTTCGTTTCACTGTAGCCGAATACTATACTTTATATCGAATATTTATTTCTTAACGAAATTTCGACATTTGGATTATTTAAATCAATTTAGAAATGAAATAAAATTATTAAATTGTTTTTATCCATTTTTATTTTTAATTAATGTGTACTTTTTTATAAAAACAACTGATATAATCTGACATTCAAAATTTATTTAGCACTATCAAATTTTCTTTAGGAAAAAGTACATATTTTTTTATTTATTCTTACTTAGTTCAAGTGTTAAAAAATTACAATACTAAAATTTATATTAAAACCATTTTACAATAATAAAATATGAAACGAATACAATAATTAGTAATTTAAAATAGCGATTATGAAAATTATACAATTAGCTTATACAAAAAATTCCTATAATGAAATTATGAAATTACTTTAAATAAGGATTTCTTTACAACATCTTTACTCATATCAAAATCTATGGTTGTGTTGTATTGGTTTGTGTTTATCAGCATTCTGTTAATAGGCTCATATTTTCCTTAGCTAAATCTTTCTAGAAACAATTTAATAATTTTATTTCATTTATAAATTAATTTAAATAATCCAAATGTCGAAATTTCGTTAAGAAATAAATATTCGATATAAAGTGTAGTATTCGGCTACAGTGAAACGAAAACGAAATGTAATAGAAAATATATTTTCATGCCTAAATCGTCCTTTGGGCTAATTGTATTTTTTAAAATGTTTTAAATATAACATGAATCAATTTCTATCTATTAAGTACTAACAAATATTGTAAATACTTGGGTAATATAACAAAGTAATTTAACAGTTTTAGCATTAGTTTGACAGTTTACTTTAACGAGTACCATATTAATAATAATTATATATATTATTAAATAATAAATTTTGATTATCTCGTATTTAACTATTAATAATGGTGATAATTAGCTTGTGAATATAGATAAGTTTGACCATATTGGACCATTCAAAATTCATATTTTTGAAAACTTGTCATACGTACACAATCACTGACGCGATGATGCTTTGTTATTCTACAAAACGGTGAAGCAATGCTTTTTGACGCGATGACAAAAGCTTCGTGTGTGGTATTTCTGGAAACTTTAACTACGAAGCGATAGCCATTTTATCTCACTTCAAATTATTTAAGCGATAAGGTTCATCTCTAAGACATTCGCAATTATTTAAGTTTTTGTATTTTGTTTTTTTTATACTAAATCTATAAATCATATAAAATATGAATAGAAAAGTAAGTATGTATAAATAAAAAGAAATTTGTATTGTAGTGAATGAATTAGTGTTTTTACTTTTAACAAATTTTGTTGTTGTTGTATATTGTGTTTTATTATACCTACCTTGAGTTTCTATTTTTATTTAATTTTAAATTTTTTTGAATGATCATAAGTTTTCGTAGTTGGTCTTTGGCATAACAAGAATATCAAATGATTTTAATACTTATCGTTATACTTAGGGCTTCCAATCCCGGACATAAATTCCAATCCCGGGATTTCGGGATTGCATTTTACAGATCCCGGGATCCCGGGATTGATCCCGGTATTGAGTCCTCTGCTGAAAAAAATAATATAAAGTAGAAAATAATAAAAACTTGCAGTTTTTTTTAATTCAGTATAAAATAAATCTTTTTATTTAAATTATTAATAACATATATAGTAATTATTAAATTCATATATTAAGTAATTCATATTAAAATTCTTAATTAAGTATTTTTTTGTTGTTGGAAGTGGCATCTGAGGAAACAGACCTGGTCTAGAACCTTATCGCCCAAAGAACTTCGTAATTTATTACAAAATAAACCTGCAGAAGAAAAGGCTCTTTCTGACTCGATGCTGGTTGGTGTTATCGTTTTTAAATGTTTATATGCACGCTTCAAATAATCGCCATGTGAGCCGCCATTTTCAAATAGAGCCATCTCTTTTTGAAGTTTGGAGACTAACGATTCGCATCGATGTGGTATCACTTGTGGACGTGACATGCCATCATTTATTGCTTTATTAATTTCTTTGGCTGTAGTTAACGGTTGTGCAGAAATAACTTCAGCAATTTCCTCCTGCACAGAAACATCTTGAAATTCATCAACTTCTATTGTAACTTCTATTGTAACATGCTATTATGGAAGTTGCGTTCAATCTTTCAAGAAGATCTGCAATTAATTTACGGCACTTAGTTGGTGTTGGTACTATAATGAATTCTTTGTCGGAGTGAGAGATTCCATTCAAGCCATTATGTAGATAATACAAAAGTCCACTTAAATCCGTACGACGTTGCTTCAATTGAATAGTTAAAGCTGTAAACAGTTTTTGACTAATAATAGGATCCGCATCTTCCAGTTTCTTCAACGTAAAGCTAATAACGATATCGGCCGTAATAAGGTGAGAGCCCATCTAGTGCAGTTAAACGTGACAGGACTGCAGGAAACGATTTTTGCTTATGCTCCAATGCAGGAAAAAAATTAGTTAATGTTGTAGTTTTTTTCTTCGGAAGTTCACCTGATGTACTTGCGACATCAGAATCGTTTTTATTCTTTAGTTGGATTTTGTGTATCGAAAATAAGTGAGTGTGTAGACCTCTTGTCGTTCCACCACCAATTTTTAAAACTTTTTTGCAATCGCTCACCTTACACATTGCAGTCTCACCTTTTTCATCGCGTAGGAAATGTTTTCATACTGCTGAATTACTTCCTGTGAAATATTCTTTGTAGACAGCCATTTTAATAAAGCCCTAAATATAAAATAATATTAATTAAAAATACCGCATTCAACTAACATAATTTTTTCAATATACTTACTTACAGGGTATTGCAATGCAATTTAGAAATAGTAAACAATATTTTAATTTAACACTGAAGAAAGTATAGTACTGTAAATATAAAATATTAATTCAAAAAATATTAATCATATCGCATTACCTTTTCAATATAATATTTACTAATTATAATTGCACAAAGAATACAAAACTATATTTTATTTTAAATACTATTTTCACTTTGTTAATTCGACTACTTTAACTTTATGTTCACAAATTTGAAAACATAGTAAAAATATTAATATTTTCAAAATAATTATTGAAATTTAAAATTTCTACAGTTTCGCTGCTATAGCAACAAAAATAGTCATGGCTTACTTGTCGACAATAATTCTGATTTAACGTTAAAAATTTTAAATGTACTTTTCTTTCAAAAACAATATTTTGAAAGAAGATTAGAACTCTCATACTATTTGATAAAACTACGTTAAGTATGTGGATCCCGGGATTTCTATAACATAATCCCGGGATCTCGGGATTGTAAAAAATCTCAATATCCCGGGATTTCAGGATCCCGGGATCCCGGGATTGGAAGCCCTAGTTATACTATACTAACCTTCTAATATCAAAAATTTACTATAATTCACTACTTTATTATTTACTTTGTTCTTGTCCCTGATAGATTACAGCAAATGCTATACTTAACGAAAAACAAGACACCACTTAATTTATTTCATGTAAAGTTTTGTATACCGAGGTGGAAAGCTTTACAGACATTATTAACATTATGTAATATTAGATACAAACAATTTGCACATCACTAGAGTAAATTTTAAACTAAATGTCAAAACTTTATTAGGCACAAAATTTTTAAATCAAACAAATAAAAAATAAGAAAATAACAGAGTTTAATAGTTAGTATTAGCAATTATAGTGTGAATATGCATATCGAAGAAAATTGATCTAAAATAAAGCATATGTATCAAATAACACCACATGACCACATATGTGTGAGCAATATAACGGTACTATCATTTTTATGAGTTACATGGTATCAATTTTTTTTTAATTTTCTACCATATGTTGAAATTTTTCGCATCATAAATTGAATTGTTTTAATATCATATATGTACTTGAAAATCAATTCGGGCCCAATAATATGCTTTTGATTCCAAATAGTGACAATAAACTGGTACAAAAATAAAAAAAAATTTTGTATTGTCTTTTCAATTTACCAAGGGTTTTTGATTGTTTTTTTTTTTTTTTATTGTCACCCTCTTTTTATTCAATTTCTTTTTTTGTTAGTTTATTCATTTTTTATCATCTATTAGTATTTGCAAAAAATTAACTATCAGTAATAAAAAATAACAAAATAACAAAAAAAACAATTCGAAAATTGGAAAATGACTTCATCGAATTGCATTTTACCCAGTTAAATTATTAAACAACTGTCACGTGGCCTAGTGAATTCTAATGGAAATCAATCTTTTTGGCATAAATAATTACATGATTTCAAAATTATTTTATTATATATATATAATTTATATACGTATATAATACAGGTCATATTAAAAATGAACATTCTTCAATTGTTTCTATTAAAACAGAAAAAAGTATCACTTAAAATTTGAAAAATGAAATAAATAATCCGTGACATCGTGTAGAAAAGACAGCTTATGTACTCTGAGTGATTTATTTTAAAGACGTAAATTGAAAAAGTGATATCCGAGGAAGATAAACAAATAAAATGCCTATGATTATTAGAACAAGTTGATAATTAATTCAGATTGTTATCGTGGGAACATATGCTCTCACCGAGTGAGTTAAAAATGACTAAAAATGTTAAAAATGTTTATATAAATGATGTTACATACAGCTAGATATTAAAATATGGAACTAGCAACTAGACCAAGGATGATGTATTTGTTATGTCTTGTGAGTATTAATCACAAAATTCGAGTTAAAAACCCCTCTTAGCACATGTATGATAACATAAATACTCGTTTCATTTAATGTATATGTATTAGGTAATAAATTGAAGTACGGTACTTCATATACGAAATATATTCTACGTAAGCCAATATAATGAAAAAAAAATAACTAAAAATCTTAATTAAATTATAATAACTACAAAATTATCCACTAGCCCATTATTTCAATTATTTGATTCTAAGAAATAGAAAACCGGAACGAAAAATATCCACTTTCACTATTAAAAAATCAAACTTATGTAATTATTTTTATACCCGAAAACTACTTAATTGAAAATTTTGATTAATTAGAATATCAAAATTCAAAATAACAAAAAAAAAAAACATTAATTCCCATTGAAAGAAGGTGTGAAAACATTCATACATCATGGTTAACTATTAGATGTAACAATTGATATGTGAATTACATCTCTCTAAGCGCACATCTTTTTTATATTCACAAACAAAAAAATGTATTTTAAAAACTAATCACTCATTTTCTAAATAAGCTTAAACAAATTTTACTCAAAATTTATATGCCTTAATTTTTTTTTTTTTTTTTTTAATTTCACAGGATGAAAAACTCAGGATCATGATCAAACAAACAAAAAAACAAAAAAAAATCCCTGAAGCATGTTACAATTATGTAAATCAGTCAATCAACAATGTCCTGCCATATGTAATAATGAAAATAAACCGAACCTTTTAATAATGAATGGTTCCACCATAAAATACAAGACAGTTTTTGTTCCTAATCTAATATGAAAAATGTATAACACTGTTGTGTGGTAACTTGTGATAATAAAAGCCAACCCGACCTCAAGTCCAAATGAAATTTTATTGTTATTATTATTATTTTTTTTTTTTTTACTTGAAACAACTAAAAATAATTCAAATTAAATAACTGTAAGGAACCAGAAATGAAAAGAAAAAAAAGGAGAGAGAGAAAAAGTCATCCAGGTGAGTAATGTTTTGATTTTATCTTTTTATTTAATGAAATTAACACGAACATTTTTACCTTAGAGCGATTTTCACTAATTATTGTTTTCTTTTCGGTCTTTATTCGCTTTTGTTTATTTCTATTTTTTTTTGCAAATAAAATTTTTGTACAAAACATTTTTTGTTTTTCGTATTTTTGGTTTTTTTACTTTTACTTTTAGAGAATTTGTTTTGATAGAAATGAGAATTTTGCCTTTAAACATTTCTGGTGTGTTTAGTATAATGAGGGATAGCTTCTAGGGCTTGTTTGTTATCATCTATATTAATTATTGGTAATTGAGATAATTTATAATAGAAGATAATAATATAAAAAATGAAATTTAGTTAAATTATGGTAGATAAAAAGTAAATATTTTTGAAATATGATTTGCTGGAATTATTTAACATTTGCAATAATTTGGCATACATAAAAATACAGACATTTTATTTAATTTTTGTCTTTTTATATTGTCTAAAGATCATTCTTGTATTTAAGTGTTGAAAATTAAAATTTTTCAGGAATAAATATCAAAGCAATTAACACTTGTGTATATCTTAAACTAATGTGGTACATAATATTACTTTAATATTTAAATTTAAATATAATTATGTTACTGTTGGAATATTAGCTCTGTAGCCTTCTATATAAATCTGGAAAGTAAAATTAATCTTTTTTTCTTTAATTAAAATTTTTATTCTAAATTTAAAAAAAAAAATACTAATTTACTTCTTTAACATTCCTTTTATATTCCAAATTTACACAACAAAAATTATTATTAACAACAAAATTGCAAATGGTTTGTGTCTCCAATAGATTTCACCACAATTTCACAATTAAGTATTTATTAATACTAGTAGGTATATCTAATGTAATTTATTACATACAATTAGAGAGTGAGAGGAAGTTTTTCAAGTTATGGTTTGTTCAGTAAATTTTTCTAGAACGATCTAGAACGATCTAGAGTTAAAAAAAAAAAACACTTTTTATGTTCGATATAGTTTTCGTTAATTGAACTTTTTTTGTCTAAAAGTGCTCTGATCGGTATTCAGTAGATTAATTTTTTGTTCTGAATTTTTTTAAGAACAATTTTGAACAATTTTATTTGTTGTTTTTTTTCTTTAACTTTTGGTAGTTAAACAAAGAAATTTTAGAGTAAACAAAAACTAGAACAAAAAAATTAAAAAAAGATCAAAAAGAGTGTTCAGTAAGATTTTTCTGTTCTAAGTGATTCTAAAGTATTTGACATATAATTGTCATTGTCCATTCTGTCCGATTTTGTTCTAAGTCTACTGAACAAACTTATTCTCTTAACATTTATAACATATCTATACTAATCTATATTGATTAACACTATATAGCAAGCGTTACACTCAGAACGACAGACAGATAAATTATAATCGTATATATATTCATATTTAAACTAGTAACTTCAGTTCAATGTGTTTCAATTATTGGGTAACATAATTTGTTTATTTATTTATAAATTTATTTATATAGGGATTAACACCACATTAGGATTTATCAAGCCCATACTTATAAATTGGGTAACATACAAATATTAAATCATCAATGAAATTAGTAAGATGTAAGAGTGTTTTATTAGAAAAAATTAGAATCGCAGAGTAAGTTTTTGTAATTGAGTACAACTATGATTGGACATCTAAAAATCTTTAAACAATATATTCAAAGATTTGAATTTATATTGAATCTATTTTACGATACTTAATATAAGAAGTATTTTTTTATATACTGTCAGATTTATGCTTAGAGCAAGCACATCAGACGTCTATAACTAGACGAAGGCTTGTTTCATTTAATTGTACAATAACTCATCATCCACTAGGGTTGGTAAAGCACCTTATACCTCCAATAAACTAAACCAGATACATGCTGTTAGTAGAAGAGTAAAAGTCTATGATTTTTATATACTTAATACCTAGACATTTTTTGCACTAAAGAAGCCATATATATGTAAAAAATAAATGCTTTAGATTAAATTTTGCTATAGAACATATGGATAAGTTTCCAGAATTTTGGCAAAACATTCTTTGGACTGATGAATGTTTATTTTTACTAAATATGCTATACATTTATTAAAAACACTTACAAAAGTTAGGCCGAATGTATCAAAGCTAAAAAGAACAACAGTTGTTAGTTAGTCTCAGTTGAACGTACATTAAAGCGTAATCGTTTTTTAATAGTTAAAACATTTAGTTGTCGATCAAAACAACTAGATTTAGAATTTACTTCACGGAGCATTCTAGTGATTGGTCCGAATCTATCATATTCAGTATGATGGAAATTTGCTCCTTTCACTTCTATTAACCACCTCCTGTAGGCATTGAATCGATTAAATTTTTCAAAATTGAAATTTTCATTGATTCCCAATGACAACGACGTTCCAAGTCTATGTTTCTACTTTTTCAATTTTTTGTAGTATTTTATTTTTCATATAATGCGAACAATTCTAAATTACATTAAGATCTTTGAGGTGTCCAATTTACAACCCTTTGCCCAATAAACTTCAAATGTAACATACTAATAGCAGCCTTATGTATCGGTTAACTATCTTGTTGTAGAACAAAATGTGTGTTTATCAAACAGTCATCAATCTGTAACACTTTATAATGCAAGAGATCAAAGTAAGTACTTAATGTGACTTTTTTCGATAGTTTAAGGCGCATTTTCCATAATAAGAAATATCTACCCAAACCATCGAAATAGAACATATCTTATGTCTTGTACAATTAGGTATACAGTTCATATTTTCTTTTTAATGCTGATGGAATAATAAAATTTTCTTCAGTACATACTTGGATGTACATATTTAGTAAAAATAAACATTCATCCGTCTAAAGAATGTTTTGCCAAAATTCTGGAGACTTATCCATATAATCTATAGCAAATTTTAATCTATTGCGTTTATATTTTTACATATATATGGCTTGTTTAGTGCAAAATATGTCTAAATATTTACTTCTCTGAATCTATCTAGCACAATTGTTACCTCTAATTTCCGATGATTTCTATTTTAAAGATTAAAATTGTTCAGGACCTGTTTTATGGTTATGCTGCGATTCACTTTAACCTCTCTTATTATTTATGCATCTTCTTTTTTTGTTGCCTTACGTTTTCGGCCTCTACTTTTAATATTTGGAACAGAGTCTCTATATGTTTGTTTCATGAGTCGATATTATTACATAATAGTATTTCAATGACCATGATTTTTTGAAACAAAATTATTGTTCTATTCACAAATAGTTTTATTTATTTATTTATAAATTCCACATTAAAACAAATAGTTTGTGAGACCACTGTATATATGTATTATCTAGCTTTAAAATTGTTTTCAAACTAAAAAAAAACCTTTAAAATATTTCTAAAAGCTATGAAATTTGATATTTTACATCCCAACGATATACAAATGAAAAATTTACATTTGTGAAAATATTAAAAAATAAATTTTTTTTTAAAAAAAAACTTTTAGCATTAAAAAATGCACTTTGTTCTATTCTGCTGTCTTATAATTTCTTAAATTAATATTGATAACATTTTTTTTTTTTTTTGAATAACCACAAAGGAAATAAATTCTGTTACATATTACAACCAGTATACCAGCCAGACATCCAAATCGATTTTTAAATAAATATTTTTCACAGTTGACATTTGATACTATTCTGTATTTTAATATCAAAAGATAAATTTAATTTCTTTATACTTTTAGTTTTATAAATTTTAACTTTTGATTTTAACACGTAAAAGGTTAACAAAATTGACAGTATCCCAGTCAGTCAGTAAAGAAACAATTTTAAAATAAAGTTATTTAACAGTAACACCTGTACGTGAATATTCACATATTATCGATAAACATGAATTTTCAATATTTCACCATAGTTATGGTTATATGAAAAAATAGAACATATTGCGGTATGAACGTGACAAAATACATTAACAAAATTCAATTTTCAATTCAATTTCATAAAGAACTCTGATAAAAGTTAAACCAACCATTACGACTGCTTCTTGTTGTTTTTATTAAAAAAAAAAAAAACAAAATTATTATAAAGGAAATTGAAAATTGTAATATAAAATCATATCCAGAACACCACTACATATATATGTTCAGGGTAATGGAATTTTCATATTTTATAGTTTGTCAAAAATCGAAAACTTTATATCCTATACTTTTAAAAGAAAATATTTTGAAAGAGATATACTATTATTGATAAAATGGTAGATATAAGTATAGGTCCTATAACAACAAATTATTATCAAAAAATATCAAACCATCGAAATTATTTGTTTTCAGTTTGTAACCTCTTCAATTTACCTAATCAAATTTATTTTATAATGTTAAAACGTGCAATTTATAATATTCAATATCGAATAAATTTTCCATTAAAAATTCACGTATACTTTTATTAAAGGCGCATTTTAAACTTTTGTCGCATTATAACAGAAACACCAAAAATTTTAGAGGTAGCATCGAAAAAAATAAAGGATGAGAGTAAAAAATTGATTATTGTGAATTGAATCAAAACATTTTGATTTCACAAAATAAAAAAATCCATTTTCTAACGATGATTTTGAATCTATATACGAGTATCTAATATTCTATTCATATAAAAACATAATCCTTTGTCAATATGTACTCAAATTCAAGAGTTGAGGAAAACTTTTAAAATTTTCCACCTTTCAAGAAGTAATTTGTAAATTGAATTTTCACGTTTTTGTTCATTTTTGTTCATTTTTTTTTTTTGTTCAGCGACGTATTCTTTATCGGTTTCAAAATGTCAATCAGAATTAAATTTTCTTTTGGTGTTTCCATATTTGCATATATACTGGCAAATAAAAGGGTATGTTCATAGACAGGTAAAGGGTGTTTTCTTTAGAATGATAAAAAAATTGAAATTGAACCCAAATTTTTTTTTATTTCATTTTAGTAAACATTGATAAATTATAATGGAAAGACTCATCCCGACTCAAAAACGCTGACAAATTGTTGAAATTTATTTTCATTTTCGTAAACATTGACAAAATAATATTGGAAAGACTCATTCCGTCTCAACAACGTTTACAAATTGTTGAAATTTATTTTCATTTTAGTAAACATTGACTAATTATAATGGAAAGACTCATCCCGCCTCAACAACATTTACAAATTGTTGAAATTTATTTTCATTTAAGTAAACATTGATAAATTATAATGGAAAGTTTCATCACGCCTTTATAACGTTTACAAATTGTTGAAATTATTTTCATCAATCAGTTTTCAATACACCAAACTCATAGAGTACTAACACATGAAATTTGTGGTATACATAATCGTCCATCAGAGCAGATTATTTTATCGAACTATCGATAGATTTCGAACATAATTTTCTCATCTCGATGCAACAACAACAACAATACTATACTTATGTTAGTAGAAAATTTTTCCGTAAACGAAATAAATAAATAAATAAAGAACTGCACGTACACAGAAGAAAATATTGGTGCTGTAAGAGCTATAGTGTTGATGAAGGTTCAAATATGTCTTTGCAACCATCAACGCATGGAAAATTTTGCGTAAAAATCTTGGTCTACATCCATACAAGATTCAATTGGTTCCAGAACTGAAACCACTTAACCATAATAAGCTTCGTTTGTTTGCTGATTGTGTCCTAGAACAGCTTCAAATTAATCCACTTTATTATCGAAAAATTGTGTTTAGTGATGAAGGTCAACTTTTGGTTTGAAGGTAAGCGCTAAATATCCGTATATGGAGTGAAAATAATCCGCAAAAAATTCGGTAGGTTCAAATGCACCGTATGAAACGTGGCTTACACGCTGAAGACATCATCATTCTTTAAAACGATGCTAGACCGCTTATGTTACAGTGAATGGTGTTCATTACAGATCGGTTATCAATGATTTTTTTTTTCAGAATTTTAATGGTATGGATCCGGAAGTGTTTTGATTCCAATAAGATGATGCTATACCTCATACTGCTACCCCAACAATTAATTTATTGAAAGAAAAATCTATGATATCAAACAACTTATTTATATTGAAAGAAAGAGATGCTGATAACATTCCGTCTCGAGAATTTCGACCAATTAATTGGCCTGCAAGATCATGCGACATAACCGACAGTGGATAATTCTGTTTTGGGGGAATGTCAAGTTATTGGTTTATATTGATAAACCAAAAACAACAGACGCTTTGGAAGCTAACAGAACCCATGTTATTGATTAAATAAGGCTTGAATTACTTGAAAAAGGGGGTACACAATTCGAATATGGTTTCTCAGAGCTAGTCGTGGTGGACATATGCCGGAATATATTTTTAAAACTTAAATGTCCTAAAATTATACTACAATTACGCTTTCATCTTAATTTAAGTGTGTTTTATCACTCTAAAACAAAAACACCCTTTAGCAATGCTTTTGGTGTTATGTAAAGGATTGATGAATTTTAAATTTCTTAACATTGAAATTTTAATAGACAGTAATATATCTCAAATCTACCTATCTAGTAAGTAAAGTAGTATTAAGTAGCTTTGTAATATTTAACAAGTATACTGAAAGGATTTTGTTAAATTCAATTGTGAATTAAATTTAAAAGAAAATCAATTTTATTTATATTATATTATATATATATATATAATACAAGTGGTGAATTTAATAAAAGAGCAATGAAATAAAGTTTAATTTGAAAGAGTTGAATTATACTAGCGAATCTTTACATATATATAATAGAATTGTAATTTAATTTTAATCAAAATATTAAATAAAAATTGAAAAAATTCAATTCTCAAAGGACAAATAAAAAAAAAAAAAAACTTACAATTTCAGTTCTTTCTTTTCAAAACCAAATCGAAAAAAAAAATCACTTGATAATTGGTAGCAAATTAGTTTTTGAGCAGTTAACAATTTAATTAATAAATATTACAATTTTTATAAAATAAAATAAAAACAAAATTAACAAACAGAACGTACGCATAATTACTTTACATTATTTTTTTTTTTTTTTTTTTTACTTTGTGACACCCCCTCGTAATTTATTTTCGACCCAAAACTATATATAGTAAGAAAAACAAGTTGTTGTATTTACCTTGGGAAAATCAAACAAGTAGATTATTAACCTATGTCATGTATATTTTAATATATATATATGTATATATACATAAAATCTGATGACCCAGAAAAAACAAGAATTTTAATCTATGCTTTTGTTACAACTTTCATCCGCAATTTTCACGCCCATTTTAATGATTTTGTTATAATATCAATTCGTTTACAAAACAAAAAATCTCTTTATTATCATATTAAATTATTTATTTTTACTTGTTGGTATAATTTTAATATCACCCATCAGAATCAGGAAGGACACAATAAAATTTTTTGGTTTCATTTTGTATAAAGGAATAGAAAAAAAAAATGCAATAAAACTCAAGGTTTTTTTTTTTGTATACGATTTTAACCAATATTCCGATACGCCTTTTACATCTCAGTTTATGTCACGTGACAAAGCCACGTGTTAAGCGTTTGTATTATTCTGTATTTTATTCGCAAAGTACATAATATAGTTTCTTCTTTTATATCTTATCCTCTTCATCTTATATACTTCATTCTAAAATAGATTTAGATTATTTGAATTAGTTTAGTTTTTAAATGGACCTAATATTGTAATATTTTTTGTTTTAAAATAAGAGGGTAACCCTTAAATAAAATTTAAATAAAAAATTGATATTGTATATATATATATATACAAATAGGAAAAAATAAAATCGTTGAAATCTATAGAACAAAAGAACATTATCTGATTTGTTTAGGTACTGATATTATTTGAAGCGCACTTTATAGTGTGTATACACACTAAATGAATTTTAATCAGGTTACACAAGGCACTTATCCAATTCCAATTCCATTAAAAAATGAATTTTTAAAGAAAAGAGTTTTTAAGTTTTTTTCTTCTTTGTTTTGCTTGTGAGATGAAGTGTTGGAATAAAAAGAGTAATTTAGTTCACAAGAGAAAATGAATAGGTTTAGGTAGTGATCTCTATAAAATAAATTCAACTAAAAATGAAAAATCTCTATAAAATAAATTTAACGTTTGTAAATCAAAGAATTGAAAATATTTGAGAATAAAAAAATTACCTAAACGTTTGAAAACCTCTTATTAGTGTAAACAGAACTGGGGCGACTAGCAACAGATACATTTTTCTACAACTTCTGTAAAAAAAAAATAGCTCCATACATTTTATATGCACATAAACACAATTGCGGATACTGTAGCTGGGCGACGGATACAAATTAGAAAAATTTCTATTTTTGTATCCGTCGCCCAGCTACTTTTGGTAGCATATGATTGATCGTAAATAATTTCCAACAAAATTAAAATATTAAAAGTTAATCTGTTTTCTTTTACATTCTTTGAAATGGCTTTTGAGGAAAAATGAATAAATTTAGTAAATTTAGTAGTTTTTGTAGCTCTATGTTTTATCTGCAATTGCGGTTATGCCAGCGACGTATTAAATTGGCATGTATTTATCGCCCCAATTCTGTTTATACCAATTATGCGATAGCTACAAAAGTATTCTAAGCTTCAAATTTAGAAGCGTAACGTAATCTCGTATCTTAAAATCTCGCTTTTTAAAATATCGTTTTTTTAAAATATCGTTTTTTTAAAATATTATTTCAATTCCAGAATATTTACCTCAATTGAATCGGTAAGTATGAAATAACAGTACATGTACAAAAGTGTCATTTTGTGGAAATTAAATTTCGCCGGCAAAATGTGAATGTTTGCTTACTGTATTGTAATGTTGACTTGTAGAATTCATGTTCCTTAAAGAAAAATTTTAGTAACTCATTGGTGCAAGAAGATATTGTATACAAAAGTAAATGGTGATTTTGTACTATTATTCCACTCAAATTAAAAAAGCGTAATTAGTAAATAAGCCAACCTTAGGTTTTGTTAGTCAATAGTTAGAATCCATTAGTAATATTTAACAAATAAAAAAAAAATAACAAAACAAATAATAACCAAATAATAAAAAAATTTATTGTTTCGAATTAGTATGGCATTCCACGATATGATGTGATAATAAAATTTTAATTGTGTTAGTTTTTTTAGATCAGTGATTTTTTTCGTTAATAGGAACTGTTTATGTGGCAATCGCGTATGTACTTTAGAATTAACTAAATTAGGTGCTTACTATAGAAATCTCCTATATATTAGTTTGTTTTGACAAAGTCGGATATTCCACTATCATCATAAGTGAATTGATTGATCGATCGATTTACATGTTTCTTTTGTAGACATTTGACCATCAATTTTTAAAATCAATAGTAGAGACAGTAAATGGTTTTTCTTTCGAGAAGTATCTAACATTTTTTGATATGCTTTCGGCAGATAAATGCGATTAATTTTTCTTATACACTTTTTTACGATACCGAAATTTCTGCCACAAGACAAAAACGAGGGGCCCCAAACAAGAAAATAATGGTTAATCTTTTTAATGTGTTTAGACGATGCAAGAGTCATTAAAAATCTAACCATAATCTATTATTACGATTTCATCCAAAACACCCACAGCAAAATAGGTGGAGTTCAGTCTTCTCTAAAGGTTACTTGTTTACTATATATAATCCAAAAGAAAACTGCAAGCTTCGTCTGAACCTTTGTATGCCTGACCTCATGATAGGTATAAAAATATCCTGTATTACTTTGTAAATCAAGGATTTCAAATTCATGTAGTCACAACTGACAGTTAAAAAATATTTGTTGTATACTGGTATATTTGGTATAACAGAAGGCTACGTATAAAATCCAAACATATACCAACAACATCGTTTCTTTATGTACACAAATTTGTTACTGTTCTAGTATTTGAGTTCAAAACTTATTAGCACAACGCTTATGAACCATTTATCTTTGCAGTATATACTCTTTTTGCACGATTTATTTCCATTTATGAGGTTCACATTTCATTTTTTTTATATATAGATCTTACATAGAACTTTCATTGCTTTCACTAAAACTAGACTAGATTTTATTTTTACATTAAACGATGTTACTCCACTTAAAACTAGAATAATACTGAAAATCTTATTCATGTAAACGTTAACACTAAGATTTAATGTTGATGATGTCATGTTTTCATTTATTATTTAAAATCTTAATGGAACATTATAGTCAATGTAGATTATGCGTAAGATCAATACAAAAACCGTACTTGTATTGTTCTTCCACTAATATTATAAATTACATATAGTTTGATTTCAAACGGGTGATTTATATATTGTTGTTCACTTTATCTTTTAGATCCTCAAATTTTAAGCCTATGGGCATTGTTGGTTAAAAATGTCGTTTTTGTCATTTTTATTGTTCTTCCATTAATTGATTTAATTATTTTTTTACGTAGCTGATGTTGGATGCAAAAAGGGAGGGAATACTGCTTTTTCCAGAATATCTCCTTTTTCGGGAATTTTCATATAATTAAAAAAAAATTAATAAAAAGCGATATAGCATATTTTGAAAAACGATATTCTGAAAAAACGATATTTTGGAAAAATTATATTTCGAATATACGATATTTAGAAAATACGATATCTGAAAAAACGATATTTGAAAAACGATATTTTGGGAATACGATATCTGGAAAACGACATTTTGAAAACACGATATTTGGAAAATACGATATCTGAAAAACGACATTTGAAAATACGATATCTGAAAAAGCGATATTTGAAAAACGATATTTTGAAAATACGATATTTGAAAAACAATTTTGCAAAACGGCGTTTCAATCGGTGCTCGGATATTCATTCGATTTTGTAAAGTTGGTATTTTTGAAAACGTGTGTTTTGAAAATGAATCGGTAAAGTTTATTGGTATTTTTTAGAATGTTGTAGAAACGAGCTTCATACAAATTATAGCATTTCATATCCGCTATTAATTTAGCTCGTTTTATAAAATGGATATAAAAAAACTAAGTTAAAAATATTTATATAAAAGACCAGAGTTGTATGTTTGTAAACGACGCTTTTTGACATTTTTTGTTTTTACTAAAAAAAAATATTTTTCTTTTCAATTATTTTTATATGATTTTTTGATTTTTAAATTTTTTCCTTTCAATTAAATTGTGAAACAAAAAAAAAAAAATGGATAAAAAATAAAATGGATGGAAAATAAATTAGGTTCATTCAATAGCAAATAGTTTTCGATTGCAATCACTTGCAATCATGTTTTTTTGTTCAATAACTTTTCAATCACTTTCAATCACGATTTGGAGGGGAAATTTGTGATTGAAACTGATTTTTTGTTGGTTCAATAGACGTGATTGAAAATGATATTTTCAGATATTTTCTGATTGCACTCAGAATTAAAATCACAATTATTGATTGGAATTTAATGTCAAAGTTAGTTTTGAAAATTATTCTGACGCAAAATATTAGGTAAAAGTATTGTGAAAAAAATTTAAATTCAAATACAAAAATTTTTAAATTGTTTTTTAAGATTATACGTCCATTTTTTTGAATTAATTTTTAAAGATTAAGTTTTATTATACCTATAAGTTTTAGTAAATTATATACAATAAACAAACAATTTTTAATTTTTGTGTATTTCCAAATAAATAATTTTTGAAATTTCAGTTGACAAGCAAATCAAAAAAAACAATCACTTTCAATCGGAAAAATTTGTTCAATAGAAAAAATGGATTGTAAATGATTGAAAATGATATTTTTTGAACAGGTTTTTGATTGGCTACTGATTTTCTGAACATTTTTGATTGCGATTGATTGCAATCACATGCTTTTGAATGAACCTATTATTAATTTATTTTAAATTATAACAAAAAAGTGTTTCTAGAAAAAAAATTTCTTGGGGCCACTGAGTGGTTATGTTCGAAAAAAAGTTCGGTATCTTTTTACTCGGGACCCGTTTTTAAACTGGCTGACTTACTAGTATATTAAATATTTTTTTATTTATTTTTGTTTTATATCAAAATTATTTAGAAATATCGAATGTTTGTTTTTTTTTTTATTTAAAGTGAAGTTTTACATTTTTTTACATTTTTAAATGAATAACATTTTCGAGTCATAGATATATAAAATATAGATTGGCAGTTAGAATGAAAACTTTCAGCGACTTTCGATCAGCTGTTTTTGAAAAATCTGAGTTCAAATAATCCAGTTTCTACTGCAAATAATTCCTTTGAAAATGGAAACTTCGCACAAATGTAATATGAAAAGTTTTAGAGTAAAAAAAATATAAAATTACCATAGTTTTAATAATTGGATTGTTTTTAACGTAAAATCTCAATTAATTTAAAATAATTCTTTTTAAGTTTTCTTTTAAAAACATGTACATATATGTGTAAATTCATACAAAATTCACAATAACATATAATTAACAAATCAAAAAGTAAAGTTAAAAAAAGATGTTTTTGTACGTATATATTTATGTTCTTGATAAGAATTATATAAACAAAATTAATTAAATTGATGAATGGATTGATACAGTTTGATGTTAAACTAAATAAAATGACCAAGAGTGGGAAAAAATTATTTTACTTTATCGTATACATTATATATATTATTTTATAAAACTAAATTCACATAGATTCTATTATTTATTTATTCCCGTGAAATTTTATGTCTACATATATATTGATAATATTAAAACATATTGATGATGATATGTATACAAATTTATATTATTTATAAGTATTATTATTATATTATTATTATTATTTATTAATCAATGTATATCTAATCACTTGTATTATATGTATATATATAATATTTATCATTCCCATCAAATTTAAAGTTTTCCCCCCTATTTTTCTTTTCCCCTAAACGTTTTCCAATGCTCTAAAATTGCAATTAATAAAATGAAATAAAATGATTTTCAAATTAGCGTATTAACGTAAATAATATATTTGAAACAGAAAAACGATAAAAAATAAATAGTTAGTAAATATGTTTAGATAAAAATGTTAAAAAACAAAACTAATTTTAAATTCAATAAGAAAAAATTGAAAAGAATCTATTCTACAAAACCATGAAAATATTAAGAAATGGGTGTTAAATTTATAAAATCAAATCAGCTGAGTTGAAATATTGAAAAACATATGCTCATTTTTGGCTGAATCTGGTATTTAATAATTAATATGATAATGTATTAGAGAGAAAGAGAAAGCAATACCAAGCTGCCAATCTATATTTTATATATCTATGTTTCGAGTAATGATGGAGATGTTTATGAAAATCAAATTCTATTTCTTTTAAAACATATTTAAACGAATTTTTGTTTAGTAAAAAAATATTTATAAAGCTAAAAGTTAAATAATTTTTAATTATATTATACTTATTTTGTTAAATAAATTTTAAATATTTTGTTCAAACAAATTGTTTTTACTACTCTTCATTAATTAAATTAAAAATATATTTTGCAATGTTCTTTACATTTCTTCTTTTATCATTTCTTCAATTTATTCATGTATTAGTTATAAAATCCAATTTTGAAATATTTTACTCATACTAAATACTTATTGCTTACAACAATACAACAACAAAATATTTACCGCTGACAGATAAATTATACCGATTACTGGAGCAACCGACGTTTTCAAAAACACCAAATTATCATTCGAACGAATCGAACACGGTTTTACTCAATACGAGCCGCGATTGAAACTCCGTTTTCAATAATAGGCACGGATATTTTGAAAAAGCAAGATTTTTATCAAACAACATTTTGAAAAACGAAATTTCGAACCCAACCCTTCAACATTTAAATAATTCCTTAAACTTAATAAATATAAAATTTTTCACTTTAAAAACACCGTTTTGAAACATCACATCTCTAAACCCTTTTTTTACATTTTTATTATTAGTTTTTTTTTTGGTAGAATTTTTATAGACTATACAATACTAATTTCCTTTCATTTCCATATTCATTGTTCAATTGACCAAAACCATAACAGAATTTTGTAATTATTTTAAATTGAAACTAATGACTGTAGATAATTATTACTTGCGTGTGCGAAAATTTCGCGAATAAATTCAAACTTAATACCTTTAACACAATAGTTAGGTACTACAATACGTATCTTACAAATTGATTGTATCAAAATAATTTCCAAAATTGCGTTGTAAATGATAAAACCTCATACTCATACTTTCACCATGCATAATAGTGATAATGATTAAAGTGAAATATTTATTTCGTAAAAGGAAAACCGAAATTAACTAAAAACCAAACAATATTTGCAATTAAAATTTTAGAATTTTATAGATTTGTAGTGATTTCTAATTTAAAATAAAAAAATTGGAATTGGTTTTATTTCGTATCGTATCCAAACATCCTTTAACTTTATTCTTTAACCATGAGCACAGGTGGTGATGATGGGAGGGTTCAATATTCTGAAAAATGAAAATAAATTGGAAAGTCTAATTATTGCAATTTCTGTGAATCATTTTCAAAAACTATTAATTTATATTATAAGCATATATATAAATATATATATATGTGTATGTACCGAACAAATTTAATTGGATTGGAATTTAGAAAACTAACATTGTAAAAAAAAGAATGAGTAAATGTGTGAGACACATTTTCTATGTGAGTAATATATGGGTAACAATCACTTTCTGTGTGATTAGGTCTTTGATGGTTACAATTTATACATTCGCATATACTTAATTCAGCTGTTACTGAAATGATATAAAAAGAAAGAGATATATAATTTAAATTTTTATATATAAAAATTGTTGTATTTAAATTTAATAAAGTGCTATGCGATGCTTTAAATCTAAATTTTATAGGAATTTATTGGAAATCAAAAATAGTTTTTACATCCTCTCTTCTTAGTGATATTGCAACCGAAATCAGACCTGATTTTACTTTTTTTTTTTTTTTTTTTTTTTTTTGTAATTAATAATAATAAGTTTAATTTTAAAATAATTTTTTGTAATTAATTTTATAAGTATATATATATTTGCTTTACAATACAAGTAACCTTTCGTATATGTAAATACGGTATTATTGGCAACGGGAGACATGCGGACTAAGTTGAAACGGAAGATTTATAACAAAAGTATGAAATTTATCCATGGCCTTTCAAACTGTTTCATTACTGTACACAGTACTGTTACATACATTATTACATTCTAATCAATTTTTAATAAGCCGGTTAAGACAGAATATTTAAAATGGTATTTAGAAGCTAATTGGGTTATGATTTTAGAAGTTAATTGGAGTTATTTTGATTATTTGCCAATAGTTCGAACGATGATTTAAACTTTTGAATTGTAACTGAGACAGGGAATAAAGAAATATGTGAAAAAAATTAATTGAAGACTAACAATTAATTTGAAGAAAACGGGTTGGGATCGAAATCTTATTTTTGAAAATTTTATTTCTAAAAATCTTATTTTGTATTTTTTGTTTTTTTTCTAAATAGGAGCACATACGGCACATAACGCATACGGCACAGTCTTAGTAAAAAAATGTGTTTAAAAATATTATTTTATTTTTAAAGTCGGGGGCTGCCGCCCCCAAACCCCCGCCACTCATTTATTGGAACCCTGTTTTTGCCGGCGGCAAGTAAACGCATACGAAACGCATGAAAGCATGTGATATTAAGTTTCGATCCCAAATCCTGGATCCGAACCTATTGTCTTCCTTCATCAAATTTAAGGGCTGTTGTACCAAATCCATTTTGTGTATAAATTAAATTTCACAACAAAAAAAGATTAATATGGGCGAGAAAAAAATTTTACAGGAAAAAATAAGATTTTCTGAGAAAAAAAATAAGATTTTCAAAAAATTAGATTTCGTCACTATCCGAAAGAAAACAAAGGTAATCAATTTGGCCAGATAAACGACCCAGATAAACGTTTCCATAAACATGTGTGTATCATATAATATTAGAGTGGCTGCAATAACCATTTACACTGACAATGAGCGCCGTAAGAAGATGAATCTGACCATCTAACGAATGGACATTATAAGGTTAGAGATAAGACTATTGTCTTGTCACCCATCACCATAAATCATTCTACATTTTCAACTCAAATAGGATTTGGATATGAAGCATCTTTTATATGGTGTCGAGCGGAACACCAAGATAATTCAAAACAATCTCATATTTGTAGATTTGAAGAAAACTTTCAATGGAATAAATCATCAGTATATTTGGAAATTACTTAGCAGGAGAGTCATTCCAGAGAAAATTTTAGTCATGTTTAATAAATCCTAGAATATTTTACATCGATTTGGTCTAACAAATTTCTTTAAAGTGAATCAGGTTACTGCACAGGGTGAAAATAAAAACGACTTCATTTGACATTTTGACTTCATCAGCGATGTATATTTATTGTTAAATAACGGCGATTTAAATGATATAAACCAAAGCCTAAAAGCTGTGTGAAGCGTCTCTAAAACCAATACCATGCGGTTACATATCACAATAAGATAAACAAAGAGACGAATCGGCCGAGCTAGACATTTGTATTAACAAAACCCACACCTACCTTCGCAATGCTCTTAAAAGAATGGCATGTCATACCAACAACATATCTCTATGCATTAAAATTTTTCGAGCTACATCTAAAATTATGTACGCTCATAAAAAATATAGAAACTTTCAGCCAGCATCAAAAGACAATTTCAAGCGTAAATCAATAAATGCTTCTGTTGCATTCTAAACATTCGTTTGTAACAAACCATTTCCAGCAGAAAGATCAACCAAAGTAAAGAAAGATGTGTCAGAAAATCAACTGCAGAGCAGAGATGCAAATGAAGTTGGATTGGACGTACTTTGAGAAAACTTACCAACAATATCGTAAAACAATATTTTGAATACACGTCGCGTCGGAATATCAAGAAAAACTTACACAGTTTAGCCAACAAAAATACTCAACATAGAATACATAGCTTAGATAGTAGTAGTTCAATTGGCTTGTACCGCCCTACGATTTAATAGGATAATGATGAAGATATATCGCTGAATCTATTCAGCATAAGTTTTACCCTCTCATATCCATAGTTTTAGGGTTTAAAAATATTTTTTTTCTAACATTCTCAAATTATGAAGAAAAAATATAGACATGTTAATCATGACTATAAAAATTTGTATATTACCTTTTTGATTTTATACAAAAACTCAATTTTGAGCTCATTTGAATTTCATTGAATATTGATTAGAATTTCTTTTACTCATTCCAATTGTATCCGGGCGTTGCATATATTACCCACAACTTACCAACAAATACAAATTAAGAGAAGAAACAAAACATTATACAACAGAATAAAATTATGTAAGAAAAACTTTATGGTTCCTCCGGGATGCATTCTATGGTTAACATAAAGGAATTTTCAATGTTTCTTGCGTTGATGCATAAAATCAGGATAACATCAGAACTAAATGTCCTGAACAAAAATAAAAATAAAATACTGAATAACTATATATTTGTGGAAGAATTTTAAACGGCAATTTCATGCCTTTGTAACTTAATCAATGAATTTTAAGTAGATTTTTAAGAGATAGGGTAAAATTTAAACATTTGAATATACAACAACATGTATTCGTATCGTATGCAAAAATATGTTTCAATTCAATTTTAGACAACCCTAACTAATGTTAAGAATTATATACAAAATGTTCATTAAGTTTAAGGATGTGCAAAATGTTAAGATTTAATTTTTAATAATATAAAAAAAAAATATGTAAAATTGAGACGAGTATATTTTAAAACCAAACAATTGTTAATCATTTTAATAGACATTAAAAATAAATATTGTGGTTTGAATTTTTAAGAACGGTTCGAAATTGTTTGAATCTACAATTTTTTTTTATAGAAAATAAAAATTGCAATAATAAAAATGATTATTGAACTTTATTATTATAAATTAAAGATACGCATTGTACATTCGTTTATTTGATATTTTTCAATTGTGCCAAAGGACATCAACCCCATCTAGTAAGTTTAACTTGTCATACTCTATAATTTTGTTTGATTCAAATTTCGTATGTACAATTTGTATTTGTAAACATTTTTTCAGTTCACATTTTTTGAAAATGGTAGATACGTTAACTCAAATTTCAAATTTAATGGTAGGCACAATATGGAGTTAACAAGAGCAGGGGATAGGAGTATCAACAGACACTACAAAGAAGTGTCAATAGACATAGAAAACTACATAAAGTAGTAGACGAAATACGCATATCTGTATGATAAGCACATCAGTAAAATTAAAAGAAAAAAATTCGACTATTTTCACTGTTATACCAAAATTTTACTCTAACGCTGGAAAAAAAGTTTTTATAAAAAATAAAGTAGTCGGATAACTGTGACACAAGCTTGTTACATATTCAGAATATGTCGGATAGATTGTGACACAAGCTTGTTACATTTTCAGAATTGGTTATTTGAAGCAATAAAAATTGTGAAAATTAGAAACAAATTGTAAAGGAGGCCAAATTTCATTCGACAGTATTTTGTAGGACTACAAAAAACAATCCAAGAACTCAAAACTTTAAATTTTAAGCTTTTTTAAAATATTACCGCAAAAAATTACCAATTATTTAATAATAATAATTTTTAAACCTATCTTTCAAATAAACAATTTATAAAAAAAACATATCCAAGTTCTAAACCCATATAGAAATCTTATATATTTAATACAAGAACCGAATAGCAAAACTGTCAAACATAAAATATATAAAATATGAAGCTCAACTAACAATAAATAAGACAAATTGTTTTTTTAAAACACTTAAAGTCTTATAAACCTCTTACACAAGCTGTACTAGCTAAATTTTAATCTTATAGCTAACAAGTATTAAAGTCTTGTAAGGTAAATCTTATAATATCTTATAAAGCAATTTTTAAAAGAGCAAAGATCTTTTTACTCACTTTTCTGTAAAGTCCTATAAGTTAAATCGGGTACTGCTTCGAATTAGAAGTATTTTTTTAAAGTCAACAATTGAAATTACCCAAAAAATTAAGTACATATTAAAATTAGGTTTCCCTGGTTTGTGTCTTTGAATAAGCCATTTCGAAAGGTTTCTAATTGACCAATGTAGGCACATCTACATGTTCAAATGTATGTTAATTTTGTAAAGCATAATATTTACAAGCAGAAAAAAAATATGCATATTGTTGGAATGGTGGTGAACCTTGCTTTGCCACCTTTAAAAATTCACTAGATTTGCTAAAAATCCTTCTTAGGAAACACACCAGAAACAAAATATTATAGAAAACATATCAAAGGCAATATTGACTAATTTCTTCAATCGGTGTTGAAATCAAAAACTACAATCTGCTTCAGATGGTGTCTCCGTAGTATACAAAAGAAAAATTTAAGTCAGAATGAAATGGTTGTACATCGATGACTCCACAAAGGCAACAACAAGAAGATTATGGGGGGAAAAAAGTACCCTATGTAACAAAAATGTTATGCTTAAGTTGGACAGTATGCTAAGAAAAAATAATTGCTTTGCGGAAATAGAAAACTTAAATTTGGGTTAAACATTTAAATGACTAGGAAAGAAATATTTTTTTAATGCTTGAACAGCGGCGAATTTTACCCCGGGAATATAGCTATAGTAAATTATTATATTATTTATTATTTTTATAACAGTGAAAATAGTCGAATATTTTCCTTTTAATTTTACTGATATGCTTATCATACAGATACGCGTATTTCGTCTACTACTTGCAGACTTCTTCAGTGTTTTGTACTCGACTTTAATAATTTGCAATAATCAAACTCATCGGATGATACAGAATTCAAAAATGAAATATTTTAATTAAATTTTATATAGTCAATTTAATACTTTGTACAACTATGTATGTATATAGAATATGTTTCATCGTCAGTATATAAATGAATTTTCTTTCGAATGTACCTATACACATATTTCCTTCTATCAATTTTATCTTGTCATCTAATCCTTTCATCATTTTATAAACATAATCAAAATAAATCAGAAAACCAAGTATCAATCAGTTTTATTATAATACGAGCAGATTATATCGTAAATTCAATCGCGGCGGTGACTTTATAAATTTAGTATTGTTGTTGCATCGGTATTGTTGCATACGAGTGAATACCTATGTAGAAAAAATTTCCATTTTTTTTGTTTTCAAAAATCGATACTGATTAAATAAATCCATTTATAGTAATAACGAAAATCCATAACGATCGCACTATAACAATTGCTTATATTATTTTGTTGTTGTTCTCTTTTTGTTATAGTTACGAAAATTTACGTTGAATATTTGAATTACGGCATCAAATCGAAATTAAAATAAGTAACGATGACAAAAAGATAGGGCATTGTACGTACGTAAATAAAAAAGAAAATAAAAAAAAAAAATATTCATTGTTCTATTAACAGTAACTACAACTACTTATAATCAATCGGTGTAGGTTTTAACTTTATCTAAGACTAAGAGTTTGGAGTCTAAAACTGTTCAAAAACTATATATGAAAAAAGAGTATGTATTCATTTGATTATGCTGGTGTAGTGATGATAAATGTATCCAATTATTTTAAAATAGATTTAATGAATTCATATTAGTTTGACGAAAATTGTTTTTTTGTTTTTTTTTTTAATATTATAAAAAAAATATTGCGGCACCATATTGATTCACATAGAGAATATTTTTTTGTTTTGTAATAGTTAGAAATTCAATAGTTTGATGATGTGAGCTTCTTTTTATTATAATTCAATTGTACGGAAATTTTTAAAAATAGATAATTACGAAAAATATTTCTATAAAAATAGTTTTTGTTATTAGAAATCAAATATACGCCAAACCAAATCAAATAAAAGTAATTTCAGTTCAAAGTCCTGATGGAAAAATGATAAATATTTACGTTATATGAAATTTTAACGTTAAACTTTTACTGCAAAAAAAATATTTTTGATAATCAGATTTATAAAAAAAAAAAAAAAAATTTAATTTATTAAAAATTTAAATTCACTATAAAAATTTATTTTTCTTACACAAATATCGATATTTCGGAAGCAAATCAGTCCTTGCGGTTGCGACTAATTAAAATGTCTACAATAAATACCCTAGTTAATTTTGTATACAATCACAAGTCCTTAATTGTACCACCTAATCTACATATTTACCATTTATATATCTATATATATATATATATATATATATTTGTAATATTTTTATTTATTAAATTGCATTGAAACAATTCAAATGGTGCAAAAATGTTACGCACCATAACTCAGACCCCTTGGAGGCTTAGAAATATCAATCTACATAAAGATTTGAATATACCCACAGTTACAGAAGAACTGCAAAAATGCAAAAATGTAGATATCCAACCAGACTGATCCAACATCCTAACCCTTTGACGAGAGATCTACAAAACATTCCAATAATCAGCAGGTTACAAAAAATCGCTAGCAGTCATGTAAGGCAGAAAATTGGCAGAATGCAAAAAAACGAGCAAAAAAAAATTATTAAATTTAAACTATAGTCTGTAATTAATTACGTAATAACATTTTTGGGATAATATTTATTATCTTATATCTGGATAAAATTTTAATTTCAAATTAATCTAAAAAATGGTGAGAGCCCACTTTCTACATCATTTTTGAGCCAGTTGTTAACGTGTTGTCCGGATATCACCAAACTCTCATAAATGCCAAATTTATTATTTTTATTAACCTCTTTTATCAATTTTAAATTATTTTTATTTATATGATGTTGGCCTTCAACTATATATGATGCGCTATCGCGGCTGACCTTAAATTTATATATATTTGTTTCCCCTATAAACCGTAATTAATCTATTAAATTGTCTTATACAAGTTTTTGTGCAATGTTGGCATGATATTTTGTATATATACCAGTTAATCTTCTTTTCATATCTTTGGCACATACTAAAAAAAGCTGTTGAAGTGACCCAGACTTCAGTTCACAGAGAACAAAATAATATATTTTGTTCTCTAAACAGCGACCTTAATACATGACTGGGGAAGAGTAAATAGAGTAAATATTGAATGCTTCAAAAACCTAAAGTTGCCTCATATCAACAAAGCAAACCCCATAAATAACAATATTCAATTCGGAAATGTAAATATCGAACACTTTAAATTTCTAAGAACTGTTGGATCACATTTTTTCTGTCGCGAAAGATGCTGTGAAATGTTTTGGATTATTAAGCAGAAGTAGGAAATATTTTACATCATCTTCTAACCTCCTATTAATATATAAGGCATACATTCAGTTTCGATTTGAATATAACTCGCATATTTGGGGCGACGCACCTAGTACCAGCCTACATTACCTAGATAAGGTACAAAAGTTAGATATCAAAATTATCAATGATGGAGATGTTATACGTTGGCACCTAACGTCATTAAGTCATCGTCGTAAAGCAAGAGCAGCCATTCTGTTTTATAATATCTGGTGGGTAATTGCTCTGAATTTTAATATGAAAAATGAAATAAACTCCAGATCAGAAAGTTGTGTGTTCAGATCACGTCGTGGTCACTATTTTTGTGTCTTTAAAAAAAATGTATGGACGCTTAATCTAGGTTTAATCTTCTTTGTTAAGTAGTTTATTAACCACTTAATTATACTTAATCTATTCTTGCTCTGTACTATACAATTCAATACTTTCGTTAAGTGTCTGATTATAGTAGCGGAGCGTGTTGCTAAAACATGTTATGTACTTTGGTGCATGATGCTAAGTTATGAACTGGTTTGGTTGAACTGATGAGACGGCTAAATAAATATATTTTAAGTTGTCCGTACATTTTTTTATTAACTCTTCTACTTTGTTTATTATTCTTTACTATCCTTCTTTTCATTTCCTTCATCCTTATATGGCTAAAATTTTGCAATGGCAGTTAAGGGGATTCCCATTATTTTAGCCTAATTTTATTGTGGTTTCTGCTAGTGGTAGCAACCCCAACAAGCATCGAAGAAGTATTTAGTTATATACACAACCAAATTTTGGCTTTTACAGTGTTGTGACAGCCGATAATTGGTTATGAAATAGTTGTTCAATTTGGGAAATAATGAAAATGTAAATAGTGATTGTCCTTTGGCTGTTTTTTGTAATATTCGCAACCAATTATGTGTTCACAAACTGCTGGTTTCTGAAAATAAGTTCGCATATGTTGTAATTCGCAAAAATAGTTCGCGTTACAATTAATTTCGTTACCATTTGAGAATCTACCTACAATTGGTTTTTAAAGTAGGTTTGAACATATTTCTCAAAACCAATTTATATTTCTTAAATACTGAATTTGTTTGTGTATGCCGAATATGTTAAACAAATTCGTTTTGGTTTTCGCGACGCCTTATTTTGTTCAAATAAAGTTTTTTTTTTCAAATAAAGAAAACTGGTGAAAGTCTAAGATAATAATATTTGAATATGTATCAGAAAACTGCAACTTAGAGATTTAAAAGGCTAGGCCGACGCCTAAAAAATGTTGAATATATGAAAGAAAGTCATCCAAAGTAGTGGAGTGCTTTAAAAGAAAAATTCCCGTTATTACAAATTTTCATTCGTATCCAAAGTTTTTCCAATTGTCTCAAACAAACAAAAAAAAAATTCCGTAAAATAAAATAATATTTTTTTTTGTGTTTTAGTTTTGAAAAAAAAAATTTTTTATTTTTAATACGCAAACTCCATTCCTTTTGCATTTATAAAAAAAGCACAAAAAAAAAAGAATATTCTCGGCACCGCCTGTTTTTAAAAAAGATGAAAAAAAGATAAATTTTTTGTTTTTAAATATTTCTGTTTTTATATTAAGGAGCTCTGCTCTACACCACACCATTTAGAATGTTTCGAAAATCAATAAAATTCAAATGGAAACTAATTTTATGAAATAAAAAAAAAAACTAAGAAATAAAAAAAAATAATTATCCTTTAAGGATGTTGAATAGGATTTGTTGATTAATTGTGGGCGGTATAAATTTACAATTTAGGTTCCTTTTTAATTTATTTTTAATTTGTGATGAACAAAATATCAAAATAATATTTTATGGAAAGAAAATAATTTGTTTTTAATTACTTATATTTTGTATTTGTTTTTAAATTTAAAAATTTAAATTGAAAATATCAAAATGTAAAAAATGATATGTGAGCTAATTTGTAATAATATGCATACTAAAATTTGATTAAATTAAAAAGCAAAAAAAAAATTATCATTTTGGATTCGGAAATATCACGACGGCAAAATATTATCAATTTTGTAGTCGTCTTAATCTATAGATTTCAAAAAGTCAGTGATGGTTGATAGATTCATTGTTTCCGATGCTTAGTTTACAATCAGAAGCTGAATTAATTACACATTCGATGGCTTTTTCATTTCCTAAACTTACATACATCTGTTGGAAAATAAATACATGTGAAGCTTAGTTTTTTAAGCCCTATTCCGTTTTAAATCCAAATTAAATTTAAAATCAGAGTGGGTTGGTTGAAATGATTTCTAAATTATCATCTAATCTAAATAATTGAATAAATATTTTCATTTATACTTCTAACTATTATTTTCTATCTATCGAACTATTATTCAACTACGAATTAAAATTTGAACTAAAATGCCTTTAATTTCGATGCATAAAAGTTATAATAAATTATTTACTAACATTGTAGTTTAACGTTTGATTTATTTAAAATATTATTACAATGTTTTAAATTTTTGCTCAGTTATCTCAATTGATCCCATCCGTTTCTGTTTTTCATTCTTTCTAGTTTTACTGTCGGTAGGTTTTTTATATTCTCTCTAATTTTGTCTTACTAAAGAAACAAAAAAAAAACCATAATTTTTCTACCCAGCATTGTTTTGTACGACTTTACGAGTGAATCAACAATGTTTACTTCAACGTGGTACTAATGAGTCACTATAAGTATTTTTTCTGTAGTTGATTAAATTATGGTGTCACATTGCTTCCAAGGCCTACTTCCACACGGGTCAACTTCATCACTTTTTTCCTTTCGTTTCATACCCCCTTTTCTATAAACTAATTTTGCTAATAGAAAGGAAGGAATGAAACGAAAGGAAAAAAGTGATGAAAGTTGACCCGTGTGGAAGTAGGCATTGACTGTCATATTGCTACAATAATATTGCACTCGTATAGTGATCCCGAAACAAAAATCCGGTTCGTTAAAAGCTACGTGTCTGGTCGATAGTCTTCTACGGTATATGGAATCGTTGACACTGAAACTAACAACCATGAATAAGCTTAAATCATTTGAAATGTGAGTATACCGTAGAATACTCAAAATATCATGGGTATATATAGTGAACAATTTAGTGAGGTAAGTAGAATAGAATAGGTAGAAACCTTAAGTTGTTATTAACAATCAAACACAGAAAAACAACTTATCTGGGTCGTTGTGATGTTAAATGACAATTAACATATTCTACAACTGATTCTGCAAAGTAAAATTGAAGGCAGAAAACGTATTGCTAGAAAACAAATGTCATATATAAGAAACATCAGGCAATGGATGGGCCTCCAAATGGTAAGAGAATTAATGAATGCAGCGTAGGATAAAGATAACTTCAGAAATGTGATCGCAGACATCCAATGGGGGATATGCAGCTGAAATAGTGATGTGAAGATACTACTTGCATATTTTAAAAAGTAAAACAATTTAAAATGGTAAAATTAGTAATATTTTATTTTTATTTTTTTTTTCCCAAATAGAGCAGTATTTGGAGGTATAGGAGTATATTCATTAACATATTTACATTTTTGAAATATTATTAAATTCTATAATATTGAGAAGAATAGCACACAGAATACAGTATACTTCAATGGAAGAGAACTCTGTTTTTGTAGCGTATTCCAGTACATTTGTATATGGCATTGTGGTATGGGGGTAATATTACAAATAATTGAAAACAAAGGAATACAAAACATACATGGACTAAAGCAAAAAACATCGAAACCTACAAAATATTGCTGCTGCAGTTATATGTACAAAAAAATATTTTTAAAACGTAATGAGATCATCAATATACAAATACAATCCTAAGAACAATAAACAAAATACTAGAGCATCGATCGCATTTGCTTCAAGTAAAATAGAATTGCTAGTGGTATCAGAAATGACTCTATTTACAATAATCCACGTTAAAGAATAAAACAAGCTGCTGATGATTTTTGAAAATATGAAAAACAATTTAAAAAAAAAAAAAAAACTATTATATTGTAATTGTATTGTTTTCTCTATACTTTTTTCTGTATAAATTTACTTAACTCTTTTTTTAAAATCTTGGGTGCCTATATTATGTATTTCGATCGACTTTCACAGAATCGTTCATCGTTATCGTTAGAGTTATTCGATTGTAATCGTTAGTGTCATTATGTATTTCGATAATGCTGCCATTGCCCATCTTTATACGAGGCAGAAATCTGCCGCAGAAATCTACCATCATGTTCAAACGTAAAAAAAACTGGTAGATTTCTGCCCATGTCGCTGTCAGATTATTGAAATATCAAGATGGCCTTAATTGAAATTATTGGCAAAGAAATAAATAAATAAATTTTTATTATTATTCTAGTGCCAATTCAACATTATTATTATTTGTATAATTTATATTTTTTTATTTGATTAATATTCGATCCGAAAATTACGTTGTCAACAACAATTTCCTTATTTTTTGTGAATAAAAATAAAATAAAAATATTTTGACACTGACATATTCCCAGAAAAAAAATTTAAACGTCAAAAATCTACCAAAAATTTAAAATTTTGGTAGATTTGCTTACCCCATACCGAAATGTCCCCTCACCTATAAATTTTGGTAGATTTCTACCAATTTTCTACCCGTATAAATATACATATTGTAAAATTCAAATCTACGATGAAAATGACATATGTTTGATCATTTGACTGTCAAATTCAAATTATTATATGAAAAAAATCAAAACAATAGTGTTATAACTATTTGAAATTTTTAAGTTGAATTAAAAATTATTAAATTAAAAGTTTTCATAAATAAAATGATTTTAGCAGAGTTAAATTTTTCAGTTTCTGATAGTGCTGAAAAACGCTATCAAATTGCAGAGTTAAAAAACAAGCCAACATATAGTCGAGATTATTCTAATCCACTGGATTTGGAACATATCTATAATTATAATTGACAAGCATTTAGGGACCTGCGCAGTAGACACCTTTTCATTTTATTTCGATTCTCCTACTCCTTAATGAACTTCTGATATAATATATAAGATGTATATATAAAACAAAAATGCGCACACAGTTGAAAATTTTTTTACTCATATGATTTTATTATTCTGCAAATACATTATGCATATGTGAGATCTTATTAAAATAATAAACAAAAGTAAACGAATCAGTTATTATAATTTACATTATGTACTTGCAAATGAATCTATGTACATATGCCAAAAAAAAAACAAAAAAACAAATTCATCTAAAATAATAAATATAAAATTTTATTTCATTTTTATCTTTTTAAGTAACTGTTTCTAAATTTTGGTTATTTGTAGTAATAATATAGTTTTTATTAAAATTATGTATTATGCAGGTATATATCTACGTATCTCTTTAATGACAAAATTTTTTATTTTTAGTAATTTTATCCAC
Organism: Argyra leucocephala; assembly: GCA_963942445.1. Classification (NCBI taxonomy): domain Eukaryota; kingdom Metazoa; phylum Arthropoda; class Insecta; order Diptera; family Dolichopodidae; genus Argyra; species Argyra leucocephala. The sequence continues at coordinate 1,809,530 of OZ012681.1, forward strand.
TAAATGCCACTTACTATAGGGTATTCCTATATTAAATTAAAGAAAAAAAATCTCTATAATATAGGTTCCTTTATATAGGTTTATATTAAGGAATGAATATAACTACAGCAATTATATTATGGTTAATAAAATTTATCTTCATTTTTATTTTTTTGATAAACTTTCCCATCGATCGGAAATGAAGCAGTATATGAGGGACGTGTATTTATGTGTCCTAAATAAAACTTACTAACCACAAAACTTTTTATTAAACAAGAGTGGTTTCTGCTATATCGTGCGAGTTCTATGTCAGTACGTAAATTACTGTTTTTTTAAAAACTTTAAATTTGACTTCAACTTGAAATATAATTACTCAACAGGGGTCCCTAGTACGTATATAATTATAATTGAAATTGATGAGTTATTATCTATACAAAACATAATTTTATTAACAGTTTTGATCAAAATTTCCTGTTAAACAACATTGCTTTTATGGATTTATTAGAAAAATTAGAGTAAAAATTATCCAATAAGTAACTGTGTATTAAGATTCTATGCGGCTTGTACCAAGGAAATGATTTGCAGTATAGGAAATGATTTTCATGCCGGACTAGCAGAGTTAATTTTTTCTGTTATGCTTAAGGAAGTTTCATATCAAATTTGCAGTTTATACTTATGTCCAAAATGGAACAAATTCCATTACGCACTAGAAGAAAAAAAGTCAGACAAACATTATTTTTATAATTAAAGTAGAATTACTGAAATAATTTATTTACACTAACTTTCATATTGCAACTTATTTGTAACTGGCCTTTCATTGCTATTAAAATTTATTTCAATAAAAAATAATTATGAAGAATAAAGTAAAATACCTTCTAACATTTCAACTTTTAAATTTATTTTTATTCCAAAAAATATCACAAATATAAAACAAACACCAGGTGTACAAGCGTCACTCTTTTATTTTATCCTTTCAATTCAAAATTCAAATAATTTGTACAAAATCACTCTTTCGACGTCTCTTTCGTGCTAAAATTTTACATCGATATACTTTAACGATTTCGATTTCGACAATTTCTGAACGATATCGAAATACATAATAGCAATTTTGCAGTTTGACATTTCGTTCGATCAAATCGTAATCGTTATCGAAATACATAACAGGCATCTTAAGCTCACTGATTAATTTTAAAACACTTAATTACAAATTACGTGTCCTAACGAGGACATTCACAATTTAACCAGTTTTAACTTAACATAGAAAGCGTATTTGACGTCATCTTCATCTATATTAGTTCGGATGTATGGCAGTAAATCATCATACTTATCTTAAAATTTTGTCAATAGTTCTAAATATTATCAATTTATTTTTTTTTAATTTACAACCATAGTTAAAATTGTATACTGATGCTGGTGTACATTGAATTTTACTCACTTAATAATTAGAATTAATTATGATATCGACATTTAATTTCTTTTGTTTCAATGCTTTTGTTGTATTTATATAAAATCAGTTTAACATGTTATTTATTGTTATTAGTGGTCCCGATATTCAATTTTGTCCAAACATATTTTTTTATTTCAAATTTCATAACTATATGGAATAATTTCAATCTATAGCTGTTCTCCAAATTTTACATATTGACACAATCAAAATTCGAGAACTGTAAAGAGTCATAATTTTAAACAAAACCAAAAACAAAACTGTAAATCTCAGTGGACCCCCACATATTATTTTTTTTATGTTTTTTCTTATAGCCTTTTAAATTAATTTAAAACTGTTGTCCTATATCTAAATCATATCCAAAAAAAAAGAAATTGTTTGTTTTCAAATGCATGTAAATTTATTTACTAAAATATATTCATATTTTTTTATTTTTAGTTGTTGTGTTTTTTGTACGAGTATTTTAGGTAAAAGTCCAGTAGTAAAAGGAAAAAATAAAAATCATTGTTGATGTATATGATTGAGAACGTAATGTCCTTGGGGGATTTTCGTGTGACAATAAGTCAAAATGTAAATCTTTAAATTGGATTCGACTGCGGGATGAGATGTGCAATGTGTTTTCTCATTCAATGTCTGTTTGTTAAATTTGGTAGTCGTTTATATTTTTACAATTGAATATCAAAAGAAAAACAAAAACAAAAACGGTTGGAATAAGATTTTTTTTTTCTCTCCTTTCTATTATCGAAAATATTTGAATTGAATACTTATGTTTCGGTAGTTAAATTAAGGATATTCAGGAATTTTAAAACAATTTTTTATATTTTTCTTTGGTAAACCACATTTGGGTATATTTTTCTATTGTTGTTGTTTTGAAAATATTGAATTTGAATCCCTTTATTTTTTTTTTTTACAAATTTTTCACTATTCGATTATTATCAAAACAAATTTTTGTATATATATATAATAAATAAATCCTGAAAGGAAAGCATCAAAAGTTTTTGTTTTTTTGTCTTAAATATGAAAAAATAAAAAAAAAACATAATTTTGATTTTTTCATCAAAAATGCTTTTATGGATATCTATTTGTAAATTTGATTCCTCTGGAGATTTTTGAATTTTTGAATTTACAAGACTTTTTTCTTAAATTTTTTTATTTTAATTTTGTTTTTGTTTTTTTTTTTTAACAAATAAAATGTTGATAAGATCCCTGCCAGAAGGCATTGAATGTCCAGAGAACTATAAGAAAATTGTGTTGAAAAAATTTAAAAAAAAAAAACAAACAAAAAACAAAAACAGATTGAAATTAGGATCTAGAATGAGAGTCTACAAAACTTTGTAATATTTTTGTTTTATAAGAAAACCAAATAGTCTAAAGTTTGTTGCAAAATATTGAAAATCCTTTATGTAAATATATAAAACATAAAGTTAGACACATCCAGAAGTTAAACAAATTTATGTAACAATTTTTGGACAAATAAATTTACAATACTTAAATTTAAAAAATATGAACTGGTACATTGTATATATAAAAAAAAAGTACCCTAGTAGAAAATATTTTCAAATTTTCTGACACTTTGAATTTTTTTATATATGTATATACATATATATATTTGATAATCATATTTACTAAATAAATTATTATGCATGCACAAATAATAAAAAAATTCGATTTGTCTTATCTGATAGAAAAAATATAATAATTTTATGCTCTTAATGAAACAAGGGACAAAATATGTGTATATACATTCTATAGTTATTCAAAAATATGTAAATAAATAAAAGCAATTGTAACTGAAGGTAAGTGTTTCAAACTAACAAATATTTTAACGCTAAAAATGTCTGTAAAATTTTTCACCTCGGTGAATATATACAAAAAGCAATGACATGAACCCAAAAATTTTAATATGAATCATTTTCAAAAAATTTTCGCAAAATTACCGATTAAATAAAAAAAAATTAAAAAATACTAATTTCTGTGCCCATTTTTCAATCCCATCCGATGGTATGAGAATGTTTCAATGTTGTAAAAATTGTTGTAGTCAGATGCTTGATGCTACAAATCTACATCAGCCGGGAACAATTCATGATGTGATTATTACATACAAATTGGTCGTAATATTATTCATGGGTTAGGTAGAATCAGCTAACAAAGAAATTGCACTTTGGTTTACCCAGGAAGAATTAGTTGCATGAACTGAAAATTGAGTTTACGAATGAATGGATATAACACTTTAAAACCAAAATTGTAACCAATCAAAGAACATTCATATCAACTAAGTGAAAATTCCGTGTTATAGAATTTTCACTTAGTTGGTTACAATTTTGGTTTTAAAGAGTAAAATAAAACCAATATTGCCTAATAAATGGATATAAAAAAAAACAGATATCCAAGCTCTAAACCCATATAGGAAAACTTATATATTTAATGCAAGAACCAAATAAGATCATCTGAATAATACCAAAACATTATTATGTATTTATTATATTTTATGTATTATTAATATACCATGATGTTTTTTGAAATTAGAAGTATTTTTTTAACAATTAAAATTTGAAATAAGGAAAATTGTAAAATGAAATTAAGGCATAATAAAATAATAATAATAATAATAAAACAATTAAAATTACCCAAAAAATAGAGTAATTATAAAATTTTTAAATTTCCCTGGTTTGTGTCTTTGATTTAACAACCGCGAATTTTATCTAATTGACCAATTCAGGAACATCTTTGAAATATTGAAAATATTGACAAGCAGAAAATAAAATATTCCTATTGTTGCGACGGTGATGAACCTAGCTTCGTCACATTTGTAAATTTACTAGATTTGCTAAAAATTTTCCTTCTTATAGGAAAAATACCAGAAGCAAAATATTATATAGAAAACATATTTATTTCATTTATTTCATTTATTCTGCTACATATAAGACGATTAGTCTTTTAAGCATGTAACTAGAATTCATAATTTAAAACTAACAAAACTAAACATATTAGAAAATAGAACGAAAAATGTTAAAATGTAAGAATATAAAGTGCTTAAACTATAACTAGATTAAATTACCAAATTAATAAAAATAAAACATACATATATTACAATATATAGAGATATAAAAATGAAAAAAAAAAAAAAAAAAACACAAAAAAACAATGCTATATACAAAAATTTACATACTTAATATTATATAATACATGTATACCAATGTATGCCTGTTGAACTCAAATAATACATTTGCCTACCTCTAATCATGATTTCTAAAATATCAAAGACAATATTGACTAATTTCTTTAATTGGTGCTGATATTATAAAACTACCATCTTCTTAAACTCAACATGGTGTCTCCGTTGTATGCAAAAGAAAATTTTAACTCAGAATGGACAGTTGTACATCGGTGACCCCATGGACGTAACAACCAGAATATTAGAGAAAGAAATAAATACTCTATGTAACAAAAATGGACGATATACTCAGAAAAATGAATTTGTGCGGAAATAGAAAACTTTGCTTTGAGTTAAAAATTTAAATGAAGAGAAAAAAAATAATTTTTTAACGCTTGACAATGTTTGAGCAATCAGAATTCTAAAAAGGATAAAATACATGTTTTTTTACTTTCGAGAGAGTATACCCAAGTACTAATTTTTAGGTCTGTAACATAAGGTCTGTATGTTAACTTTTATTTGCAAAAACTTGCAAATTAGAGGAAAAATCATAAAATTCTGCGAGAATAGTTAAAATGTTCTCTTTTGCAAACAAAAGTAGAAAATAAATTTGCATAAATTATTCCAAATTTTGGCATGTCAAAAATAATTGATTTTTAGGTTATGAGATTTTTTTTAAATTTTAATTAATTTAGAAATTTTCTGAAATTGTTTGTAATGATTATTGAATGATTTTGTTTAAAAAAATCAAATTAAATAATTTTTCGGGGTTTTGGTCTTTTTGTCGGTAAAAAGTTATATAAATAAGTTTTCAGGTTAGGTAAACAACTTTTTATTTATTTTAGGTATACTACTTTTCATATGAAAATTATTCTATTGACATTTAAAACAACAACAAAAATTTGACAGTAAATTTTTACAAATTTTTGCAAATAGAAATTTCATTTGCAAAAATTTATTTAAGAGAGAGCTCTGACGTCACGTTTGAAACACAAAATTCTCTTAAATTTCTCAAAAATTTGTAAAGAGCATGCAAATAAAAAAGTTAACATACAAAGATTTGGATAAATTTGCTAGTTAACATACAGACCAAATATTGAATTTTTATTGAAGATTTAAATTTTCTCATCAATCTATAGTGTTAAGATCAGTTGAGTGAGAAAAATAGCTTCTTTTTTTCATATAAGTTTTTTCATCAATCTAGTGTCAAAATTCATATTATGTTTTGGAATTATTAAGATGTTCAAAACACTTTTCTATCAATTTATATTCAAATATGTCATTTGATAGTTCAACACATGGATGTGTAATAGCTGATCAATTTATATGGTCCAGTAATTGACAATTAAAATGATGAAAACATTAAGTCTGCATATTAATTCGCAAATTTATATAAATTTGAACAAATTTATCCATTCATGTACGTTTATTTTTTTGTTTGTATGCTCTTTACAAGTTTTTGTATTTAAGAGAGCTTAGAGCTTAAAATGTGACGTCAGAGGTCTCTCTTAAATAAATGTTTGCAAATGAAATTTCTGTTTTATAAAATTTTGCTGTCAAATTGTCGTTGTTGTTTTAAATGTCAAGCAAATGACAATGTTTTCTATACCTAAAAATTTACTTTTACAGTTTTTTAAAAGATCAAAACTGATAAAAATATTTAATTTAATTTTCTACAATAAAAACATTAAATAATCTTTACAAAAAATTGCATCACTAATCAATTCTAATTCAAAACAATTTATAACCTAAAAATCAGGTTGTTTTTGACGTAAACAAATTTGTAAAAATTTTTGCAAATTTTGCGTATTTTTAAATTTTTTTATAAAAGAAAATATTTTCATTGTTCGCGCAGAATTTTGTAAGCATATGATTTTTCATCTCATTTGCAAAATCTTGCAAATAAAAGTAAACATACAGACCTATTGTTGTGCTTGTATTAGACTTGTTAATTAGTTCTTTAATTTAACTCTTTAATCTTAATAACATTTAGAAGTATTTATTATTTTAGTATAATATTTTTTAAATGTACCAATTTTTTCTGTGTATTTTATTGTTTTAAGGAAATAACTAATTTTTTTTTTTTAAATATATTTTCAGATTATTTCAATGTGACACCAACAATTTCGTAAAGACAGTAACAAAAAACGACTTATTTAATAAAAGGCGTAAATTTAAAATAAACCGTAATTAATTTACATTTCTCAAATGTCATTAATTTTTATTTTAGTGATGATGATGAAGTTCTCTAAGGGTTAAACCAAATATCAACTATATATTGAAGGCAAATTTATGTGAAAATTAGTGACAATTGTACCAACAAAATAAAATTATTTTAATAATGCTTAAATAGTATTGTATATTAAATAAAACTACAAGCCCATATGAAGACTTTACTACAAAGCTATAATTCTTACAATTACTCTAAGGAATTAGATTCATTTATTTTGTGTTTTAATTTGTTAATTATTATAATATGATGTCAGTTAGCAATTAACGATGTGTGGATGATTTAACTGGACACACCATATTACTTCTTTTACAATAATCTTCAAATTTAAATTTATATACATATTAGTACGATATAGTAATATGTAGTACTTAGCTATAGAATTTTATAATGTATGTATGTATGTATGTATAAATATTTATATAATTACATATTTCTCTATTTAATTATTCAAGTGTGAAATAAACTCAATTAATTTGATATGTTGAATCATAAATTAAGACAAAATTTCAGTTAATTACATAATATTTACCAAACTCAATACATACTCGTATAAGGATAGTATATTTTTTTATTTAATTATATTTTATCCTATTTTTGCTGTAGAGTTTTTTACTTGTAATGGCTAAATTGTAAAAAGTTTGAAAATTGAAAATAGAAAAAAAAATTTGTCTATTTTATCCAAATTCTAAATAACATAAAATTATATTTTTTTTTTTTGATCATTTGACATAAGAAGAATAGAAAAATGTAAATCAAAATTAACTTTACAACAAAAGTTAAAAAATAATTGTCCAACAAATGAAAATTGGTTTTTTAACACGAATATTGTCAAAATCAAACGATTTTTTTTTGTTTTTCTAAAAAAAAATTACATTTAAATGAGAATGGAGAAAACAATGCTAATGAATTTTAAATTTTAATAGCTTTCTCTTTCTAATTAAGGTACCTGTGTATAGTTGCTCGTTACTATCTATGTATATCTATGCTAAATATTTAAATTAATATGACAAATTTTTTTTCTAAAAGCAAATATACTCAACCAAGTGATTTTTGTTTACTAACCGAATACTAAACAATTTTTGGAATAACTGTTTCGGAAAGGGGAGATGTTCAATGTTTATGTAAAATTAATTCTTCATTTTATAATCAACTAAAATCGTGTATAATTATATCAAACCATATTTTTGTTTTTAAGTTGAAAAACAAATTTTTCGGTAAACCTATAATAAAGGTGATGGTTTAAATAGAAATTTGAATTTTTAATAAATCTGAAGAGAAAGTAAAATTACAAAAAAAAAAAAAAAAAAAATGAATAAATAAAGGTATAAAAATAATAATTATTATTATTATTATGATAAGGACGATAAAAGTCGTTATATTTTCCCCTTTATATTATAATTAATTAATTTATTGTTATTTACTGTTATTATTACGCACACCACTTTTAAATAAGTAAAGGGGTTTTGGGGATTTTGAGTTTACAATGACGATTAAAAATTAATTATTTATGAAATATATTATAAGAAAAAAAAAAAATAAATTGTTTGTTATGAATTTGGTTTTGTATCAAAACATTACAACGTCTGTTAAATTTCAATAAGATTTTAAAAAGTATTCAATTTTATACAATTTTACTAAATATTGAGAATAAACAAATATTATAATTGTCTACATGAAAATGTCAATAACCTGTCGATTAGAGTTTTTGTAAATTCGAAGTCAATGCGATGTTATATAAATATATGAACTCTTAATTATTTATTGGCTGAACCAACAAACTTTGAAGGACCCTGACGCAAGTATTTTGTAACTAACTTCGATTACTAGCAAACTTTTTACAGACCTTGAAGAACCCTGGCGCATGCATTATTTCATTAACTTCGATTACGAGCGAACTCTTGACGACCTTCAAGGACCTGGCACATGTATTATTTCATTAACTTCGATTACGAGCGAACTCTTGACGACCTTCAAGGACCTGGCACATGTATTATTTCATTAACTTCGATTACGAGCGAACTCTTGACGATCTTCAAGGACCTGGCACATGTATTATTTCATTAACTTCGATTACAAACGAACTATTTCCAGATCTTGAAGGACCCTGGCACATGCATTCTTTCATTAGCTTCGATCAAGAGCGAACTCTTTCCAGTTGAATTTAGATAGTAAAGATAGAAATAGAGATAGTAAGGCAGCCATACTAGCTATTAATTCATAAACCATCTTATCAAAGCTATAGTATGAGATTGTTTAGAAATACTTAAAACTCTGGTAAAAGCAAATAATGTGGGGCATTCTAGTGTAGCAGGAAACGAAGCGTGATCACAAAATCATGTAATTTTAAGGACTCAGAGATTGCATGGATATACACGGGTTATCACAATAAGCGCATTTGCGGCTGTGATGATATAGAGGACAGATCTCTCCAGAAATACACAATCTATCTATCTATCTATCTAAATTCGATCAAGAGCGAATATTTTCCAGTTGAAGAAACCTGCATTTTTTCATATGCCCCCTGATACTTTATTTTTTTAACGAAAGTGTGGGCAAATATAATTTGGAAGAAGAGTTTTTCATTCCAAGATACCAAATTCGTTTTTGCTTTAGATATTTTCCTAGACTGAGAGCCATATAGAAGTTTAACATGGGTATTTGTACAACTGTAAATGAAGTAGCAAAATTTAAGAAAATGAATAGTTTAGTTCATACTATTAATCAACAATATACTCTCCTGATTTGAACAAGTTATCCTGCACGACAGGATTGTTATATTTTAGTTTTTAGTTGACCTGATCCTCGTCTCTCTAATAATCTTATAGCGTTGAAAAGTTCATGTGTATAGAGCACAGAGCTAACTACTAGCTTTTTTCATAACACTTTCATATATTCTCGCTCTGTTTCACCTTGATTTAAAATTCATAAACTGACACTTAAAAATAAAGAAAAAACCCCCCTTTTTGCGATTATTATTTTTTTCTATTTCTTCTTTACGCTTTTTACTGGAATTCTATTTCTATTGTACTTACTAAGCATTCATTGTCATAACATGAAATTCTAATGTATAAAATGCTTCAAACCACGTGATGTATTTAGAATGTTTTAGAAATGAGAGACTTAACAGATATATTATAATAATAATCAAGAGCAAGCATCAGATGCGAATTCACATGTTCATATACCAAAACATAATGATAAACACGGCCAGTACCATATTTTTTAAGTAAGTTGAACTACTAGAGCTTGCCCATAACGTTGATGTCACCGTCAGATCACAAATAGCGATCGTCGAAGAACACCTATAAAAAAAAATGTTAACAAATAGGTCTAAAAGTGTATGAAAAAAAGAAAAATATGTTGTCGACAATTTAAAAAATCTGATTGGTCAAAATATCATACAATATTTAATTTCTACCCCACTTTAAGCTTGACTTAACTTTTTCATATGCCGATAAAAATACAAACAGCTGTCATAGCATTAACCACAATGAAAATATGCCAGCTTTTGTAGTTTTATTACAAAAATAGACTCCGTATGTATTTTTTATTTAAAAAATCTTAAGCAAAAAATGTTTTGTTGTAATTTAGACAGTTATGAATTTTGTATCTGCAAATGAAAAAACTGAAAATCCAATTTTATATTTACTACATAATACCTGATGTATGCAGCATGAAAATATTTTCTAGTTAATCAATCGGAATCCCTTTAATAATGTTTACGGTGTCTAATTCGAGTTAATGCAATCGTATCCGATGCTGCAATTACTTTTCTGAAAGCTATAATTGTTTTATGGGTAAGTCAGTCCGTTTTACGGATAAATTGTTTAGAAATTTTCCTCTTTGAGCTGTGACCCAGAATTCATTGCAGAAAATTTTAGAAGACTTACAATTTGGGGCGCACAATTTGTGTACCTACAAATTAATTAGAACTAACAGAATTTAGATTTTTATGATCATCATCATTGTCCTGCAACCCCATTCGCGGGCATTTGGCGGAAATTAGATTTTTATGATACAGAATAAATGTGTTTATGTTATTAAAAGTAAAAAATAACTGTATAGCCACCAGTTCCAGCTGAAAATTTTATTTTGGAAATTCAATGTCTCTAAGGATATTAGGATGCGAACATTATACCATAAAAATACAAAAATCATTCTTATTATAAGAAAATATAATTATTTTTTGTTTTATAAATTTTCAATTGATTTTCCAGATATTCAAGGTTTCTTAAAATAACAGTAACTAAAGTAAAACAATAAGAATACCAAAAGTTTTTCATTTTCTTTTCTTTAACTATATATTCATATGTACATACAAAATTTCTAAACGAATATCCTTGTCATATTCAGTCAATCAAAATTTATACTTAGCTATAGTCTAATATAAATAATATATTATATATGTATATATAAAGTCTTATGATTGCTTTGACCACAATGAAACCACAAAGTTATATTCATTTTAATATAACTTTCAAAGATATTATAACATAACCTTAATCAAGTCAAGCAACCATTCATTAATAATTCAAAACAAATACCCAATCGTATTATAATAAAATAATAATAATAATAATATAAGAATTTGTATCTTAAACTTCAGATATATACAAGGTGATATATACATAAGTAAAATATATAGGGTGATTATTTTAATTTTATATTTATATTGGGCTATAGAACTTGTATTTCTAAATTTTTCAATATATTTAACTATTATATTTGAATCAATTATCAACATTGGGATTAAGCTTGAATAATCCAGGATACCTTAAAAAGTTTAGAAAAAGCTAGAAATTTAAAACTTTATGATCAAATGAGAGTATGGTTATTTTCATAAATGCAAACCTGCAGTCAATCTGCATATTCTGAATTTATGAAAATGCTTGCCAGATTTTCTGAATGCTGTTCATAAATGCAAACTGAAAGTCTACTAGGCGTCAACTTGACAGAATAAATTTTTACTATGCATAAAATTTTTTGAATTAGTTTTGTTTATTGTTTTGAGTTATTTTGGTTTTTGTTTTGTTATTTAAAAAAAAAAAATTATTAATTTTAAAAATGTAAGTACTCTGTATTTTTTAATATATTACAAAAACTTTAAGTAAAAAACTTATTGTTTATAGGAGAAGTGATTTCGAAGTAAGTCTGACTATAAGCAAATGGTCAACACCACTTTTAAAATTGTCAATTTCTACGAGATTTGCCATTTGCCATGGAAAACGATTTTAAAAGTGGAAAATATTTAAAAAAAAAAAACGTTGAAATCAAAGACATATTAAATGAACAGAAACTTTGCAGAATTGCCAAGTAAAAGTAGAATATAGGTAGAGTTTGTTTTCATTATTGCAAATTACTCCAACTGGTGGCAAACTAAAGCAAACACATCAGTCGTCCATCTCGCTGCATTTTATTGTTGCAATATATCAACATTCAGTAGGGTTAGTAAAGCACCTTTGATTATAAAAATGTTAAAGTAAACTAAACCAGATACATGCTGTTAGTAGAGAAATAAAAATCATATATGTTAATACATTTGTCAATAATTATATAAATAAATATAAATTAAAATACTTTAAAAAGTTAGACCGAACTAGTAAATATCAAAGCTAAAAAAAAACAAAAGTTGTTAGATAGTCCCAGTTATATCCTTTCAACAAATCAAAACTATCATATGACATGCAACAGTCAAAATCGACTGTTCAGAAATAAAATTCAAATTCTACTGCAATTGTCACATTAATAAAAAAAAATCATTGATCAGTCAAATATTTGACCAAAGTCAAGTCAATGTCAAACATGCAGTCAAATGTTGTGAAGTATCTTGTATTTTTGTACTTTTTTCTTCTAGTTCTATTTGCTTTTCGATCAATAAAATCAAAAAATTTAAAAAATGAGGTAAGTTATAAAATTAAAAGGTTTTTTATCTATCTAAAATCTTTGATTTTAATAAAATAAAAGTTTGTTGGGATTGAAAATTAAGATAAAATTCCCTTTAATTTAAAACTACTTATAAATAATTAACAAACGGTTATTTAGCTTTATTTTTATTTTCTAATTTCTTTTAATTCCATATTAATGGAACAACTTTCAATAATTTGATGCAAATCACTCAATCGTAAGCTCGTTTACTTCAACATCAGCAGTTAAACTCAACAAATGTTTAAATATCTATGCAAAATTGCAATACAATTCTTGTTCATTAAATATACTTAAGACGTTTTCGTTTTTTAGTTCAGAGCATAGATCTGAGCGCGCTCTGACTTAAATGAGCACGCTCTGAGCAGAGCATGAACAGATTAGCTCCGAGCGTTCAGATTTAATAAAAAAACACAATTTGAGTAAACTGTCATTTTTATTTTATTTGTTGTTTCAAATTGTCATTTGTCATAATATATCGAATTTAAGCTTTAAATTTTGAAAATTACAAAAGTTAAGATTTACAAAAAGTCTAAATTAAAAAATATTAATTTTTGATTAAATATTAATTATTTACTATCACAGCTTATATCGTCGCCCATTATTTCTTAAATTGTAAAAATCACTGTGGATATTTATTTTAAATTTTAAAATGGTTTACTTTTTTTACTATCGTATAGTAGCGTCATCTATTTTGTTTTAAAATAAACATCCCTTTTTGTTATTTAATATTCAAGCGGTCTACGTGCTCTGTTAATTTAAATCATGCTCTGAGCGCGCTTTGAGTGCATAAAAAAATACGAATTCCAAGCTCTGAACGCTCTGAACAAAAAAAAAACACGAATCTGTTTTTGACAGTTCGTGCTCTACTCTGAACTAAAAAACGAAAATGCCTTTAGATTAAAACCCGTTGACAATCTTTTTTGACATTTGACTAAAGCACAACGATTCTTGACATCAATTTTTGAACGTCATATGACAGTTTTTGAAAAGGGCCCTATTACATAATCTTTTTATAACAATTAAAACGCTTAGTTGACGGTCAAAAGAGATAGAATTAGAATTTATTTCACAGAGCATTATTTCGATTGGTTCTTTCAACCAAATAATTTCAAAATTTCAAGGGCTAACGTATTGCCCGAAAGAATCTGGTGAATAAATATGATATAATGTAATTACTCGACGATCAGACAATGACTGTAAGTCAATGTGTTTAAGACGGTGGGATTGTGGGAATAAAGCCGCATTGGATCAATCGAAACGTAAAAATTTTCGCTGAACCGATTTAATTCGATTAATATTGGTCAAGTAATGAAAGATAGTATTAGGCTAGCATATTCAAGGGTGGCCTTACATATCTAATAGAAATATGTTTCGTGAGGTAGGGGTCAGAAAATTTCTTAGACCATCGTTTAATGAAACATAAAGAAGAATTGGCTTTGCTCACTATTTTATCAGAATGTAGGTTGAAGATCAGTTAAGGGTCAAATTAACACCCACCGTCTATAGTAGAATTTGATTTTTGAATAGACACTTAATTGGTAGTTGAACCAAACTGTCCGAACATAATTTATTTATTTATTTATTTATTTCAAAAACAATGTCTAAAGTGAATTATCTCATTACAGACTAATTAAGTTTACATTTAGGTTTTTAATATAACAATATGATAATTAAAATTATAAAAATATAGTTACAAAGAATATATAATGAAAAATTAAAACTATAAAAAAATAAAAAATAAAAATTTAAAAATGAATGTAACAGACATAATGAAAAAAATTGCAAAACATTTACGAAAATTAAAATTTGTTTAGTGAAAGAATAAGAATTTGCCCTAGAAAAGATAACCAACAATGTAATCGGAAATTTCAAACCAAAAAAAAATTTTTTTTTAAACTTTAAAAATCACAATGGCTTATAAAACTTGAAGTAATAGAACACTTTATATTTCAGAAGTGATGACGAATTAAATTTTCATATCAATGATCAAGGAATCAAATCAAATCCATATATGCTACAGCCTTATATTTTATTTGTATAAGACATTAATATTAATTGTCTGACTCTGAAATTGACATCAAAGCAATAATAGCGTTCATAATGGACATAGACTTACAATTCTAAAATAATAAACGCGTAAAGACAATAGATCTTAAGACGTCGTGCTTACTTAAAACTTCCCATTAATAAAAAAAAATCCATCCTAATCGATTACTATACTCAAGCTCTATCGATTAGCTAAACCCAAAAAAGGCTTTAAATTTATCAATAAACTGATTAATCACCCTGTATACACTTATGTACAATGTAATGCAAATATTTTAGTTAATTTAAAATACATTCACCTCATAAAATTTCTGATATCTGAATTAGCAAAGTATATATATATAGCATTAAAAATGACATGGCCATATAGAATCGGGTATAAAAATTAAATGAAGAGTGTAAATTTGGAAGGAAGAAAAGCGTCCGCCGGATATACGAGCACTATACAATACACATTATAGAATATAGAATAAAATATAATAATTTTTTTTTTATTTCAAATAAGAAATTAACCTTAAAAGAAAAACTTTATTTTTTCGAAAAATTGCATACATTTGTATAATTTTATTGAAATGTATGTATATAAGTATGTAATATTTGCTTGGTTCTATAAACCGTAATGTAAATAAGGACTACACATTCTTGATTTAAATTTTTGGTAAAAATAAATATGCAAAGAAAAATTGTAAGTAAACAAAATGAA
The DNA here is from genome assembly GCA_963942445.1 of Argyra leucocephala. NCBI lineage: Eukaryota > Metazoa > Arthropoda > Insecta > Diptera > Dolichopodidae > Argyra > Argyra leucocephala. The sequence continues at coordinate 1,825,014 of OZ012681.1, forward strand.
ATAAGCAAATCTCCACCAAAATACGAACATCTTTATGTTATTATGTAAGTATAAGTACATATATATACATATATGTTTGTTTGAACATTATGTTACTTAAAGATTATTATCTATGCATATTGAAAAGTTATTTTGATCTCTTAATAAATTATCTAAGAATTCCTATGAGATTATTTATATTGTTTAGTGATTTGCATATGAGTGAATATGTATATATATATACATAATATATATCTACATAAATATTATATGTTATTTAATATGTAATTTCGGTCATTGGAAAATACTTTGTCAAGAAATAATCAAATTTTTTTATTTTCTTTTCTCTCTTAAAATATACAAAAACAAAAAATAAAAACATTTTTTAATGGCTTTCAGATCCATTTAAAAGATTTCAATTATTCAAAATGAATTGTTAATATATAAAATATAATTTTTTTTAAAAGGATTTTATATAAAATCTATTATCTATATAAAAAAAAAAATATATGTATATGTACCTACATATTTTTTTTTATTATTTTTCTTATTTTTTTGTAAACAAAAGATACTTTAGAGGTTTCAGAACAGATTTTCAATTTTTTATTTTGATTCTTGCATTTACAACTATTATTGAAAACAATTGACTGATGACAATATTCAGTTGTAAAAAAAAAATATATATATATGAATGTAAAAATTATGTTTTTCTAATAAATTCACTATGCTCGTATACTCGTGTAGAAAACAATAACTTCAATTGTTGTTATTTTCTCTTTCAAATTGCATTCAATATGGTACTTTACATTTCATCACTTTAATTAGCTTTTTGTTTTTAATTTTCCCACTATTTTCAGATTTTGAATTTTAATTAGCTATTTGTGGTTGTAATACAAATACATCCGTCACAAACTTCGATTCGAAAATTTCAGTTGTATAAAAAAATACTTGCTTCAATAATGTTGTAATGTTGAACAATCCAAAGATTAGAATGTTAAAATTAACTTTACTGAAACTAAATTTATAAAGTGTTATTGTTCTGTCGTTTTTATTAAATAGTATTTATAAATTTTAAAGTAGAAAATTGTTCAAAATTTACAAATAAGATTTTAAAAATACCATCAAGTAAATTTTATTTTTAATTCACAAAAATTTCTTCGTTTTTTTGCACTCCATTTTCAATATAGAAAATAAGAATTATTGATTTGTCGTAAAAAAAAGGCTTAAGAGCATAAACCTGTTGAGATATTCAATTCCCAGAGCACTCTATCAACGAATAAGAATATTACGATAATATACGTTTCAATTTCTTAAAAAAAAAAAAAAAAAAAAAATTGTTAAAAGTAAAGAACTTTAAAAATAACATAAATAAAATTGTGGTTTTGTTTAAAAATCTTAAAAAGAATCAATTATGTTATAGGTAGTATGGTAGTGTATATATACAACATTCAATATATTGAAAAGTAGATATTAATATCCTTTTGTTATTCCTGTTCATATTTTCAAGGAAGTGTTATACATATTATATACACATAGATTTGCTTTTTAATTATACAAAATGATTTTTATTTTCTTTACGGTATACTCAATTGTATTGTAATTACTGTAATACTATTTTTTATATATATTAAATTGAAATACATTTTTTTGTTTTTTGTAAAATATTAAATACGCACTTGTAAGACAGTATTTAAGAATCTAGAAATATAATCTAGAATTTAATACGCTAATAATGCTTCAGTGATCCATTCTACACCAATATAGGAGTTAGACAAGGATGTCCACTATCTCCACTTCTCTTCAACACAATACTAGACGACATTCTAAGAGAAGTTTGCACTGGAATAAACGGAATAGAAAGGGATCTCTTCGGAAACTTAGAAGACTTAGATTACGCAGATGATGTATGCCTCATATCAAAAAATCAAAGGGACCTACAGAACAAAGTCAACAGATTACAGGAAGAAGCAAAGAAATCGGGACTGGAATTAAATATCGAGAAAACCAAAGCAATGAGGACAAAAAATAGTTATAGTGAGCCAATAACAGTGAGTGAACAACAGATAGAATACGTAGAAGAATTCAACTACCTGGGTAGCATTATAACATCAAGAGGAGGTGCAACAGAAGATGTCAACAGCCGTATAAATAAGGCAAGAAGAACATTTGGGAGCCTAATGAAGATATGGCGGAGCAACCAAATATCGAGAGCAACAAAGCTAACAATATTCAGAGCATGTGTTAAGTCAACATTAATATATGGCAGTGAAACATGGCTCACTTCGGTCAGAGTCAAACAGAAGCTACAAGTATTCGTCAACAAGTGCTTGAGAATTATATGCAGAATATTTTGGCCGGCAAGAATTAGCAACGAGGATTTATGGATGATAACTGGAGAAGAACCTATCAACAGACAGATAAATAGGAAAAAATGGAAATGGATAGGTCATACACTAAGGAAATCAGAAAGTGATATAGCAAGAAGAGCTCTAGAGTGGAATCCACAAGGACAAAGGAGACCCGGCAGACCATACAACACATGGAGACGCACAATCGATCAAGAATTAACAGTCAACAATTATACCTGGGACGATATTAAGGAAGTAGTACTCAACAGAGAGGAATGGAGGTTCACTATCGAAGCCCTATGCTACCACGCGGAGTAATAGGAGAAAAAAAAAAAAAAAAAAAATAATGCTTCAAGAATTTTCCATCTCGGTGAATTAAAGCAAAAAAAGGGTGACATGAACCCAAAAATTGAAATGTGAAGGTTTTTCGAAACGTTACCGCAAAAAATTACAGATTCAGAAATAAAAAAAATAAAAATCTATCTCTCAATAAAATAAAATCATCATTTATAAAAAAACATATCCAAGCTCTAAACCTTTATAGGAAAACTATATATTCAATACAAGAACCAAATAAGACCATGTGAATAACAGCAACACAATCTAAACACTATAATTATAATTGACAAGCATTTAAGGACCTGCGCAGTAGACACCTTTTCATTTTATCTCTCTTTAATATATAATAAGTAAGTTGTAAATAAAACAATAATGCGCACACAATTGAAATTTTTTTAATCATATGGTTTTATTATTCACCAAATACATTTAGAAATATGTAGGTAGAAACGAAACAGAAAATGAGAAGTAAGTAATTTATGTTTTTTAACGAAAACATACTAATTTCAAAGCTTTTCATTAAAACATGAGTGTTTTCTGCTTTGTAATGAGAAGTCTATATCAGTCCATGCAAATCCCTGTTGTTTTAAAAACTTTAAATTTGGCTTTAACTTGAATTATAATTACTCAACAGGAGCCCCTAGTCAATATTATAATAAAATATGAAGTTATTTCAAATTAGAAGTATTTTTTAAAGTAATCAAAACAATTCTTTTTTTTTCATTTCATTGAATTTAAATTATTCTTTATTATTCATCATAATACAATATTCAATTAATAATAATTTATTAAGCAATTCAAATAAAATGGATACTAAAGTATTAAGCGGACATTTTAATTTTATAAGTAAAAATAGTATCAATGTCATCAGTTTTAACCAAATACCAAAACATTTTGAAAATCCCAAATTGAAATTACCCAAAAAATACCTATTAAAATTTTTTAAATTTCCCTGGTTTGTGTCTTTGATTTAACAACCTCGTAATATTTCTAATTAACAATTCAGGTACATCTTAAAAGTTCAAATGAATGTTTATTTTGCAAATCAAAATATTGCCAAGCAGAAAAAAAGTATTGCTATTGTTTCCATGGTGGTAAATATTGCTTCGCAACCTTTGAAATATTCCTTAGATTTGCTAAAAATCCTTCTTCAGCTGGATTTTCATTGAAAAATATTTACATGAATGAAAATCCAGCTTTATAGGAAAAACACCAAAAGCAAAATATTATAGATAACGTATCAAGGAAAATATTTGAGAGACATATCAATATGTTGAAAAAATGACAGCCATTCTTCTTCTTCTTCACACGGTGCCTCTGTTTTATTCAGAAGAAATTTTTTAAACAAGAATAGACATCTGTGACTCCACGGAGGTGACAAGAATGAGATTAAAAAAAGAAATAAATACTCTATATGTAAAAAAAATGTTATGCTGAAATGGGGCGATATGCTAAGAAAAATTGATTGTTGTGCTACAATTTTGTTTTGAGTTCAAATTTAAATAAAGAGGAAAGAAATATTTTTTTAATACTGGACCGGCGAATGTTGGTGGACCGGGAATAGCTAGTAATAAATAAGGGGACGACTACAAGAGAAATATATTATTAGAAAAATGTTGTGAAAAAGCTTAAAATCTACTAAGCGTTGTGATAATGATGAAAATTTGCATTAACGATAACTTTTCGATGCTTCTGGATGCTTGGGTTTCAATAAATTTCATTCAAAAGAATTAAAAATTTTGATAGCACTTTCAGATTTCCACAAATTTTTCTATCAAGCTTTTCTATTTCCATTTCCAAGGTTAGCGAATTCAATCACATTTTCCACGCTTAACCATTTTAGTGAGTCATTCAATTGTCATCAGTTCCAACGATGAAAACTCTTTCAACCAAAGTCGGATTATACTTAAAATCCCTCTTAAAAATTTCTTTACAAATATTTGAACTGACGATATAGCTCTTGCCGCCAGTGAATAGTCTTTCTTCATTTTTTATTATTAAAATACTCGAGTATGACACTAAATGCCAAACTCCGATGGAAAAAAACACATCAAGAAATAAGAAAAAGTATTATGAACATAATTACATAGAGTAGAGAATTTTTGCTGACTTGTGGCAGGCCAAAACTATCAACGTACAACAAAATGTTGATATATAACAAAATATTGAACCAAATCTGCACTTACGGTATTCTATAATAAAAATACTGTTATATGCGTCAAACGGGTGAAACATTTGAAACTATGATACCCTAAAATTTTTAATCATGCAAAAAAAACCATTAACCATGCTCAGTAAAAAACTATATCAACAAGTTATAATTGCGAATTAAGCGATAGCTTGAAGATTTTAGTGAGTTAGAGTCTCACAGTATTGTAGAGACTTGCAACGTCGGTTAAACTCAGTATCTGTCCCTCTTCCGATTATTTTGTTTAAACTCGAAAAAAAATATTGATTTGTATGTTCAAAGGGGTAGAAAAGTGGTTGAAATCTACCAAAATAGAATGGTAAAGGGTGATTTCGGTAACAGGTAAGCAAATCTACTAAAATTTAAAATTTCTGGTAGATTTTTGAGGCTTACATTTTTTTTCTGGGAATATAATAATATGTCTGTGTCAAAATGTTTTGATTATTTTTAATACAGAAATATACTTTTAATTTTTTGGCAATAATTTAAACTTCGGTCATCTTTTTATTTGAATAGTGTGACAGCAACAATGGCCGGTTTTTTTATACCGGGTTTTTTTACGTATAACATTAAGATACACTTCTGCGGTAGATTTCTGCCTTGTGTAAACATGGGCATTATTAAGTAGTGTGCAGACTATCATTTCACTTATCATTTCGCCAACAAATGTCATTCAAAATGATGGTGTAATTGTAATTGGTTAAATAACAAACTGTTAGTTAAAATTATGATTTTTTATATTAACTGACAGCTGTTGCGGTAGTAAATGACATGTCCAACTATAGTAGTATATGTGTGAATTTCATCAGTTATCATCCTTGAAGTTAGAATTTATCATTTGTAAACAAGACTATTTACTGTTTGAACTTGCAAATTGTTGAGAAAAATGACAAACATTTTTTTTAAAATAACTTTTTTTCTTTCTAGTGTGTAAGCTTAATTAACCGTCATGCAAACGATGAGAAAAATGAAACGAAATGAATCTGCACGCTACTTTTATAGTACAAGTGATAGATATTTTTAATAAAAACAATTAAATTCTGATTTTTAATTTTAATTTTGAACATCGTATTTTCGAAATATTTAATATAACCTGTATTTACAACTGAAATCAATCATATACGAAAAAATTTACTAACCACAAATGATTCTTTGTCTGACTCCACCAGTCTTCAAATGTATCCGTTATAGTTTAATGAAAATTGTAAAATGTTCTTGTATGTACATGAATTCGTTCATTATTCCAGCTTCACACTTCCAATGACAATCAAAGCGTATAGATAATTTTCTAACAAGATATTGACTAAAAAATATTTACATTTATTTTATATGATACGAACCGAACTCTATCTATCTGTATTTGGTAATATTTTTTGTTAAAATAAAATTAAACAAAAATTCATTCTCATTCCAAATTTATTAATAAAATTCATTTTATAATAGGTTTTCTTTTAAGGATCAGCGAAAATGAAAAAAAAAAAAAGAAAATAAAAGAGCAGAAAAAAACAATGTATTAAACGATGTACGAGCAACTAACAACATAATTTCAACTTAGAAAAAAAAAAAAACAAAATTCAAAATATTCCAATAGAAGTTTTATGGTACCCTGGAGATGGTGTCGATTAAGATGTAACATTACATTTAAACTTTTATCTATATGGTAATTTTATGTCTTTTAACCTAATCAAATTCAACCTCATTCTAATATTCTTCTAAAATTATATTCATATATACTTTAATATTATATTTTCTTACTAAAAGTAAAAAAAAAATGAAAAAAAAAAAAATTATAGGCATTTTTTTTGTTTTTATTTTGTTTGTTTTTTTTTTAATGCAAATCCAACACTTATTTTAACTTTGAGTTGCCAGCTCCCTTATACAAAAACTTAAATAAAAAATGTTGTTGTAAAATGAGGTTTCATATGTCACACACATTTAAAAAAATAAAATGTTTTTTTTTTGCTTCGCTTTTCTTTACGCTTACAATATAAATTACAATTCAATAGGATGGAAATTGGTTGTTATCAGATATCAAAAAAGTGTCGTTATATTTTTTTTTATTCACACTTTTGCTGATAATGATTTCTTTTCTCCTTTTTATTTATTTATTTTTTTTTTTAATATTAAAATTTTATTTATTTTCTACTGTAATATGAATAATTTTAGAAATTATATATTTTTTTTTTTTTTTGTTAAATTATTGGTTTCTTAGAACTTGAATACATTTATACTTAATATATTTGGAAAATTCAAGTTATCGTTTTACAATTAAATTTTTAACGACCCATGATTTAATATTTTGTTGTTTTTATTTTTTGATATTTTTTTTTTTTGCTTAATTTTTGACTTGCTTCAGCTGTATTTTAAAATTGGTGTAAAAAAAAAAAAATTGACTCACACTTATTGATGAAACAACACCCATGGGTGCAATTCGGACATAATTCGAATTTGAGCAGGAACAAAAAAAAAAAAATTGTCTGCCCATTTTCAAATTAAATAATATAAGATTATTTTACTTTCTACTATGTTCTAATTTTATTTTGTACAAAATAATTTTCTTGATTTTACAATATTCTCGGTGAGTTTCGTATTTTTAGTGAATTTTATCTATATGATTTGACGATACGGTATTATAGAAAAAACCAATAATTTTTATCTAATTGACAAGCCAATTTTCATACAAAATTTTGGACTTGTACAGGTCATTTTTGTAATATTAATTATCACATTTGAACTTAACTAAATGTAACTAAAACAAAATTGAAATCTGTTTATGTATACGAATTATATTGCGTTAGTTGTCTCTGAAACAAATCTAATCGAACTTAGCTCCAAAATGGCGATGGTGAAATGCGCACGGTGTATAATAATAATAATAAAAATATGTCTTTATTTCAAATAAAAAATTAAAAGCTAGATCTTACACATGAGTACAATATAATTGGATGAATCTACTTAAGCTCACAGTATGTTAATGAAATCTAAAAATATGAATTTGTCTTCATATGTCGAAAATAAAATTCAATAAAATTCTTCATATGTCTAAATATCAATTTGTCTTCATGATGGTAATAAATTGAAGAAAGTCAACAAATACAAATATTTATAGTTGATTGGATAAATAAGTTGGTGTGGATCATAGATGAAGAACTAAGTTGGAATAGTCATGTTAACAATCTAATTACGAAAACTAGAAGAATAGTTGGGATTTTCAGAAAAATTGGCAAAAGAGTAGCTGAAGAAATAAAATTATCAATACACTTATAGCCTGTTGCACATAGTTCCACCAGATTTGGTATTGGAATATGGGGAAATATTTTTTATAAAAACATTGATGCACCACAAAAAATACAAAAACAATTTCATAAAAAAATTATTTAGATTACCCGTAAGAACATCAGTTACGGATGAAATGGATCATAAATATATAGTAGAGTTTTTTCATAAACACATACTGCAAAAACAAAATACTGCAGAAAAAATTTTTTTTGACAGCGAGTTATTAAAATTTTCTACATTTGCAGTTTTGTGTTATTATAAATGTAAACAGGAGTACAGTTTTCCTGCTAAGTTAAAATACTTGTCAAATAAGCATCAATATTGCGAATATTGCTTGTTTATGAAAACCCACTAGTATTTTAAAAAAATGTCAAAAGTTGTGTATATCCATAACATCGAAAATAAAAACATAAAATCAAACATCACAAATAATTAAAAACAATAATATACATGCATGATGGCTACAATACTAGAACAGCAAATCAACTACAATGTCAACTAGGATTGAGATTGAATGGGGTTGAGGCGATTTTTATTTAATTTATTTTATTTATTATCTTCTAAATATAAAAATTTCATTATAATTAACCAAACTAATTGAAATCGGAATTCCAGCTTAAAAATAATATCTAAGTAAAGCAAATATAATAAATATAATCCAAAATAGTTCAAAATGTATGTCAAATACAAATTCAAAATATAAATAAAATAAAATAAAATCAATCTTATCTTAACAGTAGCTTCATACATATTCTACAATCAGCTCGAAGTAGAGATTAAAAACTTGTCAAAACATAAATTTAAAAAAAAAATATTTAAAATTCATTTTTAGAAAACTGTAAAATCTATAAATGTTATCTTCTGTTCTATTTTTATTATTTATAGTTATACTTTTTAGCTTGACCTTGTTGTTTTATTCAACATCTTTTTTTTATTATTTATAATATTAATACATATCAATTTCTATATTTAAGCTTAAAATTTATTTTTCTCTTTATTTTTATACTATTTAGTTTTTTTTATTTCAATTTTGCATTGAATACTGTTCTTGTTTCTATTTTAATATATAATTATGTATTTTATATTGTATCTTGACACCAACAATGTATCGACAACGTCGCCAATACAATGTGTCCTGATCTGAAATGTGAAATAAAAGATTTGACATTGTCTCATGATCGGAAACTCATTTGACAATGTATTCGCAACATATTTTTACAATTCGGGTTATTAAATTGTGTATCCGAAAAATTGTCGATACACAGTACACATATATCGAAGAATAATAGAATACACGCATATAAATGTCATTAAAAAATTATGTCTTGAAGTTTGTTCTTCTGTTTGAACGTGTTGTAGTTGTAGTTAAGCAAGTTTTAAAAATAAACTATTTTATTTTTATTTATATTTTGATAAAAATTGAGCATATACGAGAAAAATACTGCGCCTAACGGTGAGCAATCGAGCTTCAATGATTAAAGAAAAATTACTTTCGAAAATTGTCCATATTTATTTTACATTAACAAAGAAAGTAAAAACATATGACTATGATCATATTTCAAATATCAAAAAACATATGATTTGACAATTATTTCAGATACATTGTGTTGAAAGTGATCGGAATTGTGTAAACTTTGTATTTTTGATACAATGTGGTTGAACTCATAAATTTTACATTTTGTGTTATTTTTATATTCTACTTGGTAGCAATACTTTTTACGACATTTCCGACTGAAAAAAAATATATACACTCTGTACGAGTTTTTAGCTATTAACATAAAATTTAAATTATTTCAGGTACATTGTGTTAAAAGTGATCAGAATTGTAAACAAAATACTTTGTATTTTCAATACAATGTGGTTGATATTTTTATATTGTATCGGATTGCAATATGTTTTATGACATTTCTGATGTCACGGAATGAAAAACAAAATATACACTCGGTACGAGTTTTTAGCTATTGACATAAAATTTAAATAAATAAAATAAAAAAAATTACAATTGAAATGCTGTAATTTTATAAAACAATATTATCTATATTCATTTGTGCACGCCATTTTTGTACTGTACATCCATATTTTAAAAAAAAAAACCTATAAACATTCTATATCTAAGCCCTAACATAATAATTTATAAAATCATTCTGTATACAAAATGTATACAATTTATAAGTGTACAATAATAATTGTCAATTCTGTACAAAATTTTATAATTTGAATTGTAATTGAAAGTCACAGATGATTATGTAAGTAAAACTGTATCAATATTTTCCAAATTGGAAATAATTGGATTTAGTTTCAGACGCTTTATTAGTGTTTGGTCTTGGTGAGTAATATAAAAAAAGGACTGAAGGAGGACCCTTTTTACACTATATTATATAACGGTGGGACAGAATTTAACTACATATGTGACGAATCATATTTCAGAATAAACTCTCGCAGGTTGACCAACATTTCTATTTAAATTAATTTATGATTAAAACCACCATATTATCTATTAGGTCTAAACCTTAGAAATACTCTAATATCTAGTTTCGTTAATTTATTAAATAAGTTGATAATTCGTGATACAAAGGTAGGTAGATGATCTCGCAGATAAAAATTTGAACTTTAAAACCATAAAATTTTCACTTTAAACATTCACTTTCATTTTAAAGATTGTTCTTCTTATAATTTATTTTAATTAAAAGTGAAATTCAAACTTAAAAATATTTCCTCGCACCAAAAGATGTCGCATATTCCTATCTAAACTTTTTAAATAACTTTCAAAACCAAGAAAATTTTATATCTATTTCGCATGCTGTACACATACATATACACATATTATATTGTTATAAATTTTAAAGTAAATTTTAAGCACGTATTTTCATTTAATTATGCATTTTAATCAAAAATAATATGGATTAATTAAAGTTGAGAAGATTTATTAATTAAGTGACTTCTTCATCTTTTAAACATTCCGCAACTTTTATATAACATATTTTCATAAAATTTTTGTTTATTTACTTAAATTAAAATATATATATATATATATATATAGTATACCTACTTATATAATTATGTATGGAATAAACTGAATTAAAATAAGAAAATATGTGCGTATTTTATTATATAAATATATAAGTGCGAGAGCCTGTTGAGACCTGAAATTCCCCAAGCTTATTTAACATATTATACCCGAAAAAATCATAACATAACATCACACAAAAATGTACATATATATATATACTAATTTTTGTAAATAAATGTCTATATATGTACGTACTTTTACTTGTTTACGTACCCAAAAAATATGATTTATTTATGCTGAAATATTCATCATCATATTAAAATTATAGAAAAAAGAAAACAAACAAAAACAAAACATTATTCTTTCTATGGCATGGTAAATAACTTTTGCTTTGCTACACAATTTAAACATTAGGACTAAGCCACAACAAAAACCGAAGTAAAAAAGGATCAACCAGAAAGGAAATGAACACGTTTTTAATTCGGAATTCTCATACATTATAAAAGATTTTTTTTATACATGATTATTTCTAAAAAAAAAAAAAAAAAAAAAAAAAATAACAAACAAATTCTTTGAAAAAAATTATTTTGAAAATCTTTAAGATTCTCAAAAATTAGATTTTTAAAACAAAAGAAAAAATAAAACGAACAGCATAAGAATGAGTAAATTAAGGTCTGGAAAATGCCGACAGTAACAAATTGGAATTGAGTTGAAATTGACATTACAACTGATTTTCTCTCTCTCTCTATATATATATATATATACTCGTACATCGTACTTATTTAAAATTTCATTAAATCGAGTTCATTTAACATTTAATACAAAGTTCAAAATAAAATAAGAAAAATTTTTTTTTATTACGTCATTTCAGACGAAAATGTAATTCAAATCTTCAACATCTCTTCATTATAAGGATAATATGATTTGATTTACTCGTCTGATTAAGTAATGGTGGTACAATGAATGAATGCACAAAATTAACCATTAAAATAAAATAAAATTGTAGTTTCGCAGTGATTTTTCATTTAAATTTTAATTTTTGCAATTTGTTGATCCAACATTATGCAGAGGTAGATAGCTCTTAACTTTAAAGCTCAGATATAGTCACAATATTTGCATAAATTGTATTCTATACAATTTGAACATATACATGTATATTATTTTAAACATTAACTCACTGATATATTTCATATATGCATATTTTCTGTTCTGAGACACACAATACCGAAATAGCACACACTTGAAACAGTCTTGTTATACCGTATTGATTTTTGAACAATTCTGAAACAATTTGTGAGCAGTTAATTTGATCTACTATTTAATCATAGTATAGCGATAATAAAGTTCAGATTTAATATCTCAGTTCAAGGTCTCAAAATATCCAAAGAAAAAATGAAATGTACTGTATACAAAAATAAAAACATAAAATATTACATATAAATTATAGACTCTATGATTTAGTGAAATTTCCCTCGCCCACATGTTCGAAATTAAAAAAAAATACGGGTTAGATGTAGTATATAGTAGCAGAACTAATCAGTTCAAGACTCTTCTAAGATCAACTAAAAACCCGATTGATCAAAATCAGGCAATACCTTATACTCAAGCAACATTTGAATGAAGCAAAACTATTGGCTAGGAAGAAAAATTCAACGGAGTTCAGATCCAATGTAGCAAACACATCATACAAGAGAGTCATAGTATTTTCAAATAAGACATAGTAATAGTATAATGGTATCGAAATATATACAGCCAAAAATAACTATAACTCCTGAACAAAGATCAAGGCAATGGATATTCTTTATTGTTTAAATTTATATAAAAGCTTAAATTAACCAATAAAACCACCCCTACCTGACATTCTAACATCAAAAACGATATTTTAAATAAGAACAACATAATAGGTTTGTTCAGTAAACTATTCTAGAACGATCTAGAATCATCTAGATCTCAATCAAACAATTCTAAATTGATATTTTTTGTTTTGACAGTTTTGGACAATTTTTTTTGTTGTTGTTTTTCATCAAATTTTGACAGTTAAACAAAAACGAATTAAGGCAGCGTTTACACTTCAATATTCTTCAATATCTATTGATTTAAGATTGAAGAGAGAGACATTTGTGTTTACACATCAGTTTTAAAACAATCAAACTATTTTTCAGTTTTTTTCTTATTTATTTCACATATTCACCAAAATTAATATAACCAAAAAAATTTTTTTTAGTCAAGTACACTGTGAATATAAAGCAAATGTCAAATCAAAAATTAATATAAAAATAAACATATGAATGTTGCTAAATTTTTTAATATTCGCCATATTTAATTTCATTTAAATGCTGCATAAAAGGCCGAATTGCAGTCTGAAAGGAGCAATCCTATATATTTTTTGACATACATTTTTGACATGTATTTTTTGACATTCTTGACAAACAATATGCAATTGATTTCATATTCGATTTTTTTTAATTATAATTTTACAATGAAAACTTAAAGGCAATACGAACACTACATAAAAAATAGTTTAATTTGTTTTTTTTTTAAATTAGCTAAAATTGCATTTTCTCCTACAGATTAATTAAACGATTTTAATTTTCTGTATTCCAATAAAGAAATTTATCTTTTATATAGTGGAGACGATTAAGTTAAAAAAAAAATATATTCATATTTTATAACATTAATATTAAAGATAAGATTTTGTAGTCTGCAAGACAATTTTCTAGCAAAGGTAAGTTAAAAATTTTTATTATTTATTCTATAACTCCACACATACATTGTAATAACTTTTACTACAGCAAAAAAAATCAGTTTTACTTTCAGATCGCATTGATTGCATTACACTGCAAATTTGCAAACAGCATTACAAGGCCCAAAGTAACATTTGTAAACTGGGTAAAAAAAACAGATGAAGTAATATAATGATATACTGACAGGGATGTGCTGTAACTGACAGGATTATGCTGTACTGACACGATTTATGTAGCTGATAGGACTGTGTTGTACTGACAAGATTATTGTAGCTGACAGAATTTATGTAGTTGACAGGATTATGCTGTACTGACACGATTTATGTAGCTGATAGGACTGTGCTGTGCTGACAGGATTTGTGTAGCTGGCAGGATTTTACTGTACTAACAACATTTTTATAGCTGACAGGATTTGTGTACTAACAGGGCTGTGCTGACAGTATTTGGCACACGTGCTGGGCTTTGTAGCTGACAGTATTGTGCTGTACTAATACAATTTTTATAGCTGACAGTATTGTGCTGTACTGACAGTATTTATGATTGTGCTGTACTAACAGGATTTGTGTACTAACAGCATTTTTATAGCTGACAGTATTGTGCTGTACTGACAGTATTTATGATTGTGCTGTACTAACAGGGCTGTGCTGTACTAACAGCATTTTTATAGCTGACAGTATTGTGCTGTACTGACAGGATTTGTGTAGTTGACAGGATTATGCTGTACTGACAGGATTTGTGTAGCTGACAGGATTGTACTGTATACTGACAGGATTTGTGTAATTGTGTATGTACTCCAATAAGATATATAACAAGTTTAGATCTTTTATTTTATACATTTGAAATCTTCATTAAAACTTAATTTATTATTTATAAAATATAAACATTAATATTGTTAGATAAAACATCAAGTACAATAGAACATTCGTATGGTTTTTCTAAGATTAACAATTAACATGTTGAATACATTAGAGTATTAGTTTTTTATATTTTCTGGTAATAAATTAAAAGTGAAAAAATACTACTATCATCAGAAACTAAACCTTTCTTAAATAACATAATTTCCACTTTATTCAAGTTAGTACCAAATTCTACTCTCAAAAATTTTTATAAAATTTCATTTTTTTTTATAAAATTTAACTGAACATCCATGTCCTGGATTAGTATCTGTGGAACCATTTAATTAGTAGTTAGATGATATAATATTTAGACCATGTAGGTCAGCATTTAGGTGTAAAATAATTTTACATAAGCTATGCCTCTTATGATAGACTATTCATACATAAATAAAATGATTTTTTTTTATTAATTCTCATAAGGCTCTGGAATAGAGCTTCATGAGAGAAATTTGATTACTTGGGTAGACACGCTGGGTGACGCAGTAGGTAGAGCGCTTGCCTTTCAACCGATAGGTCACAGGTTCACATTCCCGATGAAGTAAAAAAATGCTTTATGAGTTTTTCGACCTGGTCCAGTACCCTTTGTCATTAGGATAAAATAAATGACAAAAAATAATTGAGAGTATAATCTGGTAACAACTTAAATAAAATGGAGCTATTCTATTTAAGAAGGCTTAGTTCCTGACAATAGCAGTAGTTTTTCACATTTAATGAGTTGATAAGCCAGTAATTTGTTAAATAAATACTCGAAATATTTGTAGATATTGAAGAGTAAACTTGCAGTACCGTACTTAATTAAGCACGAAAAGGTTATTCTACCTAAGTTACTGTCAAGAAGATAAAAAGAAAAAAAAAAGATGACAAAATAAGAATAGTTAAATATGACTCCAAAGAATATCAAAACTTTCCAATTTTTTACCCTGAATTTCTATTAAATTTCAATTTAAAATGTTTTTCTTTAAAATTAGATATAATTTGATAATTAAAGTAATTATGTGACCCTTTTAATAATATATCCTGTTTGATCAAGTTAATAATTATATTTAAAAAAATTTTCGAGATTAGAATCATGATGAAGAATCATTAAAAATTATTAAAATTGTACAAAATTTATCATTTAAAACAATAATCCAAAAATAAAAAATTTCTAAAAAGATACTATCTACAAGTATGTGTATCTTGTATGTCCTTTAAATATGTAAAAATATTTTTTTTTTTTTATTAGAACCACATATTTAGCAGAATATACTTTTGATTTATTTCAGTTATAAAACCTTTCCTATTTTTAAATATAATAAAATTATATAAAATTATATAAACATTTCTCATTTCTAATACTCTATAAATAAACCCTTTAATATGCTTATGAATCTTACCTTATTTAATACAAAAAAATAATAATAATAATATTAAGTAAAACAAAACAAAAAAAAAAAAATTATTTCATTATAAAAATATAAAAAGGTTTTATTTTATTTTTATTTAATTTTTTTTTTTTTATTTTATTTTTCTTTGTATATTTTGGACATTATAACGAATTTTAATAAATAGCACTCTGGGGAGGTCCAAGGGTCACACACAAACAAAAAAAAAAAAAAAAAAAAAGCCACACACATGTGTTAGCCAATTTATTTTTCAAAACAAAAGTAAAAATTGAAAGGAAA
The DNA here is from genome assembly GCA_963942445.1 of Argyra leucocephala. Taxonomy (NCBI): domain Eukaryota; kingdom Metazoa; phylum Arthropoda; class Insecta; order Diptera; family Dolichopodidae; genus Argyra; species Argyra leucocephala. The sequence goes on from OZ012681.1 coordinate 1,841,461, forward strand.
ATATAGAAAATTATTTGATGATGGTCAACCAACCGTCCAACAAACAAACACAAAAATACCAACAAGGATATTTTTTAATATGGAAGATTTTTAAAACTGAATTTATAAATTTTTGCAAAGACCAGTCAAATCATATTCTATTTTTTTTTTTTTTTTACCGTTTATAAGAAGAAAAGAAAAATGGAATTGAAATATTTCCAATGAAAATTTCTATATATATATATGGTGTACGTATATATAGGTTTAGTTTCTAATATAGAGAAATAATAATATTAAATCCTTTAAAATACTTTTGTATACAAAATGTTATACAAAAGACAAATGTTAGAGTGTTTATCCTTTTGGCGAATGTATAAATTATGATAAAAGTTTTATTATATAAAAATTAATACTGTTATATATATGTTTTGAGATATTTTATCCACAAAAAAAAAAAAAACAAAAAAGGAAAAAGTCCCGGGTCCCAAAGACATCCTTTTTCACTTCTTATCGAAAATATAATTTTTTTTTTAAATTTTTTGTTTTATTTTTTTTCTATCCAAAGTTTCACAGCTAAAAAAAATTGGGATTATAAAAACTTTATAGATTTTCATTTTTGAATGATAATTTTTATCTGAATTTCCTTAAAGAGCATTTCCTTTTAATAGAAATTATTTTACAAGCTGATTAATTCACAAATAAGCCAGATTGAATTGAAAACGATAGTTTTAATGCATTCTATTATAAAATATATGGTAGTGTAAATTAAGTATATGTGCTTGTGATATTGTCTCGATTTTATAAAAAAAAAATATGTATTCCTAATCGTGTTTAGAGATCCATACGAAGTGCACTATTGACTACTACTGACGGATTTCGGTTATTCAACATGTTAATTGTTAATCTTATAGACAAATCATTCGAATGTTTTATTTTACTTGATGTTTTAACCTGTAAGTTACTGAGTATATGACTAAAAACAGAACTTTAGTTTTCGTTTTTAAAGTTATGAAAATATAAAAATGAGAGTCTTAATAAACCCTCAATAATGGTGTTGTTATAATAAGTACATACATATTATTATTTATTATTTTGCAAATTTAAACACAGATTATATACATTTTTATTTGAAAGTTACTTAGCGACCTAAGAAGGGTTAAGATGAAGAAAGTAGAGAAAAATGTCATATCATGAATCAGATGTTCCTGTTGGCTTCATTTTCTTATAAGAATAAAAGTCTGCATATGAGAATGATTACTCTCATAATGAGCTTGTTTCCACGAATCATCATGATGATGCTTCATGATTCATTTTATGTTTTCACTTGTCATCATTGCGCTGATGCTTTTTATTTATGGGTGTGCAAACATTTTTGTTGTTGTTTTTTCTTTAAATTTTGACAGTTAAATAAAGAAATTTGAGAGTACTGAAAATAAACAAAAATTAGAATAAAAAAGTTCAAAAAAAAGTGTTCAGTAGATTTTTCTGTTCTAAGTAAAATGTTTGACATTTAATTGTCATTAGCCCCGTATACATGACAGCTTCAAATAACCTTCAAGAAAGCTTTAAAATATTATGTGTTGCTTCCATAGATATATAAAATATAGATTGGCAGTTAGAATAAAAGTTTTCAGGCAACATGTATATGTGTATATTCATACAAAATTCACAATAACATATAATTAACAAATCAAAAAGTAAAGTTAAAAAAAGATGTTTTGATACGTATATATTTATGTTCTTGATCAGAATTATATAAACAAAATTAATTAAATTGATGCATGGATTGATACAGTTTGATGTTAAACTAAATAAAATGACCAAGAGTGGGAAAAAATTATTTTACTTTATCGTATACATTATATATATTATTTTATAAAACTAAATTCACATAGATTCTATTATTTATTTATTCCCGTGAAATTTTATGTCTACATATATATTGATAATATTAAAACATATTGATGATGATATGTATACAAATTTATATTATTTATAAGTATTATTATTATATTATTATTATTATTTATTAATCAATGTATATCTAATCACTTGTATTATATGTATATATATATAATATTTATCATTCCCATCAAATTTAAAGTTTTCCCCCCTATTTTTCTTTTCCCCTAAACGTTTTCCAATGCTCTAAAATTGCAATTAATAAAATGAAACAAAATGATTTTCAAATTATCGTATTAACGTAAATAATATATTTGAAACAGAAAAACGATAAAAAATAAATAGTTAGTAAATATGTTTAGATAAAAATGTTAAAAAACAAAACTAATTTTAAATTCAATAAGAAAAAATTGAAAATAATCTATTCTACAAAGCCATCAAAATATTAAGAAATGGCTGTTAATTTATAAAATCAATATGCTCATTTTTGGCTAAATCTGACATTTAATAATTAATATGATAATGTATTAGAGAGAAAGAGAAAGCAATACTAAGCTGCCAATCTATATTTTATATATCTATGGTTACTTCACTCAAAAGTCAAACACAAAAATTTACTTACAATCGATAAATTTATAAATTTCAATCGAATACGCAGTTTGAGTTGAAATTTAATGTCAAAAATTCATGAAGGTTTGTTAATATTTAGAGTGAATTTAAAAAATAGAAGATTTAAAAGAGTAAATAAATAAAAAAGGAATTTTATATAGCTTGTATTTATAGAAAATTTTACAAAACGTCAAAAATTATGTCACCAAAAATACATATGTCAAACTTAAGCTATTTTCAAGCTGATACCAACTCAGGCTGGTCAATATGCATGTTTATACAGGTAGAAAAATGGTAGAAATCTACCAAAATATATATAGGTGAGGGGCTATTTCGGTAAGGGGTAAGCAAATCTATACCAAAAATTTTAAATTTCTGCTAAATTTTTGACGTTTAAACTTTTTTCTGGGAATATGTCAGTTTCAAAATATTCTTATTATTTTTTATTCATAAAAACAAGGTGCAACAGATCTGCGGCAGATTTCTGCCTCGTATAAACATAGGCAATCGAATACACAGCTTGAAATATCAAGAAGAATTCAAGTCAAGTATACTCAAGCTATCATGTATATGTAGTAAGTGTTCAAAACAGTTCTGTATGGTAGCTTTCAGTGAAATTAACCAAAGGATCTCAAATCCACAGATCCATGAATCTGTTTACTGAACGGTGGTATAAATGTACCGGTTAATGTATCGCGGTTAATGAAAATGGATCTGAAAAAATTCTAGATAGATTTCATGGATCTGACTTTTTATATGTAAAAACAACAACAACAATTTTTATGTTGAGTGTTGTGACATCTACTGTAAGAAAAATTAAATTTTTATATTTTTTATGAAAGTTTTTAAATTTAAATCCCCATTATTTTTTGAATTAGTGTGAAAATTTAAATTCTTAATGAAGATTTATGTACATAAAACTTAAATTAAGAGTTATAAAAAATAAATTATATGTATGATAATAAATATTATTCCATTCAAATTTAATTTATTTTTAAAAGTACTTATTATATTTCCCGATGATGGCGCTAGTATTGCGGTAAATTTTTGTGATGAATTGCGTTCAATGGCCAGATATATGGTACATGGATCCAAAATGGATTCCAGATCTACCGGTTAATGCTACTGAACGAACCCTATGATTCTGTTCTAAGTCTACTGAACAAACTAATATCTTGACAATCTTGTCTATTGACAGTCACAATATTTAAATTATGCTTTGCTAATAAACAGTATGTATATTCCATTAAAAGAAAAAAAAAATGTATTAATATAAATTCCAAAATAAATTAAAACTATACAAAATCATAAAAAAAAAAATAATATGTTTAAAATAAAAGTTAATTTATAGAATACTCTAATTTCAGTCATAAGTAAGTATTTTAAGTTAATTTTATTACATTGATTATTCATAAACTATTCACAATTTATTAAAACCAGTTTCAGTAAAATTATGAAAACAACTCTTATATTTCATACCTTCAAATTAATAATTTTATGTTTTAAAAATTTTGTAACAAAATAAAAATTAAACAAAAATAAAATCGTCCCTTTTTTGTCTTTTAGAATTATTAACAGTCCATTTAATGTGACAAGTTAAAGTATCACTTAAACATCACTCCAATATACAAATAAATAAAATACAAAATTTACAACTAGAGCTTTCACATCCCTTTTCAATTTTAAAAAATCTAACCTACCTACCTTTCTTGTTATTATTTTTACACTAAAGAAAATTAAATTTATAAAATAATCCATTATCAATTACGTCAAAACTAAAAAGTGCATCCTTTTGTATATTATAAATATAAAAAAAAAAAAATTTTTTTTTTTTTTTGTTACTGCCTAATCAAAAATTACCATATTAGAATATCTTTGCAAAGAATTATTGTATACCATTGTGTTACATAATACATGTAAATACAATCCTGTTTTTATTTTACAAATAAAAAAAAAATAACAACAATAAATAAGTACGTGCATAAAATGGTAATCCATCATTTGGAAATTCAAAAATTAAAAAAAAAAAAAAAAAAAAAACAAGACAAAAAACTGAAGTCAGTAATTCACGTAATTTTATATCAATAGCAAGGACGAATGATTTTTAAACATTATATTATGTATATATATGTATATGTATATATAGAAATTATTTGTCTTTTTTTTTAATCTAAATTAACGAGCGATTTTTTTTTTTTAATTTTACCGTATTTATAACAACAAACCCACAGGATCAATTCCAACATATGCCAGAAATATGAGAATTGGTACTCGTATAGAAAATTGGTGTTCTAGTATGTACCCTAGTTGCATTTGGGTTAATTGAAGTGCTGATCATGTATATGAAAGAGAATGATTGTGATATAAAACTGATTCGATGCTGCATTGAAACCTGACTGAATGAAAATGTGTTTTTTTTTTAGTTTACTTTAAGAGATAATGCGAATTGAAACAAATGACACAGTGAAAAAAATTATAAACAAACACATATGAACGCCAAAATAAATTTATATTTTTCGAAAGATGAAATAGTGGAGATTCAATCTTAGAATTTTTATTTGACAAATATTGTTTTTAACTTTGTATATATTTATATTCATATTTTTGGTGTCTGAATTAGCTCTTCCTAGGCTTTAAGACATTTTTAATTTTAAAATAAGTTCATAATGTTTCAGTAACCTTTATTGTTATGATTGAAAACGAAACGGAAAACGAAACGAAACGATCATCACTATCACCTTCTTCACATTTTGATATGATTGAAGACGTGTGAATAAAAACATTTTCGCAAATTTTCGAAACTTAACTGACAGTTGTCAAAAACATATATTTCAATTTTTTATGGTTGTGTTTCTGTTTATTTTGATTTATTTTTTTATTTATACTCCTTCGCAGTTTATACAAACAGTTTATAACACAAAATTATAATTAAAAATTGAATTAAAATTTAATAAACAATTACATAAATTTTAATAAAACAAAACAAAAAAGAATAAAGTAGAGTAGAGTGTAGTGTCATAAATTATAAATTGAAAAAAACAGTTAAATATAGAAAAATAAAGAAAAAAAAAAATTTAAAAACTAAAAAAAAAGAAACAAATAATTCTTCTTTTATATAGAAAGAATTTTTTTTAAATGCATTACCGGTTAAAATTTAACCTTTTTTTGTATTTTATATGTATTTATTTGTATTTACAAATTAAATGTTTTATTTTACAAATAAATATAAATAAAATAATTTTTAAGTTTATATTCTAATTTTTTATTTACAAAAATACAAATATAAACACCTAAATTAGTTATATAAAAAAAACTACTTGCATTTTGTTTATGTTATAAACTTTTTCCATACAAACGTTCAACACAACTGAACGTTTGATTTTTGCATTACAAACGTTTTTCGATCGTTTTCAATCATATGAAAAATTATTTTCGAAATTAACGTTTTCCGTTTTCGTTTTCTGTCATACCAAATGACAAACGTCAGTGATATTTGGAAAACGTTTGAACGTTTTCGTTTTCAATCATAAGCCCCATAATTTTTGTTGTATTATATATTTCCCGATGTTCTTTGTCTTCAAATGATTTTTCCTAATAGGATATAGAAAATAATCTGTTCATATCTATCCCTTTTGTTAATATTGAATATGATAAAATTTTGACTGCAACCTTAGCTTTCAAATCAAACATTTCAGTTATTACAATTTTTTTTAATAAGATGTGAAACTCTTTTGCTAACCTTACCCTAACTTAAGTTTTTTTACAATATTTTTAAAATAGGGGTTTTCATGTCACTGTAATTTAAAACTAAAAATTTACAAAAATATTTTAATTTTTACCTACATACATATATATACTCATAAATATTGTATGTAATATCTTGAAAAAAAAAAAAAAAAAAACACATTAGATGAAAATCAAAAAATTGAAGCCTGTATTTTAAAATATACAAACACACACACACATATTGTATTGATAAACAAATTGAATAGTAAAATAATATTTACAATATTCGACAACATTAAAAATTGACTTTTATAAAAGGATAAAAACTTATTGTTGTTTTCTTTTAACAAGTCCTTCAAATATCATAATATGTATGTACCAATGCAGAACAGAAATTATACAATATACATTCTTACAATAAAATGCATAATACCAGTTTCCGGTTGAATAATTTTGATATTATGTATGTTACCCACAACAAATGTCATTTTTATAAAAAAAAAAAAAAAATAACAAATAAAATAAAAAGGATATTATATTTATTGAAAAGGATTTTTTATTATATAGATGTGTAGATCTATACTATATATTAATACATCAGTATAGTACATATAGGAAAACAATTTGTTTTTATATTACTTGAAAAAAAAACTGTATAATTCGATTACTTGTATTGAAATGGAAATATTTTTTTTTTATTATTGTTTATTTTTGTTTTTACTTTTTATTTATTTATTTTAACAATGCATATTATAAGCAAATTTTCTATTGTTGTAAGTAGAAAATAATCCTTTTTATATGTTTTGCCAAATATAAACAAATATTATGAATTTGAAAAGCAGAATTAATAGACTGGAATTATATTTTATTCACCATAAAATTTAAAGGTTATTGGAAAGATTGTTGATTATATACCAGTGTATATATACTTTTTGGTGTTGAAAAAAAAAAATAAAAACAAATTTTAAATATATTGAAATTTTTTTTATAAAAGTTAAAAATTCAAATACTCAGAAATAAAATATTGAAAACAAAAAACACAATTTTTTTTTTTTAGTTAACGAAATGGTTCTCTTACTTTTATGAATATCGATAATAACGTTCTCATCTTCTGCAGAATATCTCTGTAATTTGATTTTTAAGATGTAACATAATAGCATGTTCGCATTGCGTTTAAATAACGTTTCTTAACTATGGTTAAAAACAAATGTTCGCATTATACGTAATCATAGTTGAGTTTGACGTGTTGCTTTTACTTCACTGTCGCTGTCACCACAGCAAAAAATATGGAGAGATATGATAAATGAATAAATTTTGAATCATTTTTGAATTATAAAAAATTTAGAACTATTTTTTATTGTAAATGCTATCAATATTTTTTTAGGTAGGTACGAATTTATTTTAATAAATTTTATTTGAAGCCTCTTGACAGGATTACAAAAAACAATCTTGTAAACAACTAAATTCAAACATAATTTCATACTCAATCGAAGAATTGATATACACAACCAAGCCACAATACACGTAACAAAACAAACTTCTATCTTACTCTATTTAAAACTAATAAGCAAAAAAATAATTATCTATATATTTGTTTGAATGCCTTTAATACCCTACCGGAGAGGCTAAAAATGATTGATTGTATTTCGGAATTCAAAAAGCAAATAATGGAATATTTATTGTCGCATTAAAAGCTATATATTCTGAAAAAAGAATAATAATTAATATGTATATGAGAAAATTTAAATATGTAAGTCAAATGAAACAAAAAAAAACAAAACAAAAAAAAATAATCATAAAACCATGTGAGTATTAAATTTTCTCTATACGACCAGACCAGTCTTAATTTTTAAATATGTTAATTATTACATTAGAAATTTGTTATAATCTTTTTTATTTAAATAATTTAATATAAAGCATGTTCTTAGTTATTTTTAAGTAATAGTTGAAAAAAATAAAAAAAAAAGATGAAATAAACGTCAATTTACTAAAATTATTAATTATTAACCTCAAACAAAATAATCACAGAAATATTAGGTTTGTTCAGTAAACTATTGTAGAGTAAAAAGGAACACTTTTTTGTGTTTACTGTTTAGTAGTTTTCGTTAAATGAACTTTTTTGTTATATCGTAATTTTTATCGTTTATTAGATTGTGCAAAACAGTTCTAAATCAATCTTTTTTGTTTTAAATTTTTTTTAGAACAGTTTTTGACAACTTTTGTTTTTATTGTTTTTTCTTTAAATTTAGACAATTAAACAAAGGAATTAGAGAGTAAACAAAAATTAGGACAAAAAAATCAAAAAACATCAGAATGTTGATTGAAGAGTAGATTTTTATGTACTAAGTGGCTCTAAAATGTTTGACAATATTGTCATTGTCTAAAACTGTTCTGTACGATTCTGTTCCAAATCTACTGAACAAACTTATTACAAAAAAAACTTTATATTTTCGAATTATTTCTCTGAAAAAAAAAAATTTGTTTCGGGTTGACACCTATATGTCATAACAAGTTTGACGTTTATTTCAGTAACTAATAAGTTTGACGTTTATTTCATTTTATTTGTATGATATTTCTATGGTCCAGGTGTCCACATGCTTTTACATTTTTACTTGTTTAAAAATTCTAAAATAATATCATTGTCAGAATTGAAAATAAATAAGGAAAAAAATACGATACAAATTACGATATAACATAAATCAATCTAGAACAGTTCAAGAGTAATATTAACAAATATATTCAAAATGTTCCTATACTTATCAAAGGGACATTTTTCTTTCTACAATCCCCAATTAGTCCAAACTATATACATTCGTGTATAAAGATAACATTTAAAACCTTAATGTTTGGCTTAACTTAGAAAAAACAGTGTTGTGAACGTAAATTTAACATAATTTAAGTGTAATTTATAAGTTTGTTCAATAGATCTAGAACAGAATCGAACAGAACAGTTTTGGACAATAACAATGAACTATCAAACAACTGTTGAACGACTTAGAACAGAAAAATTTACTGAACACTTTTTTGATTTTGTTTCAACTTTTTTGTTCCAATTTTTGTTTACTCTTAAATTTCTTCTCAATTAACTGTCAAAATTTAAAGAAAAAATAACAACAAAAAAAGTTGTTCAAAACTGTCAAAAATATTAAGAACAAAAAATATCAATTTAGAATTGTTTTGCACCAATCTAATTAACGGAAACTAAACCCAAAAAAAAAAATTAACTTTTTTACTTCAGAACGTTCTAGAACATTTTCCTGAACAAACCTAATTTTAAATATGGTTAGATTAGGTTGTACCACTGATTAGTTGTGTATGAAAAATTAATAATTTACACTTAAATTTTGTATATACTACTGTGTATTACTCTTAAATTATGCTTAGGGACTTAATCAGGACTAACTTGGTGAATACGAACATGCCATAATATTTAAAAATTCGAGCTAAAGTCTTCTAAAAATTCCGTTTATCAATAAATGAAAAAATCTTATTGTATGCTCTATCATACCTTTTGCAATTTCAATGAGAGCAACATATATTTTGTAATTAAAGTTAAATATTCTTGAATTCGAACCCTTATGGCATAATTACATTTACAATGATCAATTATATATTAGCTTTTATGATATGTTGGCCAATAGTTTGTGTGTGAGTACATACTTCACAGTTAAAACAAATAGTTAAACATTTCTTTAGAATTTAGAAAATTGTTTGACCGCTTAAGATTTATGTCATATTTGAAATTGTATTTTAACTGTATATGCGAAAATAGATTTGTTTTATATTTCTATATGTATTTTTTTTTCAAATAAAATTATTCGAAAGCTATTGCTATTGTCAGAAGCTAAGTTTTCTTAAAATAGAATAGCTTCATTTTATTTAAGTTGTTACCCAGATCATACTCTCAATTATATTTTGTTATTTATTTTATCCCAATGTAAATGGCACCAGGTCCGCAGTGGCGAAATTATCAAAAATTTTTAATATATATTTTGTATTTTTAGGTTTTTACCTTTGATGTATCGGTATCGTGTATATATACATATATAAAATTTTTATTTGTTATTTTATTATATTTTTATTATATTAATTACTTTAACAATTTCAATTATATCCTCCTACAAAATTTTGTCCTCAAGTCACACAACAAATAAAACTGAAAATTCATAAAATTGATCACATTTTCATCATAGATGTTAACTGTTATAGTCCGTACCGTATCAACGTATTTGCTTAAAACCACCTACACATACATTATGTACATATATAAATTATCTAATAATACAAAAACATCCCTTACTAATTCTTGTTATCCACTTTTAAGGTGTTTTACGATACAACAAACATAAAAATAAACAAAACAAAATGAAAAAATTATTTTCAATTTTATTTCGATTTATCTGACCATTTCCTTTAGTTTTATTTGTTTTGTATTTTTTTTTTGTTTCTGTTTCTTTAAAGAAATAATAAATGACAGCCCGAATAATTTATTTTAGATGTGGTATTACTTATATGGTACATAATATACACTTGAACATTTATTTACATTAATATGCTATATAGTGCAAATCATATACAATAATAATATATACACATATATACTTACCATTGTGTACGATTAGCCTTTCACATGAATTGAAAAACAGCTAAATGTAAATGCATTTGATACCTCATTTATGGTCGGTGCCCCATTGGGAGATATTAAATCACCGCATCAATAGCTCAACTTCAATAAATTGAAGAATCTATATTATATCCTAGTCCTTTGAATTTTATTTCGAATGCTGACCTTTATTTTATTTCACATTATTTAAAAAAAAAAAAAAGAAACGATGTCTGGGATCAAGAGTCCATTCTTTTCCTATTCTTATTTTTTGATTTTATCTTCTTATTTTGTATTTTACTACTTTTTATTAGAACATTATCCTTCAATTAGGATTATTTTTTTTTTTGCCTTTAATACTTTTAGACTTCTCCTGATGGAGTAATATATATGTGTCTTGGCATTTTGATTATGTTTTGTTGTTTTTTTTTCTTTTTTTTTGAAAAACCAAAAAAAAAAGGGTTAAAAAAATTAAACTGTAAATTACATCACATATATAGATTTACTCTAAATCTATACCGAAATATTATATGGGTTTGGTTGGTTGGTGTATGTAAGATTTTTTAAAACGTGTATTTATGTCAATTTGAAATGTATTCTCTTAAAGATACCTGCATTTAATTTTGAAAATTGATACATAGTAGAATTTAAGGTATATAATATGCTGACAGTGTGTATGTACTTTAAATAAATAATATACGAATTTACTCATATGTAAAATTTGCATTTTAAATTCAGAAAAACATGGGCGATTTTTTTTTTTGTCTATCTGTGTAACAAAAAGCCCAATTTCTAAGATTAAGAATATAAAATTTATAAGGTGGAAATTGAAATTTTCCGGTCATAATCGTAAAAATCCTCACTTTTTTTTTTTTATATTCAATTTTATCCTTTTTTATAGAAGAAAACTTTTATGTGAATTAGTTTGAATGAGCCTACGTACTGGGAACACTCATCTGCACAGTGTTATTAATTTAAAAAAGAAAAAAAATATTTTCCTTTTTTGTCATTAATAATTTACTAAAAATTCCACCCAATTTAAAAAAAATGTCAGCAGAAATGAAATAAAAAAAATTTTAGAATAAAAGAAATTGAAAATGTCGAAGTTTTTTTCTTATTTTGTTTTGTGTAATTTTTTTTGCGGTTTTATTCTTAAAAACAACGGAAAAAGAAAATTGTTGTTAATTTTTGATGAAATTGTCTAGAAAAATTTTGTGGTAAACTTTTATAAAGTTTTTTTTTATTAAAAAAAAAAAAAAACTGAAAAATATTCATTTAGGGTGGAAAAATACCTGTGGTGCAAATTGTTATCAGATGTCATGAAATAAAACCGAATCAAATAGAATTAAAAAATTATTAAAATTTTATCTTCCGAAAAAAAGACGTGATAAAAATAAAGTCGAAAACGCTAGAATTTTTACCTAAAAATTTGGGATTAAAAAATATTTTTTAAGATCAAATATTTTGGATAGAGGGTATTATACTCGATTTTCCATCATAATTTGATTAAAAATGTATATAAGTCAGGAGTGAAATGTTTAAGGAGATGTTGGTGACTGTGACAAAAAGTAAAATCAATCAGAAATGTTGCTTAACATTTTCGGTATTTTGTAAGGTTTGATCAATGGTAATTTATAAAACTAGCAACATCTAAAAAAGTATATTAAAATCCAATCAACATATACACTCATATTGACTCTCATATTGACACTCATCGCGTATATTCTTGAAAACACATCACGTGTCAGTGATAAAACTTTTTGTTGGAAACAATTTATTGGTGAAAAAGTGCACCCAAAACAAAGTGCATTATTTATGTATTTTATAATTTGGTACACTGGTGTATTTATGTTAATACATATTAATTACTATCCTCCATATTAAAATAAGCCTCCAATAAGAATTATAAATCTTAATTTTTTTAATATATCATCATTTTCAAATGGATGATGTGGATGTCCCAAAACACATTTTAATACTCATCATTGAATGGAAAATGTGTATGATGATTAACATTTGTCAAAGAAAGCTACAAATCTGCCATTACAATTGAAGCTATCAATTGTTGACATATAACTGGCATCCAAATTAAAACTAAAAACATCAAAATTGGATGCTATTCTATTTTTATTAACAAATTTTGGTATAACAATGTTACCACGTTGAATTTAATAACGAATCAAAACTTGAGCTGGTGTTTTCTTATGCTTTTCGGCAATTGTAAGAAGTTTTGGATCCTCCATTTGTACAGGCTCACCTTTTTGAGCCCAAGGACGATCTGGACTACCTAAAGGACTATAAGCAGTAATTGATATATTTTTTGTCTTGCAGAATTCTATTAGTTTTGTTTTGTTGAGTAACTTGATTAGTTGTAGGGTGAATTTAAGCATTTTCTAAAACTCTTTCAATTTGTTTTTTTATTGAAATTGGAAACACCAATTGATTTTGACCAATTGAATTGAATAGAACAATTGACAAAGACCATCTTCAAAAAAATTTTCCATTTCTTTCCATGTATCAACATAATCAGCATCAGAGAATAAAACGTTACCTTTATCGTCGGTTGGAAATAAATCATCATCTTCTTTATAACCCATTGGCCATCCAATCAAATACATATCCAAATATGGTGTACTTAAATTTTTTAGAGTTGTTTCACAAGCACCACTTACTAAATCTGGACGATGAGATGTATTCCATAGCTTGCTACTTATAAAAAGATTTTCTCTTTTAACAACACCTTCAGAAATCTTAGCATTGATTCCTTCACCAACTTCATGTTCATTACCGTAAACATGAGCACAATCAAAATGACGATAACCAATATCTATGGCATTCTTAAGAGCTTGAGAAACTTCACCGGGTGCATTCTTCCAGGTACCGATACCAAGAATTGGGATATTTTTGCCATTATTGAGAAGAACATTTGGTACTTTATAAGCCATATTTTTCACTCTTTGAACAAATCTTAACTAATAGAATACTGCTGACACTGAGCCAGAACAAATAAAACTGTGATGCAAAGTTCTCCTTTCTAAATAAAGTAGTATTTCAGAGACTTGTGAAAATTTTTCTTATGTTGATAGCCATGTAAATAGTCCATGAGTCTTCAAAAATATGGGTAATTGTAACCAAAAAAAAAAAAAAAACACAAATAGTTTTATAACAAATATATGAAATTATAGTTGTGGAAGAAGCGAAAAATGATATTTTGTATGGCGGTGACAACGAATTTGTTGTCATTCTCAATTTAACAAAAATTTATACACTGCAAAGAAAACCTTACAAAATGCCAAAAAAAAATTTGTAATTATTTTTTGTTACTATCAAATTACACATAAATGCACCTTTTGGTTTTCAAAAATTTCTTTTGCAAATCTTTACCATTTTGATATAACTACAATATCGGAATTTATCCATTTTTCCAAAAAAATTATCATACAAAGTTCTTATGATTAAAAAAAGGGACGTTGCGAAATTAAATATTTTTTTAATTTTCAATTAGAAATATTAATTTAAAATTTCATCCCATGTGTAGGTCATTTTATAAAAATTTTAATTTGCCTAATTGCCACAACAACACTGCCGATTTAAATTTAATTTTTTTTTTTTAATTAAGTTATTACGTATGTGGTTCTTGTTTAAGATAAATCAATAAAAAAATAAATAAAAAAATAAATTATTACGTATGTGGTTCTTGTTTAAGATAAATCAATAAAAAAAATAAATAAAAAAATAAATTATTACGTATGTGGTTCTTGTTTAAGATAAATCAATAAAAAAATAAATTATTACGTATGTGGTTCTTGTTTAAGATAAATCAATAAAAAAAATAAATAAAAAAATAAATTATTACGTATGTGGTTCTTGTTTAAGATAAATCAATAAAAAAAATAAATAAAAAAATAAATTATTACGTATGTGGCTCTTGTTTAAGATAAATCAATAAAAAAATAAATTATTACGTATGTGGTTCTTGTTTAAGATAAATCAATAAAAAAATAAATAAAAAAATAAATTATTACGTATGTGGTTCTTGTTTAAGATAAATCAATAAAAAACTAAATAAAAAAATAAATTATTACGTATGTGGTTCTTGTTTAAGATAAATCAATAAAAAACAATTGTATAGTGTCCACGATAAATTGAAATGATGGAAAACAATTTATAACGAGATATTGAGTACATACGATTTTTTATCAAATATCCTCGAATTTCGAGAAGCGGGGGAATACTAGTTCTATTTTATTTGCAAATTTTTTGGTAATAAATTCGATTTGGTTTTATTTCATTCGGCCTTATTTCAAGGCACCATGATATCATTATATTAAAATAAAGTGAAAAAACGAAATAACAAAAATGAAATTAAAATTGCAAGTACGAAATTATTTTTTTTATTTTTTTTTTTTTTTTGTTAAAGAAAATGTGACCGTAAATAACATAATTTTCTTTATAGAATTAATTTAGATTTTAAAAACAAAAACTTGTTCTAGAAAATCAAATTCAAATATTACTTTCAAATTCAATTCCAATAAGCTGTTGCAATGATTATATTTTTTTAATCATGTTCTATTTTAATTCTTTGCAATGAAATTGCTCTAACTAGCTTTGGCCTGATTGAAATTGTGAGCCTTTAAAAATAATCTCGAGTATACCAATATTTGAATATCTTTCAATATTTCAATTAATCCAATATTTTTGTTGAAAAATTGCTAAAAAATGTTGATTATTTTTCTTTTAATTTTACTAAATCATACTTGGCATACTTGCAGACCTATTCAGTGTTTTGTACTCAAATATTTTGTTATCTCAAGAATAGATAGGTAGGTGGTGATCATGTATTAATCAACTCCCTGAATTAAAGAGTTATTCAATAAAATTTATTATATAATAGTACAGACATAAGAAAATGAATAAGGAATATACATAAACGTTACATAACGTAAGGTAAAAATATATTTTTAAATAACAAAGGAACAAATACATTTTTTCTATTCCAATCCAATAAATCATTATGATTTTCTATTTGAGTATGCTTTGATGTAAAAAATCGAATATTTGAAAAACCTTTTAAGATAATTACAAATTTTTTTATTATGTTTAAACACTTTTTTATTTTTTCGAAGAAAATTCTTGATTATAACTGCACTAATATTAACTGGTATTAATCCTTTAAAAATATATTTATTTTCATTATTATATGTACATATACACTTCCTATAAATATCCAATTTTATCTATTCCATTTTCTCTTCTTAAATCTCAGCAGTACACTTTATCTTATTTCAATTTATGTATATACAAGTAAGTATAATCACTGAATCATGCTAATTCTATGGAAAGAAAGGAGTAGAATAAATGTTATTTCTCTTATTGTTCTACATTATCTTTTTTTTAAGTCTATTTATCATCATCACTATAATGATCATCATTTATAATCGTATCGTTATACTTTGATTGAAATAGAAAATATATAGAGACAAGTGATTAAAATACGTGCATCGACAGTTGATTAGTTTTCATGAAAAAGAGTTTTCTTATATACATATATATATAATATATATATATATATATATATATATATATATATATATATATATATATACATATTTGTTGATTTTTTCATTTAAAGATCCTGTCTACAATATTCACAAAATAAAAATAGAGATTTAAGTATAATATTTTACAATTACATACAGCAACCGCACCATTTCGGTAATTAACAAGATTGTCCCTTGGGGTATTTGTATTTTTCTTTTTCTTATTATTATTTTTTTTCTTGCCTTTTCAATGAAGCTTTTTCATTAAATAAAAACCCCAAAAATAAGATTTCTATTAGAATGGATTTATACTTTGAGCAGGAAAAACTTATAATATTGATTACAATGTAAAACTTATTAGTATTTTATGATTTGTATTTTGTAAGTGTTAACACACTTTTCTTAAATAGAAGAAAAATAGAAAAATTACACTTGAATAAAATAAAGTAATTTAAAAAAAACGAAAGCAAGAAGTCAAGTTTATTTTAAGTGTTCAGAACATGGTAGGGCTTTTCATAAACACAAACAACAAGAGCAAAATACTGCACAAAAAAAAAAAAAACAATTTATTTTTACAGAATTACTGAAATTTAAATTTTTTACATTTGCAGTTATGTGTTATAAACAAGAACAGCAATAGAACTGATTGTCATACGCTATCTACTATAATTTTACAGTTTTCCTGCTAAGTTAGAAATTTTTATGAACAAACTTCATTTGCAACATTTTGCTCATGAACAAAATACATGAAAACCACTGGTTGTTATGAAAGCAAAACTGAAGTCATTTGTAATAATTTTTATTAATACTTTATAATAAAATATATTTTAATTTAATTAATATTTTTTTAAAGAAAAATATTTTACGGATCTATTTAGACATAAACATAACGTCGGTTGATTGCTCTTTTGCTCCAAACGCCCAAAAGCTTTTTTTGAGAAAAACGACAAACAAAGTTTAACTTCAAACAAAAAAAGTAAACGATAGGAATTTTTTATACTATGCATAAATGTTTAATGATGTATTTTCGACTTATTTTTGCATTCACTAGACATTGTCACGTATAAAGTAGTTTTTTCCATTTCATACAACGTATTCAAGGGCACATTTACAGGCAAACCTAGGCAACTGCCTAGGGGCGTCAACCGAAAAAGGGCGCTTGCAATTTGATTTTCTTTTATTGGAAAATTTTATCAAGCATAATTTTTTTCACATAATCAAAATTAATTTTATAATTATTGATAATTATATTTAAATTATCTAATAGAAAATCAGAATTAAACAAGATAATAATATTAATATACATTAACATTATTTATAAGTAGTACCATAGACTAATATAGAGATGTCTAACGATGGTTATTCCCGAGTAGATGCCGCTACATATATTAAAATAAATTTCAAGTACAGACATTTTTTAAAAATTCATAAAAAATCTTTAATATAAGAAAAAAGTACAAAAATGAAAACAAAAATTGAAAACAAAACAGAAAAACAAAAATCATACTCGCGGCAGATTGTGGCCGAGATGCAGCATACTTTTTCAATATTTTACAAGAATTATTAAATTTTTTTTCTTCTTCAACAAGTCGTTGGCTAGTGTGAACTACTACTTTAAAAGGGCGAACCATAAAAAATATTTCCGAAACAAGATTGTCTTGTCGGTATGATGCATGCAAAGCTCTGTATGAAAACTGGGCGGGAATATCTAAAGTTTTAAAAAAAGTATCAGAAGATGAAACAGTATCTTCTCAAGTTAGAAGTTAAGGCCAAAATATTAACAATCAAATGAATCGTCTCGAATGTGCTTTTATGATGACATTTTGGAAATCTATTTTAGAACGTTTTAAGGCTACTAGTTTAAAGTTACAACTCATTGAAAATGATTTATCGGATTGTTGTTGAGCAATTATAATCATTGATTGAATTTGTAAATTCAATGACAAATTTATATCAAAACTATGAACTTAAAGCCCAAGAAATATCTTTTGTTAAACAATTTGAAAGAAAATGAGGGAGAAAACGGAAAATATTTCATGATAAAACAATTTTAGAATCGGAATTACATAGCAATCAGAATTTTAAAACCAAAATATTTAATGTTATAATTTCATGTATTAGTGAAGAACGGAAAAAGAGGATTGAAGCTTATGAATGAGTTTACAAAAATTTAGAATTTATGAACAATTTAACGAAATACCAACCTAAATTAATATTAGAAAATGCAGAAAATTTATACCAGATATACAAGAACGATTTAGATGAATGTTTAATGGAAGAATGTGTGCACTTGGGATCATATTTGAATTTCTAATGAAATTTCTGAAAATTCGATATTAGAGTTCAGTAAATTAATATATAGCAAAAAATTAGAAACTGGTTTTCCAAATATAAATATAATATTAAGAATATTTAAGTAACTGCTCTGCGGAACGCAGTTTTACAAAATTGTATTTTTACCACTGACATTTTTAGCTCTTATTAAATCAATAAATTAACAAAAACAACAGATAATTAGTTTTTATTGCGTCTATATTTGTACCTTTTAATTTTTATTACGAATTATGGGGCGTGTTAATATATATTGCCTAAGGGCGCCAAAGATAAAAATGCGGCAATGAACGTATTACCAACTTTTCAGTAACTACTTTCTATGTCTTGCACGTAGAGCAAATAAGAAAAATTTAGGTGGCGCAAATAAGAGTAAACCAATAAGAGTTATTACATTTTGTAAGACAAGTACCAAACTGGGTAATGTAAATGTCTTAGAAAAAAAAAATTTTTATAAATATTTTTGCCAATAATTATGGTTTAATTTTAATATTTTTATAAGCCTGAATGAACCCTGAAATGAAAAATCAAAATTAATTTTTGTAAATTTTTTTTATTTTCAAATTTAAATCTAATTTCTAAACTATGTTGTTTTTATACAGACAAAAAAATATAAATGGCTATTTTCATAACTCAATTAAAAAATATAATATCACATTGTAAATTATTTCCACTAATTTGTTTAAAATTAAATGTTGTATTGAACTATGAATTAAAATTAGACATAAAATGTTAGTGAAAAGTTATAGGCATGCTAATGAATGTTTCATTTTTTTTATTATTAGTTATAATTTAAATTAAATAATTTAATTGTTGTCAGATTTGCTTTCACTAATAAGTTTTTAATATTTTATTGCAAATCAACAGTGCTTGTAACTAACTGTATACATCAATTCATTTTTCCCTTTTTATATCATATTCCCTCCGTACTAAATATCTATATTTTACCTGTACTTTTTCAAATTATTTTAAATAGCGGTGAATATTCATCCATTCTTTACTATTCAATCTGTCGTCTACCTGTAGGTACCCTCGAAATATTAAAAAAATATTAGTGAAAGGAAACCTGACAACAATTAAATTATTTAGTTTCATTTTTGTTTCTGTTCAATATTTTAACATTTTAAATTAAAAATTTAATAAAAAAGCTATTTAATTTTTCATTTTACTGATGCGAATTTTTTTTTTTTTAAGACATACCAAGAAGTATGTGTTAGCTTACAAGCAAATGCATATTCATTGCATTTAAGCAAATGTGTAAGCAAAATGTATATTAATTATGTTATACAAATATATTCAATTCAAATATTTTTAAAATTTATTCAAAAAATAAATATCCACAAATTAGTATAATATTTTGACATTTGATTTGACATTTATTTCGGATACAATGTATTTAGAGTGATCGGGAATTGTAAACAAAGTACATTATGTTGCCAATACAATGTTGTCAGTTCAGAAAATTTGCCTTATTGTATTTATATATGTACATTGTACCGGTTGAAATTTTTTGGATACATTACCGATGTCACCGATACTCGTATAATCAACTTATTATATTTTGTTCAAGCACATACATATAACAAAATAAGTATAACCAAAAACCCTTCTTTTTGTTTATTTATTTATTTATACTATTTAGCTCAAACAGTTTACAATTTAGTATTACATTTCATATATTAAAATACAACAAATTTACTTAGTATACATTCAAAAATAACAAAATTAAAAATACAAAAATAGTAATATTATTTTTTTTTTAATATAAATTAAAAAAGTCAAGTTAACAAAATATTCAATTAATTTCATATAATTTTCGTCTTAAAGTGTCTTTAGATATTGAAAAATCTATACTATTCTTATATTTATTACTAACTATTAACATTCTATTAATAGGTTCATATTTACCATAATTTGTTCTGTGTAATGTTAATGTAAACAGATTTGAGTGGCGTAAACGAGTATTTGTGTCAATGATAATTTTATTTAAAGTTGAAGGGGAAATAATACCGCCTTTAATAATTTTAAAAATAAATAAAACATCAGCATTTTTCACAGAGACTTAAGATGGAGAAGGTTTAGTTTATGCTCATATGAAGGAAGTTTTGTATGATTATCCCAAAGCAAACTATGTAGTGAAAACCTTAAAAAAAAATTTTGAACAGCTGCTATTCTATTTGTTGCTGGTACATAGCAGGCCCATGCACATATAGAGCAAATAAGAAAGTAGTAATTAATTACGCAAATTTCCATTTAAAACACTGAAAAAATTTTTACTGTTAAATTAATTTAATCGTTATTTAATTAACAAAAATGTTATTAAAATACGTACAATAACAAATCGTTATTAAATTAATTGCCAGTGTTGTTAAATTAATAATAATTTAGAGAAAAAAGAGAGAGCATCATTGATTATGAATTTAATAACCAAATTTTTGATTTAACAACCTGAGTTTTTAATTTATCAGTAGAAGTTGTTAATATAACAAAAAGCATTATCTCTTTAATAACTAAGACTGTGAATTTAATAAACATTATTGTAAATATAATAATAAAATTGTTATTTTAATAGGCAAATGTTTTTAATTTAACAGTAGAAGTTGTCAATTTAACAAGAAGGGTTATCTTTTTAATAGCTAAAATTGTGGATTTAACAAACATTATTGTAAATATAATAATGAATCTGTTGGTTTAGCAACATGAGCTGTTATTTTAATAGCAATGACAGTATTCTGCTATTCATTTTACAAACTGCATTATTATTTTTACAATACAAGTTGTTATTTTAAAAATAAGTTGTCCTAACAAAAAAACAATATCCATTCAACTCTGATTCATAACGGAAAATTGAATAATAATCATTAAATTTACAGTTTTTATAACAGTTTTTTTTTTTGGAATGATGCCTTAAATGAAACATAATGCATTATATTTAATTAAAAATACTTTTTTTTTTTTATTTTCTAATAATTTTTATATACATAAAGCGCTTCATTTTAAACACATTTATTTATGGCCATATACAGTTGCTGTTAGAAGTAGTAACGGTTGAATTGGCAGATTTTCTTTTCTTTTCGTTTCTCTAACAATTCTTTCAGCTGCTGAACTGTGTTACCAATAATTACAAAAGAATTTTGTGAATCGCAAATCGAAATTTTTTTATGTGTAGCTTTTCTTTACTTGCCACAATAAGAACAATTCTTGATGTGAGTACTAGTATGTGGTGCAGTAAGTAAAACGTTGTTAATAATTTCCCATCTGTAAATAAATAAAAAGAAATGGAGTAATCTATAATTATAATTGACAAGCATTTAAGGACCTGCGCAGTAGACACCTTTTTATTTTATTTCGATTCTCCAATATATAAGATTGTATATAAAACAAAATTGCGCACACAGTTGAAAATTTTGTACTCATAAGATTTTATTATTCAGCAAATACATTATGCATATGTGAAATCTTATTAAAATAATAAACAAAAGCAAACAAATCAGTTATTATAATATTTACTTGCAAATGAATCTATGTACATATGCCAAAAAAAAAAAACAAAAAAACAAATTCATCTCAAATAACAAATATAAAAACAACAAAAAAAGAAATCACTTGAATTCTTCCTTTTCATCTTTTTAAGTAACTGTCTCTAAATTTTGGATATTTGTAGTAATAATATAGTTTTTATTAAAATTATGTAGGTATATATATACATGCCTCTTTAATGACAAAATTTTTTATTTTTAGTAATTTTATACACTAAATGCCACTTACTATAGGGAATATATCGGAAACGAAGCAGTATATGAGAGACGTGTATTTATGTGTCCTAAATAAAAAATAAAACTTACTAACCACAAAACTTTTTATTAAACACGAGTGATTTCTGCTATATCGTGCGAAGTCTATGTCAGTACGTAAATTACTGTTTTTTTTTTAAAACTTTAAATTTGACTTCAACTTGAAATATAATTACTCAACAGGGGCCCCTAGTTTTACTTTATATTATACAAAATAAGAAGATTAACTTTAACATATGTACCTATTATTATATTTATCTCTATTATTATATTATGTGCTTACCATATTGAAATCAAACTTACTTTTTTAAACACTTTGCAAATTTTTAATTTATATTCATAAAAAGAACTTACTATAGCTATGTGTTACTTTATCAGCTGCAATAAATTCAATCATGGATTTAACGGAAGATTATTTAATTCTGTCTTTATATATTGATGAATGATGATTATAAATCAATTAATCTAAAACAAAAAAAAATCGTTAAGCTAATTTCTCAGCGTATATATAATTAATGTAATAACAAAAAATACTTTGAACTTATCAAGTTTAAGTCAGTTTGCCATTGAAATACAAAATATATTTTTTCTTCTACACAATGAGTCTTATTCTGAGAAGCGAATTTTTCGGTACGTACTGAAAAATATGATAAATTTTATTTTTGGTATTCTGTGAAGCGAAATAGCGATACTGATCGGTTTTTATCGCAACGTTTCGATTTTCATGGTATTACGAGAATCGTTTTTTTTTGTTCGCTGTCAGAAAAAACGATAAATATATCATTATAGAAAAAGTTAGTGAAAGATGGCGAATGAGAAAAAGTAAGTATATAATTAAAGTAAAATTCAAGTAAACTAATTTTATTTAATTATATATTTGTACTTAAAAATAATTATTAAATTTTATAATACATTTTTAATTATAGAAAAGTTACAAATAGTAGGCAGTTTGAATGTTTGTTGGTGCAATGTTTTTTTACATGTGTTCCATCATCGCATCTAATTATTCCTGGAAATCCAAATTTATTATAAAATCCGAATTTGATGGATGATTTTGCTTATTTTTGGTTTTAGTAAATTTTATATACTCTCGACACAATTCCGTCTCAAATATTGACAATGTTTCGTAGCTAAACCTACCAAAAAATCGTTCCCCACGCCTTTTTGATAACTTCCTTCAGCAAGGAATCGCAATCTTCCAGCCAATATTGGGTTTTACTGAATGTGGACTAATTGTACCTACGTAGGATTTAAATTATTGTCTAATTTATCTAGAACCATTACAAAGGTTTCTTTCGATAGCCTGAAATACTTAATGAATCTAACAAACCAAATAAAATTGATCATATTTTTTTTATTTCATATCATATTCATACATATATAGTTGTTATAACTTATACCTACGTTAAAATAGGTAAATCTAATGGATTCGCTTTATCCCTCAATTCTCTTCTTTTTATTCTAAGTAAATTCATCTCTTCCTTCTCATCAGACGACGTTTCGTAATATAAATGCAAAAACATTTTTTAATATCTATAAAATTTGAATTTAACTTCACTTAATTTCACTTTTCAAACAGAAAATCAAAACAAAAAATGTCAAAACATAAAAAAAAAATAAATTTGACAGTTTTAACCAGCAATGCTGTCAGTTTTGCAAAATATCGTATCATTCGCTTCTCAGAATACCAAATATGATACAATGTGATGCTCTACCGGTACGTAGCGAAAAAGTGATTCGCTTCTCTGAATAAGGCCCAATATACATGTGATTCCAATAACTATTTCTCAAAAAAAGAACATACAATATAGTTTAAATATTAATCATTGCCCTATTTTACCTAATTAATATAAAATAAAACTTACCTCTAGAAATTTCCTTAAATTTATTCCAATTATGTGTTAATTCAATAGTTATTAAGAAATTTATATGCATATTAAATAAGTATTTTTTATTCAATATTTATTTATTCTTTTTTACACATTTTTATTCACTTTTAAATTAACTTTAGCAAAACGTTCTTTATATCCTGCGATTAATTTTGAAATGAATAAGAATTTTTAAATTTGAAAACATCTATTCTCATTTTAAGAAATGTTTGTTAAATTAAAGGTAAAAGTTATTAAAAACGCAACTTACTATTATTTTAATAACAAGTTTTGTTTTTTTAATAATTTCGACTGTCAAAATACAATTTGTTATTATTTTGATGATTTTAATTATTGAATTAATAACAATAGCTTTCTTTTTAATTACAAATTTTAACAATTTCTGTTATTATATTAACAACGATTACGTAACAACAAAAATTGTTAAATTCACAATTATGTTATAATTTTAATAACCAAAACTGTTATTCGAACAATTTTTGTTATTAATATTATTGTAGGTACAACTTTTATTGTTTTTTTGTGTTAAAAAATCATTTTTGTTATCATTTTAATAAAAAATACTATTAATTTAAGAAATATTGTTATTGGCATTTTTTACAACCGATTCAACAACCGATTTATTGAAAAAACAGTAGAACTTTTTTCAGTGAAGTTGCTATATTGACAGAAAGTTAGCGTTTGGATTAGAATAGCACAATCATATTGGGAAAACGTGGTTTATGGAGTAAAATTATAACTCTGTGTTCTTTTAAACTACAACGGATAGAAACATTTTGAATACAGAATATGAAAGTGCATTTAAGTCAAAATTGCATATGGAGCTTAGCCGACGATAAATATTCTCTTAAATTTAGAAAAACAAATAAATTGATTACTAAATGTATTTATTATATTAAATAAATTCTAATATAATCTAAAGTAAATTTGTTTTAAATTCCATTTGAATCGTGGTAAATATTATGTATGTATAATAAATAATAAAATATTACAAATGATTTCTTTTTAAATTTTTTAAAATAATATTTTATTATTTTTATGCATCAATTTTTTGTCATTAATTTTAATTTCATGTTCTTTTTTTTTTGTCTATAGAAAAATATTTCAAAACATCTTAAGCAATTTTATTCAAAATAAAAGAGATTAAAAACAACAAATTTACATAATGTTATGTAGAAAAATTTTAAAGAAAAAAAAAAAAAAACGGGAACTGATAATAATAATAAAAAATAACAAAGGAAGAAAACACATTCCTTTTATAAGTTTAATGGTTTTTTTTTTTTCAGTTTAAAATTCCAAAAAATTTATCTGTTTAAAATAATCAAAAAATACGTTTGTTAACTTCATTGATTTACACTACGCGGTTGGCGCGTGCAAACTCTCAAAAGGATTTCTAAAAGCCCCAAGAGATCTCACCGAGTATAAATTTGAAAATAATTCGAAAAAAAAAACCATATATACATACTATTAGATATTCTACATACCTTTATACACTTTTTTATATTTAAACATTTTTAATGTTTGTTTGTTTCATGTTTATTATTGTTTTTGATGTTTATAAGGATTGTCTCATGACAAAACAAATAAATGAATAAACAAAAATTTATCACTAAATAGAATACGAATATATACGCATAGTATATCAAAAAAAAAAAAAAAGTATTTTCTTATAAAATTACCTTTTATTCATTCGTGTTCATATACATAATGTTTATATATGTAACAAAAATACTTAGATATACTTTGTCACCTCGAAAATTGAAAATAACTTCAGTCTTATTGTAAAAAAAAACAAAAAAATGTCAACTATTCGCGGGGTTTTAAGTTTTTTCTATTTTTTTATAAAAATTTGTTATGTTATCACCTCTTAAAGATCTAATATCACGTACCCACATAGCCGTCGAATTCTATTAAAATATAATACATCATATAAGTCACAATCAGTGTAAAATAAAAGCCTAGAAAATTGTTTTTTATTTACTTTATTTTGTTAAATGAAGCCAAAAATATTTTTTAACAAGATTTTGTATTTTTGTTTTTTTTATTATTATTTTTTGAATTTGCGTGAACAGAGGTGAAACAATTTGCGAATAAATGAAATTTATAGCAAAAATATTCCATTAAATCTCAATTTATTTTTTTTTTTCATTTTTTGTATACGCATAGATAATGTTAAACGTTAAAATTTAAAAGCTATACATTTTAAGCTTAAATTGTTTTTTGCTTTTAAGAAAGTAAATAAATTCTGATATGAAATTTGAGCAGCACAAAGTCTTTGAAAATTTTGTTTTTTATAAATTAAAATACTACTAGTTCGAGTACGAAATTCGAGGAATTCACTATGAATTGTTTTCCATCATTTCAATTTATTTTTAGCACTATTTTTTTATTGATTTATCTTAAACAACAACCATCACATATACGTAATAATTCATTTATAATAAACACGCTGGATGGCGCAGTAGGTAGGTAAAAAAATGTTTTCTGGGTTTTTCGACCTGGTCCAGTACCCTTTATCATTGGGATCAAATAAATGATAAATAGTTCAGAGTTTTGGTTATCACTAAAAATAAAATGAAAATATGCTATTATGAAGGCGAAGTACTCTACTCTATAGATATAGTTTTCCACATTTAAATTAGTAGATATACCATACAAATTCTAAATACAAATTTCTAATTAAAAATTAAAAATATTTAATTTCGCCACGTCTCCTTTTAGATATCTATCATTTAAGAGAATACTAATGAAAATCAGTTGTGAAGTGGTTCAGATATTTGTAGCGTAGTTTTTTCAATTAAATATGATGATGTTGATGTTGAAATGACATTGCCTTAAGATTTGATATATGAATTTTAATTTTAATTTATCGTGAACAGTGTACAGTTGTTTTTATTGATTTATCTTAAACAACAACCATCACATATACGTAATAATTCATTTTTAATAAACACGCTGGACGGCGCAGTAGGTAGGTAAAAAAATGTTTTCTGGGTTTTTCCGACGTGGTCCAGTACCCTTTATCATTGGAATCAAATAAATGATAAATAGTTCAGAGTTTTGGTTATCACTAAAAATAAAATGAAAATATGCTATTATGAAGGCGAAGTACTCTACTCTATAGATATAGTTTTCCACATTTAATTTAGTAGATATACTATAAAAATTCTAAATACAAATTTCTAATTAAAAATTAAAAATATTTAATTTCGCCACGTCTCCTTTTAAATATCTATCATTTAAGAGAATGTTAATGAAAATCGGTTGTGCAATGGTTCAGATATTTGTACCGTAGTATTTTCAATTAAATATGATGATGTTGATGTTGAAATGACATTGCCTTAAGATTTGATATATGAATATTAATTTTAATTTATCGTGAACAGTGTACAGTTGTTTTTATTGATTTATCTTAAACAACAACCTTATACGTTAAATTTATTTAAAAAAAAAAATTAAATTGAAACTGGGGATGTGGTTGTGACAATTTGATAAATTAAAATTTTTGTACGTTAAAATGGCTTATTCATCATTATCATTTAGTATTACAGTATTTGGTGCGCTTTAGCCTTCTTCATAATTTTGCTCCAATTACCTCTTTCTCTTGCAGTCGTCTTCCAATTTACTATTTCCAGATTTCTCGCGTCTGCTTCAATATTGTCTTTCCATCTAATTCCCGGTCTGTCTTTATTTACCTGTTGTCCTCATGCGATTTTTAGATGATATTCTAAGCTGATAGATATATTCTTTCTTATTATATTCCCAGCCCATCTTAGTCTTTGACTTTTGATGAATTTTATCATAAGGTGACCATTCGTCAGCTCATATCATTCGTCATTATATATTCTTCTATATTGTCCATTTTCTAATCTAATAGCACCATATAAATTTGTCGGAGTATTTTTCAAAAAATATTCTCGTCATGCAGTGTTAATGACCAAACTGCACATCCGTAGGTGACTAACGGGCGAATAAATGTTTCGTAAAATTTATATTTTGTTTTTTCTATATAGAAGATTAGATTACATTCATTTTTTTGTGCATAATATCACCTGTTTCCCGCTTTCAGTCTTTCTTGTATGCTGCTTTTTATATCATTGTCATAACATAAAAGAACACCGAGGTACTTAAACAATTTTACACCTTCAATTTCATATTCATAAATATTTTAATTTTCAGATTGTTTTCTTACTGCACACCTGAACATCTTCAAATATTTTGTCTTTGGTCCATTTATTTTCAAACCGACTTTCAATTTGTTTCCTACTTTAATATTTAAAATATTTTTATTCATCTTCGTCAGCATATTCTATTATCGTATGAGCTTTAATAAATATGTTGCCGCCTTTATCAACATTACTCATAGAATAGTGTAGTACCATGTTAAAAATCATCAGAAAATGTATCCCCTTGTCGTATCCCACTGGTTATTTCAAATTCTCGGGATACTCTACCTTGTAGAAGAACTTTACTAGTGGAGTGTTTTATTGTTACATTAACCAGATTTATCAGCTTCTTCAGCACACCCAATGATAATAGTTTCTTAGCGATTTTATCTCTATGGATATTGTCAAATGCTTGTTTAAAGTCAATGAATAACATGTGTAAATCCATGTTATATTCAAAACATTTTTCTATTGTTTGTTTGACAAAGAATACTTGATTAATGGTAGATCTAAATTTACTAAAACAATGGATGAAATTTTAAATTGAAATTTCTAATTGAAAATTAAAATAATTTGAAAAAATATTTGATTTCGCCACGTCTCCTTTTAAATAACTATCATTTAAAAGAATAATAATGAAAATCGGTTGTGACATATTTCAAATACTTGTACCGTACTTTTTTCAATTTAAAAATTGAAAATAATGATTCCAAGAAAACGTTTATAAGCATAAGTTATAATACATGCTATCTACATGAATATCAAATTAAAGTGCTTCTTATTAAGAGATCAAAAATATGTCTGTATCTGAATTATTAGTAAAAAAATCAGTTAACTGTAAAATTAAAACTAAGCGGGTTATGATCCAAATCGTACGGAAAACGCATAAGTTAAATGGGTTGGGTCCGAAATCCCAAAGTCAAAATCCCAAAATCAAAATCCCAAACCCAAAATCCAGTGTTAGAAAATTTAAAAATCCCAGTGTTAGAAAATCCCAATATCACAAAATCCCAATGTTACAAAATCCCAAATTACAAAATAATAAGTTTTATGCATTTAAAAATTAAAAATTAACTTAAAATTAACCGAGCTACAATATTGTCATTTCTATTGCTTTCTATGTTACTGTTTTCTAGAAAAAGCTCTTTTGTTTTAAGTATATTAGCAACATAAAGAAACATTAATTAAATGTTTGTACTCATTTTATTTCAAGTTTGAATAAAATTCTTGTGGTTCTGAAAATCATTAAATGACAGAACGGCTGTACGAAATTCCTTAAAACCAAAAACAAACACATAATTTGGGGATTTCGAAATTTAATCTGGATAACTGCTTTTTCTAGAAATAAAAAAATAATTAAGGTAAGTATTCTCGAAAAAGGATATATCCATTTTTGCATCCAACAGCGGCTACTCATAAAATTAATTAAGATAAATATTCTGGAAAAAGGACCAACCCTGATTTTTGACTCCAACTCTAAAATGCTCCTTATTTATTGGAACCCTGTTTTTGTCGACGGCAGGTAAACGCATACGACACAGTTTTAGTTAAAAATATAGAAAAAATAATTATTTTATTTTTAAAGTCGGGCCCCCAAACCCCCGCTACTCATTTATTGGAACCCTGTTTTTGCCAACGGCAGGTAAACGCATACGACACAGTTTTAGTAAAAAATATAAAAAAAATATTTTTAAGGTCCCAAACTTCCGCTCCATGTTATTGAAACCTTGATTTTTTGGACGGCAGTACATGTAGATGGCAAGACGAAAAAAAATTTAAATACAATTCAATTTTTGGGGATTTTTTTTGGGATTTTGTATCACTGGGATTTTTCTTTTTAGGATTTTGTAATTTGGAATTTTTTTTTTTGGGATTTTGATTTATTTGGGATTTTGTATCATTGGGATTTTTTTTTTTGGGATTTAGGTGGACTCCCAGTTAAATTTAAATAAATATGAAAAATTAGCCCAGAAAATAAGTAAATAAAATTTATTTTATGTGAATGAGATACGAAAAATAATAATTAAAGGAAAATATTATTTCACAGATAGAACAGTACACTACACACACATACATATGTACTTATATGTAGGTATTTAATATTTATTAAAACCTAAATTTATTTTCTAAGTTAAATAAAGTTCAATTTTATAACAGTTACATATATAGATATAACATATAGTTAAATATAGATAAAAATTAGTATTTATATACAAAAATATGTTTGGTAAAGAGTGTAAAACTTTTTTAGTATAAAAAAAATATGTTTTTTTTTTCAGCAAAAGAATCAAACAAACTAGAAAACTTTTCTTTTAAAAACTTAACAAAGTTAAAATAGGCGAATATTGTATGAAAATAATTTAATTACTGATTTTATTTTATTCATAACTATATTTGTATAAAAATTATTTATCTGAATAAAACTCATTGATAAAAGATTTTAATACATTATGATTTTCCTCCTAAACACAAACATATACACACACGAATTCATTATCTATATATAGTAAGTATATATATGCTCTTCATAAAGAAGATATGAAAATAAATGTCTTATATATATATAGAAATAAGGTATGTAAGTATATCCTTCTCACAAATTTATGAATTTCTATCAATTATTAATATGTTTTATTATGTTATACGATAATAAAACCCTCACCTGTTTATACTAAAAAGTATGAATTTCTTTTTGAAAAACTTTTATATATTTTCTTATATTCTTTAGTTTAGAAAAGTTCTCAACTAATTCCCAATGGAACCTTCGGGACCATAAAAGATCATAATAAATTGTAAAAGATGAAAATTAATTTAATTATAAATTAAAGAGAAAATGTATTCTATAAACCATAAATTCGATTATTTCATCTCTTTTATATTTAATTCGAGTGAAAACATTCAAAAAATTTAAAGAAAAATTAAAACAAAAAAAATTAAATAATTAAGAAGTCTAAAAAAATATTTTTACGGTTTATTCGTTTGAACTAAACTTATAATTAATTTTGAGATTATAAAATTAAATAAATGAATTTAAATATAAATTTAAAATTTTGATTTGAATTGAGACTAATACCCTTATCATGATTCTCGAATCGAATATGAGTCGAAGCGAATATGCTAGTTGAACGTTCGCGTAAACGTGATTACGATTCGCGAGTAAATTTATTCGCTGTGGAAAAGTCGTTGCTAACCTAACACTTGAAAATTAAATATTTTGACAAGTATATTTAGATTAATAAAAAACTTTCAGTTGAATAAAGATGCATTATTTCATATTTTAAATTCAGTGAAACATAAATCGAAACCTTAAATTAGAACAAATGGAATATATTACCAATAGTAACATTAGTCTGTGCAATACGATGAAGGAAATTATCACTGGCAATAATTAAGAGTTTCGATTGTTTCGGATATATTAACTCTTATTTTTATTTTTGGTTTCTTCAAGTGTATTTGAATTTGTAACAACACTTAGAACGGCTCTCTAGATTAATTTGGATTCTCTGGTTTTGTTCTTTGCTCAACAGAGCATCGACAACTTGTTCCAACGGCTGTTGTTTTTATATATATTTTTTATTTGCAATACCTGTTATCATATTATTATCAACGCGCAGTACATAGACGAATAAACAAATAAACAATGATTTATTCCACTCTTTGAATTCGACGGTTTTGAAGATCCTAATACATTTAATTCGGTTGCAAATCGATTCCACAACACTTTTAATGCACTTTTATTCCAATTTGCTACTCCCACAAGCCTAATCATTATTCTCTCAATTGCACCAGCTTATCAAACTTTTTTTTTTATAGCTGCAAATAATATATTATTATATTATTCATAAATTTTGTAAATAATCTCACATTTTTTTTTAAATTTACCCTCCCCTCCCTTTTTACTCGAAAAACAACAAAATATTTTTTTTTTATTTTTGTTTTACAATTGTGACTTAAATTTTTCATTCGACAAATTGTCGAACGTATTAAGTTCGCTTCGCTAATCATGATCGCATGACAGCGAATTCGTCTACTTATACCTTCGATTCGAGAATCATGATAAGGGTATAAGAAAAATTATTATATAGAGTCAAATAC
This sequence comes from Argyra leucocephala, assembly GCA_963942445.1. Classification (NCBI taxonomy): domain Eukaryota; kingdom Metazoa; phylum Arthropoda; class Insecta; order Diptera; family Dolichopodidae; genus Argyra; species Argyra leucocephala. The sequence goes on from OZ012681.1 coordinate 1,874,095, forward strand.
AAATTAATTGATTAAAATTAAATTTTCAAATTAAATTTTATGGTTGACTTAAATTAGCAAAAGCATCACAAAATCTTCTATCTCAAAATCCCCAACAACTTAATCTCGAATTTTTTAAAAATGTCATGATATCGAAACTTACATTACAAAATCTACCCACCTCTACATCCCGCATTTATTATTAAATATCGCACATTAAAATGTTTCCTCTGCTTCTCAGTTTTATCATTCACAGTTTTGTTGATTATAGTACTCTGGTGGCATCCTTCGATTTGCCTCGCTAATGCTACAACTACCGAAGTTTTATTATTAGTCATGATCTGACTGAAATTGATGACTGGGGCAAAAAGAAAACAAAGTTGAGTTTAACTCGTATAAAACTCAAAACTATCTTATTTAACTCAACTTTCCAGGATTTCAACCTAATATCTCCTTCCAATGTGTTAATTTACAAAACACGGATAGAATAAATATTTTAGGCATGCACGTAAATCAAAAAATTATTTGGAACGACAATATTTTTGATATTGTGAAAGGAGCTGTTAATTGTTTAGGCTATCTAAGTCGATGTCAAGCTGTGTTTTCACCTTTTTGACTCCTTAATATCTATAAAGCATTTATACGACCCAAGATGGAATACAAATCGAACATTTGGGCTGGCGCTCCCATTTCAGCCTTAGGCTACTCTGACCGCGTTCAAAATCATGCTCTTCATTAACTTCTTTTCGACATGTAGTCGGAACTATTTCCCTTGTTTTATAGATATTTCGTAGGTGTGAACACATGCTCAGCAAAAATCAAAGCACTGCTTTTTCCTCTTAAACAATTCCAACGCTAAACAAAAGGAGCCGCAAATACTGACCTCTACACGGTGGAAATCACAAGATGGCATAAAATAGGGTATGGAAGTTCGTTCATAGTTCGCGCTTTAAGAATGTGGAATTATATTCCTTCTAATATGTTTATAATTTGCAAACATTATATTCCTTTATTCTTTAACTTCCTAATACTGATCTATCTCACTTTTTTCTTTCTAATTTATTCTATTCTATTCTATTCTATTCTATTCTATTATATTCTATTCTATTCTATTCTATTCTATTCTATTCTATTCTATTCTATTGTATTCTATTCTATTCTATTCTATTCTATTCTATTCTATTCTATTCTATTCTATTCTATTCTATTCTATTCTATTCTATTCTATTCTATTCTATTCTATTCTATTCTATTCTATTCTATTCTATTCTATTCTATTCTATTCTATTCTATTCTATTCTATTCTATTCTATTCTATTCTATTCTATTCTATTCTATTCTATTCTATTCTATTCTATTCTATTCTATTCTATTCTATTCTATTCTATTCTATTCTATTCTATTCTATTCTATTCTATTCTATTCTATTCTATTCTATTCTATTCTATTCTATTCTATTCTATTCTATTCTATCCTATCCTATCCTATCCTATCCTATCCTATCCTATCCTATCCTATTCTATTCTATTCTATTCTATTCTATTCTATTCTATTCTATTCTATTCTATCCTATCCTATCCTATCCTATCCTATCCTATCCTATCCTATCCTTATCATATCCCATCCTATCCAAACCAACCAAAAGTGTGAAATATATTTTTCTAACTCTTTTGACTATTAAAAAAAATTTTGTTTATAAGTATATTCGTCTACATTTTCATGACTACAGGAGAAGCAGAATGTCAATAAATTGAATGGGGCTTTCAGAAGTTGGCAGACAGAAAAAATTATTTGTTATATTAAATTAAGTTATGGAAACGCTGCATTTCAATAAATTTAAGTAGGGTTTGAGGAGAAGCTAGTCAAAGTACACAATCTCGAAATTCAAAAATTTCGAAAATCAATAAATCTTCATCCCAAATTACATAATCCCCAATTAAAAAACCCCAAATACAAAAATTAAAAAATGTCAATGTCAAAATTTAGTTTAATGACGGAATTTAGGCAAAATTTTCACGATCTGAGGTCTCTAAATGATAATTAACTTTCGTAGTCTGTCTTTGACATAAGAGTTTTGGAATTTTATAATTGGTTACAAAATCAGCGTCACACTGGATTTAGGTTCAAATTAAAATTTATTAAAATAATTTAAAATTTATTTATTTTTGTTTTATTAACTTCGAATTCGTTTGAAATATTCAATCTTAAGATATATTTTTTGATCAAAACTATTTTAACAGTCCTTTCTAAAATGTCATCGATAATTGCTTTTATCATCAGTTCTAACTTATTGGACTGACCAAAAAAATATAACTTTTGCACTCTGAAAATGTTTTAAAATTCTGAAGTATTTTTGTCTTATGTAAATATAAAAATACAACCAAATAAGATAAACTAAAAATTAAATGGTTTCAAATCTTCAGTTGAGTTTCTTGCTACACAATTTTTAACTGTAGTACTAGGTCTCTTTAATTGGAAGTTATGATACAATTAAAATAAAATGCTATTATACACTTTTTTTTTTAAACAAAATAACATTAAAGTCCTTTTATTAAAAAAAACTAATAGTGTTAACATAATCAGATTCGACTATTTGGCGATTATTCCCCGTTTTCTTCTCTACATTTTGAATACAATATCATCTTTGTAGCCCAAATTATAGAAGGTTTTTCTACAAAAATATTTTGTATACCAGATTTCGTTATAGATATATTGTGTATTATAATTTCAGATTGTAGAAGTGTAGTAAATTTTGATATAGAAAATCTTATAACGCAAGAGTATGACCCCCAACCCTATAAGACTGAATTTCGAATAAAAAAACCATAGTAAATAATTCCATTTCATTTTCAATGACTTAACCTTCAGAGAATAGAATACAAAATATTTGACTTAAACTTACATGACTGAAAGCGGGATTTGAAATACTGGGATGCTAAAAATCAAAAACAAAGATAGAAACATATAATTATTAGAGTGGCTTATAATATAAGGGTAAGTCATAACACCAAGAAAAATGTGTAAATAGAGGACTTAAATTGCTACATAGATTGTTAAGTGTTACTAAAATATATTATTCATTAATTTATCTCCCAATCTATAACTATATTTAATTTCAAATTTCAAATTCTAAAAATATATTTCACAATTAAGGTCAACACACTTCCTTTACTTCATCTTTTTAATTGATTTAAAATTAAAATTTAATTGTAAATTTCATAAAATTTAATTTGAATTTCTTAACATACAACAAAATCAATATTAAATTAAAAATTTAATTTGAATTTTTCACCCACACATTTTTAAATTCAATCAATCCAATCAATTTTCATAATAATTTAAGAAATTTGTAATCAATTATTCAAAACCATAAATAATATTATCCAGTCATTTTAATTTAATAAATAATTATAAAATTCACATTTAACGACGATGAGGATGATAATGATGACGACAATTCATTCCTTTAAAATATCCGGAATAAATTTTGCAAAGTTATATAAAATATTTCTCTCTTATTCTCGCTTATCTCTATACTCTTCAAACTCTTTATATTATATTGAGTGTATCGAATATTTAAGCAGGGTTCAATTTAACTAACTCCCTTGTCTTTCCCTTGATATACATAGTATATTATATATATATATATGTATATAGTGTGCTAAAAACCTTTAATCGAATTTTCCAATAATTGTGGGGATTTTTATATTCTCTGCTTGTGGGTTTCAAATTATACTTTAATGGTAATAATAATAATAATAATGATGATGATGATTCGTTGCGCAACAAAATGTGCAATCTAAGCAAATAAAAGTACAATAAAAAATTCTATATCAGAATTCAGTTAGAATATTTTACATATATAATTCTATATTATTTAACATATTATTGTGTGTATTATGTGTATTTTATTTTAAAGCAAAAACTTTAACTTAAGTGCAATACAACATAATCTCATATTACATCCATTCAAATGGCTCAACGAAATAACATCCAAAAGCAAAAAATTAAATAAAATTCGAAATATTTGAGTTTTAATTTATAAAAAATATGTAATAACATTCAAAGAATTTAGGGAAATTATGTTCAAATAATAAAATGGAATAAAGTCCAAACACAATCCGAAAAAAAAATCAGAAAAAAATTAAAAAAAGTTATAAAATAAATATATGTGATTATAATTTTTTTTAAATGTAAAATATTAAAATTTCCATGTCATTTTACTTTTAATAAAAATAACAAGTTCGATTTATTAATTAATATTGATACATAGACATTTTAGGCGTGTTCGTAGTGATCGCGCCTGCGCAACAAAAAAGATTTTTTGTTCATAGTTGCATATCATCAAAAATTCTGCGCAGATAAAAAGCAGGCGCTTGTGTTGATAGTAATCGGTGTCGCGTCAACGTCGGGCAGATTGCGCAGATATTTTAGTGCGCCTGCTTTAGAATGATTTTTAAAGTGCATGTCATTTAACATGTAATAAATAAGAATGTCCTGAGAAAATATTTAAGTAAAAAATAAAAAATAATTACTAAAATAAAATAAATGTGTTTATAATAATAATATATAAATATAAATATAAAAAAATAAATATATTGAAAAAAATATATTATAATTTTAATATATTTTAATATATAAATAACATATACATTAAAAAATATTAAATATTTAAAAGAAAATATATTTAAAAAAAAATATTTATAAAATATATTTAAAAAAATATATTATAAAATATATTAAAATATTAAATATGTGGCCTCGGTAGCCGAGTGGTAAAGCACTCGAGTGTAGTAATGTAACGACCGAAGGAGCACGGGTTCAAACCCCGTGAGAACCGAAAAAATTTTCAAATGGTGAAAATTACTGAAAAATGTAATTTTCTATACAACCACATTCGTTCAAATACAATTTAATAATTAATAAAGATATAATATAACTAATAAAAAAAATTATATAAATATATAATATACAAAATATATACCAAATAATTAATACAGTTTAATAAAAAAAGGCCCACATTTCGAAAGGGAAAAGGACCTATAAAGTTGGCCTACAGATTTATTTGTAGGATCAACTGTTAAAATAAATAAATAAATAAATAAATATTAAATATATATAAAAACATATTATAAAATATATTAAAATATTAAATATATATAAATATATATAATAATATAATTATAAACAATATAATATCAAATTAATACTGAAATTAACAATATAAACGAATTGCGCATGTGCTGCTTCTATGAACAAGAATGACTGCTAAACAGTTTTCTGCGCGCCTGCACAAGTTTTTTTGTTCATAGTGACAGAAAAAAAATCTGCAAGACACCGACGCATATTTTACTGCAACTGCGAACATGTCTTTTATGTTACCATTTTATCTATAAATATTATTATTATTATTTGTGTTAACAAACAAAATATTTTTAGGAAATTGTTTCGTTCATCATAACACTATTATTCGTTCATGTAGCACTATTAGAACTCATCAGTAGGTATTTTTAGTGACAGACTACCTATACAACTCCTATTTTCATTTTGTTTGATTTTATAACTTATTAGAAGATGTCAATAGTAGGTAAATCTGTGAGTTATAAAAATCGTCCAAAATTTCAATGTAAAATGCTATTTTTATAAAAAAAAAGTTCATTTGACTGGGGTTAAGGCTGATATTTGCCTTTTTGTATTCAACAGAGGCAACGCACAAAAACGGATTGTTGAAATTTCTAGCAAAAGCAGATAACTTCTGTTTGTTTCCCAGAAGCAGAAATGAATAAAAATGAATGCCATTCATTCACAGCATAAAAAAACAATAATACACTTTATTTTTATAATTAAATTGCTTTAAGGAACTCAAACCACTTAGAGCCGTATCTAAAGTTTGCGGCGTCTATGGCATTTGAACAAGGATATTTCTACCCTACATGTTATGAGCCATGTTAAATAGGTAAACATCGAAATTAATCGAAATTAAAGAAATTAATAAAAAGTTACAGGATTATTAAAATCTATTTCTAAATCTTCTTTATACTCTTTCTCAATAATATTTACAAAGTCGTTTGCAATGTCGTTTACAAAAGTTTGAACTTCATTGGCAATTTCAACTCCAATATTCTCCCAATTTGCGCGAATTTCTTCAAAAAACTTTCAGTATTTGTCTCTGACATAGAAACTTTAACATAGAAGAGGTGACATCGTTGTTCGTAGTTATAATTTTTTTGTTATAAATTTGTCCAATAACTTTTATTGTTTTTCGTTTTGTAGCTGCAATTTTTCTTTACATTTTCCCAAAGGGATAGTTTTTTTTTTAATCATCTAAAAAGGGTAAATAAAAATAACAAAATAGTAAAATATGAAGATAATCTGTATTTTTATAGTTATACTTTATAATAAACATTAACAATTACCATTTTTTAATTATAAACTATTGATTTTTAAGTTAGAAAGTCTATTTAAAAGTCTATGTAAAGAAATATTCGCTTAATGTTTACCATTACTTCATTTGAAAACTGACATTTGACAGTGACATTTTTTATTATGATGTTTAAGGTTTAGTTTTTCAAAAAAATAAGCATAGCATGTTTTTTAAATACCGGAATCATTTTTCTTCCACTTTCAGGGTTTAGCAAATTAACGAAAAAATAATTTTGAAGAAATTTACGTAAATATACTAGAATTTTGCTATTTTGTATAAAGTTACATATAATAAATCATGTTTAAAATGAATGAGACTTGTGTGAGCACCTCCTCCGTGCCATATTTGACATACCCTAGTTTCGGCTCTCGTACCACTTCTTTTTCAAGAAATAATTTCAAAATTAACTGTTTTCAATTATTTTAATAATATGATTAATTCCTTTATTGTTTAACCCCACACTATCACTTTAATATTCAACTGTCTAATTTCTAACTAATTGCAGCAAAACATCTGAAAAACCTAATTTTTTTGTTTTTGTATTTTATTTTCCATAATTTTTATTTATTTATTTATTTATTCATTTATTCATTTAATTTCTCAAAAAGAGCTAACGAAGCTCGTGTAGAGTGTTTACAATTCGTTTTAAAGTGCTTAGTCAAGTTTATACAAATTCAAGTAATAAAAAATAATATATAAGGATTTTTAATACGCTAAGTAATTATATAATATTGTAGATATGGAGACTCAGAAAAATCTTATACGAAAAATTTATAAAACTTACAATTACACCTATTAACTACCTAACCTATTCTAAAGCTAGTATTACTTAACGAAAAATCTAACTTGAAATAATAATTTTTTATTTAAAATTGTCTCGTTATAAAATTTTCAATTTTTTACTTTTAAATGCTATTTCATTGGAAGCTATATCACTAAGCCCATCTCTTCAACTCTTACCATTTAAATTTAACTAACAGAACAGTTATTTGTATTGTATTGTAATTGTAAAATTTTATAATAAGTTTAGAGTATATATTTTCGTAACGTAATTATGTCACAAATTGAGCATGTCAAATGACAATTGAAATATAAGTATGAGTTTTGCATAATTGATGAGAGAATTTTGTAACAAAATTTTGTGGACTTTATATCAACAATGAATCATTAAAGGATTATACAATTTGTACGTACACATATATTTATTATGAGTACATACATAATATTATAGTAAAAAAAAATATATTTAAATTGAATTAAGTAAGATAAACAAATTTTTGGAAATTGTTCAATTGTAATTTTTTTCAATATATGTAATATCTTATATTAATATTTAATTTATTAAATATTTAAAAAAAAATATATTTATTTGTATAAAAAAAAAATTTTTTTGGTTAAAGTGTAAACAAAAATTTGTGGTTGTGAAACTGAATGAAACATCTATGATTATTCTAAAATTAGGCTGATCTGATTTACAGTTAATAAAATAATTATTTCATTCATCAGATCTATTTAAAGGACATTTAAAGCTTTATATACCGTTCTAATTCGTTCTGTGCTAGAATATGCTTCTCCTATTTGGATGGCTTTCAATGCTAAGCATATGAAGAGAATTGATTCAATTCAAAAGAAGATGGTAAGATTTAGTCTCATAAAATTTAATTTGCATCAACCTTTCACAACAAACTAGGAGGCTAAGTGTCTTCTTTTAGATATTACTATTCTTGAAGTCTAACGTAATATTGTGACCTCTGTTATGTTATCTTTGTCAGCCAAAATTGATTGTCCATTTATTGTTATAGAAAATATAATATTCATGCACCAACTCGTGACTTCTGAAATTAATTGTGATTTTTTTAAGCCATTAGTACATTCTCAATGCTTGTTTAATCAATGTTATTTGGAGGTGATTGACTTCAAATTGAATCAATAATATCCTTGTTAAGATATTTTTTTATTATATTTTTCTTTTAGTAATATGAGTAAAATCTGTAACGGTATAACCGAGTAGATTGATGAAATAAATAAATAAACTTTAAAAAAAAGGAGAATAATACAAGTGTATTTTGAAGATACATATTCTTAGAACTGAAGATGAAATAGTATAGCTAATTAGCTACAGCCAAGTTCAAGGAATAACAAAAGAAAAATTTTAAGAAAGATAGAAGATTTTTTTTAAAGAAAGATGTTAATTCGCTGACCTGCATGATAGGTGTAGTGCTTTATGTCATCTGAGTAGAGTACTAATCAGAAGACCACGTGTTCGAGTCCAACCCAGCGGTTGAATATTTAATTGAATTTTTCTTTTATTACTCTTAAAATAATGAAATTTTATGAAATTGGTTCAGAGTTTAACATGGTAATTATTCAAGTAAAGTGAACAAAAATAAAAAACTTTTGTTAATTTCACAAAATTATTTTATTCCGACACTTGTTTCGATCTTTCGGCCATAATCATGGATCATAAATGGATAATTAAATTTAAGTATTGTATGGAAATTAAATAAAAGTATTGAATACACCCAGTCACTGTATTGGAATTAGAACAATACTGTTATTTTTTTTATATTTTCAGAATTCAAAACTGTAAAATGTTAATTCAAATAATAGTACAGTAAACAACAAAAAAATATTATTTAAACACATGTATACTAACAATAATTATTTTTATAAGTGTTTCGTCCATTATAACACTACTCGAACTGATCAGTATGTATTTATAGTGTTAGACTACCTAATTACTAGACGTACTTACTAAAAACTAATTTGCATTACTGTAAACCAAATATTATTTATTAAAATTTAAATGCAAATTCTATAATTTTATAAAATTTCGTACTGGTATGTACTTAAAACTTAGTCGAAATAGTCCATCACAGAGTTTCCACTTACAAAAATAGCAAAAAAAAAAAAAACAGCAAATAAAAATAAATACTATGAGATCCTCTTGGGAACTTGAAATATAATAAAATAAAATATAATAACAAAAAACAATACTGAACTCTAGAAATTAAAACTGAGAAAAGTTTATGTCCACTTTTTGTTTTTGTTTTTGGATCTACATTTTCTTTGATATATGGATCTGAGAGCTCACATGAACATTTGCTGTAAATCTATATTGCTTCCTGTGTTAAGAAGGAAGAAAAAGATTTTTTATATTCTAAAATGATTTTATTTATGGATATTTTTTTTCATTACTTTGGCCCTTAAATAAAACAACAAAATGTAAAAAGAAAAAAATCTGAATTTAACCGCTGCCACCCAACTTATTAGATTTCTCCCACAATAATTTTTTTTTTCGGCCGCAAATAATTGTATTTATTTTTTTTCTTTGCTTTATTCATTTTTTTTTTTGTTATTTTTTTTTTTTTTTTTTTTTTTTGAATTTTATTATGTGAGTTTCAATTTTACGAACATATATTTTTATAAATATATTATTATAGAGAAAAGAATTGCAAGGATCCAGGATAATTTTATGAACTTTATATGTACCATGTACAATGTACATATTTAATTTTGTTTTTTTTTTTTTTTTATAATTTTATTTCTGTTGACTTGATATAAAAAATATTTTTCGACCAAGAAAAAAATTAAATTAAATCCCATCGCAGGAATAAAAGGACATATAAAAACAATACTTAATGTTGCTGCAGGATATTTTAAGAAAAATAATGGAATGAAAATACACCAAAAGTTTTCACGTCAAACAAATTTAATTTTTTTATTTGTTTTTTTTTTTTTTTGTTTTTACCACTGAGGTCGTTTTGTAATTTTGTTTGTTTTCTTGCAGCCTTCTAATTAAATTTAAAATTCATATGACGCTATTTTGAGAACAAAAAAAAATATAAAATAAAAAAAATTAATAAAATATTATTAAAAAAAAAAAAAAAAAAACCAATTCGCAGATTGTTATTTATTTTGTAAGTTATTCAAAGGGGGTGGAATAATACTCTAAAAATTAATTGAAATAGAGCAGTGTTTTTATGTGTCAATTGTCTAGTGTAGAAATTAATTGAAATTAGAATAAAAAAAAAAATGTTTTTTAATTGAATTTTTTAGTCATAAATTCGCAAAAGTTTGTTTTTTTATGTAATAACAAGTCGTTTTTTACATTTTATTTTATGTAACATTAAGTTTTTGACTTAAGTCCAGACTACTTTGTATAACACATCACTTCCAAGATTAACTCAGTTGTTTAAATAATCAAAGCATAGATATATGGGTTGCTGTGTTTTTTTTAAATCTCTTAATAATTTCTATATATTATTTATTGATTTAATTTAAGTAAAATTTCTAGACTAACCAATAAAAGTTAATAATTTTATATGAACCTGTCAAGAACTATTACAAACAAGAATTCGGAATGAAATTTCTCAATACTGAAAGTTTAACAGATTTTTATTAAAGATGATAAAAAATCAATCTCATATTTAAGTAGCTATACATAGCATATCTTAATGGTATATATATATATATTCACATAATATGCACACTATAAAAACAAAAATTTATTCACTATACACAAAAAACTAAATATAAATTCCATATAGATAGGTAAGAAGAACCTAACAGAATTCTTCTTAAATATTGATTTTAATTTAATAACATCATCATCACTAGATATTTTTGTCCAGTAAATTTTAGAAGTAAAAAAAAAAATCATATCTAATATACAAAGATAAATAAAGGGAGGGAAAATTAAATATGAAGGCGTATTTAAAGAGCTTTTCCTTATCCAATAATATAACAAAATTTTAGTGCGCAAATGCGAACTAAAGGAACCTAAAATGTAAAAATAAATGTTTTTTTTTTTAATTTGCTTGTTTTAAAAAATTTTTTTTGTAATTTTTGTTTTAGATACATATATATTATATTTATAGGTATATATAACAATATTTCTTTATTTATAAAATGCATTTGTATAGAAGTTTAAATACAAACATTATAAATAAATATATTAGAAAAAAGAAAATAATACATCTTTAAGAGATCCTCCCGCCTCTATCTATACTACACAATTTAAATATTGTTAGTATTTTCTTTAATTATAATTTTTCCTAAAATTTATAGAATTTTATACTTAGTACGGTTTATATGTTTTTTTAAATCAATTCAATTTCAATATTTATGTAAATATAAAATTTTGTTTCAAATTTACTTTTAAAAGTAATTTTCTGTAGCTCAATAATTTTTAAATTTATTCAAAAAGTGATTGATTATTTAATTTTTTAGCTAAATTTTGTTTAAGTTTATTTTGTAATTGTAATTTAAACTTTTTTATAATTTTGTACATCAATATTAAATAAAACAATTAATCGTAATTTACTTCAAATTTATTATATTCAATATATATTTAATCAAATAATACATTTTAAATATAGTTATATTTGTTTTTTTCAAGCAGATTATATTTTTTAGCATGACAAGTGCAAACCAAACCTTATATTGGATTCAGAAAATTTATAATAAACTTAGGATACTTCAAAAGTGAATCTCAATTTTTAATTTTGTACTTTTGGCTATAAATATAAAAATTTTTAGATTGTGTACTTTTAATTCCGAATATAAACTGTATACCTATTTATTTCTATTAAAACTGGTAAACCTTATATGAATATGAAAACGACATTTGATTATTAATATTAAAATATTATAAAACCCAACATTCAGTTAGCAGTAAAAAAATATACAATATTTTTGATTAATTATTGAAGTTTAGATTAACGTTTGATTTATTGATTGCGATCATTATCAATTCGAAACATCAGTTATAAATCTGAAAATAAACAATTCAAAATTAATTTGCATAAAGAGTGACATCGAAAATGCAGTATTCAATTTTGAACTACAATCTAGTATGTACTATAAAGAACTACCAGACAATATAGATAGATTTAAAATACCTTAACTAAGCAGAAAGATACAGTTGGTAAGCAGAATAAATATTTAGAATTAATTATGTTGTATAAAATACGTTATGGGACATATACTATATAGATTGTAGCTAAAACCTCTAAAACTACATTTTTGATGTCACGGTTATTCAAATATTCAAACAAATATATACCTCTAAGTGCCTAATTAAATATAACTTTTCACAAATTTCCAAACCTAACGGCACATATCATACATTTAGATTCTAATTGGATTCATGTTTAGATTTTAAATGTTATAAGTGTAACAATCTATTAAAATAAAGAAAGAGTGAAAAGAGTGAAAAATAATTTTAATCATTATTGCCGAATTTAGTATATTGTAATAAATTATACAAAAAACATATTAAATGTACCTACAGGCCTCCGGGTACAATTATTCTAGGTGTGATTTTGTTTTTAATTTTTGTAAACTATTATTGAGAAAGCTAGAAAATTTGTTTGCTGGTGATGCACTGGTCTACTCCTCTCATTTGCAAATTTTTGAAAATAAGGACACACTCATTGTGTTGGTAAATTGAACTCTGACTTAGATGAATCAGTTATATATTTTAAAAGTAATAAATTATATCTTATCTTATGATAATCAACGGTATAGTGAATACGGACATTTTAATTGATAAAATTACAAAATAGAACTGGTCGATGAAATAAAAAATATCTTGTTTTTTTTATTGATATGAGACTAAATTTTTTCTCACATGTAAACTATATTTGTCAGAAAATTTCAAATAAATAACACTTTTTGTATACAATAAGAGATCAATAAATTATCAAGAAGCAGCGTAATTCATATCTTCAACACAATGATCAAACCTCCAAAATTATAGCTTTTACTATACGAATGAAATGTTAAATAGATTGCAAATATTTATTGCAGAACAAAAGGGAAATGAGAATTGTTTTAAATTGAATGTAGGCGTTACACTTCCATCAATAGTATGTTACAAGCTTTAGGTAAAGATTTGAAATTGAAGTACTTCTATCAAACTGTTTTTAAAATGAAACATAACTTAATGCCTAGTTATTTATATGATAGTTTTTGGTTTATGGACAATATATACATAACCATTTTTTGATAAATATCTTTAACTTAAGATTGAACATCTTTAAAAATGAGAATACCAAAAAGATGTCAATGTAATGTCAATGGACTTAAATTATTCAACGATCTTCCTAATTAAATCTTTAGACAGCTTAATTAAATTTAAACAAAAAGCTATTAAGTTTATAGAAACGAATTGATTAAATGTCAATTTGACAGTTGTTTTAAATTATTTTATTTGGTCTGGTTATATTCAACGATCTTCCTAATCAAATCTTTAGACAGCTTAATTAAATTTAAACAAAAAGCTATTAAGTTTATAGAAACGAATTGATTAAATGTCAATTTGACAGTTGTTTTAAATTATTTTATTTGGTCTGTATGTCTGTTACGTATTTGGTTACGTAAATTTATCCAAATTCTTGTATGTTAACTTTTTTATTTGCATGCTCTTTACAAATTTTTGAGAAATTTAAGAGAATTTTGTGTTTAAAATGTGACGTCAGAGCTCTATCTTAAATAAATTTTTGCAAATGAAATTTCTATTTGCAAAAATTTGTAAAAATTGACTGTCAATTTTTTGTTGTTGTTTTAAATGTCAATAAAATATTTTTCATATAAAAAGTAGTATACCTAAAACAAATAAAAAAATGTATACCTTACCTGAAAACTTGTTTATATAACTTTTTGCCCACAAAAAGACCAAAACCACGAAAAATTATTTAATTTAATTTTTTTCAACAAAAGCATTCAATAATTTTACAAAAAATTTCAGAAAATTACTAAATTAATTCAAATTTTAAAAAATCTCATAACCTAAAAATCAATTATTTTTGACATGAAAAAATTTGGAAAAATTTATGCAAATTTTGCGTATGTCTACTTTTGTTTGTAAAAAGAGAACATTTTAACTATTCTCGCAGAATTTTATGATCACGTGGTTTTTCCTCTAATTTGCAAATTTTTGAAAATAAAAATTAACATACAGACCTAATTTACAAACTTTATAATTAATATTTTGAAAGTAGATTATTAAAAGATTGAATTTATAAAATATTTGTAACTTTTGCTAAAATAATAATTTCTACTCTTGTTTATTGAATAATCATTGAGTATGATCAGGGGTGGCATTGTGTAATTTGAAACGTCGTTTTGTTTTGACTATTTTCAAAAAGTGGCATTGCATAATTTTGTTTCGACCATTTTTATTTTGTTTCAATCTTTTCAAAATTGGTACGACATGTAAGGTTGAAACGCTACTTTTTTACATTTGATACGACCAAATTTTGGCGATTGAAAAATAATTGACGCTTTTAGGTAAATTTTAAAAAAACTAATAAATTAATATGTGATTTTTATTGGGATATCTATTTTAGAAACGCACAGAAATAAAAATTCCAATAAAATGAAAAATTAAATAAATTTATAATGATTTTCTGTAAAAAAAAAAAATTTTCAGAATAAAAAAAAAAAAAATTTTGGTATTTTTATTAGCTTTTTTTACTTGTATCCAGTTGCAATTTCTTTTAGTTCCATTTTTTTTTATTTTAATATTATTTTCTAGCAGTAATTGTTGAAATTTTAACGAAACAAATCAAAAATGGAATTATGTAAAGTGTTTCACAGTTTTTTCGAGCGTTTCAAAATAAATTAACGTTTCAAATTACGTAATGTCATCCAAATTTTGTTTCGACAACATTTTGTTTCGACCGAAATGTTTGAAACAAATTTACACAATGCCACCCCAGTATGATATTTTGTAAATAATGATAATGATTTGAATTTTTGTATTGTTATTTTGTTTATATACCATAGTATGGTAATTTTAAATAGTATCAAATACTAAATAAAGCAGATTATAAAAAAAATATATTTCAAATTTGAATTTTTGCTTACGAAACTTATCTATAAGATAAAACACTATAGTTGTCATTGCAATGATTTTTACTAAACTCTCCCAGCCAATATGGTATTATGCTTATGTTAACTACTCATCACATCCATATTAGTAACAATATAATCAAAACTACAATATTTCTTTATAATAAACAATATTTCACGTTTTTTTCGATCCATTTTAATCAGCTTTCGTTTCTGGCAATGCTTAATGAAAATTATCTGAAAGTTGTACTGCATTACTTTCAAACATATAGTTCACTACTTGTTTTAGGGGATCGTTTAAACTCCCACGTGCTGTAGTTTCAACTGTAGGTACTTTTATCATTTGTACTGCATTTCACTAAAGTTAAAATGTGTCTGACGGTAGTATATTAAGTACTTGAATAATTAAACAATTTAACACAGGCATCAACACAGTATAGAAGAAAGTTTTGCGATAGCTATACCCTGTAAGCTATTCACTATAATAGTGGTAGCAATTTTTATTCTAAAGCCTCATCTCCTTACATGCGTATATTAAAAGATGTATTTGTTTATTTTAAAGAGAGTATACCTATCTGAGTACCAATTTTCTATTTTTGAAATATACCTGGGCTTAGTAGTTGTCGGTGAAACAATTTTCAAGTCTGTAACACCTTTAATTTTTTTTAAAATTCCAGATGATTAGTATAGCGAATATGTCATATTACAGTAGCTTCCTTTATTCATCACAAACAAATCTGAGCGCTCTATCTGTAACGCTGTAGACGTGTAGGTATATATAGCAAACAAACAAACATATAAAATATTCATTTTTTTATAGCTTTTAGAAGATATATTTAAATCTAATTGTACTGCATTGCACATAATACCATAACACTAAATTCAATTTTAGAACTTAGAACCTTTTTTTTATATATATTACAATAATTTTACCAAATATCAGTTCTAGGTCGACTCAAGGTTTATTATTTTTATATATTGGATTATAAATTTTAAGATTTTTTGTTTTTAATGTATGTATACTTATAGAGAATAAAGAATTTTAAACTTAACTTAACTTTTGAAATTCAATTATTTGTTTCAAATAACAAAGCATTCTTCTTATGCTTGCACATATAGTATACAGTACTTACTAGATTACATATTAGCATATATACGTTTTTATTATAAAGCAAGTGATCTAAATGCTACTCTTTCAAAACTATGACACCCTAAGGATTTTTATATGAATTTTTCTTATTCTTCCTTTTTTTTTTCATTTTGATTTTTTTTTTTTTTTTTTTTTTACATTATATGATCCTTTAGCTTCAAAACTATACAAAATATCTAACAACAAAAAACAATAATAACTATTCTAATACTTCGGTAGCAACAAAATCACGTTTGAAGGACTTTTTAAGTATTAATAAACTTTAAAGATAGTAAAAAAAATATTATATTTCAGTTTATAGTTTCTAACAATTATCATTTAAAAATCGTTAAACTTAAAGTTTTTTTTAATAGCATCTTCTTTAAGTCGTCGGATTATATTCGTTAAGAAAATTTTAAAATTATTTGTGGTAGTTTGAAAAGTTTAGTTAATTTTCTTTTACGATAAAATTTTTTGACTTTAAAAATCAAAATTGAACTTTAATTTAAGATTTTTATTTTTTGAATATAAAATCAATGTTTTCTTCAAACATTAGAAAACATCGTCACCATCGAAAGATGATGATTTGCCTGTACTTAGAAAATATTTTCGATAGACTTTAAAAATTGGACAGTTAGATTGATAGGACAAAGAACTAATCAAACTATTGTGTCTATCACAATAAGTCCATTTGCGGCTACGGTGATGTAGAGACTGGATCCGATTAAATCTAATCTAATTGTGTTGTGCTAAACTTATATTAAATGGACATTGGAATAATTAAAATACTTTTAGTCTACTAATCTAAATATCCTGTAGATTGGATTGTTCATTAAAAAGTTTAGCATGCAACGAAAATTTTTTTTTATAATAAAAATAGTTAACAACAAAGCCATACCTACACAGAGAAAACTTGTCTCGGCTTGTAGAAAAAATTAATAGAAGAATTTAATATAAGATTTTAAAATGACGTATGCATGTATAATCATGGAAATATTGGTACAATTGATTTATTTGGTCAATTATAGGAAATGTGAAATTAGAGAGTAAATTACTAATGAGGTGTAAATAGACTTTCAGAAAAAAATAAAGAACACAAAAAAAGTGTTTTTCAATTATTGTTTGAAATTAGTGAAAAAATGTTCTATTCTACTATGAAGACCAACTATGAAGCCAATAGATACAATATGTAGGTATACAAATTATTTACTAAATAAGAAATTTAGAAGAAAAAATTATTGTATGGGATTGTGAGTATGATAAAAATCTGGATAAAAATAGTACGAGTATTGCATGGAATCACACCATTATCTGGAAAAATATCCCTTTTTCCAGAATATCTACCATAATTATTTTGGAAGTTTGGAAATTGAAAGTTTGGATTTTAATATTTGGATTTTGAAAGTTGGATTTTAAAATTTGGCTTTTTATACAGATCTAGAAATTTCATAATTTCTGTCAGTAATAACAGAAAGTAGCTTTGAATAATTTTTGAAACAAAACAAAAATTATTTTAAATTAGCATACGAGTATATTTTACCTTATTCAACATTTTTTCTTCAACATTTTGTTTTTCAATATTAAAAATTGACTTTATTTACTTAAGTGAATTTAGACGCCAAATTGTCAAAGTGACGTAATGAATCCTTAATGCCTGAAATACATGTGCAGAACTATGCATGCATCGCAGCAAAAATAAATTAGAATACATGGTTTTATATGGAACCAATTATATGTAATTCTGCACGCAGAAAATTTGATGCAAGATATCTCTACTTCTAATTTTTGCTGCGCAGCGGCAGAGCTACCAACACGAAAGATTGTGAAAATTGTCATTTTACTCATACTAATAAAAAAATAATGACAAACGTCATAAAATTTGTTTAATATTTACATATTTATTATTGTTTTTTGTGGAAAATAGGTTATAATCAATTTTGTAAAAATTTATTTTAAATTAAGTAATGGAAGAAAAACTAATTAATTTGAAATGAATGAAAACTTCCCTAGTTCATAGTCTAGATTTTCTTTCTTTTTTGTTGCAATATTCATCATAAATTTTTAAAATATTTAGATATAACAAAATATATGCACAACAAACTAGCATTAATTTATTCATATAATTATATTTTGTTACATTCATGATAGTGATAGATAACAAAATATGTGATTAAATTTTTTTCAAAAATTATTAAATTAAAACTTTTATTAAACACTTTTATTAAACTTTAAAATTTTTCAAAAATTATTTTATTTTGTATTTTATTACTATACAAACAAATTGTATGTGTATGAATGGCGGTAATTATCTACATTATTTCAAAACGAAACAATTTTTGACAAATAAAATATGCACATGTGTCTGGCACGCAGTTATGCATGCATATCTGCATGCAGCGATGCATGAGAATTCTGCACATGTATTTCCCACATAATGCTATAATCGCTAACCGATACTTTGCAGAACTTAATTCGACGTCATGACGTGCCTTTTTGCAAAATTTCATAAAATTCGGTTAAGATAGTTTTTCGTATGTATACCCAATATTTTTTATTCGAGATTTTTTTTTTTGAGATTTTCTTCATTCAAGATTTTTTTTTTCGTGGTTTATTTTTCTCGAGATTTTTGTTAGTTCGAGATTTTTCTTTTCAAGATATCGGGGGTGACCTGTATTGCATACCCTTAGTGAGTATATTTAAAAGCAAAAAAAAACAGTATTATTGTTGTTATAACCTCCGTAAGCACCTACAAATATTCAAAAAAACTAGAATTGAATTAAAAAGGTAAATTTGTACTATGAACGTCTATTTAAATGCGTTTTGTTTTTTGGCAATAGGTATGCAATCTGTTTTTATATACTTTTATATTAACTTACCAGTGTCTATATATTTGTTTATATGTTTACTTATTTGGTCAGTAGGTTAGATTTTTTTACTATGCCTTTTTTTTCGTTACTCCTCTTGGGAGCATAGGGCTTCCACTTGACATTTACATCGTAATCGATCACTAGCTGCTAAATTTCCGAGGCAATGTCTAATTTCATTTTTAATCTATTTATACTGTCTAAGTAGGGGATTGACCTACTGTAGAAGGCCACTTTTTGATAACTCTGTCTGCGCCTACGTGGTAAGACGACGTCATATTTTCTGCAAGTTGTCGCTGCGATTTTATTCATCTTTGACGTTGAGATGCCTGACGTTACTATGTTTACTGGGTCACATATTTTTTGTCAGTTGTTGACAATTGTGTAATTATTATTAATGTTTGTCCAATATTCATTTATTGTGTTATTTTTTATTGTGTTGTATGAGATATAATAGTATTGATATAGATATTGATATAGGTAATATTTTTAGTTATAAAGTATTAATTATTAATTATTTTTTATTGATTAAAAATTTTATATATAACTAGCTATTCCCGGCGTAAAAAATATGTAAAACATTGATTTTTTTTAAGAAAATAAATAAAATAAATTGTTTCATTTATAATGCTAATGCTAGACCGGCGAATGTTACGCCGGGAATAGCTAGTAATTTACAATAATTTTTGATCTATCTTTAACTATTTTTTTTTATATTTTTTATTTAGGTATTTATTTATTTATTAAACAGTGGACCTGTAGACAAATCCGCAGGCCTACTTCAGTTTTATATATTTTTTTGTTTTATTTTGAAACCATTTTTCACTGTATGTATTAAACTTTTATTTTCACCACAGGTACGTAGGTACTATATTGCGTACGGTATCATAAATTATTATTGTTATTTAAATATTAATAATAAAATGAATAAAAAAATGAATAAAATTATAATTTACAATATTTATAATATACTTAATATGTATAATATAATAAATAATAATTAAGACTACCACATTATAATTGAAACACATTTCTGTGCTCCAATCGATTAGGCCCCGGAAGGAGAAAAAAAAAACTATGCATTTAAGAAAACAAAATTGTCACTACATGGGTTTTTATTTGCTTTTCTACAATGTTATGTGTACCTTAATGTCAAATTGTTTTGAAATTTTGGAATTGATTGAAGTTAAATTAAACTTAAAGAGAGCCTGAACTTATACATTTATTTTTCCTATTTTGATGGATTTAATAATATTGTTACGAAAAAATTGCCAACCTATAGTTAACCTATAGTTCGAAAAGCAAAAGTTCTTTAAAAAAATTTATTTACATTTTTTATTGATATTAACTATGTATTATCATTGATGGAAAATAATAATATATATGATAGACATTTTGGAATACAAAATGTATTTACATTATGTTGAAATAAAACCACAGTAATAAAAAAAAAAATACATAAAAAACAAATTTTAAAAAATATTTTTGTCAAAAAAAAACTAGTTAAAGTAGAAAAATAGAAAATAAAATTGGTGGGTAGATCTTTAGCATCTAGAACCGTTATATAAGATAAATGAAACACGCTACAATATTGCAAATGAAAATCTGGAATGATGAATATTAAAATAATGACGCTAAGTATTTCAGGTGTGTCAAATAAATAAATAAACAAATAAATAAATAGAAATTCAGACCAGTTAATATAAAATAATATAAAGATATGATATTTAAAATCTAGAGAAAAAAATCTGTTATTTTTCCTCTTTCATATTTGTTTACAATTATATAGAAAAAAAATCTTAAAAAATTAAAATTTATTCTTAATTTAAACTTATGACTAAAACCATAAAATAATGTTTTAATATAAAGTATTAATCTATTAATTTTAATATTATTATTCTATATTATTGTCTTTTTTGTTAATTTAAAAACATTTTTACTACGGGTATGTCTCTAATGAGTCTCTAATTCCAATTTTGATATAATATTCATATACAAATTTGTCGTTGAATTACAATTGACTAATTTGAAACTTCCCTGGTTTGTGGCTTCGAATTATAGTCAACTCTAAATATTTTTAATTGATGACAACTCAGCTTTAATTGAAAACATATACATACACACATAAATCAAAGAGCAAATTAGTTTATATAAATATTTTTTATATTATAATTTATATTCAAATTGATAATATAAAATTTTGTATTGTTTACCAACTTAAATTGTCAAAAAATTATACATTTGATGTCTAGGGAATTAGAATTAGATTTGATGTTTGATTAGGCACACACGACACCCTTACAGCAAGTACTTCAGAGGTATATTAATAGATGAGAGCTTGCTAGATTGATTGTGCAATATATCATCATCCATAAGGTTAAGAAAGAAAGGGCAGATACATGCGGTAGTAGTACAGAAGTAAAAATAATATGAAAATACATTTGTTAATAATTATATACAATTAAATGCTGTAATAAATTAAGTCAAGCTAGTAAGTAAAAAAACTAAACACAAAAGGTATTAGTTAGAAATTTATAAATTATATTAATCTCACATTCCCATGTTATACTCGCCATACATATATAAAAATCAATTTTTTTCTAATCTACACACTGCCTACTGATATGTTCACGCGAACTAAAAAAAAGTAAATAATAAGTAAAAACATTTGCATTTCCGAAAATGATTAATAATTAAAAAAAAAAGTGTTACTTCTTTATTCTAATTTTACAATTTTTTTTTTATATTCAAACATATAGGTATATTTTTTCCCCCAGAGATTACACTTTTATTTATATGTTTACTTATTGTTTCTTTCTTAAATTAACCAACATTATAATATTTTAATATAAAACAGAAAACCAAATTCAATCTAAACAATTTTCATTAGTGAGAAGTTTCACAGCTTTCTGGATTACGTTTGTAAAAAAAATTCATTCTGAGATTCTAAAAAAATGTCATGTACAGTACAGACATACGAATCAATTATAAGTGAAAAACAATAAGAATATAAAAATTAAAATTCTTTGAAAACCTATTCAAATTCGAATATGAATTTTAAAGAAAAATATATTATGTATACCTACTCTCATAAAGTAAAACAAAAGAAATTTCATTTGCACAATCATTCATTTGGAAATTATCAATTTGTCGTAAAATATTAAGAGGGTTCTAAAATCAAAAAGAAAACAAAGAAACAACAAGTATAAAAACAAATTCAGATATAGCTGCTAATGTTCAATAATAATAACATGGTATCTATACAAAATTAAAAAATATTTTGATTTGATATCTACATTTATTGTAATCCTCCTAATACTAAAATAAATTTTATAAATTCATTTATCTGAAATAAAATATTTTTTATACGAAAAACAAATTTTCCCATTTACTATTTATTAAAATATATTTCCATTTATTTGTTTATATATTTATTCATTCATTTATTTTACCTAGAATACATACTTATAAATACTAGTTCGGGAAGGGTAATTTTTATGTCATCTAATTAGTACAATCAGAAAACTTAGATTCGAATCTGACTTACGACATGAATGTTCCATTGAATTTCTCTTTCTTTCATTCCTGTATCATTTGATAGTAACTTTGCCTATAATGAGTTAGGTATATATACATAGTTATATAACCATGTAATTTTATAATACAAATTTATTCGACCAGACAGCGTTTCAGCTAGGTCTTAAAATTAATCTGTTCACTACATATTTTATAATTTTAATTTTTTTTATTATAATCTTAGTTTTAAGTAATAATTGAATAAACACAATAAAGAAAAAAAAAATAGAACTGTACATATAGTATTGGATAAGGTCAAGTTTCTACTATTAGTTAAGGCCAATTATTATTATTTTTATTATTATTATTACTATTCTCATTATTACTATAATTTATTGAATATAATTTAAATTATACACAATAGTAATTTACAATCACTATAGCTGTCATTTTTACCTTTAATTAGTTGATATACCAAAAAATTGATAAATAAATACTTGAAAAACATTACTCGTTCCATACACTGAATTGCAGTATCGTACTTTAATGTACGAAAATGTATACTTAAATTACTGTCAATAACAAAAAAAAAAAAATAAATCCAAAAATAATTCAAACAAAAATTAAACCAATATTAAATAACAACAATATATTTTTAAAATCATTAATCTTAATCTCATCATTATATCTTATCGAATTTTCAATATCAAATCGAAATTCTAATGTGATTGACAGATATTTTAAAAAGTTTATTTTTATTTTTTAAAAATTATATTTTGTGGCTGTATGTACATATGTATTAAAATAATATACGTGAAATATTTAAAAAATAAAAACCATAATAAAATAAAATTTTATATCAGGATATTAAAAATCCATTACCAAAATAAAATACCAACTTTCATAATATGTTAACGTCATCAATATCAAAATAAAAATGGAAATTAATAGAATGACATTTTGTTAGGATTTCAAATTGTAATCGTTAAAAAAAAAAAAAAAATTCAATTTAAAACTTTTTGGTTTTGAAATGGAAAAGTAACAGATTTTGGATAACGGTTCAAATGAAAAAAAAAATTATATAGGGATTTTCTACAAAAATTTAAAACAAAAATTTTAATAGAAAATTTCACCTTTAAAATTACTAAAATGAAATTAAGTTAATCAATATTTCATATTTTGTAAATTGAGTTACAGATTTAATAATATATAGTTTAATTTAAAGCTCACGCTAGGTCACAAACCATTGATTTATTTAATGTATTATATAGTTTAAGACTAGGTTAAGTAAATTGTATTAAAATTAAAATAAAGAAAAAAGAAAAAAAATCAAGTTAAGTTCTATAATAAAAAAATAAGCGTTGGCCTATATTCCACCAATAGTACTGACGTCGTGATTAATATATATTTCATACCCCTTTGCCCACAAACTAATTTTGTAGAGGGGATTTTTTGTAAACATAGGAGTATGAAACGTTTGTTAATCATGGCGTTACCACTCTTCATGGAATATAGTGTAATTTTGCAAAAAAAAATATAATGTACTGCAAAGGTTGGTAACAGACACCTTTAGGAGTATCAAACTAAACTTTATATTTATATTTTCGTATATTAAGATATATTATAATATAAGTTAACATAAATATAAAAAATTAATACATGAAATATTAATTTAATTCATTCACAATAAATTAAATGGAAAATTTATTACAATTTTGAAATAATGATAAAATTTTAAATTACATTTTTAATCAACTGTCAAAAAAATACTTTGGTACAATTGATGACTTTTAAAACATAAACAAATATTATTTTGTTTCGACCAGTGATGTATGAAATTGCTCTCAAAGCCCATGTTTATACAAGGTAGAAATCTGCCGCAGAAATCTACCTTTATGTTCATATACGTAAAAAAAGACTGGTTGCTGTGAGATTATTGAAATATCAAGATGGCCGGAATTGAAATTATTGGCAAAGAAATAAATACATAAATTTTTATTATTATTCTAGTATCAATCCAACATTATTATTATTTGTATAATTTATATTTTTTTATTTGATGAATATTCAATCCGAAAATTACATTAAATAATAAAAATATTTTGACACTGACATATTCCCAGAAAAAAAATTTCAACGTCAAGAACCTACCAGAAATATAAAATTTTGGTAAATTTGCTTACCCTTTTCCGAAATCACCCTTCACCTATAAATTTTGGTAGATTTTTAACACTTTTCTACCCATATAAACATGCATAAATAAAAGTATTGAAAATACAACATAAAGCGTTTTCGTTCTTTAGTTCATATCACAAACTGTCAAAAAAAGATTCGTATTTTTACGTACTCGCACAGAGCACGTATAGAGCGTTTGAATATTATATATGTATAAAAAACTGATTTTTATTTTAAAACAAAATAGAGGACGCTACACTGCGCGATAGTAAAAATAAAAATAAATATTTTTGAAAGTAAACCATTTGAGAATAAATATCAACAAAATGATTTTTAGAATTTAAGAAATAATGGATGACGATATAAGCTGTAATGGTTAATAATTAAAGATTTAATTAAAAATAAATATATTTATTTATGTTTACACATCACCATTACTTTGCAGATATGCCATCTTCTAAATAACTTTCATCGAAAATCAAACTCGAAACGCTTCTTTAATTATTGTTAAAAACTGAAACAATTTGTTTGTAAATCCTTAACTTTTGTAAATTTCAAAATTTAATCGATTATTGACAATTTGAAACAACATAAAAAATAAAAATGACAGGTTACTCAAATCGTATTTTTTTTATTAAATCTGAGGGCTCAGAACGTATCTGTATATGCTCTGATCAGAGCGTGCCCATTTTAGTCAGAGCGTGCTCAGATCTACGAAAACGTCTATAGTCATCGAAGAATACAAGCAAAGTGCAAAGCAACTGTGTAAAAAGAAAAAGTGAGAACATCAGCGGGATCAAATTAACAACATAATAGAAAATAATGCGCAAAGAAAACCAATAAATCTTTGTAATAAAGTTATTAAAGTTAATAAAATCATATGAACCAGCACTAATCGGCATAAGAGCAGAAAATCTCAAATAGTAAACCATTAAAATTACCGAACGTCAAACACTGATTTTTAGAACAAGAGTGAAATAATTACTGTAGATATTGTAGAAGAAGAAATATAATTTAAAAAAGTAAAATCAGCAATAGAAAATTTTATTTTTAAAACTCATAAGGCAGATGGTATTCGGAATGAACTATTTAAAGAAGGTTGTTAAGGATTAATAAGGACGAGAAGTTCTGTGGTACGCGTTACGAATATTTAATAAAGTCTTCTGATGTGCATTTGCATTGAATGTAGCATCACATTATCAGAAAGCTTCAAAGTAAGCACCAATCCTAAACAAGGGAACGAACTGTCAACAACGGTACTTAATCTGTCATTAGAATTTAAAAAAAGATAAGCACAAAATATTGGATTTCGAATAAACTATAACAAAACAAAATACATGACGTGCACATCATGAAGAAGTATGAATGCAGAATTTTGTTATGAATCAGAATAGCACTGAAAACGAAAAACTTTTTAAATATCTAGGTATTATATGGAACAAAAAAAATATCTCAGAATTATATGAAACAAAGAAAAATGAGGAAACCACTGAAATTAAACAATGAATATCAAACATTAATAAAACATTTTATGTACTATATTTAATATCATTACATCCACCCGACGATATATAGTTGAAACTCAAACCCTTTTTAAAACATATATGTAGTAATAATTTACAGAAATGAAATATGGACAAGAACAGAAAAAAAAACAATTTCTAGAACGATTTGAACGAAAAAGATTAATCATCAGTCTACCACTTATGACCACGATTACCTATAGAATAAGAATGAACAACAAGTTGGTAGATCTTGTAGGGGGAAGCAATTAGCTTTACTAATAAAGCTAATTTACCATCATAATACAGGGGGTCCGGTTTAGAGCAAAAAGTTTTTAAGGGGTGATTCCTTGGAGTATTTTAGGAAAAAAATTGTTCTAGAAGAGGGGTCTATCTTTAAATTTACCCGGGCTACAGAGGGTTAAAGAAAATCGGATTAGAAAAATTATGTCTAAAGAATATCCACTACAGCTCAGAAGAAATTTAAAGTAGAGCAACATCTTCTTCATAGCTTTTTTTTTAGAATTAATACACCTAATTAACGGTATATTTTGAATGAGTATCAGTCTTACCGTTTTTGAATAATAACTGCATAAACTTAAAATTTTGCTTTTAAAAACTGAAAATTGTGTAAAAAACGTTGAATATTTGAAAAAATTCACTAATTTTTTTTTTTTATTATGTTGATGCGCTACATCATCCCCTACAACTTTTTCATACAGAACTTTCATATCAGACTTGCCGTTTTTCATGTAAAGTCATATAAAATTTCATTAACCCTAACTAATTTCAGTAATTTTAACTAATTTTGACTAAATTGTTACAATATTCAACTCTCAGTTATTATTTTTCTTACTAAAACATGGGTTACCCAAATATTAAATATGACTTTGCCTGAAAAACGGCATTCACATCGGCATCAAAATCAAAATTCACATACACAATTTATTATATTAGGACAAACTTTATAAATCATTTTTGCAAACAATTTTGTATCCAAGTATATATATTCTGCATATATAAAATTTGTATTCAAGTATAAAAATCTTGTATACAAAATTGAATACAAAATTAAAAGTCGCAGATAAGTTTTGTTAAGCCATTAAATATAAACAAATTGACATCTATCAAGTATAAATGGTATATTAAATAAATTGAACTATATGAATGGTATTTACAACTCTAGATATACAAAAATATTATTGTGAAACAAGATTTTGTACTTTTTCAAAATGATATTATTGAAAATATTATAAAATATGATATAATAATAAAAATATTATTATGAAAATTATTCCAACTAATAATTTATACATATTTTTTTTTTATTTCATCCGAATATTATTATAATGTTAACAACAACATTCACTGAAAAATATTACATAGATTTGATGAAAAATATTTTGACACTTACAGTAGGTATACCTAGAAAAAAAATTTGGTATAGATTTGCTTATCCCTCTCGAAAATTACACCACGCCAGCAAATTTTGATAAATTTCTAAGCCAAAACCAATTTGATTCACAAAAATTAGGCCAAAATCATTTTAATATCAATTTAATATTAATTCAAAAAATAAAAATAGAATTTCCCCAAAGATATTTAAGAAAAATATATTTTCATACATATATATGTATATATACTTATATATGTATTCTTATTTCTTAATACATACCTGCAATTCATTTAAGAATAATAAATTTTTCTTTTTTTTTGATTTTTGTATCTTCTTTGAAAAATTGCATTCTTTTCTAATTATTAGTATCCGAAATATTTTTTAAAACATATATACAAATACATATATAAACAATAATTATATGACATGTTCAGAGTTATGCATTCAAGGATGTATTCATAAATATTCTCATTTTCAATTTTTTTTTTTTTTTTTTTGTACTTTTCTTCATATACTCTGCATTCAATTTCCTTGATTTCTCCTGTGAATTACCCCAGAAATAGAAAAAAAAAAAAAAAAAATAATAACGAATATGTAGAAGAAAATGAGGATAAAACTACGAATAATAAAATCAGAAATGTCCATACATCTACATCAGAGCGTCTATTGTAACAATTCATTTGGAAAATTATTTCTGAACTATAAAGCATAGTATTCTGTTGCTGTGAAATTTCATCTTGAATTTTTTCACCATATAATGACATTTCTTAGCGAAAAATGGCAACTAAAAAGAAAAATTGTTTTGTTAAAGTAAAAAAGAAATAAAAGGTTTGTTCAGAAAATTTTCTAGAATGTTCTAGAGTAAAAAAGAACATTTTCTTGTCTTCAGTAGTTTGTGTAAAGCAGCGTTTACACATCAATATTCTTCAATATTTATTGACGATTTTAGATTGAAGAGAGAGAGACATTTGTGTTTACACATCAGTTTTTAAACAATTAAACTATTTGCCAGTTTTTTCTTATATATTCACCAAAACTAATATAAAAATAAAAACTTAATAATTAAAAAAATTTTAATCAAGTACCCTATGAATATAAAGCAAATGTCAAATAAAAAAAAAATAAAAAAATTAACATATGAATGTTGTTAAGTTTTTCATTATTCGCCATATTTAATGTTATGTCTCTCAATAAATATTAAAGAAAATAGGATAAATTATATTTTTTTCTTCAATATACATATATTGATATCAATATCTGTTTACACATCAGTATTTCTTCAATATGCTCTCTCATCAATAAATATTGTCAATATATATTGAAGTGCAAACGCTGCCTTAATTAAACGTTTTTGTACAAAAGTGTTCTGATCGGTCTTCATTATAGAAAACAGTTCTAAATTGATCTATTTTGTTCTGAATTTTTTTGAGAACAATTTTGGACAACTATTTTTGTTGTTGTTTTTTCTTTAAATTTTGACAGTTAAGCAAATAAATTTCTGAGTAATGAGAGTAAAAAAAAATTAGAACAAAAAAGTTAAAGAAAAATCAAGAAGTCAGTGTTCAGTAGATTTTTCTATTTTAAGTAATCCTAAAGTGTTTGACATTTTAAATGTCATTGCCCAAAAACAGTTCTGTCCAAATCTGTCCTAAATCTACTGAACTATCTTAAAATGTAAACATTTTATTAATGTAACCAATTTAGTTTTTGTTAATCGTTGAATTTAGTGTTTTATTGGAGATGGAGTTAATATTTATCTTTTTTTATTATTAAATTTTGTTTTTGTTTATACATATTCATTTTGTCAGTTTTGACGTTTTAAACATTCAAAATAATTTATATGCCCAAACAGCGTGAAAAAAATGT
Organism: Argyra leucocephala; assembly: GCA_963942445.1. Lineage (NCBI taxonomy): Eukaryota > Metazoa > Arthropoda > Insecta > Diptera > Dolichopodidae > Argyra > Argyra leucocephala. The sequence continues at coordinate 1,903,805 of OZ012681.1, forward strand.
TTGACAGTGAAAAATTATGTAATTTGTAGCATAAAATTTTCACTTAATTTCATAATTATTTCTGTCTCTTTTTACCTAATGTACTTAAGATAGGTCATGAAAAGTTCACAGTAACAGTATACTATGATTAAAACAAAAAAAAAAATAATTGTCCTACGGACCAAGAATCATAACAACCAATTCTTAAATTATATAAAAAGAACCATAATAACAAAATGTATTGAAATAAATATTCCAGCAGGATAATTGTAACAAAAAATGTAATGATAATAAGATGAGAGATGGTATGTGCAGAATAAACAAAAGCATTGTATCTCCTCTCCTATGCATATTCTCAGATACAATATAGGAGTTTAATATATATATATATATATATATATATAGTCAATTCAAGCGTACTGAAATAAAATAAAATCAAAAAAGGAAAAATTAAAAATAAATCAAAATGTGAGCAGAATAATTTACAAATCTCATTCTACTAAAAAATATCCTATTTCTTGAAACAAAATAATTCAAATACACGATTTTTCTTGATTTTCTTATACATTTTCAAATAAAAACAAATATTCTTGGACATTTCAATTTTCTTAAAAACCCTAAACAAAATTAAATAACTTAAGATGAAATAATTGTATATACATGTGTATGTGACTACAATGCCTTTCATAGTATAGTTTTTGAATTTAAAAAAAAAAAATAAATTGAATGTCCTTTTGTTTTAAAATTAATAATAATCTAAGAATGATGCAGTCTATTTATTTATTTGAATTTTGATTGTACATTTTTTTTTTTTTAATAAAACAGATTGGTTTAAATGTTTACATTTCAATGAAAAATAATAATGCAATTTTAAATATTTCATATTTTTTCGGTATAAATTCTGAAACAATATAATAAAAAAATTATTATTTTTATATCTTAAGGCTATAAATATAAAAATTAAAAAAAAAGAAAAAATGAATTAAGTATTTTGGTCACTTTTTCTCGAAAATAATTCTATAAGAAAAAAACATTTTTTTAAAGAAACCAACCCCATATTATGTCAACCTTCTTCTTTTCATCACTCTCACACCATTGGCAAACCATATTGAGTTTTTTACAATTTTTCAATTCAAAATTCGAAAAGCAGATAAAAAAAAAGTTCTCTAGAGATTCAACAAGGAATTGTTACAAAAAAAAAAAGTTTGCATTTCTTATTTGTACATTGAATTTTTATAAAAAAAATATTACTTTCTTTTATACCAAGGACGAACAAGGAAAGGATATATTCATATACATATATGTACGTACCTAGTATATTTATAATTTCGAACTTTTATTATTCAAACCACAAATAAATTTTTTTATTATTTTTCTGACAATTCAAAATGAAAAAATGATTTATTGTTAGAAAAATTATTTTTTTTTTTGTTTTTTTTTTAATTCTTTTCAATAAATAAATTGTTGAAGGTTAGAAAATTTTTGAAATTCTATTTTGTTGTTCAATTAAAAAAATTATAAGGTAATAAAACAAATGAAAAAATAAAAAAATCTGCAATTCTGAAAAAGATAGTCTAAATCAGTTTAAAAGTTATGAGATATTGAGAAATGGATATTCTAAATTAAATTCTGTCTGATTAATAGCTTATTGTTACTGAATTTTCCAAAGGAGCTTATGATGAAGGATGCAAACGTACAAACGTATACCGTATGGTAATAAACATTCTAATTTTTTGTATTTTTAGAAATGCGATTGAAATTGCATACCTTGCGGATGAAATAATAAATTTATCACTTGTTTTCAATCATACGATATAAAGTCAATGTTACGAACCAAATTTTAGTTCATAAACAGAAAATTTTGTTGTTATTAGGGATGGGGTAATATTTGTATTGGGGAAAAAATCACTATGATTCAAAAGTAGCAATTACAGACTGCTACTCAATATCAAAAATCACAGTGATTGCTACTTTGTATTTTAATATTTTTAATTTCAAATAAAACTCAAAATAATTTCAATAACTCTATCCCACTCTTTAATATCTCAGTACCATACACTCAGATATTCATACAATACATCACTGAAATAACTGTAAGCAAAATCAAAACATCTAGAAACAGGTATAGGTATACAAATAAAGTCAAAAATAAATATTTGTGTTGTAATAAATCGACTAACAATTAGAGATGGAAAAAATAGTGATTTTCTAGCAAACTGCGATTGCTACTTTTAGTTATTTAAATTATGGGAAAAAAGCGCAGTGATTTTTTCAAAATATTTGTGTTTTAATATGATTCGCACTTCAAATAAATCTTCTATACTATTGAATAATTTTTCTTTTTTTCAACTTTTTCATAATTCCACTATCTTGCTATATTGAATCAACTTTTTTATAATTCTACTTTTATAATCTACTTTAACCTTAATGTGTTTAATTTTTTAATAAATAAAAATTTTATTTTAATAAATAACAATTAGAAAATTACTAAAATCACCTACTCTCTAAAAATCAACGAAAATTATTTGAATCATATTATCACTGCGATTTTGTTCCGTAATTTATAAGCTTAAAAGTAGCAATCGCAGTTTGCTAGAAAATCACTATTTTTTTCATCTCTAATTGTGAATCATATTAAAATACAAATATTTTGAAAAAATCACTGTGATTCGAAAGTAGCAATCACAGTTAGTAGCAGTGATTGCAAAATCACTTTTTTGCTCAGCTCTAGTTGTTATGTTACAGTAAAATTAATACTTAGCTGACAATGCGCTTAAGAAATCAAAAAGACCTTCATACTGTGAAACAAAAATATATTTTATGGTAGTATTGGTGTCATGACAAACAAAAGCATATACATAGTATTTGTACATGTCATAATTCTTAATACTGTCAGATATTGTTTAGAGGATGCAAATCAGACATCTATTTTATATAGACGAAAGTTTGAATCATGTTACTAACCGATGAGATCATCATCCAGTCGGTTAATATCCATTACCGTTAGTAACTAATGTTGGTAAGAGATAAAAATAAAGTAGAATTTTAAAAATATATATTCAAATGCAAAAAGAAAGTAGAAAAATATCAAATATCAATTATAATAACTATTTATCGATTGTACAGCTTTAAATTTAAGCTTCTTTTACTAAGGTTAATATCAAAAGAAGCTGCTCTCTAGTTAGAATCACGTAACATTCTAGACACGGGTTTAAATTTATCGTAGTCAGTACTATGATTAGCAATATTAAACGGGCCAGCGGAACGCAAATTACACGGATTTTCTCTAAAAATTATTAAATCCCTAATTTTAGGTTCCAGGATATTCCCAGCATTAAATTGAGGAGATAAACGTAATATTAACCACCAATCGACGTTGTTGGAGAGATTTCATGTCTATCAAAAGCAACCTATCTTCGTAAGGAAGAAATTGAAAAGGTTGAAAATGGTCAGACCATGAAAAAGCTCGTAGTGGAAAGCTTAAAAGCTTACGCAGAACTGCTTCAATGCATTAAATATCAACATTACGATATGGAGACAATATGGAGTTAAGCATGTTCAAGTGTCCGTCTAACATATGTGATGTATATAAATGTTTTGTAATGTAAAACAGATCTGTAAACCCTTTGACCCATCGCATTATAAATCCTAAGAATCTAGGATAGAGTTAGTTTTATTAATAATGGAATTGAAATAAGCTATGATAGTCCCAAAACATCCTTCAAAAGGTTAAAAATTTATTTATTTATGCTTAAATCAAACTTATTACATTAGTGTCAAAAGTCAATCCAATATTTTTTAACCAAATACAAATTTCATATAACAAAAAAAAAATGAAAAAAAAAGAAATTTAATTACAATTAAAAGTGAACAAAGAAAATATATAATAATCCTGCACGTCTCTGGAATTTGATCGGAATTGAAATCACATCAATTTTATTTCAATTTGACTTTGAAGAATTCGATCGAAATTCATATAAAATAAATGAAACATGAATTTTAGTGTCTCTGAAATTGGTTTTTATATCTTTTGAACTGAATAAATTGATTTAAGCGCCTGTCTTTAAGCCAAAAGGTCAAGGTTCAATTCCCGATGTGACAAAAAATAAAACATTATGAATTTTTCGATTTGCTCCAGTACCCTTGTTATTGGGATAAAATAAATTAAAAAAAATCATTGAGAACAACTTAACAACTTAAATAAAAAAAAACTACGTTATATATTTAAGAAGGTTCCTTAACGCAGTAGACAGTAGTATTTTTGAGTTATTACACATTCAATGAGTAACGAAATTTGATAAATAAATATTCGAAAAACCATTGTTATAAAATAAGCAGTAAAAACTTTTGCAGGACCGTACTTAATTAAGCACGAAAAGGTATTTCTAAATTACTGTCAAGAACATAAAAAAAATTGAATTCACGGCAATTTTATAAGTGAAATTCATATTAAAATAAACTATTTTATTTTATTTTTTTTTAATTTTATATTTTTAATTTTTATTTTATACATTTCTTTACTAATAAAAATTATTTCTACAAGATTTAAAAAATTTATTTAAATTTAAAAAACAAAATCAAAAACATGTAAGTCTGTAAATAGTAAAGGTAAGGTAAATAGAGAGTCACTAATTTTTTGTTGTGACATTTTATAGGTAGATTCTTTCTATGATAAAGATAATTATAGTTTGTTAATATTTTATTCAATTATCATTTACAACATTGATGTTCTTTTGTTAATATAAAATTAAATAAAAATATTCATACATATTTAAATATAAAGATGATAAATATAATTAGATTTTTTCATCTTAATTCTTTAATAATTTGACGTATTCGGTATTTAAAAATTTGAATATAATTTTTTTTTTTCTGACTGTTGACAACAAATTAATTGTCACTTTCAATTTGGCAAAAAATTATCACTATGTAGCAGGGACAATTTATGTGTCAAAGAAAATTTTTAGTTGCTTATTTATTTATTATGCTCCATAAATTGTACAATTAATTCTTCTAAAACTATTTACTTAGATACAGATATATAATTATCTACAGTTGATTTGTATATTTTTATTTTTATTTAGAGAAATTTTAGTTGCTATTTTTAGTGATTATTACTTTTACCAAATGTCACTTCAGTTTAGATATCTATCTATAATATTTATTAATTTAGTTAATTTAACTATTTAGTTAATATACCTATTATACTCAGATATACCTAATTTGCAAATTAATCAAAAAATTTTGATAGTTGTTTTGTTTGTTTATTTCAAATTGAAAAATCTAATTAGAATTGAAAACTTCAAAAATGTTAATATTTTGACCATTTTGGCAACTATTTTAGACAGTTGTTTAATATGTAATAAAAAAAATAAATTAAAAGAAATTTATTATTTAAGAAAAAGGTGGAACTAAATTACAAAAAATACAGGTCTCTTTTACCCTTTGGTACAGTTAAATTGAAATCGATCGAATTCTAGAAACACTTTCACTTTTGCCATGATTTTCAATTTTATTTTCGAACGAATTATAGAAATGGGTAGAATATGTTTTTAGTATTGTTTTCTACACAATCTATCATTTTTTTGTTTTGGTTAACATTGTTTTATTTTCTTTTTTATTGTGCTTTAAATTTAATAATATAAAAATGTTTAGTGAAAAATAAATTATAAATATATTAAAAATGATGACCTTTTTTAGTAGAGTTAATATTGAATACCAAAAATAAATCATAGCCTTTGAAATAGCCTTGAAAAATCAAAGTTTTTGTTTTTCTAATTATTAAAATTTTATTTTTTTTTTTTAATTTGTTTGTTTTTTTTTATTTATTTTAAATTTGTTTTTTTATTAATTATTTTTAAAATACAATTAATTACAATTGTAAAAAATGTATTCATATTAAAATTAATTTTTTTTTATATATGTATATATATACAATAAAGTATTTACCGTTACTAATGTTCGTCTTGAAAGAAGGAAAATTTTTCCACTGACATACGGTTCCAAATATAGTCTGTGCAATGTAAAAATCAACAGAAATTTGTAATTATTTTGTTGTTCATACCAGTCTCCCATATACAATGCCATACGAAATTTTTCAGCCTAAAAGAGGATTAAATAATTAATTAATTATCTAATTTGTAACTTTTTGTATTAATTGAAAATATAAAATAATATTTAATATACTTTTTTTCAGTTAAATTCAACATTTTTCCAAACAAATTCAAAATTTTTTTACAAAAAAAAAAAAATTTGTTTGAAAAAATGTTAAATTTTTTTGAAAAAATGTTTAATTTGTCTGAAAAAATGTTGAAATTTTTTAAAAAATTGTTGAATTTGGTTAAAAAAAAATTGTTTAATTTGTTTGACGAAATATTGAATTTGTTTGAAAAAATGTTGAATTTGACTGTAAAAAAGTATAATTAATTTTTAATCTTAAGCATATTAATAGATTTGTTCAGTAAACTGCTGATCTTTTTTCTTCTGAATTTTTTTGACAGTTTTGAACAACTTTTGTTGTTGTTGTTTTTTCTTTAAATATTGACAGTTAAACAAAGATATTTAAGAATAAGCAAAAGTTAAAAAAAGATCAAAAGGAATGTTCATGCTCAGTAGATTTTTTTGCTCAAAGTGGTTCAACAGTTGTTTGACAATTAATTGCCATTGTCCAAAACTGTTCTGTCCGATTCTGTTCTAGATGTACTGAACAAACTTAATAAGTCAATAATTTCTTATAAGTAAATTGTATTGCATTCCAATATAATATTATAATCGATTATAATTAACATCAATTTGTTATTATTGGACCTATGACATTTGTTATTATTGGACTTATGAACGAAAAATATACATTGTAATACAATACATTTAAATTGAAAATGAATCAACAGGAACGTCCTTTAGAAAATAGAAAAGTCAAATTCCCAGAATTAAAATCAATTTGATGATATTGTTAATAAAACATTATAATTAAGTTTTCATCAATTCGTTGATATTTTTAAAAATACACAAACATATATACATACCTTAACCACAATTACTTCACTAAAATTACAGTAAATAAACATTTGTGAAAGAACAGCAACGATTCCAATGCCCAAAGATATTTTTTTAAAAATGTCTGGATTCTTTAAAGAATTAAAAAAAATTTAATTTGAAAAAAATTAAATATTAATATTGAATAAATGTTCCAATACCTTAGCAATTGTATAAACGCAAACACCTAAACTGCTATAATTGTGAATAAAATGAAATACCAAAACCGGAGCGAAAGTATTTTGCATAATTTGAAAAATTCTAAAAATAATGTTTATACCTTATATTTCACATATTTTATACCTTAATAATTACCTGAATAAATTCTTCATTTTTTTTATAATTACCAGAAGCTCAGCATCTTTATTTGGTACTTTACTTTTACTTAAAGAAATCATTTCTTCAGCAAGAGTTTCAAATAGTGCTGCAAGCGTTATCATTATTCCAGCAAAAAACTTTAAATTTTTATTTTTTTTTTTTTAATAATAAATTCAACAATTTAGGCTCCAGTTATACCGGATTTGTAAAATGAATATGGAAAAATTTTTATTTTCAAATTGACTGTAGCGGTTAACAGAAAATTTTTAATATAATATCAAAGACCGTGCGTTAATATATAAAGATACACAAAAGTAGTTTAATCGTATAAAGATTGGAGTTGAGATGGGACATTTTTACGATCTTACTATTTCATATTAAAACATAATCATCTCAACTCTAATCTTTATACGATCAAACTACTTTTGTGTATCTTTATATATTAACGGTCTTTGATAATATTATAAGGACATCATTTGTTCTAAAAAAAATAAATTCTGCTTTATATTTTAACATTTCTTACTATTCATTTAACTTTAGGTATATTAAAATTTGTGTAAAAATTGTGTTAAACATCACTTCAATAAAATCGAAAATAAACAAGTTTGCATTATTCATTTTAAAAATCTTTATAACTGCAACAGGATGTATATAAATACTCACACTATCAAAAATATACATTAAATATGTATCATATAAGACGGCAAATCCTTGCAAAAAATGTATATAATAGAATAGTGGAGCTTCTGTTGTAGAATAACCACCGATTTCAGGCCAAACTTTTAATGCTAGAGATTTCTTTTTGAAAAGCCAAGCTGCTATTAATGGTGCAAACATTGTATAACCAGAACCAGAAATAATCATAATTGCACCACCAATATAATGAAATTTTCGATATAAACCTAATCCATTCAAAACAAATATTTTATTTTTAAATAATTTTATAGCAATCGTAAGTTTTTGAACAATTTCCATTAGTTCATCATGTTTCCAATATAAAATAAATAATTTCACTTTAATTGCAAAAACAGCAATAAGAAAACTTAAATTTTCAACAAATCCATCTGATTCTATAAAAGCATAAGATAAAACACCACTGGCAAATGAAAAAAAATATATGATTCCAAAAAATACCAGAATCTAAAAACAAAGAAAATTAAATCATTTTTTAATATTTTACACAATTTGAATATTATTTAGATTTAAGAAGGGTTTATTGAATCACCCAAAACTATAGACCTACAAGAATTCTTGCTATAGTTGTATAAATCTTAGCCAGAGTTTTATATTTTACAGATTCATATTTCCAAAGTGAAGATATTTTAAAAATGTTGATTGAATTTTCAAATAAATTACTCAAATATTTTTCAGATTTTGTTTTATTTAATTTTTTGTCATCCATTTTAAAAGTTATCAACACTATATAAAATTGTTTTAATTTAGAATGATCGAATATAACTAAATTGAAAATTGTTAAATAAATTCTTTTTAATAACAATAATAATATTATTAGAATATTATGAAAAAAATTATATCTAATTGATCAATTTAAAGTTTTTAATAAATTAAAAATATTAAATTATTTGTTTATAATTTTTTAAAATAAACACGCAAGTACTTCTACAAAGCATAGTTAGGACTTCTACAAAGAAATGATTTGTAGTTATAGATATTTTATAATCAAAATATGTGTTAATTATTACAGTTTACAAAAATAGATATAAAAAAAAAACTTTAAACCACAACAAAAGAAATTTTTAAAGAAAGTTTGTAGAGCATGGAATAAAAAATTAAATCAGGTCATAGTAAAAAAAAGTATATATAATTACATTTAATTTAAAAATTCAAGCTTTTTGTCCTTAAAAATAAAAATTATTTATTGATCTATAGTCAAAATATAAATTTATATAAAAATAACAAAATAAATAAATCAAAATTAAGAGAAAATTTTGAGAAATTAAAAGACAGAATTTTGCAAAATGATATTTGAGTGGTCTTTAATCTAAAACTGAACTTTTGATTAATGAGTAAAAAATGATTTATAAGCGTGTTTATTTGAAAGAATTAGAGACAAGTGGAATCACTTAAAAAAATCTAATAATTTATTAATTTACCAATCTACTGGAATTAAGCCCTTACAGATTTTGCTTACTAAACATACTAAATTATTAAAGAAGAATTATATTAAAACTTAATTTTATTTTATTTTATTATTTCAATTGCACATAAATATATACAGCCAAAATTTAGAACCCTTTTCCATCAGGTAGGATGTGGATCTATACATATCGAATATATAAAGATTTATTGCAAAAAGTTGATAATTTTTGTCTTAAAATTTAACCTACTATATAATTAAAATCAATTACAGAAGAAAAATTGTTAAAAATAGGTTGAGCATTAGCTATATAGGTTCCAAAAATCCATAATTACGGATTGGAGCATAGATAGGTAAATATTAAATAAATTTAAGAGATATAAAAAATTTATTTTGGCTGATAAAATGTCATAAGAGAACATTAATGCTGTAATATTACTCCTAGTTTCATTTTAACCAGATAAAATCTTAATAAGGTTACATTTTCATACATATATATAGTCAGTAACGTAAGATTCCCAAACAAATCTGCGAAAACAAAATTTAATCATATTTTTTTGTAATGGATTCAATTCTTTTTATATGCTTAATATAAAAAGGCATCCAAATAGGCAAATCATATTCAAGATAAGGCCATACCAAAGAAATATATTTTAAGATTTAGATTGTCAAGATCAGCAACCAAAGCACTCATATAATATCAATTCTATCATACTTCGTAACAACAATATTCAATGGGCTCTTCCGATCGTATAAATTGTCATAATCATTCAATTATGATTGATACACAATTTATACGATCAACAGGCAGAATTTTGAATAAATCATCTGACAGAAAAATGTCAAGAAAAGAATAGGTCTGTATGTTTACTTTTATTTGGAAAAATTTACAAATGAGAGGAAAAATCACGTGACCATAAAATTCTGCGAGAATAGTTAAAATGTTCTCTTTTGCAAATAAAAGTAGACATACGCAAAATTTGCATAAATTTATCCAAATTTTTTCATGTCAAAAATAATTGATTTTTAGGTTATGAGACTTTTTTAAATTTGAATTAATTTCGTAATTTTCTGAATTTTTTTGCAAAATTATTGAATGTTTTTGTTGTAAAAATTAAATTGAATAATTTTTCGTGGTTTTGGTCTTTTTGTTGGTAAAAAGTTATAGAAATAAGTTTTCAGGTTAGGTATACAACTTTTTACATGAAAAATATTCTATTGACATTTAGGGCTCTATTACACATCAATCATTCGTCAATCTTTCATCCATATACATATTGTCAATATATGGATGAATGATTGATGAGAAATGATTGATTGCGGTTCTATTCTCATCAATCATTCGTCAATCATGCAAGCAAAATTCCCATCAATCATGTCATCAATCATTTTTGACAAGTTCAGCTTTTTTCAAATTGCTTTTTGGGGAATGTTCAGATAAGGTTATACTATTAATTTGTGATGTAATTCAAAAAGAATAATTTTTATATTAATTTTAATAATTATAGCAATTATTGTAAAAAAACGATTGATATATTATTCAAATGTGCAAAAAAATAATTTGTTGTTTTTTATACCCTTTACTTTACTTTAAAAATTCAATTTAAATTGAAGTTAAAAACATTCCCCTAAAAATTATATGTTCAATATTCATATATGTATCGAAATTATCAATATATTCAGAACACTTCCACAATATGTCATTGCAAAATGTCAAAATATGGGTAAAAAGATTGATGAGTGCATGATTGATGTATAATCGGTCATCATTCTTTTCATCCATATATTGACAATATATGGATGAATGATTGATGAAAAGCCTCAATCCATTTAGAAAATACAGATTATAGACCAATAGCTTGGCATTTAGCAATTAAAGCCGCGTCACATAATCGATCGAAAGCTTTGGTAATATCTAAAGCAACAATGTCAGATTCTCTAGAATTGTGTAGACTGATATTGAGTTTATCACAAAGGGATCTTAGGTGCCTATTACACATCATTCTTTTCATCAATCATTCATCCATATATTGTCAATATATGGATGAAAAGAATGATGACCGATTACACATCAATCATGCACTCATCAATCTTTTTACCCATATTTTGACATTTTGCAATGACATATTGTGGAAGTGTTCTGAATATATTGATAATTTTTTTATATATTGAGAAGTTTTTTTACAATAATTGCTATAATTATTAAAATTAATATAAAAATTATTCTTTTTGAATTACATCACAAATTAATAGTATAACCTTATCTGAACATTCCCCAAAAAGCAATTTTTTTTGCCTCAGCTGAACTTGTCAAAAATAATTGATGACATGATTGATGGGAATTTTGCTTGCATGATTGACGAATGATTGATGAGAATAGAACCGCAATCAATCATTTCTCATCAATCATTCATCCATATATTGACAATATATTGATGAAAGATTGACGAATGATTGATGTGTAATAGGGCCCTTACATTCTAAATTTGAATACTGGTTAATTCTAAAAAAAATTTAATTTTTATTAACCAATTATTACAAATTTAATCGTTATTAAAAATAAAAATATTTAGATTTTTTTGTGTTAGAAACAACAAATTTGTACAAAATTACTTACCTGTCATAATATATTACCTGGCATGTATATTAGCCCTCATTCTTGTTATCTATATTTTTATTTACAACTCAGAAAATTTTTTACATTAAAACCAACAACAACTTATCACCAATAACATAGCGAGGTATCCTCGTTAAATCAGTATTCTCAATAAAATGTTCAAATATTTGATTATAGAGGCTCTGATAAAGGTCAAAAGGTAAGAAATTTTGTTTTTCAATGTTAGTGTTAAAATGTTTGTTTATGCATATTCAGTCAGTAATTTATAAAATAATTTTTTTTTAACTTTACTCGTAAGTTACTAATTACTGCAATTTATTACAAACAGAAAGTAGAACGAGTAATGTTTGACAAAATACTAAAAGTATATAAGAACAACTATATACGAATACGCCTATTATTAGGATCTAACGTTCTTCAATAGGATATAATTCAATTTTATTTTAAGTTAATGCCTACCAAATTATACAAAATTTTATTTTTTATTATTTTATGAATAATTAAAGAAAAATAAATTAATTAAACATCTACGTATGTCCTGAGCAGGATTCACATTCTAATTAGTATAGTCAGATAACATAACCATATATTATTATGTACATATATTTTTAATAACAAATTCAAAGTACCTATGTATATTTTCATAATAAACCCTGTAAATGTATTTTCGCGAATTATATCAGTCACCTGAGATTTTATCAATTACCTCTAAATACTGTGTTATATAAAAAAAAAAAAAAAACAAAAAATCATCAGACTGGAAGCCATAAAATATTTAACAAATAAAAAAACAGAAAAACATCATATATTCAAGTTTCATAATAACAATGAAGGACTGATGGTGCACTCTTTTGTTAAAGTTTTATTTTTATTCCAAATTCTAAATAAATCTTAATTTGAAATTTAAAAAAGATTCATATAATATATGTATATATAAATGTACTATGTATATATATTTTTTTGAATAATAAAAATTACCTGAACTCTTTTTTTTCTATTGGGAATTTATGATCCTTTTTTTTTTTTATTTTTGTTCTTGTGGTTTACCTATAAAAAATTTTATAATAAAAATTTCTTCAAAAGCGATTTACTCCCGCCGGCTTAAACTTACCATCAGTTAATATAATTTTTGTTTTTATTTTCATAATTTTTATCAAATTAAGTCTAACCATAATCTTTACGAAAATTTGCAAATTAAAAATATTTTAAATTAACTTTATTGGTTGTATTGCTGTTGATATCGACATAATAATTATAATTATGTGGCAACTGCAGCTCGTGGTGAGTTTTAGCTTTTTGTACAATCTTAACAAAACCCACCATTAATTGTTATGTATGTATGTATGGGCATTGTTTGTACATATATAAAACAAATTAACTTTTTTATTTTATTGAAAGTAAATAATATTTGTAATTAGATAAATTTATATAAATTTACTATGTTAAAACTATGTTATTTATTTATTTATAAGATCTTTATTATGGGCTTATCTACCACGTGGCCCTCATTCTTTAAAGTTTTTTACATAATTATCTTAAGTTTATTTCATTAATTTTTAACATAATGTTGTTGTAAATTTAGATTTTTGATTTACTTTTTGTTTTTTTTTTGTATTGTAATTTCAAATTCATTTTTTTTTTCCTCTTTAAGTTTATAATTTTGATTTTAGCCTAGTTTATATTACATATATTAGAAAAATTAAATTTTTTTTTTATTGGTTTTTATTGAATTTTATTATATTTTATTGAAAATGTCAGTTTCTCTAAGGAATGCCATGATATTAGTTGTTGCTTCTATAGTATCCTGTGTGAGTATATCAAGTCCCGTGATTCCAAGCCTGGCTCTTACATCAGTGTATAAAGGGCAAGCCTCAAATATGTGCTGTATATTAATTGGGGTATCTGGAACACAGTGACATGTTGGCTGTGCGTTTTGGGGTCCATCAAAGAGATAGCTGTGGGTGTATCGTGTGTGTCCTATTCGGAGTCTAGTCAGAACAACAGCGATTTTCCTACTGGCCTGGTCTAAACTATTCCATCTGGATACATTTCTTTTAATGTGCCTTAGTTTGTTGGTGAGGGGTTCATTTTCCCAACTTGTGTTGTGTATGTCCCATAAAGTTCGATCACATATCTATTTATAATCCCTGTGGTACCGGCTTTGTTGTTCGGAAAGTGGTTCTAAAAGTGTTTCCTTTGCCAGTCTATCTGCTTCTTCATTACCGGTAATATTGGCATATCCCGGAGTCCATAGGTATGCTATATAATTTTTACATACCTGTAGCTGATCTTGGATTGCAATCCAAAATCAAAACTATGTTATGATTGTAAATTTGAAAATAAAGAATTTTAAACTTAAAACTTAATAATATAATAATTTTAGATTTATGGAATAAAAGTCGAGTTTCCTTTCACTAATCAACAACCTTCATCAGTGCTTTGCGACCCGTGCGATAGTCGCAAAGCACTGATGAAGGAAGTAAGTTGCTTCCGAAATATCGATATTTGCAAAATAAATACAAATGATTAGTGAAAGGAAACTCGACTTTTATTCCATAAATCTAAACATATCACTAAAAACAAATCTGATTATCAAAAACAATTAATAATTTTAATCATTTAAGGTAAGTACAATATTTTTATTTTTTTCACACATAATAGTTTTCACAATCAAATAGTTTTCTAACACGTTAACCAATAACCATCCACTATATATAACTAACTGTACATACGAGAAGCGTGGATTTTTAAATACTCAAAGATTAAGATATAGCAAAACACAGCATATCAAAAAAGGTGTTCCTCAGGGATAAATAAATTATTGGCCCGATTTTATTTAAAATTTATATTGATGATATGGCAAGGTTAACATTAAAAGAATCCCTACAGCTTTTCGCTGATGATGCTGTTATTAAATATTCCTCAGATAGCGAGCAAGAATAGAAGAATTCAATTATTCATGATTTAGATAAAATCGAGGAGTGGCTCCATAAAAATAAAATGTCCCTAAATATTAAGAAAACAAAAATATTAGTATTTGAAAACAAAATTATTACTATCTCTGGTTTCACCTATAAAAATAATCAAATCGAATTAGTAAAAAATTTTAATTATTTAGAATTGATTTATGATAGTAAACTTAAGTGGCAAGAACATATAGATCACATTATTAAAAAGATTGTTCCATATATGTTTTCATATTCTTCCTATATTTCTTCTAACTTAATTTATCTCAATCCAGTGTGGAGTAGGACTTCACAAATCTTCTTAAAAAAAAAAACTTGATATTATTCATAAAAAGGCTATTAAAAACTATTAATAATTATCTTCCTATCAGACATCCCACAAATTTAATTTATTTCCCAAGATACTTTAGCTTCGAAAATATTTGTAAAAGGGAATTATGCTTTTAAAATAATCAACAATTTAATTAAACACAGCTTTCTACTCAATCGCAATGTGGACATACATAATTATAATACTAGAAACAAAAGTAATTTTTATCTTTCCTTGTTCAGAACAGACAAACAGAAAACTAACTGCTTGTATAATAGCTTAAGGTTATTATATAATAATCTAACAGATGAGTTAAAAAACTTAAATTCATTTAGCTTGTTCGAGAAAAAAAATAGTGAGTTGCTTTTAGATTCGTAAAATATTGATTTTAGAACAATAAAAAAATAAAACGAAAAAATGTTGGAATGCTTATAATAAATAATTTGATAATTTAATAATTCCTAATTGTTACTATTTTGAAATTTTTAACTATTTTTTTGATTAATTTTCAATACATAATTATTAATAAACTATGCGACCGTACAGCTCAGGCTAAGGTCTTAATCATTCAATGAAACAATGACCGTAATGACACTTATCTTAATTTTCTTATACAACAAATATTATTTTACATTTTCAAAAAATTTTTTTTATATAATTGCAAATTTTAATTTGTCAAATTTTATTGGACAACTATATTTATGTATAAACAAAATTTTTTTTGAATAAAGAATAAAGAAAAAAAAAAAAAAAGTTTTAATTCCAGAATAAGGGAATTAATCCATTAACTTGAAAGATATATCTATTCCTATTGGTATCAGTGTGGTAGCAGAACATTTTCTACTTTGAATTGACCATTTCATATTGTTGCTTCGACCATATTATTCGTCATCTTTTTCACTCCAAGTCTGGTTCCATTAACATCAATTAGTCCAAAAACACCAATTTCTGATGGCAAATTAAGTTAGTTACAAAATTCAGTAAAATAGCTTACTGCTTTGTCTTAATTCATTACACACATATTCCCTACTTATTTACAGTTATGAATCAAACAAATATGGGACATACAATAAAAGAATTATTTTTTATTTGAATTCCCCTTAATAAGAAATGTCTGCAATCGAAAATAAAAACACACATGGATTTTTAAATTTATTCCTTACTGTAGTTAGTTAGTAATTATTATCTACAAGCTTTCCAAATCTATCTTATTTGTGTATAAAGTTATGGGAATATCTAAAATCGAAGGATTTTATTTGTTAGTAGAGATATTTTTAAAATAAATTTTATTTAAAAAAATAATTTTTAATTTTATCTACATCTACTGAAAATCTTAAATAAAAAATTAATTAAAATTTATTTGATAAAAATGCATTGAAGAAGCTGACATAAGAAGCTGCTCTCAGTCTTTTGAGTTGAAAATAAAATAAAATAAAAATTAACCTTACTTAGATTTTTGTGCAAAAAGAAACTTGTAGGCTTCTCAATTATGTGAAATATTCAAGCATGATCTAGACAACAGTTTAATTGAAGAATGACTATATTTTAAAAATTTTACTGTCCATACTGATTTGTGACCATTACTGTCCATACTGAAATCTGACCATTCAAAATTGACAATCACAAATTTTATTAAACACTATAATTGATTCCAATATCGAATCCACTTTTCCAAACATAGAAATTGGAAAAGTGGATTCGATTCGATAAAATTATTATTATTATTATTATTAACTAAGAAAAGAATACCAACTATAATTCCAATGCAAGTAGGTCCAGAAACAATAATGACCAAAGAATCAGCAAATTACTTAGGAGTTACTATTGATACAAGGCTAACATTTTGGCAACAAATCCAAAAAGTAGCAGATAAAGCAGCAGAAGCTACAATCAAGCTAAGCAAACTTTTGGCAAACATTGGAGGACCCAAACCAGAAAAAAGACGAATCATTATGAAAACCGCAGAATCAATCCTTCTATACGGAGCTGAAATCTGGGCACATGCGATGGACAAGAGGTATTGTAAAAAACGCATAGCAGCGGTGCAACGAAGAGGGGCTCTCCGAGTCGCGTGCTCCTATCGAACAGTTTCGCATTCGGCGGTCATGGTAATCGCGGGCGTGATTCCGATTGATTTGCTAGCGCAAGAACGAAGAAATATATATATAAGGGATCAAGCAACGAGCCGAGATGTCATTGTAGCAGAGGAAAGAAGGTACACGATGACAAGATGGCAAGAACACTGGAGTAATGATCAGCACGGGCGATGGACGGCTAGTTTAATCCCACAAGTAGAAGTCTGGTTTAACCGACACCATGGAGAAGTAAATTTTTACATCACTCAGTTCCTATCAGGCCACGGATATTTTCGATCCTACCTCTACAAGATGGGCAAAGTAAACAATCCAGGATGCAGTCACTGCAGCGCATCACACTTTTTTCGAATGTGATTTAGCAGAAACAGAAAGAGAATCTTTAATAGTAGCAGTAGGAGAATTAACATCAGAAAATATAATTTCTGTAATGCTTGAAAACCAAGAAAAATGGAATGCAATAGCTAAATACATAGAATTAATACTACGCAGGAAGAAAGAGCTCAGATATTTAGAGGACCTAGAAGAAGAATCATAAAAGAAAATTAAAAAAAAGGAACAAGCACGGCCCAACTTGAAGTAATGCGAAAGCGGTTCCGGGTTGGTTTCACCGTGGGAAAAGGAGGTGGTGTATTTGGTGAGTAGACCGAACAAGATCATGGGAGTCTCACATACCCTTGAAGTGCGGACCCTTCAAGATACCTATAAAAGGTTTTCACCACCGACCTACGAAAAAAAAAAAAAAAAAAAAATTATTATTATTATTATTATTATTATTATTATTATTATTATTATTATTATTATTATTATTATTATTATTATTATTATTTTAATAATTTAATTTTTTTATTTTAATAATTTTATTTAATGTTTGATTAGTTTTTTTTATTTGAAAAAAAAAAACATTAGCCTATTGTATTTTTGTGCGCTAATGTTAATTTAATGCAATATTATTTTTCATAATTTTTTGTTTATTGTTAACCTATTGATTTGTTGATTTATTGCAATAATTAATATATGTGAATGTAAAATATATGTATAATATTATTAATAAAAATAATATATTTTTGCAAAACAGTGTTTTTTTAGGGCACATTATAGTTTTTAGCCTAGGTGAGAAAAAATTCTAAAAACGCCTTTGATTTGATCCCCTTTGGGAAAAGAAATTTGTAGTAAATAAATATTCGTCTTCTAAATCCTATACCAATTTAAGTAAGTCTGATGATTTTCAAATTAAAAAAAATTTGAATATGAAAAAATTATTATTTCTAACAGAAAATTTCAGAATACATAAATAAAAATTAATTTTACTTAAAAAGTATTTTATTTATAAATTTTTCTATCCTAAAATATGATTTATGCATTGAATAACAAAAAAAAATTATTTAATTAAATTTTGTTTACAATTTTTTATTTAGATATACATATAGATATTAACTCAGAAGAAATTTGCCCATGCATTTTGAATTTCAAAAATTGAAGTAGAAATTTTCAAGAGCTTTGATTTTTAATTTTGTTTTCAAAACGCCATTCCGAAACTCCAAAAGTCTGCCATTAAATGTCCGTTATTAAAAATAATTAGAACAAATTTTTTTGTTAGAAACGAGACATCTGTATAAAACCATTTGTCTGTTCTTGACTACTCGCAATACAAACATTCAGGAAAATAAGTTTTATACCATAAAATTTATGTGATAATTAAAAAAAAATATTGTAAACTTTATCAATCGACTGGAACGCGAATATTAGTATCAAGTTTCAACAAAAAAAATATTTTACATTTTTTTTTTATTATTTCGAAATAAACAAAAATAAAACTATTTTTTGATTAAAAAGATTTTGCTTGCAACTTTCTCTTTAAAAAGAAATTCCATAAATAGAAAAGTTCAGATTAGTCTGTTTTATAATAAGAAAATTATAAGTCTAATTATTGTAATAGATGATTATTAGGTGTAATTAAATAGTGTGAGCTTTTAATAATATAAACTATAATAAATAAGAAAAATTGTATAATGAAATTATAAGGCATGATAAATAAATAATAATAGTAAAACTATATTTTGTGCTGATCCTAATCTACATACATACGTACATCCATATATATTTTGTTCTAAGAAGTAATATTTAGAATCAAAAAACAATTAAACCATATGCATATCCATATAAGTAATACCAATACCATAGGGCATAGACTAAATAACTGTTTTGCGGAGAGAACTTTATATTGTGAAATTATTTTTGAAAAGCTTTAAAAAAAAAAATGGTTAAAAAATTCCCATACGATTTACACATCTACAGAGGTTATTAGTCTATAGAAATCCATATTCATTATTATTTTATTAAAATTATATCAACAGATTTATGTTGAAAAACAAAAAAAAAAAAATGAAAGCTATAATTTTGAAGTGATAAAAGAGAGCAAAATTATGCATAATCATTTATTTATTATTTATTTTACAATAATAATTTTTTTTTTTATTTTTGCGAAATATGAAATATAAAATTTGTTACAATCTTACGAGTATGTTTTATTTTAAAATATAATTTAGATTAAAAATGTTGATAATTCGTGTAACATCGTGTGTATAATAATATTAATAATGAAATTGAAACAAAAACCATAATCATACCTATGTATGTATAAATTAAATAATCGATTTAAAATACTTTGGAGAAAGTGACATCAAGTTGAGACAATCTTGATACATCTACGATTGGAAAAAGTATTTAAAATTTTTAACAGTAAAAATTTAATAACCCTGAACACTTTTTGATAAATTTGCCACATATTATTAGATTCCGTATAGCTGCTAAATATATTCAGCACATTTATTTATATTGTATTAACCTCATCAGCTATATGTTTAGTCGGATTTAATTCGGGATTATTGAGGATAACTTTGAGTTAATCTGTTCGTGTAATCTAGATTACTAGAGTTAGAGGAACTATTAATCTCATCGGTCATCACATTTACAAAGTAAGAATTTATACTTTTTGCAATATTTAGAATTATTATGTTATAAAATTTATCACTCATTCTGAATTTGAATAAAAGTTTTTTTATTAAACACTATAAACATACTAGGGGCCTCTGTTGAGTAAATAATTATAATTCAAGTTGAAACCAAATTTAAAGTTTTGAAAAGAAAAGTAATTTACGTAATAACTGATATAGACTTCTCGAGATAAAGCACAAACCGCTCATGTTTAATAAAAACTGTTGAGGTTAGTAAGTTTTGTTTTGGACACATAAATACACCTCCCTCATATACTGCACTGATTCGTTTCTGGTAAAAAATACTTTAGGCGTAGAACGGCGAAAATTAATTTAACCAGGCAAACTGAACGGCGTTAAATGACATTTAAATCTATATTTTTTAAGATGTCAAATGTCAATTGTAATTTTTTTACTTTATTGTGTGCGAATTTTCTTTGCGCCTCCTAAAATTAAATATTCTTTTTTATTAGAATTTTTGGATTTCTTAAAATAATTTTCCAAACACTTACTAATTCTGTCAATTACATTTGTACCATCAAATGTCATTTAACGCCGAGAAAGTTAAACTTGATTGAACTTTTATTTTCTTCGCCGAACAAACGCAGTAGAACGGCGTCGAACGGTTTGCCTACTTATATTTATTTTCATATGATTTAACTTTTTTTTTGACAGTTCGCAGATCTTACGCCGTACAGACTCCGTCCAGATTGCCTCGAGCTATATAGTCAGCGGCATTTAATGGATAAAAAAATTACTAAAAATAAAATATTTTTGTAATTAAAGAGGTATACATTAGGTATATGTGATGCATAAGTTCATTACGCAAGTAATAATAATAACTGATTTGTTTGTTTTTTATTTTAATAAAAACTGACCTCACATATGCATAATGTATTTGGTGAATAATAAAACCATATGATTAAAAAAAATTCAACTGTGTGCGCATTTATTGTTGTATGTATATACAAACTTATTTATATATTAAGAGTTCATCAAGGACAAGCAAGATAAAATGAAAAGGTGTCTACTGCGCAGGTCCTTAAATGCTTGTCTATTATAATTATAGAGATACTTGTTTAAATAATGCCTAAAATTTTTTGCTGTTTTTTGAATAATGGCAAATTTTATTTGAGTAATAATTTTTAGAATGAAAATTTAACTACCCTAATTATTCCTTATCAGATCACTTAAAATATAATTAATTCTAAGTGTAGACAAATTTTTCGATTTGCACACCATCAATAATGGCTGTTATGATTCTTATTATATACATTTAAGTATAAAAATGCATCAAGAAAAAATATTTAAAAATTAAATAAAAGAAAGATACGTATAATACGTATATGCATATGTCATTATTTAATTATAAAATAACCAAAGCATATTCTTAGTTTTCATAAAAATTAAAATTATAATAAATCAAAATAATAAACCCATACATTTTGTGAACAGAGGACAATATATATAGATGTACAACCTAAGTATTTATAAATTCAATGTTTCTTAAATTTAAATATGTTTAAATAAACTACTGTTATATGATTAATTATAGGGTTAACGAAAATCCAATTCAAAACAAGATTGTATAAATTCTGTATATATATATACCTACCATATATATATTAATATAATTTATGAATCAATAACTTATTAAGTATATTTATAAATTTATAAATATGATACACTTGCTTGCTTATATACTTACTTAGGTGTCAAAATAAAAATTTATAAAATAATTCCTTTTATAATCTTATCAATTTGAACGAAATGAAAAAAAAAAAAAAATTATCAAGTGCGAGAAACTTAGATCTTAAGAATATACTTAATGACAAAAATAAAATAAAATATATTGTTATTTTACTTTCAAACTTTATTCCATCTCATAAAATGTACATACATATGTACTACTACTTATTTAAATAACAACAATATTTGTACATTATTATATACATATGTACATTATATTTGAATTTTAAATAAATAACTAAAATAATATTATAACTATTATCATTATATACATAAATATACTTAATGTTTATGTACATCAAATATATATATATATATATATACATTATTTTTTAAAGACTTAAGATAAAGTTTTTTTTTTATTTTGCTAATATAAACAATTTTCTTCTATCTACAGTTGTATTTTAATTGCATATTTCACGTTTTCAATGCATGAAATTTCAATGATTTTATTTTAAATTTTCAACGAACTTATAAATTATCTGAGTATAACCATCCACTAAACGGTCTATACCATTTCCATTGCAATAATATAAGATTAATGAATTAAAAAATATTAAGAATTCGCCAATATAAATAAATGCCTTATAATAAAATACTTTAAATTGAACTAAATATATATGTACATATATGCGTCAATTATTAAAAACAAAAATGATAAAATAAACAAAATAATTATCTAAGCAATAACACAATTCCTTAATTTGACTTTAATATCATCACAATTTAATTTTTACATACATACATATATACATAAATAAAATACATTATAAACCAGTAACTATATACATACATAATCTATAAAGGAGTAAAATGTTTCTAAAATGCTTTTAAACCTACCATAAAAATTCAAAATTATATTTCTTGATGACGCTTGTTATCAGTTATTTTTAAATGATTTTCATTTGCCATATCTTTTTCGCTATCATCTTTACCCTGTTTTAATTCATTTATCAAATTAATATTTCTATTTGAATTTAAAACTTCGAGTTCTTTGTCCGATAGCTTTACGTTTGATGATGGATTATTCCAGCTTTGTAAAGTTGATTCACAGAATAAATCATAAAGTATACCAGATCCTATTAACATAGCACTTGTTATTAAGAAAACATATTTCCAACTAGTGACTGTTTGCTATTAAAAATTAAATTAAATTTGAATATTAAGTAAAAATGCACACTTAAGTTGTATATGCAACTTACATTTCCTAAAGTTAACATTCCAACAACAATTGGTGATATAAATCCAGGTAGTACTGTTATCATTCCACTAAGTCCAAGAACGATTCCAGCATAATTTGGTGAAATATCAACAATACTTGCTAAAGGTCCCGTTGAAACAGCACCATGTGCCATTGTGGCCAAACTTAAAAATATAATTGATGCTGTTGAACTATCACCAGAGTACGCAAGAGCTAATACAAAGAATCCTTTTACAATGCAACCTTTTTTTTTTTAAATAAAATTTTTAAAAAAAAATTAATCTTTACTAAGTTTCTAATTTTTTTTTTAAAATTAACTCACAAACAGTTGTAGCCAATTTCCTAACATTTGTTCTACTCATTTTTTCCGATTTTAATAAATAATCGCCAAAAACTGAAAAGAAATATGCAAATATCATTCGTAGCAGATGTGGTAATCCAGATAATAATCCTGTCATTCGAATATTCCAATTATGAATTACTTTAAAATATGTTGGTGCTTGGGTCATTAATGTAAATAATCCCCAAATACCACCCCATTGAGCAATTACATTCATCCATACAGATTTCGATAGTAAAATATGTTTCCATGGTGTTGGATGTTGATTTGATGATACCATAACTGTTGATCCCAATGCTTTTTCAATGAAATTTTTTTCATATTCACTAATTCTTGGATGACAGTTCGGTGTATTATATACAAAATATGACCATGCTAAATACCATATTGTTCCTGTGATTCCACATAAATGAAAAACTAATTCCCATGTTGTCCAAGACATTACAAATCCAAATAAGGGATAAAATACTGCAATACCAACAGAACTGCCCAAATATGCTGTTACAAATTTACTTCTTTCATTTGGTGGAATCCATTGTGCTGTTAAATGATGCATAGCTGGCCATGCTAAACCCTATTTCATTTTTAAAAATAAATATCAAACCAATTAATAAATAATAAAAACAAAAACCGTCAAGTCAATAATAGAGTACGTTAGTTACGTACAATCAAAATAAAGAATTAAAAATATATACATATGTACTTACACAAATTAGACCTTGAACTATTCTTGCAGCTATCAATAATCGAAAATCAATGTATGCAAAAAGTGGAAGTATAAAACACATCCAGGTGCCAACAGCATTTGATAATCCAAATACCAATTTTGTACCATATTTTTTTGCTAAGATTCCTCCAGGAATTTGTGTTACCCAATGTAACCAAAAAAATGATCCCAGTAACAATCCTTGCTGGTATTCATCAATATGCATACCATCTTTTGAATATTGAATCTGAAAAAAAGGATTGGATATATACATATGTATGTATGTACATGTAATCAAAAATAAAATTTATAATTTCAGTGAACAGTGGTTATTCACATTTGAAATACGGTCTTGCTTAAATCTGCAATCGTTATGTCATATATTTATCCGTTACTGTTTTTTTTTTTTTTTTTTTTTTATTAAAAGCAAAAATGTTTTAATAACATTTTGAAAAAAATTTCTTTTTCAATAAAAAATTATGGAACATAATAAACTCTACGACTTATTTACCAAATTTAAGGCAAACTTCTTTTTGGTTTGTTTTTCTTATTTTATTGTAATTTTCTTATACTGTGAAAAACTTTTATAGCAGACGAACGTGAATTTATTGAAACAATTTTATAAACTTGTATTTTGTATATGAAATGCATAAAAAGCTCTTCCACGAAACCAAATAATAAAAATAAATATAAGTCCAATTTTAATAAGTAAATTAAATTAAATTTTTAATTATTTTAAATTTAATGGTAATAAATACACAGCTTTTTATTTTCGGAAATAATAAATAGAAATGTTAGAGTTTAGTATATTTAGTTGAAATTTTTATGTTCTAGACTATTTTCTATTTTATTTTGCTACTAAAATGGTTAAACAAATTATTTTTAGGAACTGTCGGTCGTATCGTTTTTACATTATTTTCAATAACCATTTTATAAATTTGTATCCAAACGAATTGCAGGGATAATTTGTTTCGTTAGTCTAGTCCTGATTAGCTACTTGGAAATTTTAAATAAACTGATTTTTTGTATTTAACACGAATAACAAACATAATTGAAACATATTTAATCTTACACCAAGTTTATCCAATAGCATCGATTCAATTGATACTTTGTGAACTGCTTTATCTGTCAAATCTCCTAAAGTTTCATCGTTTAGACTATCATTTAAGGATTCTATTTGATAATGATGGTTATTTTTAAATTGTTCATCAATTATTTCGTCCGTATATGATGAGTTATTACTAATATCAAATGTTGATCTATTACTATTTTGAATTTGGGTTGATACCAATTCTGTCCCATGCACATTTTTACTTTTTACCATTTCAACAATCGCAATATTTAAATTTATTCGAATCATATAATTGACTGCGAATCCAAAAAATGTTAAGTACCATAATACAGTTCGAGCTTCCACTATACATATAAAGTAAATATTTTTAGCAAAATTTTATACAACTATACTTTTATAATAGTATTACAACTACAACATGAAATGTAATAAATGAAAATAAATAATGTAATATAATTTTAAAATTGAAATAAAATTAAAAAAAAAATAAAATTATTACACACCGCCAGGCATTTTATTTATCTATATATAATAATATTATTTTTCTAAATTATGAAACTATTTTTTTTTTTTAATTTAGGCAAAAATATAATAATTAAAAATTTTAAACTAAATATTTTTATATCATATGGAGACCAGAAACTATGAACATAATTTTTAAGATTTTCTCATACGATACTTTTTATTTTTAAATAATTTAGCATCTGTACATTTCTTTAAGAGTTCTTTTGTATTTTAATAAAATAAATTAATATTTTTTTATTTGCAGTTCGTTTATTGACTGTTTTAAATATTTTAGCTTTTCTTTTTTACTTTCAATTATTTAATATAAATTATTGTTAAAGCTTGCATTTATTTGATCCCGCTAGACACAACGTTACACAGTAGCGAGTTCTTTTTGAACTAGAAAGTTGAATGATGAGCTAAAAAGTAGATAACATGCAATAATGTAAGAGCGTGAAAATAAATATTTCTTATCAAAAATGATAAAAAATGAATAAAAAGAGTTCTCTGATTTTGCTTATAAAATATAAAAGCTCCTATGGGAAACAATTAAAATATATGTGTGTGTATCACATTTATCTTACATTCATTTGTCTTAATCGACTTTCAATCTTTCCGATTAGATAAGATTCCAATTTTTTCATTCGACCAATTCACAAGATAATTTTAATGGATTATTATTTTTGCTTCTTTACTTTTGTTTCTTCAAATTACGTGGCTTAGGTTATATACATACATATACATATATACATATAATACTAAATTTAAATTTTTATATTTAAATTGTTCGCGTAGGCTGTTATTCTTTGAAAAATAAATACTCTTGACGAGAACGGATTAAAAAAAAATATAGAACGCTAATTAGATAATAAGTTAGAATCTAAACACGAAAAAACGGGTTATTCAAATATTTATCATTATACATTTATCTCTATCTCTCTTATTTCGGTACTTAACTTAAATCGCTTATTTTTGGTTTAGGTACATATAAATAGTTTTATTTTTGAAATAAATTTTATACAATAAAATATTCATGGTACAACAAATGGTATTTTTTTATTTTAATTTTGTAGATTGTGTGAATTTAGTATAAATGAAAATTAAGTTGATACACACGCGTACATATTATGTACTTGTATAATTATAGTAATATCAAAAATGATTAGGAAGTAATTATAATTTCTGGTGATATATTTTTCAAGACAAGACAAAAATAAGTTTATAAAACATTTTTTATCGTTTAAATTTTGAATTATTGTAAATAATTCTATAATAAAAAAACAGGGTGCTTTATAGCTTAAAGTATATGCCAAAGGAAATAAAATTTGATTATTTTTTTCGTATATGTATATAAAATAAAATTAATTAACTGGAAATCATAATAAGAAAGAACAATAAGAAAATATTTTTTTTTTTAAAATAATTTTGTTAAATGTATATTAAAATTAAAAGAAATAAAAAATTAATCTATAAAACAATAGATTTTTTATACACAAATATATTAATTTGAAGTTGAAATAACACAAAAACAAGTACATTTAAAAATTTATTCCTAAATACAAAGTAAAAATCTTATGTTTAAAATATCATGTTTTTAAAAAGAGACATTTCCGTTTTCTTGATTAATGCTAGAATTGTTAGAGGAATGGGTTTGTTGATGTTGTTGCATACGATTCGAATTTTGCTGCATATTGTTTAATGAATTAATGTTATTTGAGGAAGTTTCTTGATTATTTTTTTGAAATTTATCATAGCCTATTTTCTCATGCCATTTTCGAAATACATTCAAAATATCGGTTTTTATATCAAATTTATGCTCTTCTGGTATAGCTTTCAAAGTGTTTACAAATGATAATAAAAAAAGTTTATCTGGATCTGGTAAATCATATTTTTGGCGTTGAGCTTTACTTGCAGCAGCTATTGATTCTAATAGTGTAGATAAAACTTTATCGTCCATACCGAATGAGTTTGTAGCTCTACTTGAACTACAAACTACTTTTCTAGTAAATGTTTCATCTTCAGGCGGTGGTGGAGGAGGTAAAATAAATTTTATTTTTCTAGGTTGAATTGGTTCTATAATTGGTTCTTCTAAAGCATCTTTATTAAAATTTTCAACTTTGCTTTTAACACATTTATTTGCCAACTCAGCCAGACTAATATTATCTTCATTAGTTTGTTCTAAACCACAATTTGATTCCTTTCCTTCACCACCTTCTTCAAAATAATCTGATCCTGCACCCACAATTTCTATTATTTCATGATCTTCTCTGTTTAGTACAACAGGACATGGTGATCCTGGACGGGTTCTTTTTATTTCTAACAATTTCTTTTTAGTTGTACAACGCATATCTCTCCATATCTAAAAAAAAAAATTATACTATTTGCATTTTGAACATATTATAAAGTTTTTAAAACCTTTTTCCATTGTATTAATGTTTTTCTTGGCGGCCCAATTTTGTTTAACATATTTTGACATTTCTCCCAGTGCTCTTCCTTCTCCTTTTTATCATCTAATCCAATAGCTTCACGCATTAACTGAAGCATCATTCGCTTTTGTTGTCTAGTTACTCTGTGATCCTTTTAAATGTAAATTTAAAAAAATAATATTAAAACAAGATTAGATTTGATGTTTAATAAATATTAATATATGTACATAAGTTCAAATTTGTAAATTTAAAGGCAAAAATTATAATTTTGTATATTTGGGTATATTTTCATTAATATATACATATATATCTCAATTTTCGTAAATTTTTTTTTGGACGTACCATTTGAAAGCAAAGTTATGTATGAAAATATAGAATTGCTTTCTATAATAACAATATTTCATTAAATAGAATTAACTATTCAAAAACAAAAAACAACTTTGCGTTTACAATTTACACAATAATATATTTACATTAATTTTAATATTTATCTTTTATTCAGATTTGTATGTACACATTTGTGTAATCAATCAGAATTCTGACATCTTGGCGAGAGTTGCCATCTTGCTAATATTATAGAAAAAGTGTTAATTTTTTTTTATATTTCTCAAAATGTTTCGATACTGTTTTTTGTTAAATTTAAAGATAATTCCTAAGTTTTTCAAATATTACCTAAAATAATAAATTTTAATACAACATTTTTAAAATTATTTTTTGTCATTTTTAAAAATATTTTGTAATTTTATCCTTTTTATCGTTATTCATAAAAAATTGCGACGGTAACATTTTGCATAACCTTGCCATGTCTCACTTTAATTAGTGCACATCCAACATGGTAACTATCCACACTAGCAATATATATTTTCTTTATTAGTAAATGACTAGAAAAGAATTCTTAAAAGTTTTGTTGAAAATTTTTTATATCCCCCAATTAAAATTTGGTTTGTTTATCAAAGGGTTGCTTATGATGTAAACGCATGCTTATGATGTATTCTTGAAATGTAGTGTAGAAGAGCACATTAATAGAATTCTATTAATTATCTTGTTAAAATTGACAATTTATTCAAATTTCTAAAGGCACCCATATACTACACATGCATGCATGTTAATTATTGTCAAATATTTTCGGGTAGCATATATATTTATCTTTATGTAAAATTATTTTAATTCGTCAAATCTACCGAATCTTTATTATTAATTCGTTTCTCGAAAAAATATTCTTTAAATGCAACATTTTTACAACTGTCTTCAAATTGAAAACACAGAATTCTACATACGCTCTTTTCATTTCACAAGCCAACAAAAAAAATTTTACAATTTTTTTCATGTTTGCACGACACGACTTTTTTATTTAATTTGGTTTTTATTTATAAAAATCTCTCCATCATATGAAGATGAAAAAGTATAAAAAAGCAGCGATTTATTGAAATTTATCCCAGAAATTATTGCTGCATTTGCATACGGCTTTTAGATTTTATTTAGGTTTCTTGTCACTTGGCTTTCTTTGTATTTAAAAAAAAAAATTGACATTGATATTTTTTTGTTTTATTTTTAATTTTTCTATTATGTGTTTTGTGTGTCTGATTGGCAGAATGGCAGGTTAAAAATGCATAACCGTCGAAGATGTTGTATTTAAATGCCGAATTTGTTAGAAACGGAAAACGATTTTGTTTCAGTTCTTTTAACATAATAATTCAAGCAACTTTTGGAGAAACGAATTCACCATTAAATTGAAAATTCACCTTCAACTCGAAAATTTAATTACTATATTTATTTTTGCATTTTTTCAAATAATCAATTATATAAAATTATTTAATTTTAATATTTCGCGTTTCACTTTTGCATCTATAAATAATACATAAAAAAAACGCAAAAATATCAACTTTTTTTTTTTACAGTATGTTTTAGGTTTATTAAATTATTCTTAAAACTAAAAATGTTTTTGGGTTAATCTTTTTTAGCAGTGTCTGTACAAAAAAATTTTAAATTTTAAACGACATTACTTGCGTTAGCCACAAATTTTCAACAGGTAATTCTTTCCATAGTGAATTGCTAAAATCCAAAAACAACACCTAATTCTTAACTACACAGAAAGTTAAAAGGAACACTCCAAACATATCATCAAGATCACCGATGTTACTTTTAATAGGGAACATTTCCGTTTTCTTGATGTAAAGTGGAATGATTAGAAGAATGGGTTTGATGGTGTTGATTCGAGTGAACATTGTGTAATGAATTTAAATTATCGGATGAAGTTCCTTGTTCATTTCTTTGAGGTTGGTCATAACCCAATTTTTCATGCCACTTTCTAAATACATTTATTATGTCAGCTTTAATATCAAATTTATATTCATCTGGAACAGCTTTTAGAGAATTTACAAACGATAATAAAAATAATTTATCCGGATCTGGTAAATCACGTTTTTGTCGTTGAGATTTACTAGCAGAAGCAATTGATTCTAATAAAGTTGAAAGAACTTTATCATCCATACCAAATGAATTTGTAGCTCTACTTGAACTATAAACTACTTTTCTAGTTTCATCTTCAGGTGGTGGAGGAGGTGGTAAAACTATTTTAATTTTTTTAGGTTGATTAGAATCTATTGTTGGCTCTTCTAAAGGTTCTTTATTTCGTCTAGTATTCATTTGACCAGATTCGTTAGCAAGTTCAGTCAAACAGTTTTCGTCGCTAGGTTGTGCATATTCGAAACACATCAATTCTCTTCCTTCGCCACCTTCCTCGAAATAGTCAGAACCAGCTCCTACAATATCAATAATCTCATGATCTTCTCTACTTAACTCAATTGGACAAGGTGAACCAGGACGAGTTCTTTTGATTTCTAACAGCTTTTTTTTAGTCGCACATCTCATATCTTTCCATATCTGAATATAAAATCAACTTTAATATACATATTCTATTCAGCACTTGTCTAACAAATTCAATACCTTTTTCCATTGTATCAAAGATTTTCTAGCAGGTCCCATTTTATTCAGCACATCTTGACACTTTTGCCAATGTTCTTCTTTTTCTTTTCTATCTTCTATTCCTCTAGACTCTCGCATTAGGTCTAGCAACCTTTTCTTCTGTTCCTTTGTGACTCTTTGATCCTGTATCAGAAATATACAAATATGTAAATTGCATACACAAAAATATATATTTTTTATTTTCAAAACTAAACCTCTTTCCTTAAGCTCAACATCTTTAAATAAGAAGGCAATTTACAATAAAATTAACAAACATTAATATTATTATTGTAAAATAATTTTATTTCAATTTATTTCCAACTCAGCCTGCAATGTAAAACTTAAATAATAAACAAATAAAGATTAATAAAACGGATAAACATAAAACATAAAACTATGCCTATACCTATACTAAAAATTGAATACTTCTGAATTTGACACATTTAATGTTATACATCTTTTTGAAATTTTTGACATTTAACTAGGTCTTTTCGTTTGTTGGGTTATCACAAAATAATGGTCAATTTCAGTTAATATATAAAAAGATATTTGAATTATTCATTCGTTAATAATATTTATAATTAAATTATTGAAAATTTTAATGTTTTTAGCATACTTTAATAACATTTAAATAAAAATACAATAAAAAATTTAATATATACCACGTTTATATTGCAGATTGAGAGACCGAAAGATTAAATTATTAAAAATAGAACATGATAATGCCTAACACTAAATTTTTTACGTCAATAAAATCGTGAAGGTAAATGGTGCAATAATAGTTCAATTTATTATGTTGAAATTGAAACATAAACTAGATATTATTAGATAAATATCTAAAATGATATTTTATTTTATTAATATTTAAATATACGGCAACACAAGTCGAAATTACAAATGCTACAATTTGACTTTTTAATCTGTATGTCATATAATGCATATGAAGTCTTGAAAGAAGCTGTCAAAATGTAAGATACAAGGAATAACAACATAAAGTAAATTCAAGTTAATAAATATAAGAACAATATTAAAAGTTTAATTGGAACATAACTCTTTTGAATAAACAAGATGGTAAATGTAATTGGCTGTAAATCTAATTAAAACAAGATTATTAAAATTTTTTTCTTTTAGAAAACGAAATTGGAGGATAGACCAACAAAAACCCAACGTCGGCTTCTTATTCAACACATGAAAGATACTAGACATATTGAAGGAAAAGGCAAAGATAGAAAATATCAATGGCAAAAAGTTACTTTGGAATTGAATGCAATAGGACCACCGAAAAATGTAGCCCAATGGAAAAAGGTAGATATAAATTTTTGTTATAAATTTTTTCTTATAAAGTACATTTTAGCAATGGCAAAATATGCGCTTGTCAACACGAAAAAAATTACAAGAAATCAGTAGACGCCATCCAGGTTCCCCTATACCAGAATTAAACGATGAAGATAATGAAATAATGGAAATTGAAGCAAGCCAGGCGGACAGTCATTATAGCGCGTTTCCACAAGCAGTGACTAATGATATTCCACTGGTAACGAACTTTAAACAGGAAAGTATGACAAATTACAATAATTATAACATGGATTACCCACAACAACAACTTCAGCAATATCAACCCTCAACTTCTCAAACAAATCCTACTACAGAGATAGAACAAAATTCTTTACCCGATGAACCTGGTGCAACTAAGGTTCGTAGAAAATATAAGAAACGGATAAAAAAAGAAAGTTTTACAAATGATGATAACTCTATTCCACAAAATTACATTCAACCTAAAACCAAATTATCTATGGAAATTAAATCTCGAACTTACAAAGGAATGTGTGAAATAGCAAAACATGGTAAAAAAAAGAAAAAACACATGGACTCGGATGAGTTGTTTCTAATGTCTTTTGTAGGAGAATTGAAAAAAATTCCAGAATACAAAAAATTAGAAGTGAAAAGTGACATAATAGCAATTTTTAAAAAATGGACCACAAAAACACAAGAAACGCAAGTGTCCATTGAAAATCTAGAAGAAAATAAAATAGCACAAGAAATTCAATCGGAAACTCAACAACAACAGAGTCGGGAAAAATTATTTGAATTGGAAAAAACTTTTAATCAACGTCCTGTGTCACAACTGTCCCAAAATAGTAATAGTCTGGGTGGACCTTCATCACCTTTAAACCTACAACAAACAAATCAAACACAAAATAATTCAAATCATCATTTTAATGTTCAACACAATTCTCTTTTACATTCTGTGCAACAACTTATTCCTCTTCCTCAACAACAAAATTTACAACTGCAACAGCATCAGCAACCAATAATAAATCAACACCACAATGTAAGCTCCCTTCCCACCCAACATTTTCCCATTTATCAAAGATATGGTAATCTTTAATAAAATTTTAATTTAGAATAATTCGCATTAGTTATGTAAAGTTTTATCTACTTTAAGATAAGTAAGTTAATTAAAATATATCATTTTTTAATTTAGAGAAAATAAAAAACATAATAATTTTTAATTTCAGTTGTACTTTTTATTAAAAAATTTTTAATATATAGAGAGCAAATACAAAAATACATTAATAACATACAAGCTGCTATAAGATTTTATTTTTTGGATTTGTTCACAGTTCTTGAGACCGCAGATACTCCCTCCTCAAATCGCGTTCTAAACAATACATTTGCATTGTTAAACATTCCATCTTTAAGTGATACAACAATAAATTGAGAATCTCTAAAATATGTTTTAAACATGTTTCCAATATTTTGTGTATGAGACATGTCTAAGGCAGCATCGACTTCATCTAAAATATAAAGAGGAGCAGGAGAAAATTTTAACATAGCTAATGTTAGTGACAGAGCAACAAGTGATCTTTGTCCACCGCTGAGTTCTCCAAGAGATTCCTTCCACACATTATTAAAACCAACTTTAATTTCTAAACCGATTATTGTATTATTATTAAGAGTCGCTCTTAATTCAGCTTGTGCTCCTGGTAATAAGGTGCTAAATATACCACTAAAATTACTATTGACTTCTTTCCAAGCTTTTTCAATTTTTTCTTTTTTCTTCTCATCCATTCGATAAATAATATTTTTTATTTTTTCTTTATCTTGTTCAACGATTTTTTTTCTTCTCATTGTTTCTTTATATTGTTCTTCTTCTCGCTGTAATGAAATAATAGCTTTCAAATTTATATTTCTTTCCATTTTCTCCCTCAGTTCTTTAGATTTTTGAAGTTTTCGGCCTGCTTCAATCGGATCTTCTCTGGTATAATCATATCGAGTATTTTTTACCCCAAAGAAATTTCGATCTTCGACAATCCAACCATATTTTTTTTCCAAATCAGAAATTTTATTAAATCCATCTTTGTTATCATTTTTAACTTTAGTCATTTCGTTTTCTTTCTTTTTTATTTCAAGCTCAAATTCTTGGTTCTGTTTTATCATTTTTTCTTTTTTTGACAAATTTTGCCGTAATTCTCTGTTTTGTGAATTAATTTTGTCTTTTTGAGCTTTAATTTGAGTTTTCAATTCCGAAACTTCGTTTTCAACACCCTTTGAAGTACTCTTGAGCGTAAAAATGTCTTCTTCTAATTTTTTCAAGTTCTCTTGCAACTTTTCTAAAGTTTTTTCTGAGTTTGTTTTACTTTTTTTGATTTCTTCTATTTCTAGTTTTAATGTTTCGTATTCTTCTTCGTGTTTTTTCCATTTTGCTCGACTTTCTTCACATTTTTTTTTTGCAGCTTTTAAGGCATCTGAAGCAATCTTCAACTCTCTTTCTCTAAATCCTTTAGCGTCTTTTAATTTTGCTTCAACATCTTTTGCTTTAGTTATTTGAGCTTTTAATATATCTTGGGCATCAGAAAGCGTTGCTTCCAGAGTAACTAAAAATAATACTTATTATTCCAAATTTTTTGCCAATATTTTTTCTATAGAATTTACCTAATTTTTTAGTTAATTCATCAATTTCTTCTTGATGTTGCTGAAAAGACGTTTGCGCTATTCTCTCTTTACAAGCACTTAACTCATGTTGACGAAGTTCAAAAGTTCTTTTTAAGGAATTATAAGTTTTTGCCAAATTTTGAATTTGTCTATAATTGAAAAATATATTAATTCAAGTTTGAAAAGAGAACACTTTTTACTTACGCCACTTCATGTTGTGTTCTTTTAATTTCTTGTTCTTTAACTGTTAACTTTTCCTCAATAAGACGAATTTCTTCTATTTCTTGAATTAAATTCGGACCTTTGGGACGAGAACCACCAGACAATGTACCTTCCGGATCGCAGACATCTCCTTCCAGTGTCACAGTTCTGCACATTATATTTTTATGGTATGTAACCTAATAAAAATTATAATTATTATTTAATGAATAATCATAATTGAATTATTAATTACATATATAAAACTGTAAAGGCTACGAAAACAGTTTTTGAATTAATTAACTACATATGCATGTACATATACACAATTTACTTATATTTTTTCATCTTGAAAAATATTTGAAAAAAATTCCATAGTTTTATTGGCTATGGAATATTTGCAAATATTTTTTTAGTGGTTCAATTAGAATAATATTAAAGTTGTGTTAATTTAATTGTTTAATAATTAACGTTGAACCATTCATCTATGTCAATAGAAGAGCCAATACCCAAATAGAGTAACACATAACTTATAAGTAAACCATTAATTTTTTCTTCGAAATTTTGAATAACTTTGAACTAGAATGAGTTTCATTTTCACAATGTAGAAATAAATTTTTGTGTACAAGAAAACTGTCATTTGTGTGTAACATGACAGTTCTCAATTCGTCCATATCATCGAAATTCGAAAAAAAACACCCAAAAGTATTTATAGTTTTTTTTTTATTCAAGAATAAACAGCTTGATTTCTAGATTTAGATTAATTATAAATTAAAAACGTTTTTAATTTATTTTACATAGCCGTACATAAATTATATAT
Source organism: Argyra leucocephala (assembly GCA_963942445.1). Classification (NCBI taxonomy): domain Eukaryota; kingdom Metazoa; phylum Arthropoda; class Insecta; order Diptera; family Dolichopodidae; genus Argyra; species Argyra leucocephala. The sequence goes on from OZ012681.1 coordinate 1,940,133, forward strand.
TTTAAATAAAAGTAATGTGTGAAGCGCAGGAAATCTTAAAAAAATTAATAGAGGTAGATAATATAATTTCTTTTTTTTTTAAATTGACTTTTTATAATTTCAAATTTAGGTAGTGGAATTATGCGAAACAAAGTATTCTGGTAAAAAGGAGCTTGCAACTGAAAACGACATACTTGTATTAAATTTATGTAACTTATGGGAAGATGCTTTAAATTGTGGTTTACGTACAAATAAAACAATCAATGACTTTACAGAGTTATTTAAAAATGTACAGAATATGGTTTCAGGAAATGGGATTGCTTCTTTTTCATTTTGGGATTTCTGTAAGAATCATTTGACATACCATGAAAGGGAACGATTTGAAAATCTTAAAAACGTATTATTTATAAAATATATATGTATATAAAAAAAAAACACAATTGTACTACTAAAATATTTTTAGATTGTTACAAAAGATGGACGAATGCGAGCCTTAATTCGCTCCTCCTTAAATGAACATGCATTACAACGTTATATACGCATTTGGTTAAGTGATCCATGTCTTGAAGATATATATGAATCAAATGCTTTAATGGTCAATCCTGAAATAACTAATTTGCTGCCCATTTTAGCAAATAGCTTAAACACAATTTTATTTGCAATTAATATTGATTGTTCAAGTTTAAATATTGGTAAACATAAGATATTAGAAGAACCAATTATATATGCACCAACACCTACTAGTTCATCTAAAAAAGCGCTAGCTATTGAAAGAAATATTATCTCATTTGAAAATGATGACGTTCAAGATGCTGTTAAAATTTTGGACAAAATAAATACAAAGGAAATAAAACAAAGTGAAGAGATTACTTCACATAGTAAGGACTATTTCAATGAATATAATAATCAAAGTACCTCAAAAAACTCTAATGAAATAAATTTTAAAGAAAGTAAAAATAATCCAAGTTTTGAAGCTAATAAAAATAGTAACACTGTTGAAATTAAAGAATATTTACATAGTTTAGGGCACAAAAACTTTTATGATAATGATTCAAGCGATAAGGAATATTTAGAAAGCGATACTTCTTCAAATTTGAGTAAAAGTGTTAGCTATTCAGCAACCAATCTTTCAAATAGTTACACTCCATCATTAGTGTCAGAACCGCATGTAAATGAACTTGAAAAAATAAAAACTTTAGAGCAACAATTAAAAATGATGACAGAACGTTGTTCGTTATTGGAAAGTCGAGTTGCTGAATTGAGTTTGTAAGTTAACCATAATTTGGAAATATAAAATTTAAATTTTTTACATGGTTTTAGAGAAAATCACCGATTACAGAAGCTGAAAAACTATATTGATAATGATTTTGGTAATTATAATGTAACTATTCCAAAAGTAAATCTGGTGAAAGACAAAAGTTCTAAGCATTATATTTACGAAATTCACATAACCTCAAGAGAACAAGAGTCCTGGATTATTTCAAGGCGATACAGTGATTTTTATAAACTTTATCAGCATATGCTTAAAAAACATAATAATCTTGTTAAAGCCATCGACTTTCCCCCTAAAAAGAAATTGGGCAATATGGTAAGTATAATGAATTGTTAATTAACTTTTGCAAACATTTTTCTAAATTTTTAGAATGCATCCTTTGTGGAAGAAAGAAGACAACGATTACAAATATATCTGCGAAGTCTATTAAAAATACTACCAGAAATTTTATTTTGCACTTCGAGAGAAGAACTCGAAGGAGTACTTCCGTTCTTTAATTAATATTAATATAACAATTTTTAAATTATATTCACATTTCTTTAAATATTAAATATATTATTTTATTTTGAGTGATAAATTTTCGAGAACAATTTTAAAAATAGTATTAGATTAAAATTATATCATCAATCATGTGTTGGATTGATGTAAAAATTATTTACGAATATACTAAATTTATTATTTTTTTTTTACCCTTTTTAAAAAGGCTATCCTAACGAAACTCTCGAGTGCTTACTTGGGGTCTGATAAAGTGACTCAAAGAAAAAAACATCATACATAAAAAGTGTTTTTAATTATATACATTTATAATGTAAAAACTACATAAAAAATATTTATTTTTGTTTTAGAAAAGAAAATAAATAAAAACTGTTTTACTTTTAACAAAAATATTATTAATCTATAATAATTGAATTCTTAAAAATATTTAAAACATTTTCTAAAAAATATTTGTATATTTTTTTCAATATCACTATGTCATATCTTTTGAACTTTCAATTAATATCCCCAAACCCAACGGCCGAACTTGGTGGTAACCAAAATGTCATCACCAAGTTTTGTCAATCTAAAAATTGTGTACATTTGACTTCAAAATTGTGATGACAATTCGTCGACAAAATTTGTTGCCAACGCTTTTTCCTACAAAATGTAGAAAAATATTTGTATGATAATTTTTTGTCAATATATTTGTCAGAATATGGAGCAGTTGTGCACTTATTTTGTCGTCAAAATTATAATTGTAACCTACAAAACACTGAAAATCAAAATACTAACCATAAATTGATGACAAAATTACCCACAAAATGACAAATGGAAATGGTTGTCAAAATAACACACAAATTGATGACAAAAAATCACAACACTAGACCGAAATCGAGCTAAGCTAAATTTTCAATCAAAACAAAACCGAAATAACTAGAAAAATAGCTCTCTTCACGAGATAAAAATGAAACTTTAGTCAGAGATTAAGTCAATTAACCTTAAGTTATATGAAAACTTATTATAAAGTCTAAAAAGAAATAAGCAATCAACTAATTGTCAAATATAATAATGCTAAAATTTCACATAAATAAAACTAAATAGAATTAAAAGGTGTAAAAAAAAAGATAGAAACGCTTTTATACATATTTTTTTTAACTCTTCTATTGTATTTCTATTTTTTGATCGTGTAGACGGCCGAAGAAAAAAATTTTCTTTAAATGGTGGACAAACGCTCCCTAACAAATTCTTATTAAATTTTTTGACACTTAAATTGTCATGTTGCTTGTTTCTCCGGCTTACAGTTTTACAAGTCAAATTGAGTGAAGCTAGTTTTCCGCAATTTTCCCACAATTGAGTAAATGTAGAATAAATTTAGTGCTTTTCTATTTTTAAGCAAATTCATCTAATAAGAAAAATATAAAGATATATCTAATTTGATGTCATGATGGATTTTGGAGAAATTTTAGAACCTTCTTCAAGAGCCTTTTGGGATGATTTTGATTATGAACAAGAACAAAATGCAGAGGCCAATGACAAACATTGTGCAAAGTGTGTACATACATTTTCGTAACTTTTGTTTTGCAAATCATGTTTTTATAAAAATAAATAATATTTTCAGTATTAATTGGAATTGGTATACGCAAGATAAAAAAGAACCAAATTATTCAAAAATAACTTCATTTTATGTTATTGAGGGTACCGGAATTCAAGATTTTATAGATTCAACTGTAATAAAAAAACAGTCACCGGTTGGAGGATTAAAGAACAAAAATATATTAATGTATTACTCATTGGAAAATCACCATATTATTTTAATTTCTTTTGAAAATGATTTAAATATTAGCGCGGTAGTATCTCAATATTTTGAAAAGTTCCTAAATAAATCTGAAAATGTATACACGTTTTCTTTTCAATCAAAAATACAATACAAAGGTGAAAATACCAGAGATGTTGAGAATAGCTTAGTTTTTTTTCGTGGCATAAATTCTAAAATAGATTACATCGAAGAAATGCAAGCTCCTAATTTTATAACTGGATTGGCTGCTGGAGGTATTTAACTTTGAAAATTATTTGAAAAATCAATAAAATAATTTACTTTTATTTCAGTTGCCAATATAAGATTTCTTAACCAATTACCCTACACTTGTTATATAGTCTACACTGATCCACTGAATGACATCGATGCATTTGCTGCTAAACCTATACTCAAACTATTTAAAAATATTAAAATTCCTTGTGAAAATAAATACATTTCTAAATTTAAAGATCCGTCACTATTATACATGTAAATGATGAATAAATTTTTTTAAAACTATTAGTAAACTTAGTGCTTACCTTTTTTGCAATATTCATATCTTTACAAATTAAAGTACTGCCAAACACATATTTCATAACTGGATCATATCGATTATCATATTCAATTAAATTCAGTGCTGATTCCACATTCTCTTTTCCTACAAGATTTTGGGCGAATTTCACAGTTGCAGGATCTACTGCATATGAGGTGATTTTGTTGATTGGAATGAATACTACCCTGTGTTGAAGCTGACCTTTTTGTAAAATCTTCTTACTTGTTACGTCGTCATCTGTTACGAAATTTCTTAGCTACATATAAAATTGAAATTGTTTCACCTTTAGCCGCTATATAGAAAAATTATAAAAAAAATAAAATACCATTCCGCCTGCAGTGATTTGCAATGCTAAATTGTTAGTACTATCTTTAACTCTAAAAAGTTTTCCAACCATTCCCCGAACTTTATTCCTATCAAAATTCGGTTCAGGATCACGATATTGTAGTTCATACTGATAAGCGTTTTTTCTATCTAATTGTTGTTTCAAACTTCTGATTTCTTGCGTTAAAATATTTCGACGCTCTTCATAATTTTCTAAACTACCCTCTTCATAATTAATTTTTGACATTTCCACCTAATAATTAAAGAAAAATTAGTTCAAATTTTTTTAGCGAACTTATTAAAACATCTAACATTCATTCTTTTTATGTCATTATCAATTTGATCGTATAACTTCTTATCCTTTAAATAAGCTGCATCGTTAGTTTGAGTATCGTTTTGTTTTTGCTTCAGAACCTGTTTGGTGTGCTTTAATTCTATTTCTGAAGTTTTAATTAAAGTTTGATGCTTGCTAACTTCCTTTTTAGCGTCTATAAAATATTAAAATAGAAAACAGTTGTATGAACGATTTAAATTTTTAATTTACGTATTAGTTGATCCTGCAAAGAACTTGCTTCTCCTTCCTCATTAGTAGATAGACCTTGGGTAATTGCCTCAAATTTTTTTTGTGATTCTTCATACAATTTTGAATCTTTTTCATCATCATTTTTTAAATTTTGAAAAAGATCTTGAACCTTTTCCATTTTATTTTCAGTTTTTATTAATGCTTCACAATCATCTTTAATGCTTTTCATTAATGCTTTAATTTTTTTATTTTCTTGGTCAATACTGCCTTGTAAAGCTTTCATTTCACCATTTGACTTCGCTTCTTCGGAAGATTTTACAGCGAGTCGTTCCTCTAGTGTTGACAGTTCTCCTCCACTTTCATTATCAATTTTATGTTGAATTTCTTCAGCTTTTTTGTCACAATTTTGAATTTCTATTTCATTTTCTGTTATTTTCGTTTTACAACTGTCAACATGATTTCCTATTTTCTGAATATTTTTCTCTGTTTCTTCTAGAGCTTCTTTACATTTCAAATACTTAAATGAAACGTGAATTCTAGTTAAATATTCTATATCCCGCGTAATTTTTTGGAATTCTTGATATGCGGCAGTTTCTGTTCTTAACTTCTCTAACCGTGGCTCAACTTCTTCTTTTAATAAGGTATCAGTTTCCCTTACTTTAACATCTTTTTTTTCAATCAATTTTGTTGTTTCTACCTTTTTACTTTCATACATGCTAGTTCCAGCAGCTTCTTCAATCATTGAAAGAATCTAAAATTAATTGTTAACGATTTTATTACTAAATTATATCTTTAAAAGTATACCTCTGGTGGCTTCATATTTAATACTTTAGTAATACGTCCTTGCATAATCAAAAAACTTGGATTGTTAACATTTAACTGAACAGAACAAAAGAGATCTGCAACTTTTTTATTTGGTACATTCTTTCCGTTAATTAAATATTTATTTTTTCCGCCTACAACAATTTGTCTTGTCACAGAAATTTCAAGACATTTTTCGTAACCTAATGGACATTGGTCTTTATCAGTATTATCAAATATTAATGTAACTGTTGCTTTAGTTACACCAGCTTGACCACTTTTAAACACAAGTTCTTGAAGAGAAGTTGCGCGAACCTATTTTAATTTTAGTTCTTAAATTAATTTTAACACTCATTTGAATTTCAATTAACTTACTTGACTCAAATTGCTAATTCCAAGAACAAAGCATATAGCATCTAACATATTTGATTTACCAGTGCCATTTAAACCAGTAATAGCTGTAAATTCGGGATCAAAACCATGGATTTCAGTTCTCCTTCCATAAGATTTAAACCCATCTATTATAACCGATTTTATATACATTTTAAATTTCTTTACTCAATAATTTCTCAGCAAAATTAAATGAAATATAACAACACAAATTTAAATAATTCAGACATTTATTTCTTAGCATTTCCCACAGAAAAAAGCCGTTGACTTGACCTGACAGCTTGTTTGTTTTTCATAAATTTTTGAAAGATTTTTCATTTTTTGTTATTGACTTAATTTTGACAGTTGTATTTTATTTTTTCATTCTGTGACAATTTTTATTTTCATTTTTCACTTTCCTCTAGGGTGGGCAATATGACTCTTTTCAGGGAATTGAACTATACGAATCGTTCATTTTCAATGAATCGTTTAAAAATATAAATAATTAGCAGTTTTATCTCGTCCTAACCTTTAACCTAACCTTATTGAAGTTTACTACTTTTTAATAACGTGTATATTTCGTTGGCAGGACCTAGAAAAAGGTTATATAATAAATAAATAATCCAAAAATATGTTTTTTGTAGCCAAGAAAACAAAAATATTCTTTAATACATTTAATATATATAAATATTCAGTAACAAACTTAAAATAAATTTTAAAAAAATTATGTTCTTCATTATTTTTTAATAATCTAATATAAAGATTAAAATGATCTAAAAATAATTAGTATAAAAAAGAATAAAATAGTACGTACGTGTATCAAAATGATTTATATTATTATGAATATTATGAATACTAAAAAGATTTGTAAATGTACGAAAAAAATTGATTCCAAAAAAAATCGTATGTAAAAAGAATTGTATGTAAAAGAATCGTTCATGAACGACACAATTCTACTTTGGTTTGGTTCATTGCAGGTGCAGAGTTATGTTGTTGTATATAATTTCATTTTTTATTATATCATTTTGCCTCGTTTCTTATAGATAGACTAATGTGGGGAAATGTCGTTCATTTTGAGTGATTCGTTCTTTAGGTTCTTTCAGTTCTAGGCATTTTTTCAACATTGCCAAAGTGGAATTCCATCTGGTTACCAACCACATCCTGTTTTAATTTTAAATCAGATTCCTTCAATTTGGTTGCCGCATATGAACTTCTTTTAAAAAATTATTCAACAATAGCCTTTATTTTGATTCTTATTGGCTTCACGGTTTCAATTGCATTTTGAACTATCAAGTTCAGTTTGTGATCAAAACATCCAATATGTATGTGACCATTTTCGAATGAACAGCAGAAACAATATTAGCGACATGCATGATCACTAATTATGGCAACACCTTATTCTCAATATTCTATATATTTGTGAGCTGTAAGATCTCATCGCGCTCTGACCGGCAATAGATGCTACTATGCAAGCAGAAAGTTGTTTCAATAAAAACTAATATCAAGAAAAGCCAAATTGACGATATATAAAACTCTCATACGACCCATAGTACAGATGCGAGGTATGGACTGTGAACGTGGCCGACGATAATAGCCTGCGCTTATTTGAAAGAAAAATTCTCCGAAAAATACTCGGTCCAAAAATATTACAGAATAGAGAATATGTAATCGAGAATTAACAGTTAGCTCAATAGTATGATCGATAAGATGGGCTGGTCACGTAAATCGACTACACGAAAGTCGAAAACAAGCAATGGTGTTGAAAAGAAAACCCGATAGTAGCCGTGGTAGAGGAAGAGCAAGAAGCAGATGGGCAGACAACTTGAAAAACGATACTCAAACCCTACAAATCCCAAATTGGAGACAAGCGGCACCAGATCGATCTTTTGGGAGGAGCATAGTGATAAAGGCCAAAGCTCACCTAGAGTTGTTGCGCTATAAGATAATGATGATGATGATGGAATTGTCGAAATAGTTTTTATTTATAGGTTCATTTGAAATATTTAAGCTATTCATTACGTTCGTAAAGAAGTTTTCAAGCACTCATATATTTCCTTCTCCTCACTAATTATCCGATTTTCATACTCAATTATTTTAACTTGGCTTGAATTGAGTTTCTCCTGTATTGAACATTATTTTCTAGTATATTTTCCAAAGTTTCTTCCCATCCATTTGGATATTTTGTTATTTCTTTTGTAATTTAATTTAGGCTTCAAGAATCAAGGATTTCACTTTTTTGTTATGATTTTACAGTTTTCAATTGTTGTTACATTATTGTTGTTCAGTTAACTTTAAAGGCAAAACAATTTATAAAAATTTTCATTAAAAAAAAGACTTCTTTTACACAAACACGTATGTATTTAAAAAAATATTTTATTTTTAAAGGCAATCTGCATAAAGAAATTAAATACACAATTTTATTAGCAAAACCATTATTAAAAATTTTTTTTGGATTTAAACAAAATTTACATAAAATAATATAACATTAATATTCGAACAAATTTATACAAAATAATGTAAATTTAATCCTAATTAGTCGTTCTGCAGGAAATATAAGAATAAAAAACGAAAAAAAATAGTTAATAACTAAAAAAACATGCTAAATCTAAATTAAAAAAATAATTAATAAAAAATTCTAAATTTAAATTGAACTTAACTCTAAATTAAACATTTTTTAAAAACAAGTAAAAAATATTGATTAGTAAAAATTAAATTATGTATTTTGAAATTAAAATCAGCTTCAAAAATTTTTCAGCAAACTTTAATTTACAAATCCAGTTTTAGTTGATGTTATTAAAGGTGAAATAATTAAAAACTAAATTATTTGAAAGAATTTTATTTTGCTATTAAAAAAAAAGATTTATTTACAATTTCATTAGATATATATTCAATTTATTTCACAAATGTGAACTTTTCGTATTTATCAGAGCTGTAAAAAAATGACATTATAAATATACACAACCATATTAACTGAGTTACTCAAGTACATGTACATGTCTGCATGTATGTACATAGTTTTAGCCAGGAACTACAAAATATATCAGGACGGTATGCTGAGAGAGTGAAAGCTATAGTGCAACAGAAAGCTCTTAAATGTGTGAAAAACAAAATTCTAAATTTTAATGTAGACGTCTTCTTATGGGACAAAAATAGTGTACCGGTTAAAGTCCGTTAATAACTCTCAAACTAACCATTTCTTAAAAATTTGTTCTAAGAAAACATTAAAATTCAGAATTTTTTACATCAATAACTACAAAAATAAACACCAATTATAGTCGAGTACAAAACACTGAAGAAGTCTGCAAGTAGTAGACGAAATACGCGTATCTAAATGATAAGCATATCAGTAAAATTAAAAGGAAAATATTCGACTCTTTTCACTATTATACTTTTTTAAATTTTTTTTGAAAAATATAGAAAATTTTTTATATATAGATTAAACTTTAAATATAGAACCTTTTAGTTCAGATTTATAAAAATTTATATATTATTCTATTTCTCAAGTCTATACCGGTTCAGTTGCAGCATAGCTTGGTTGGTTAGTTAATAGGGTGTAAATAAGAACCGTGATCGCGGTTGGTTTATATCCTACGCACTTAATCCTTATGGCCCGTTGTACAACCACTCAACAAGTTCATCATCTGTGCCTCTCAGCAGACTCCATCGCTGAACCAACTAATTCCTTTAATGAACCTTATAATTTCTGCTGGTTTTTTCCTTTTTATTTCTAAGAAGTCCTCCCAGTAGTAACTTTCTAAGATGATTACACATTATTGCGTACATGTATGTACTGACGAAGGAAGGACATAAAATGCATTATTTTACAACTCTGATATTTTAAATTTATCAAAAAACAGCAAAATTAAAAAAAAAAAACTAAAATAATAATTTACTATGAAATGTTCATTACAAAACAAAATTAGTTGTGAAAAAATCTTTGTTTTTTTTTAATCAATGAAATATTTCCCAAAATTTTTCTTCTGCATCTTGAACAGATTTTTTTTTTATACTAAACTATATCTGATTGATGGAGAAATAAAACATCTTTTAAAATAAAAAAAAAACAAAACTCTACAAATAAATTTGTTTTTACGAAATTTTTGACAATGAATAACGTTTTTTTTGTATATATGAGCATAAACTTCGCTTATTATGAAACAGCATGGCATGAGTTCAGTCTTGTAACGAAATTTTTATTTTGAATTGTTAAATGGTAAATTAAACATTAAACCTAATCTTAGTCTAAAAAAATTACTTATAATTATTTTTTCCAATATTTAATTTTCTTTGGTCTTGTTATTTGGCACAATAAATTTTACAGACAATTTTCGTATATGTATGTATATATAAATGACTAATGAGATTGGGAAGATTTTCAACCAAATTTATTTATTTCTTGCTAAATTAATTATTTTAATCGCAATGAGTTTCTCCCTTTTTATTTGAATTAAAATATTTAAATCTATTCCAATAAAATATTATAACCTATTCCAATAAATATTCCAATCACAGATCGGAATTTATTTTTAAAAAATTTAATTTAATTTTAAATTGTTTAAAATGCGTTTGTAATTTAATCATGAAGTTCAGAGTACTATTTAAATTTGTTTTATAAGATTTGAAAAGAAAAATCAAATAATCTAAATTTTTTTTTGACTGAAATTCACAAAAATCTTTGGTTCATTTTCAAAAAGGAAACTGCGGTTAATGCCTTGAACAGACTACGAAAATTAATTACCATTACAATCTTGCACAGTAGAAAAAATTGTTTTATGTTTCATCCCAAGTTCCATTTTTGATAATATCGTATTTAAGAATTAAATGATAATTTTAAATTAGTATTCACGATTCTCTACTGCACTATTCCCCACCCACTTCCCACTTTTGCTCTGTTTGATATCAAGTTTTAAACTCTAAATTCTCTTAGATTTCTCAAAAATTTACAATGAGTAAACATATGTACATTGTGCACATTTATACGAATTTTTGAGTTAACATACAAACGTATTCGTATTGTAATGTATTAAAAGTGGAAAGTATAAAGTAGTATGTCAGAAATAAAAAATAGAAAAATGTTTATATATTTAGTAAATGACTACAGAAATAAAGAACCACTACACATTTTTGTTGAAAATTCTCTCTCATGTGGTGTGAATCAAAAATATTTCAAGTTTAAACTTAATTTGCAGGTAAAGATGTATGAAACATATTATGTTTATGATATTATCAAATAAGTGTAGTGTGGACCAACCGACACATTAATTTTCGAAGTATGTCCAAGGCATAAAGCAAAATATTTTTAGATAAATAATTAAAATTGTTATCAAATTTTGAAAATCAAAATTTTATTAAAAAGAAGCGCCCTCCCTTTATATTTCTTTTTCTAGATGTTTTCAGAAAGTAGATTCGAATTTTTCCATTATGAAAATATGAAAACCATTATGAATTATTTTATAGTCCCTAAGTCTAACTAATTTATTTAGCTATTCATTTTTGTAGGCGTATTTTCCAAATTTGTTACAATATTTGTACGAATATTTTTTAGTACAAGATTAGTTTTGTGCAACTGTTGACGAATATCACGTTCAACTTGTTCTTTTAATTGATTTGCAGTGCGTAAACGTTTAAGTGTTTCTTGATATTGATGAACTGTGCTTTTTAATTTCCCACGCAAATCTAAATTTTCTTTATATACCTGAGAGCAATCATGGCCATTTGGCAACGATAATATTTGCGATAAGGATATTGTATTTGAATTTTTTCTGCTATTATCTACAAGAAAAATAAAATTACAAATTATTTTCTCTAAAAAAAATTGAATTATGTATTAATCTTACCTTCAATAAAAATTATAGTTTTATCATTATCTGGAGATGCCTGATTTGCTTCCATATTAGAATATTTTCCAGTATCACTATCGATTCCCAAATCAGGAGATGAACTATCTAATCTCTGATTTTCTTGTAATTCACAAAGATTCATAATATTTAATTCTTTTGGCAAATAACCACTATTTTTAATTGTTTGCAATTCTTTTTCAATTATGTTTTTCTCTTTTACAACTAGTTCTAAATGATTGGCCAGCTCTTGCATTTTTGCTTCAAATGTCAATTTTTCAGTTATAGCCTTAGTTCGTTCTAGAATAACTTTTGAAGTGGATAATGTTGTTTCATCTAAAGTTTTACGCATAGCACGTACTGATTTTTCATTTTCAATTAAATGATTCTTCAATTCAATCTCATTCTCATTTAAATATTGAATTGTATTCTCAGCTTCTATTATTTTGCTTTTTAATTTTTCTGTTTGTTTTATAACATTGTTATATTCATTTATTGAAACCCATTCTCGTTCAATAGATTCCTGATGTTTTAATTCCAGTTCTTTTACATTTTTTTCCAAAAGGTCGTGTAATCGATTATGCATCTCAGCAAGACGTTGCTTTTCATTATTTTGTAATGATTGAATATTTTCATCATTTTTTTGTTTCAAATTATCAATTTCTTTCTTCAAATTTTCTACTTGTGCTTCTGCAACCCGAATATCTATAATAAACTTATTACGTTCTTCTAGCAGCTTATTTAATTGCACAGTTTTGTTTTGTAAATCAAGACGTAGAACTTCTTCGTTTGCTTTTAAAACATTTAAATTTTTTGATTGATTTTTTAAGGAACTGAGTTCTACCTCCATTATTTCATTATTAATTTTATATTCATTCAGTTTTTGTGTAGCTTCTACTAATTTTAATGTTTCTTTTTTCAAACGGTTGTCAGCTTCAAGCAATTCACATTGAATTTCAAGTATTTTATTATCCTTTAACAATATAATTTGTTCATACTGAGAAATTTTATCTTTCATATTTGATTTGGATTTACGAATTAAATCGCTGTTTTCACTGCTGCTACTTCCTGCGTAATTTAGTGAAACTTCAGATATTTGTTCATTTCTATTTATGGTATTTTTCGTGTTTGATAAAATACAAGATGTTTCTTCTAAGCCCATTCGTGCATAGGATACATTACGATCTGGTTCTGACCAAGTTTCAGATTCCGATTGGTCTACGTGATAAGATGACACAAGACTACGACGATCTTTTTTAAATGTTTCTTTAATCAACTGTTTATTTTTCTTCAACTCATCTTTAATTTCAATAATGTCGAACTTAGGATCATTAATAAATTCTTTTTTGAACGAAGTCGCACTTTGACTTAAGTTATTCTCTAATAAATTATAATTTTGCAATTCTTCTGAATTATCTATGCATTTCTGAAAATTATTTATTTTAGACGTACTCTTTTCGTTCAAAGAAATTCCAACATCGGTGAAATTTCTTGATAAATTCAATGTTTTTTCTATTCCCCTCTGAATTGCATGTCTGTCGAAAGTAATAGCATTTAATATTTCTTTTCGTTTTAGCAATGAATCTAGAAAATCTGCCAACTCTTCTAAACGATCTTGTAAAATTACACAAATATCACCACTTTCTTTTCTCCATTTATTTGCTTCATCAGCATCTGCTTTAGGTCTTTTCTTTCCAGATGTTAATTTTACTATCAGAGATTCTGATATTTCGTTTGATAAATTTTTATCTGATTCTGAAGAACCACTTTCAATTAATTTAAGATCTTCATCGAAAACGACGAGATCAGTGTTATGAATTTTTTCATTTTTTACTTCTGAATTACGTAAGTTCTGAAAACATATTTAAAAGTTAAAAAAAGATTTTATTTTGGTTATTAATATTAAAATTTACTGAATTTTTGATGCATGATTCATCAAGACTGTCTCTTAAGCAAAAACACTCTGAGTCACTTAAAGACTTTTTGGTAAATGCTGGGAACTAAAACATATTTAATTAAATAAATTATATTGATTCGATTACAAATTTTACTTACTTCTTTATTAACTATTATTGTTTTAAATTTCAACATCTAAAATAAAAACGAATTAAAATAAATTATTTGAAAAAATCTCATTTAAACCTTTTTTAGTTCTTCGATTTTATTTTTCATTAATTTTGAAATTTGAACTAATTTCTTCATATTAATCATGACTATATCATAGGATTGATTTTTATCAATTAGTTTTTTTTGTAGATCATCAATTTCACAAATTTTGTCCGCCAAATCGGACTTACTTTTCGCTAGTTCTTCGTGAAACTTTTGGATCTAAAAATTTTTTAAATTATAATTAATATTTAAAAATTAAATTAATTTTATATAAGTAATTACATTAAACTGTTGTTTCAAATCTAGAATTTCTTTTAATTCCAAATTTTGAAAATTAAGATCCTTTCGATTTGCCTCTAATTTTTCAATTAATTTATCTTTATTTAGGATAGTTGCATCATATAGCTTTAATTTTGTCGTCAATTCTTTATTTTTTTTTTCAGTACAATTTATTAAACCTTCTAGTTCGCGTATCTAAAAAAATTTCATATACGTATAATTTTACAAAAGAGTTAATTAACAATTATATAATATTGTACCTTTTGCATCATATCAATATTATCTGATTCCAAATTTGTTCTTCCGATTAAATCATTCATAATCATTACATCACTATCAGTACATTTATCTATAGATTGATTTTCTAATTCTAAAGTTTGTATTCTTTGGTTAAGTTCATCAATTATTTGTTGATTTTTTAGTTCAGTTTCTCTTTGTATATTTTCCATATGAGTTAAAGCTTCACCAGCTTCTTTTAGTATTTGTTGTTTCTCTTCTAGATCTGTTCTAAGAATTTCCGTATCAACCTAAAAATTATCATAAGAAAATAAATACATAACCAAGTAAAATATTACATATATCGTTATGGTCTATTAATTTTTATATTTGATATAGTCTACATATTGTATAATAAAATGTTTATCTCTTATAGAACTTGATAATTTTTTTAAAAAAAAACAGTATTTTTTTTTATATAATTCTAAGTCTATTTGATGAACACCCCAACTGTTTTTACACAGAGATTGGAATACACAATTACAATTACATTAAAATAAATATTCAAAACTAAAAATTATTACATACTTTGTTATCAATATATTGTTTCATTAATGTCTCCTGTCCTTCAGGTGTATTTATTCCATTCAGCCCTGGTATTTTTTCTTCCAGAAAATATATTCTTAACTTTAAATTGAAATTTTCTTTTCGTAGAGCCGCCATTTGTTCTTCAAATTCTCGAACAGAGCGGCCTTGACTAGGTGAAATAGATCCGTTACTTTGTGCAGTGAAAAAAGGCGACCGACATCCGAAAAAAACTAAAAGAAAAAAAGAAAAGAATATATCATTAAAACATTGATCTTGAATTGTATAATTAACTTATTTTCATATTTATAACTTACAGGGGCTTTCGGTGGTTACATCTTGTAACTGTCCGGGGCTGACACTAGAACAAAAACATTAAATTAAAAGGTACTTATGAAGAAAAAAAAATTTTAAAATATGTGCAGTAATCCATAAAAATACCATATGATAGAAAACATGTGAAATCAATTTACTTATTAAGAAAAAAAATCATTTGTTCAAACCTAAGCTCGAGAAGTGCAATACAGCAACATAAAATATATACATCAAATAATAATGATGAAAATTATGAAATACCTGGGACAGTTTTGTTTGGAGAATTAAAAAAAAAATTTGGAATGAAAATCTAATAAACAATTATTTAACGTCTTTTGTGTTGTGGGTGGAATTCTAGAGTGATCGAAAAGATTATCAGAAGTTTAAAAAAACCAATTGCATAAATTCGGTGATGGAGTTTGATTATAGAGTGATATGTAAGTAATTAACACAAATCGACCCATTAAGTTCGCAACATTATGCTTCTCCTTAAAATAGTTTCCTCTTAGTCTTAATAGTATCAGAAACTATAATTATATACATAAAAAAAAGTTTGGAAAGAATAATAGAATACGAAATGAGATTGAAGATTGGCAAAAACTTAAATTCTTGCCAACATGCATACATTAAAGGCAAATCAGTAGATTCTGCTCTACACAATGTAGTGAAAACTATAGAAAATGCGTGTATGTCAAAGGAATAAGCCTTGGGATACTTTATAGATATACATTATAGAAACGAACAACGAGATCGAAGATTTCATTATAAGCTGGATAGATACCAAAGAAAGGGTAATTCAAAGAAGCTTTGGTAGTGAAAAAATGCAGTTCATAGTTAGGAAAGGTACTTCTCAAGGAGGAATACTTTCACTCCTACTTTGGCTTGTGGCAATAGATACACTCCTAGACTCCTTAACACAAATAGGAATCAAGGTAACATGCTATGCTAATGACCTGGTTATATAAATAACTGGAAGGAAAGAAGAAACTTTGAGGATAAAGCTGCAACAGGCCATAAATCTGTTTCACAATAGGACATAGACAAATTGTCCTAAACTTAAACTTAGTAAAACGGAATTGTACCTCTTCAATAGGAAAGGAGATGTAGGAGCAGTAAAGCCTCCAAACATAGAAGGAACAATATTGAGCTTCACATAGAAGGTAAAGTGCCTTACGAATAATGTTAGATGCAAAACTAAAATGGAACGAAAACCTACAAGAATTGAAAACCTACTGGTTCTGCAGAAATGCCACAGGTAAAACGTGGGGTTTTTCTCCAAATGTGGTTCACTGGATATACACTTGTGTGATAAGACCAGTGGTAACATACGGGTCGATTGTCTGGTGAACAACCTTGGATGAAAATAAACACATAAAACCTCTTATGGAGATGCAACGCCAATGTTGCCTAGGCATCACTGATGCTACAAAAAAACCGCGATAAAATCTTTAGAAACTATGTTAAATATTCCGGAAATAGAAATGCATACAAAATCTATACGACTACGCATGACAGGTGAATGGGAAGCATCATAAAGAAAAACACCACATGAAAAAATCTCGGAACTAAATATTAGCGAAGAGATGAAAATACTTTTAACTGAGGGAGGCAGACTGGTACTACAATGTTGTAGAGCAAAACCCGCACAAAAACTTCAAGACAATAATAGCTCCGAATGAAAACTGGTTCACATAACACGAGGGTCAAAATGGCCAACTAATGATCTACTATTTTGCAATGTGAAATGATAGCCATAAAAGCAGCAACGGAATTACTTCCTAAATAAAGATCGAGGGGTGATTAAAGCATTGAACAATGCAATCACAAAAATTTAAAACAGTAGCAAACTGTAAAAGAATCCCAAGTGCTCCATGTACTCTACGTTTGTCCAATGCAAAGAACAAGGAGGGCAATAATCCTAGAAGGGGACTATCGGGAAAATTTTTCAAAGGTAAGATATAAGAAACCTAATGAAATACTTCAGTTTAAAGAATTGTATCAGACTACACAACGACGGAGTCTGGTGATAACCAGAAGTGAAATCGTTGAGAAGTGGTACAGCGGGTCACAAGAGAGATGAAAATTTATTACACCCATTTAACCAACCAACCACATACGTTTTTAAACGTGATTTGAAGATTTTGTGTGGTAATGAACAATCTATATATTTACATACATAAAAACTTAAGTATTGAGCATGTAAATTGAGAAGAAGGAACAATAAAATATTTTTTTTTTTTTACTCTCTGAATAAGCCTGTAGTAAACTGCACTGAACTACCTATTTTTGATTCGAAAAAGTTTTGATTTGAAATTTTAAAATATTTTTGTTTATGATTTAAAATACAAATCTGTGGTTTTACGACGAAAGGTGATAACTGCATTTCTTGTAAATCGCAATTGAATAAAATTTAGTATAGAATTTGATATATTTTTCCAGTTATTTTTGATTTTTAAAAAATATTTTTAATGAAAATCTTTTAATTTTTTAATTTTCGTAAAATCATATGCTTATATGCTTATTTGTTTTTGATAATCAGATTTGTTTTTAGTGATATGTTTAGATTTATGGAATAAAAGTCGAGTTTTCTTTCACTAATCATTTGTATTTCCGAATTAGTCGCAAAGCACTGATGAAGGAAACAAGTTGCTTCCGAAATATCGATATTTGCAAAATAAATACAAATGATTAGTGAAAGGAAACTCGACTTTTATTCCATAAATCTTTATATGCTTATGTTAGAAATATTTTCAACGGCAGTTGTTAGTTATTCAGTTTTGAATTCATAAATTACTAAATATTATTAAATTTTTTTTTTTATTTGAAAGAGCTTAAAATTTTATATAAAATTGCATTCATAACTAAAATTCGACAAAATTGCAGTTATCATCTTTCGTTGTAAAACCACAGAAATATAAACTTATATACCAAAATGGGCTGATTGTCCACCGCTTATCTGGTGTAGCTGTTGATGAATTATAGCGAAATATTCCCGACATATTTTTTACTTTATTAATTATTAAACATTTGAAAAATATTTATTTTAAGATTTTTTATTTTTATTTTTTTTATCTTGTATGTAATATATTTATATTTAATTCATTTATTTATATTCTGCAACTGAAAATAAAATAAAATTTAGTAATTATTATTTAAAAATAAAATTATTTGCAAACATTTAAAAATAAAATTAATTATACTAATGTAACGTATGTAACTACTGTGTAGTCTGTATAAAGTAAAAATATATATTTTTGTAATTCCGTAGTTATACAAATTAAATTTTGCATATTCCAAATACGCTGATAATTGAACCAGTATATATATAATGTTAATAAACACATAATAAACAAATTATAAATTGTATATTACATGCTCTCATTCTATGCTCTAAAAATAATGAAAATCCATACATACAAAATAGAACCAAAGAATATTTATTCATCTATTTATTAAATTACCAAAACAAGGTATTTTTTTTATATTAACAAAATATAATACGTAAAACAAAAATACAATATGTACATTAGTTTTATTACATTACATATTATAATTTTACGATTCTACGATCTAATAAAGGTTCACAATGACTTTACAAAAAAAACGATTTGAGCAAAATAAGAATAGTCTTTTTTTTTTATTATAAATTTAAAGTTTTTTTTTTTAAATTGATAAAAAATAGAATTCAATAATTTGTTATAACTATGGTCTTGTCATTGACTAATTGTTTGTAGAGCTTGTTGTATATACAGGGTGGTCCGGCTTAGAGCAAAAAGTTTTTAAGGGGTGATTCTTTGGAGTATTTTAGGAAAAAAATTGTTCTAGAAGGAGGGATCTATCTTTAAATTTACCTGGGCTACAGAGGGTTAAAGGAAATCGGATTAGAAAAATTATGTCTAAAGCTATCCACTACACTACAGCTCAGAAGAAATTGAAACTAGAGCAACATCTTTTTCATAGCTTTTTTTAGAATTATTAATTTTAGGTTAATGAAATTTTATATGACTTTACATGAAAAACGGCAAGTCTGATATGAAAGTTGTGTATGAAAAAGTTGTAGGGGATGATGTAGAAAAAAATAGCGAATTTTTTCGAGATAATCAACGTTTTCTACAAAATTTGCAGTTTTTAAAAGCAAAATTTTAAGTTTTTGCAGTTATTATTCAAAAACGGTAAGTCTGATACTCATTCAACATATACCGTTAATTAGGTGTATTAATTCTAAAAAAAAGCTATGAAGAAGACGTTGCTCTAGTTTCAATTTCTTCTGAGCTGCAGTGGATATTCTTTAGAAATAAATTCTAATCCGATTTTCTTTAACCCTCTGTAGCCCAGGTAAATTTAAAGATAGACCCCTCTTCTAGAACAATTTTTTTCATAAAATACTCCAAGGAATCACCCCTTAAAAACTTTTTGCTCTAAACCGAACCACCCTGTATACATGAATTATGTAAGAATTTGGTGTAAGTATGGTCATGGTTTAAAATGGTTTTTTGGAGAGAGTTTGGTGTAGTTGATTTTACTTTGTGTTTATTTCAAAATAATGTGTGAAAAAAGATGGCTCTTTTGATTGATTCATTTTTACGATAAGCGTTTGTTCTAATAAGATTGTTGTGTGTGTTGTTTGACTCACATCTTCATTAAATCTGATTTAATTCTGAATATAAACTAGTTATGTCATTATTACCATTTAAAATATCATAGTTATGTGAAGACTGAGATCAGGAAGATTCTAAGCACTACGAAACTGATCATGTTTCGAAAATTCAGTCTGGCAGGCGCTATATAAAGGAAAATTTTGAAAGTATTTATCTGGAATAAAAAAAAACCGTCAAAGCAAATAGAACAAACTGTTTTTGGCTTGATTGATTCTTTTCTGTTACTATGAGTCAAGAAGCAGGAATCCTTTTAATATTATAAAAAACATAGATATACATAAGTACTTATATAATAAAAAAAATTCAATAACTAAATAATCAATTTAATGAATATACATAAACTATACTTTCTATGAATTAAATTTTGATATTTATTTATGATTTAGATTTTTGATATTTTTCTAGTTAAAAGCAAAGATGATGTACAAAGATAGAAAAAAATTTTACATAACGATTTTCTTTGTTCACAGTGTTTCAACTGTTAATCCATTGTACAAGTATAGACTCATTATTCTAGAGCAACAAAATGATAAATTTTGATCAAATAACGATTTGCCACTTTTCATATTCAAACTGTACGTTTACCGGAGAACTACCTACCCATGTGCTAATTTCTCCAAATATACGGTCTTGATAAATTAGCAACATTTTCATTAGAATATGATTTTTTTTATAACTAATGGTAAATATTTGATTGTTTTTCACAAATTTGACCTTTTGATAATCCTCTATTCAACACTACATATTTAATTTACATACTATAAAAAATAATAGTTAGGTACACCACAGGACAGATATTTTTTTTTTATTTTAGTAAAGTTCTGTGCAAACTTTTTGTGTATTAGGGCAATTTTTATAACTCGGATATATTAATGAACCACAGGAAATGATATTTTTTTAATAACAAAAATCTATATAAGATTGAGTAGAAAATAGTTAGTTTTAGATTTTATTTGTTAGTTCAAAATACAATAATTGAAAATATACAAAAAATATATAAATTTAATGTGATTTGTGGAATTGGTGTTTATTCATTATGTATGTGATATCAGGTATGATGTTTGTAACAGCCAATTGCAATGAATTTTTTAGATGAATATCTTTTAAGCTGCTTCCATATTTTGTTTTTGTTAGCTCCATCAAAGAAAAAAATTGCTCACAGACATAATGTCGTAGAAAATAAAGATAAAATTCGGCATGCAAATTTTCTCATCATTGGAAATTTGTCTGTACTCACGTACTTTTCATAAAAATCAATAACATCACTGTCTTGAAAGATATGTTTTAGATCAGAGTTGGATTGCAAGTCTATAATTTCCATTTGCAATTCCCTTGGAAAATTTTCAATATTTATTGTAAATGGAGAGGTAAACATACGTAACTATGTCCTTTTTTTTGGAAAGGAATTCGGTAAATCTGTCGTAAAATTCAATTTTTAAATCGATAATTACTAGTGCGTATATTTTAAGTTTAATTATTGAACAACGTTGCAGATTTGGGAAATTAAAAGCATTATTTTGCTCCAATTTATTATCCCAAAGTGCAAGTTTCGCTACGAATGATTTTATTTTTGTAATAAATGTAGATATTATTAAATTTTTACCTTGCATGCTTATATTTAAAAACGAAAGATGATTTGTATAACTAAAAAAGCAAGATCAGTAGTCCATCTTTCGTTATCAAATTCATCAACAGGTTTTCCTTTCGATGATGACGAGAAAAACTGCATAAATAAAAATAATTCTTTACTTTTATGAAATAAACCTGTGCAAATATTTTGCTAAGTTACAAATATTTTGTCCAAGGTTGCTATGTAGCAAATATTTTCCTAATGGTCATTCGAAATATATATAAAAAAAATATATATATACTTAACTTATATACCTTTAAAAATTATACAAAAATATGTAAAAAATTATATGTATTATTAATTTTTTATTGGGGTTTAAATTTCTAAATTTCTTTTTTGCACAGGTCTGTTACTCTGTTAGTATATTATTAATATTATTATAAATTATTATTTATTGTATAAAAAATGATAGCAGATATTAACTAATAAAATAATATTAATAAATAATACTTACATAGTATAATTTAGAAAACATTTATACATACTTAGTTAATTTATTCATTTTGCATTAAGTTTGTATGTTTACTTTTATTAACAAAAATTTGCAAATGAGAGGGAAAATCACGTGGTCATAAAATTCTCCGAGAACAGTGAAAATAATCTATCACAAAAATGTATTTACTTGACTTGAAAATTTCAATTGAATACGCAGCCTGAGAGCTTGATGGTGGATTTCCTCTTCATGGACGAACGTCCGGACAATTTTATTTTACACTATAATTGAAACACAAATACCATTAAAGAAAATTTTATGATTTCCTCTCAATGCGCGAAGGTTATTTGTTATGTAGTCTGTCTACATGCGTTGATATTATTTTTATTAAAAAAATTTAAAATTTTGTTAAGAGTAAAAATGGTTAATAACATTGTAATATTCGAACAAATAAAATATAGCGCTTTGCTTTTATCTTAAAATATAAATAATTTATTAGCAACAAAATAATCTTATATTAAAAAACAAAAAAAAATCCCTTCCTGTCTTTTTCTTAAAAAACATTTGAAATTCTATGTGTTCATACATAAATCGAGATGGTAATAAATATTTATCAAATAATTATATATCTACCCTTTTCTTTTACTTCGTCCTTCAGCCAAAAGTTAAAAATATTTTAACTAAGAAATTGGATGAAGAAAATTGACCGGAGAGGATTTTTTGTGTATGGCTTGGTAAAATATAATTTTTTGATTGGTTAAAAAATTTGTCCGGACGTTCGTCCATTAAGAGGAAATCCACCTTGAGTTGACATTTAATGTCAAGAAATCATGAAGGTTTGTTAATATTTAGAGTGAATTTAAAAACAGAAGATTTAAAAGAGTAAATAAATAAAACAGAAGTTTTGGACAATGATGATTAATTGTCAAATACTAGAACCACTTAGTAAATAGATAAACAATTTCAATTAACGGAAACTAATGAACACAAAAAAGTGTTCAATTTTACTCTAGAACGTTCTAGAACAGTCTACTGAACAATCCTATTTTTAATATGAAGCAGATTTTACGGTCAAACAAAATTGGTATATAGAGAAGAGATAAGCTAGAAATACATCCTAGCAGCAAAGCAGCAGCAGCGATGCCAGCAGAAGCAGTATTTTGAAAATGTCTGCTTTCTAAGACACAATATGGCAGCAGGCAGCAAATTCAAACTAATCAAAATTTAAAATTATATTGACAACAGACAAATATATAAATATATAAATTTATTGACAAATGTCATAAATTAGAGGATTTTCTTTGACAAATTCTATAATTTTTTCTTCCATAATATCTTAATCACTATTTTGTTGTTTTCAAAAATATGTTGGCAAATTTATTAAATTATACTGCTTTATTTGATGTGCATATGTTTAAGTAATTTAAATTTTATTCCAACTGAAACAAATTTAAAAGTTTGGATGTCAATTTGACACTTTTATTAACAGCTGATAAAAGCAGAGGGCTGAAAATTAGAATTAGAAATGAAAAAGCAGCAAAAATTCTGCCGCTGCTGCTGTCGCTGCTCGTTTGTGTGCTTGTTCATAAAAACAAATTGTTTTTAAAATATTTTCTGCCTCTGACGCTGCTACTAGGTTGTATTTCAGCTAATAGAGATGTATGAATGAAGTCTAAATTAAAACTATTTATTCGCTTTTCAGCAATGCTATGCTATGCGAGTCAATGTATTTAACTCTTTTGAATATAATTTATGTTATATGGCCTTTTTTAGCTTTAAAAAACGTTTCTAAATATAGATACTCCAAACTATATTCCTTTTTGTTAAGAGTTGGGTAAAAGATCTTATTTGTGCACATGTTTTTAGTTTTTTGGAGCGTTCACCATAAATTTAGAGCATGGTTTTGAATTTTTGATTGCGCTGGTTATGACTTTGCTTAAAAAACAACTTTATAATTTTTAATAAATATTTATAATTTTCATTTTAAAACCACATAACCACATTTTAAAACCACAGTTATTCTAATTTATAGTGTCGTTATCATGTCATTGTTATCTATATGAAAATATAAAATAATTTTTTATGAAATATCTGCATATGCCTGCATATAGATTTGACAGTACAATACTATGATATGATGCTATTTATGATAAATCTTTAAGATTTTTATACATCCATCCACTCACACAATTCAAAATATTATTTACTTTGCTACGCTCGCTTATAAAATATAAATAAAACCAAAACCTGCATTTTTTACTTAAATACACGTTCACTATTCACTTCACATCTAAAAGAACCCCTACCTAAATTTATGCATATGAATGAATACTATATCGATATCCTATATCTCTTGAGTTTTGAGATTAAGATTAGTTTAATTTATATTAATTCAGTGAGATAGATACATATTATTATTTATTTACATATATATGTAAATATACAATTATACATTACATTTTCATTTCTTATTTTTTTCCTATTTTAAATGTAATATCTAGTCTATAATCTATATATAGACTATAGAGTGGTTTAGATTAAAATATGATTTTGTGTTGTTGTAGACTAAATATATTGAGATACTTAGTTACATGACTACATACATAGTCTATTTTTAGGTAGTTAAGTTATTTAATTAGTTATAGTTACTAACTATTGTGATTCTTAGTTACATGACACTATTATTAAAAAGTTACATGACATAGACATTAATGACAGATTTTTATCTCAGACAATTTCATCCCTGTAAATAAAAATAATAAATAAATGGAAGTAATAAAATAAATTACTTTATCTGAATAGCATCATCGTATTTTATTTCCACCTTTTTCACAATTAAAAACTTTTTATTCTTAAACTCTTATTAAAACTTATTATTCTTTTTCATTTGTTAAAAATTAAAATTTTCCATTTATGTATATGTATATGTATATATTAAAATTTACGATTCACTACAAATATTTTTCTTTGTTTTATTCATAAATTTATATTCTGTGCATTATTTACAGCTAATTTTATTTAATAATTATATTGACTAATTTAAATTTTGAGCATTTTTAAAAATATAATCTTTCTTAAATATTTCACTATTTATTTAATATTTCACATTTCTCAATTCTCATCACATCGCAGCATAAAATAAAAATAGAACTGAAACTGAAACTGAACTGAACTGATTACTGAAACTGAACTAAATAATTGAACGTAAATAATTAAAAATGAGAATGAGAAAACAACATGAAATGAAATTCAAATTCAATTTCCCTACCCTCCTATAATAATTATATTCTATATTCTATTTTCTATTCTATAAATCTATACCCAAGTCACTCAGTACAGTGAACACTCAACTCAATCAAACAATACAGTATTTAGCCAGCTCAGTACATAGTACTCACTCACAAGTCACTACTGACTAAACTATTCACTACACTACAGCTGCACATACACTAGTCAGTCAGCTCAGCAGTCAGGACTCAGCTGAGCACTGAACACAGCATCACATCACAGCACTGAGCACACATAGCACAACACAAACACAACTCACTACAGTCACACACAACCCCAACCACAGTAGAGTGAAGGAATAAACAACAATAAGCAGGAAAGAAATTCAGTAGAATAGCAACAGAACAAGAATATAATATTAGAATTAATTCTGCAAAAAAAAGTGTTTACTGTAACAGACAGATCTGCTGATGAAGAGAAAATCATAATAAATAATAATTCTCTAAAGTTCTTATGCATTAATATTATCTTATTATATGTAATTAACAATCTGAATTATAAGAAAGTTTACAATATTGTTTTCATCAAAAATTATAATGCATTGATATATACATGCATACTTTTATATTGTAGTAAGGGCGCACTCTTTACTCTATCCAGATATAAAATTAGTTATCCGGAGACCGGAATCCGTATGCGTATATATAGAGTAAAGAGTGAGTTGAGTATCTTTCCTTATCTCTATCTGCTTTATTTTTATTATTTTATTATATTCAAACAAATTAACAACCAAACCAACCCAGTCCATTTAGTTTTAAAATATTTTAAAAAATAACCCATTAGACATTAGTTAAAGAAAGAAAAAATTATTGCTTGAAGAAATTAGCTTAAAGAAAGAAAGAGTACACTAGTACAGTATGGAGCCATAAAAGTATACAGTACAGATACTTGTGTTTTGGTTTTTTTTTTTTTTTATTTTTGTACCTATTTTGGAATCGCTCAGAAAAACTTTTACGCCATTTTTTCCTCAGCGGCCTTTATTCTTCGGTTGCAGTTATAGCGATACGTAATGTCAATGCTTGTTTTAAATTTTAATACATGGGTAGACATATAATTTTTACATTAAGTTTAATGTTTATAGTAAACTAGAATCTACTATATATAAAATATTGTAAATAGCAAATTGTTGAAATTTTGCAATTGCTTTAATTTTTCAATTGTTTTTTAAAACATTTTTTTTAACATTCGTTTAACTTTACTTGATTTATAAGCAATAGTCGGAAGAAGAAAGAAATTATAACTTATCCAAATAAATTCTGGATCTATTTTCTATGGAGCTTAGTAATCTTTACACACGCACACTGTATACTTTTTAAATTGTTCATAATAATAAATCAATCAGCACTCAACAATCGATTATGGTAATTTACATGAATCGTCATTTGCATCTGATTTTCGATATTGTAAAAACAGACTCGCTTTCACACGAATCATCCTAAATTGTGAATTGGGAAGTTCTTTTTAATGAATTTATGAGTTTTTATTTTTTCCCCTTATATGTACATGAAGACAGCGGACAGAATATTTCTGACAATTGAAAAATTTCGAATTTTATATTAAAATGTGATTTTAACTGTGAAGTCTGAGTTAATGAAGTGGGTCCAACAGTTAAAATCACATTTTATTTTTAATGTAGAATTGTCTCCAAAAAGAAATAAGAGAGTTATTCCACTTCTCCTCACTTCTCTTTTCTTACCTAAATGCAAAAATAATTTCAATAGTGGCTCTCTGTTTAAATATTTTTTCTGTTTTAAAATCTACACGTTAATCTGACAAGAACATCCAAATATTAAATATCAAATTTAAAACGTCGTGAGCTGCAGCGTTAATAACTTTCATAAATTATTGACAACTATTTAATATTATAAAGTTATGAAAAACATCAACAATTTACACACTAATGTCTAATATGAAATATGAAGTTATAAAAATTTCAATAAAGAACCAACAACCAACTAATTATTTAATTTTTCTATTTCATATTTCAGTTATTCCATTTTATAGACGGTTTCTAAAATGAAAATGAATCGTCCATTTTCCTATTTGAGCTACATTGGCAGCACTTTGTGTAAAACTTTGTTTTTTGCTTGTCCGTCAGTTTGGTGTACTGTTTTTTGTTCGTAGAACTTTTTAAATTTTTTCTAAAATATAAGAAATAAAAATAAATGTGGTTGCTTAATAAATAATTGAAGGTGTATAGAAAATAATGTTGATATAATTTTGGATAAGTTTTAATATATAGCAAGGGTTTTCCTATAAATTTAGTTGTTAAATACTAAAGTTACTTAAAAAAAAACATTTCGTGTTAAGAAGGTGGGTGAAATGGTGTGCATAATTGGTTAAATCAAGAGACATGTCATGTACCAGAGTTGGTTTAAAGTGATTTTTTTATTATTTTTATTGCATTAAAGTTTTAAATTGTACTATATCCTACTGAATTATTTAAAATACTTATATTTTATACTTATATTTGAATTAAATATAAACAATTAATTAATATTTGAAAGGTGGTCCATATTTTGTTTAAAATACAATATTTTTCTAGTGTAGCTAGATTAGATGCTTTTATAATGAGTACACATAGCATTTTTAGGTTCATAAATACTTAAATTGTAATGTGTAGATAAATGAATTTTTTGAAAATTTATAGTGGAGAAAAATAAATTATTGGCTGTTGAACGCTATATTGCTCTATAAATATTTGTTTTTCGTTTTTTATAATTTTAGAATAGCTTTTGTATGAAAAAAATTATTTTATTTTTTTTTAAATTTGACAAGTACGAAATTTTAATATATTAGAAATCTTACATGATTTTGCAAATATTAAAATTTCATGATTCTGTATTAGCATTTTTGAACTATAAAGTCTAAATATAACAGTATTTAGTACATATCTTAAATTTAACTTTCTTTTAAATGCATTTTTTTAGTTTTGAGCAATAAGTAATTTAAAAATAATAATTTATAAATATAATAGGGGATTCTTGCAATTGATTGTGGCAATATTAAAATGAAAGTTATATTATAAGTGTTTAAAATTGACTAGTGATACAGACATCTTGATTATAATTCAAAATAATATTCATGTTTAAGCTTTGAAAAATGAGTATAATTTGGTAAAAAAACATCATTTTTTTCTTTTGTAAGATAAAATATAAATATATACATATTCCCTATAGTGATTTGAGACCTTTTTTAGTTCTTGAATGTCCACAAAAAGATTATTTGACTTTCGAAATCATTATATGAATGATAATATTTTAGATGATACTATTCTTACTACACTAAAACTACTATAATATTAAAAGGTAGATTAAAGATTAACAGAAATTAATATTTAATTTTATATTTATTTAATTTATCCTTAATTTAAGCAAACTTAGACAAAGAACGAATTTTTATTTACAAATATTGATATTTGACAAATTAATCTCTTTCTTCAGTGTATTTTATAAAAAAAACTATATCTTATTCATAATATTGATGTTTATGTATTTTTAGTTCGTTTTTAAGAATACTTAACATACTTAATTAATGAAATATTGTAGTTAAACTATTTTTCATCCAACGATACTTCTGTTTGTGGATCAGAGGTAACTAAATTTTTTTTTTAAATAAATTTTTAAAGAAAAACACAAATAATTTTATGTAAGAGAAGATACAAAAGTACATGAACAGATATATGAACTTGCACTTCACGTCATGGATTCGTAATTTGCATTTCATATTTTTATTTAATAACCGGCGCTCAAAATGTTATTTAAAATATATAGATTATAGAGCACTCTTGGCTCGTGGTAAGCAAAAAAAAAAATGTTAAATGAGAAATTTATTTCCAGCAGTTCGTGTAGAATCATTGTACATCATATAATAAAATTGGCGGAGTCATGAGTGCTTAAATCATTCGTAATAACAAAATTTCAATGTAAATTGTAAAGTTCTACCTAATTTAATAACAAAATGCTATTTTTTTCTAATTTTAAATGGTTAAAACTGTTTTATTATTTTAAAAAATATTTTTAAATTTAATTGAAATTAAATATTTCTATAATATTTTTATAATTTTAGATTTAAAAGTCGCTTTGAGTTTTATTCATGTGGAATACCGAGGGAATGCAGCGGAATGCTGTTTCAAATCAGCAAGCACAAAATGGGAATAATATATCAATAATAACAAATGCTACAACTTCATCAACTTCTTTTGCAAATAATTCATCAATAAATCAGATGACGACGAAGTCAGCACCCAAAACTCTTGGAATGACTTCAGCAATTAGTTTAGCAGAACCAAAACCGGAGGACATTCAAAAAACTAAAGATTTACACAAAACTTTGGAACCCTTCAATGTTTTTGAATCTGAACAAGAGTTGAATCATAGAATGGCAATATTGGCTAAATTAAATACTTTAGTTAAACAATGGGTGCGAGATGTATCTATATCAAAAAATATGCCTCCACAAGCGGCAGAAAAATTAGGAGGTAAAATTTACACATTTGGATCTTATCGCTTAGGGGTACATCACAAAGGTGCTGACATTGATGCATTATGTGTTGCTCCAAGAAATATTCAGCGTTCAGATTATTTTACTACATTTTTTGAACTTTTGAAAAAACAACCAGAGGTCACAGAATGCAGGGCTGTCGAAGAAGCTTTTGTCCCTGTAATAAAAATGAATTTTGATGGAATAGAAATAGACTTGCTGTTCGCTCGACTTTCTTTAAAAGAAATTCCTGATGATTTTGATTTAAAGGATGATAATATATTAAAAAATTTAGATGCTCGATCTGTTCGAAGTTTGAATGGTTGTCGTGTAACTGACGAAATTTTAAGCTTGGTACCAAACATTGAAAATTTTAGGCTTGCACTGAGAGCAATAAAGCTGTGGGCAAAAAGTAGTTTTTTTATATTAAAATAGTCACAATTAACTTATTTATATTAATTTTTATAATAACAGAACACGGAATTTATTCGAATTCTTTGGGATATTTTGGTGGTGTAACTTGGGCAATGTTGGTTGCAAGAACATGTCAACTTTATCCAAATGCTGTAGCATCAACATTAGTTCATAAATTCTTTTTAGTGTTTTCTAGGTGGAAATGGCCACATCCGGTTCTTCTCAAACATCCAGAAAACATTAATCTTGGGTTTCCGGTAAGAAATGTTTTTATACAGTTACACACAGAATGTACATGATATAAATATTTGATTTGTTAAGGTGTGGGATCCACGAGTTAATGTTTCTGACAGATATCATCTAATGCCTATTATAACTCCAGCATATCCACAGCAAAATTCTACTTTTAATGTATCGGAATCTACAAAAAAAGTTATATTAAGCGAATTTAACAGAGGAATGCTCACCACTGATGAAATAATGCTTGGACGTGCAACTTGGGAACGTTTATTTGAAGCTCCAAGTTTCTTTTATAGGTATTACAATTTTTAATTGAAAGAGTTTAATATAAATTCAAAAAATATTTTAGATACCGACATTTTATAGTTTTATTAGTTAGCTCTGATAACCCTGATGATCATCTTGAATGGTGTGGATTAGTAGAATCAAAAATTCGTTTATTAATTGGACAATTGGAGAGGAATACATATATTTCATTAGCTCATGTTAACCCAAAATGTTTTGATTTAGATCAACAAAAAATTATCCTAAATCATAGTAGTAATATAACTAGTGAAGATCCGAATAAACCAACTGAAAATAAAATTCCATCACATTGTTCCATGTGGTTTATAGGATTAGATTTCCAAAAAACAGAAAATTTAAACGTCGATTTGACAGAAAGTATTCAACATTTTACTGCACACGTGGAATCACATGCTGTAAATCAAATCAACATGATTTTTGCACTTTTTGTTTTTTTTTCTTCTATGTATATTAATGCATGGTAATTTTGTTTTGTAGGTTAATATAAAAATGTTAAAAGAAGGAATGACAATCGAAGCAAGACCTGTTAAAAGAAAACAGTTGAACCAATATCTAGATGTAGAGTTATTAAAACGAGAAAGGCGATCCATGGAAAATCATAATAATTTTAATAATGCAATATTAGCTAATAAAAAACGTCTTTCTTCAGAATTGGATAAACAGCAAACTCAACAGCAGCAGCTATTACGTAAACGGAGTAGAGCTAGCGAATCCGTGAGTGATTACTTGATAAAAATCAACATATTCTACCATTAAATGAGTATTTAATGGTTTCTAATTTTTATTTTTAAAAGTATAAAATATTTTTAAACTTATGTTTATTAAAATATTATTTTATTCTATTTTATTTTATTGCTACTTTCTTCGAATTTTCTTTTCTTTGTTCTGTTTATCTTTTTTTTCGGAATATTATACAAATTGAACTAATACTATTAGGCTGAAGAAAATTCAAATGCATCATCTAATAATGAGGCTTCTACACCAGCTACAACACCTACATCAGCTCCAACTTCGCAACCCGTTTTTCCAAATACTGAAGGACCGAGTGTAACATCAGCTACTTCTAAACAGTCTTCAATAGATCAGCAGAAATCTTCCATGAACACAACAAATTCGGGTGGAGCTGCAACTACAGCTGAAGTAGCGTGTTCGTGATACAAAATTAATAGAACTATAAATAAAAGTGGAGCTATGTTGACGACAGTTACTTGTATGTATATTTTATATAAATAGTTTATATCTTGATAAAAAATTTATTTTAGGGTAACAGTATAAACAAAAACAAAACAAAGCTTTTAGACTGGCCAACCTACCCCAATCTTACGGCAACGAAAATCATACATTAATTTTTCAAATCGCATATGTCTTCATCTATAGGGTAGGGGAAATTTACATAAAAATATACATATATAAATATAAAATCATATATATATATTTACTATTAAGATAGTAAAAACAAAAGGAGAAAACTGAAATTGAAGTTTGGAAAAAATAAATAAATTCTTAATTTTTATTGAACTTATCGTAAAATTATTTTGTACAAAATATTAATTTTTGTTAGCATAGCAAAAAAAAAATCATTTGCATTTCATGATTTTTTGAAATAGAGTGAGTGTTTAATTTGGTGGACGTAAACTAAAAACTGAACGCTATTGCCATTCCGTATTTTATTTATATTTTATGTGGATATATATCACAATAATGATTCAAATGCGTATATGTATGTAAATATTTTAATATCGGCAGTTGAGTAATTATTATTGAGACGTATTTAGCCAGTGTAGGAGTCCTTTATTAAAAAATATTAAGACCATAAAACATGTCGTCTTGGAACCAATTATTTCCTGCATTACATTTTTTTTTCGATAAATTTAGAGCAAAAATATTTAAAAAAAAAAATTTTAACAGCACTTATCGTTAAAATATAAAATTAAAATATTACTCATTATTTTAAAAATTAAAATAAATGTTATAAATTGTAAATACTGTTATGAATTTTATATTGAAGTAATAACAGTATTAAATAATAAAATCTTAATATAACTTTTATAGGAATTAAATGATTAAAGTTGCTTTTTTGAAATATTAAGAAAAAAAAAAAAATAAGTACATACTTTCTGCTGTAAAAAAGCAGCTACATTATGTATTTCAAGAACGAAATATAATAATCACAAATCGTTTTTAAAGTAAATATTAAAACATTAAGATATTTAATCAGTGTGAGGTTTAAGAAATGTTAAAAAAAAAATTTAATTAATAAATTATTACTAAGTGAATTTGTTTCATAGATTTCGAAAACTTTGATAAAATCAAAAAACAAATATTTTAATTTCAATTTTCATTAGTAATAAAGAATAATAAATGCTTCTAACATAGTTTTCTCAAATAGTAAACAAACAAAAATTATTCAAATAAATAGTGCGATTGAAATATTGATGCAAAAACAAAAAAATATATTTAAAATGCATATATGTATGTAATGTTAATATGCAAAATATTTTTGATGTTAGTAAGCAAAAAACTTTTTTTTCTTTAGTTAGTTATCATATTTTTGTTCAAATTTATGAAATTTGAAATATTTTTTTCTTTAAAAACCTTTAACAAGAACCATATAAAAATTGAATTCCAGCAAAATAAATAAACATTTTTTTTATACAATCATTTATAAAGTATCAAAAATCGTACTTAGAATTTATTGCTAAAACAAGGTTCAATAAAAAAATTTAAAAGAATTTGTCAATTAATTTTAAGACAACAAAGAAACGAAAATAAAAACACATAATTATAAAAAATCTTTACTTCTATATTATATAAATCGGTTTTCTCATTTTGTTTAAAAATTTTAAATCTGCATGACAACTTTTAATTAACAAAAATAGTAAAATAGTAAGGTCTGCAATAAGTTCGGCATGCAGTTTTTATCTTTCAATAAAATTAATTTTTTCCAGGATATTGCTTAAGAAATATTAGTTTATTCCTTTATTCCTATTTTTTTAATTTATTTTTTCTACGATCAAAATTTATGTAAATTTATGAAATGTAAAACAAAATTAACTGCAAATAAAGAAAAATAAAGTTTAAACTTCGCCAGACAGGCTAAAAATGTGTGTTTCTTTTTATTTTTTCAACATTAAGTTAACCCAATTTACTTGTTGACGGTAAAAATCTTGAATGTTATGAGCTTGAGACAATATAACTTTCTACAGATTAAAATTTCAGACGCATTCCACAATTAGTGATCTGTGACTTTATACCTCATCTGCGGAATTCTCACATAATTTTCGTGATTTTCCACCTGTTTTATTTTCATCTCTTCTCAGTTTACCGTTATTTTAATATTCTAATATTACTTTTGCAATTTTACTATTAATGAAACTTTCAAGTCGTCATAAATTATACAAATAATTGTTGCACTGGACTTTCCATTTTCTATAAGACCGAAAAATTCTTCAACAATTTTTTTTCAAATTTGTCATTCATCACATACATACTTGTTTTTGTGGGAGTTTATCTCGTATATAACAAAGAATGCTTTATCATGTTTTATGAATATATTCTTATTTTCGTGTTTCTATTCAAGTCACAAGAGAGATTTTGTATTTCATTTAACAATTGTTTTTGTAATGCTGCATATTATAATATCACCACATAGATACATATTATATATGTAATATGTGAATTCTACATTTAGTGTTTTAGCTCAGCAGGGTAAGCTAAATAATCCGTAAAATTCCTTTAGGAAGATCGATTCTACGCAAATGTTTGTTAATTTGTGAATAATGAAAATCATTAACGGCTCTTGTTACAGATCAATTGTACAAGATTTAAGTTTTTACATAAAAAAAATTGTAAAATCAAATTTTATTATATTTGAATTGAATATGTAGATCTTTTGTTTATAAATATTTTCTAAATAAACTAAATAAAAAATCGAAATTTTTGTTTTAAATTTGTGAATGATCATTTCATATTTGGCTAAAATATTTTATTATGAAAAATTTGCTCAAAAATTATTTTTTTACAGTTATTTTTAATTGCGTTCAAAATTTTTTTATTTTTTTCGCTATCATTGCAGAAGTTTTTCATTTTTCTTTCACATTTCTTTCCAAAAATTTTAAAGTTGCATATTTATTACTCATTCTGAATTGATCCTACAGGCAGTGCACTATTTCTAAAAGTTAAACCACAATTGATTTATTTATGAAACCACAATTTAATTCCAAACACGGTTGAATTTTAATTCTATATTTGTGAATTGAATGCTAAACTTTTCACCACAAATAAACTTTTTTATTATTTATAAAAAGGTAATTGCAATCATAATATTGTATTATTCTAAAAGTAAGTTGTTGCAAGTGAAGTAAGACTTTTTTTTTAAATATTTCTTAATAAAACAAATTAATGTAATTAATTACACATATATTATTCTATAGCAACTGTTCGAAGGAAATATCCAAAGTGCCACAATGAAATTGATGAATGTGCATGTTTTATTAATGGTTATTGCTACTTTATTTGGAATCATAATTCCAAATGCAACAGCATTTGGTCCAAAACCAAGACCATGGAAGCCAGAGCCATGTCCATGCAAAAAAAGTAAATAAAATAATAAAAAAATTATAAAACAATAACTCAATATTAATGTACCTACTTAAATATCTCTTATTCTATTTATTCTCGTCAAAATTTCGATTTTAATTAAATCTTTATCATGGTGACAATTATAAGAATTTAGATATTAAAACTGATAATTAAACAATAAAAATTTAAAATTAAAAAACAAAAATACAAAAACTATTTTTAAAAATTAAAATAAATTCTTTTTCAATAATTTTCCAAAAGTTTAAAAATATGAAAAAATAAGAAGTAAAAATAATAACAACAATTTGTGTATGGAAATGTGTAACTTCTGATATAATTTAATTAAAATATTTTTATTGTTTTTTTTTAATCATTTTTGTTTATTTTTTTTATTAGACATTTATTTATTAATAATTAATTTTATTGTTTTTAATTAGTTTATTAATGTAACTTTTGGTAATTTTAACTCTGACAAAGGTTTAAATAAAATGTAAGCATGGACGAAATAATAAATTTTTTTATAATTAAAATTATTATTAGAAAATAATTAAAAAATAAATAATGATTTATACTTAAATTTTTTAATAAGGGTCTCATAAAGTAAATACTGAAGTTTACAATTCTTTCAAAGGAGAAAAATGAAAATTTAATTAGTGAAACTATAATGGAATATCAAATCAAATTATTTTATTTATCATGTTTTAAACTTCAAAACTTTATTGATTTAAATTAATATTTTTACTCTTTCTAGATCCCTACTTAAGGCAGTTTTAAACATTTTTTCAACCGGATCACTTTTTGAAAATTAGCTCTAAAAAAATTCGTTATTTTTTAAATCACTTTGGAAGTAGAATTTCTAATTTCTATTTGTAAAGAAGTGTTCATGAATTTAAAGGTCTAATTTACGGTTATGACAACAAAACGCAAATATTTAGTTACAAGAATTATATATAATTAAAAAAAAAAATTAAGCATTACTATAAAAATTCACTGTAGAGTAGAACATGATAAGAAAAAACCTTCATTTTTTTTTTAAATTTATATTTTAATGATGATATTTTAACAAATCAAACAAATACAAACACTATTTCCGTTTTTATAAATATTAATTTAAATTAAATGTATATTAATAAAAAATTATTAAAATCAATATGCAAAACTTACTAAAAGAATTTGATTTTTTTTTTATTTTATTTTTATTTTATTTTTATTTAATATCTTTAGATTGATAAGAAAAATATACCCAGATAGAGCTTAATATAACTCAAAAACTTATTTTTTTTTTAATAATATATTTAAAAACAATATAAAAAAAATTAGCGTGTGTGTGTTTGTGTGTACAATTCGTCAACATTATGTATGAACACACTTGCACGTTCCATTTCCATATGGTTTCCATTTATACAATTTGAATTATTGCAAAATTTGCAACAATTTGCAACTAAAAAGAATCAAATATCAAAAAGAGAAACGAAAGAAAAATATTGAAATGTTGCTAGAAATTTTAAGTTTTTGAGACTTTTATGAAAAAATGAACAATATTGGCATAAAAGCTAGTAAAAAATAAGAATAGGTACAAAAAACAAAAAACAATTATTTGTACACATTATTTTTGTTTTATTTAAATAAAATATTTTACAGAACAATCATCCATAATTATCCATAGATTTTTAAATTATTTTTATGCATTTGGTTGTTAATGTAGATTGTAATAATACATCTTTGTGTAAGTACACCAATTGCATCATAGAAACTGCCGGCTCTGACTACAAATGAACTCATTTGTTTTTAATAGAGCAACAAATAATCAGTTTTAATTCATTTACATTTTTATCGTAGGTATAATAAATTATTAAATCCCGTAATTATATTAAGAGAAAATATTTTATCATAATTTATATGGGTATCTTTTTACGTTCTTCAAATTTTCATTTATTAATTAATTAAACAAAAAATAAATAAATAATTAGTTGTTCTTCATATAGTTTCGTCATGCTTTTTGAATCCATTTTATTGCATTGCTTACATTTTGTATTAACTTCTTTTCTTAAAGAGCTGAAATGGTAAATAATTTTTCTTATATAACACTCGTACAGTAGGGTACAGAAATATGATAATAAAGGTAATAAATACTTCATCTTCATATTTAAAACAGATTAAAAACAAAATTGCAATTATTACTTTTTTGTCTATCATTATTATGTCGACTTGCTTTCCATCCAATAAAAATATGCATGTATTGTCCTTTAAGATTAAAATTGCCCTTCTTCATACATTTATTTTTATGTAATAACGGTAATAACAAAGTGGCAAGAAAAAACGTTAATTTCACTTCTCTCAAATCCAACAAACTATACAAAATTATCAAATTGGAAACGTGAATGTTTACACGTGAATGTAAATTCATATTATGCATATTGGAAATTTTGTCAGTGCTGCCATTCGATTTTCGTTTTTAGTATGTAGATATTCAAATAATTGAAACAGAATATTTAATATTTATACTCATATATGTAGTTTTTCCAATTTTTTTAGACTGCTCAATTCCCGAACTAAAATAACAGTTAGAGTTAGGGTAGTTAGAGTTAGGGTTAGGTTAGGGTAGGTAGGTTAGGAGTTATATCCGTCCAGATTTGTTACTATGAAATTATACATAACATGTTATATTAAACAAAATTCATAATTACATATTCAATTAATTTTTAACTTTCCAATTTATAAATATTTATTAATTATACTTATAATTGATAAATAATTATAAATTATAAATTAGAAACTTCATTTTGGACAGTATATTATTTTTAGTTTTAAATTTCTTAAATAATTTCCAAGTTCGAATTAGATTCTAATGGTTTCATAGAATTCCGTTAAAAAAGCCAATTTATTATGTTCAAATAAGTTTCATTGAATTTTATTAGATTTTGGATTAGAATTTGTTTTTTTTTTTTTAATTCAAACAAAATCCACATTTATAAAATTGTAATAAAATGGCAATTCTATTTTCTATTTAGTTTTTTTTTATAGTCCAGTTCCAGTATGAAAAATAAATCCAAATTAAAAGTTATGTGGTGACTTGCTTAACACTAATTTTCTTTAACACAGCAATTTTTTTTTTTTTTTTTTTTTTTTAGTTTGTTTTTGCATAATTATAATCACAAACTTCACCTACACAAAAAGAATTTTAAATGGCTTTTCTTTTCAAACTAACACTCTCATATTAAATATATAATTTATGCTGAATTTGTGTCTGTCATACCGGCGATAATAATTTATTATAAATTACAGGTAAAATAAAATACAGATGCAGACCCATACACATAACAAAAAACATATTTAGGTATTTTGAGCTTTACGGCTTTACTTAAAAGTTTTGGAATTAAAATGTGAGTTGAGAAGTACTTAAAAATGTCACTCATTTTAAAAACGAGTGCAAAACAAAGAATTAATATAAAAAAAATTAAATTAAAAATCCAAAACAAAACTTTTGTTTATTTATTTTATTTATATTTTGTAAATAAAGAAGAGTGTAGTATGAGTTATTTTATTCTTTCGTGAATATACATTATAGATATTGGTAATGGGTATTATGTTTGTTTTGTTGTTGGTGGTTACTTTTGTTTTGCATGACTGTTGCGTTGGTATGGAGAAACAATTATTTTTGTATTTTTTTAAGCACACGACGGTCAAGAAATGCTTTTTATTAACTTGAGAATGAAATTAAAAACTCGTTGACCGTCGTCTTGTCTTCTACATAAAACACGGTCAGAAAAATAATTCGGAATTTTATTTACTGTAAAGATACTCGAAAAAATATTATCGAATACGGTTAGAACAAAGTACTTCGATTTTAAATTAAATATACCTATATAATATATGGGTACATAATACAAAAATTAATAAAAAAAAAAAGTGAAAAATATTGTCAATTATTCAATATGTAATACAAAAAGATATCTGAAAAAAAGTTGGCAATTTAAAAATTAAAATAATACATGAAAGTACTAATAGGAGTATTATAATAAATTTTTTGTTGTTTAATTCCTCATAATTTACATAATTTTTTATAACAGTGATGACATCTTCTGTGTAAATTTTGAGTTATTCTTAAAATTGAAATCAGTTGTCTTGTCATTTTGGTTTTTGGTGT
Organism: Argyra leucocephala; assembly: GCA_963942445.1. Lineage (NCBI taxonomy): Eukaryota > Metazoa > Arthropoda > Insecta > Diptera > Dolichopodidae > Argyra > Argyra leucocephala. Next base: position 1,979,747 of record OZ012681.1, read on the forward strand.
AATGTAAAAATTTTTGTTTTAAATAAAAATATAAGTACCTTTACTGCAAGTTTATTTGTAGCAGAATTATTTATAAAATAGAATTAAATTTTAATTTTTGTGGGTTGTAATACCTAAATACAAGTAAGAAAATAAATTTGATTTTATTAAATATAATAAAAAAGTAAATTACATACAAAAAAACAAAAAATTTTTTCAAAATGTGGTAAATTTATTTGAAAAATCGTTTGAAGTTGTTTCACTATAAAACATAAGGATAATTCTTGTAGCGTATACCTAATTAGATTTTCAAATAGGAAAATTGCTGGAAAAACATTCATAAACACATATTTTATATTTGGTTACACAATATTGTTTATTTCAGCAGGTATGATAATTTTTTATTTACAAATAAATATTTGAGAGTTTATTTAGATTCCATGGATATAATTTGTTACTTTGGTAATTGTTTGTTTTACATATTCATTATTCACAACTAACTGGAATAGGTGGGAAGTTAGTTATTTATTAATATTAATTGCAGTGTATTTCTACATGTTTGTATATATTAAATGAAGTGTGATTATTTTTTAATTATCGGTATAGTATATAAATAGTTAGTGGTGATAAATTAATCTTTTTTCAAAATATAATATTTGAAGCAAAAGAAAGTTTGGTAATTATGAATTTTTGAACTTAAACTGGTAGCAGAGTAGTTATAGGTAAGGTAGGTAGGTACATTCAAACTTGTAGTACTTATCTAGGTACTGTAAGAAATTTTGTATCTAAATTACAATTAAATTATATTATTATAACTATGTATTAGATATAACTAACTAATTTGAATTTTATTATATTTTAGTGAATTCATTTTATTTTTATATAATTTTTGCACCTTTTAATCGTACCAACTTTCTTTTCGTTTACTACATGTTAATCACACTTACTATGTACATATTATCAGAAATTTATATACTTACATAGTACATAATATATAATATGATTTCAGAAATTATTTCTGATATTATATGGTATCATATATACTATATATTATTTAATGTCTTAGATATTAGCTGAGCATTTAAAAGTATAAGTGAATATGTACCTACTATAGCCTAAAATGCCTAAAAGTAGAAAATAAAAACAATCAGTACATAATCATCTATAAAATCATCTAGGTAAAAACCAACAATATGGAAAAGACACTTTCGTAGCTTCTTGCTAAATAATTTACTTTAAATTTTTACCTGTTTGGATTGACATTAAAAATCGCTCACATACTTATAATATTTTTTGAACAATTTTTCATGGACCGATAAAAAATACGCGCACTTGTATTGAAACTTGTAATTTATGTTCAAAAAGGAAGTTTTTAACTTCCAACAATTGTTAATCGTCCATCTAACTCTCTTATAACTACTTACATGCATATCTTTTAATACAATTTAAAACTATTAAATATTGCTGAAATTTGGTGATGAAAAATCGCTTCAGTCTAAATCAAATTTTTAAACTACATAACTAGTGTCGATTTTAATTCTTGAATATATTGATATCAATTTGAAATTAAAATAATAATAGGTACTACATACATATATCTACCTACATTTAATTAAAATATTTTAGTAATGATTACATTATGATGTAATAAATACATCAGTTGTTAAATGTTAACCACTGGTTAAAAAAAATAGGTATAGAAGTACATTACAAAAGTGTACTAGACCATTTTAAATTTACTTGCACCGTAGACAAATAGGCATTACTATGCTGTAAAAGTTCTGTTAAATTTGTTCACAGTGCTTGCTAACCTAATACAACATACATATACGTATACATAAGTCTATATATAACATCATAAATAATTGTACCAACGTATAAAAGAAAAAGCTATTAAATTTCCAAAAAAATTTGTTTTGAAATATAATAATAATGAATGCATTGTAAAATATTTTGTAATATTTTTTTTTTTTTAAATTGCTCTAATTTACGAATATCAGAGTTGCCAGTTGTAGCTAACATAAAAATTTGTACTAAAATATACTAAATAAAAAGGTAGTTTTTTTTATTATTTTTTTGTAAATATTCACGATAGACGATGAAAGCATTTTAATATTAATGGTTATAAAGGTTTAATGATAACTCAACAAAGTTTTGCATTTTTTATATTTCACTATTTTTCCAATGCAATAGAACTGTAGTTTCATCTCAAGTCTAAATGGAAATAAAACTATGCGAAACGCTAAGATATCCTATTATTATGAAAATTATAATGCATATTTTATAATATTGTAAACAACTGTCAAACTCATGCTTATATGAAATTTATTTAAGGTGTGTGCCTAATGAAATACCATTTAAACCAAATCTAAATCTAATTTAATTCCCTAAACACTAAATCAACAATTTTTTTGACAGTTGAAATTAACAATTTATATCTTTGGTTTATATGTTTTTCAATTAGAATTGAGCTGTCATCAATTAGAAACATTTCGAGTGGGCCATTTTCGAAACGCAAATCAGAGAAATTTCAAATTAGTCAATTCTAGTTAAAATTTTAATTCATACATGAATACCTGTCTTAAAGATATCAAGTAAATCCAACTATGTATAACCAAAATAACAGTTAAATTTGTTATTTTATTTTAAGGCATATTTATTAGATAGAATTCCCTGTCTCGCGTTTTTTACTCGTTAGAATTAGCAATTTAAGCCATTTTAAAATTCACAAGTATCTAGATCTACCTATAAAATTTGAATTCTAAAGTGTACCTATTGAAAATAAATTTAAAAAAAAAACTGATAATTCTGGCCATACTTTTGTTAGTAGTCTGATTTTTTTTTTTTTACTTTTTCGCTTACTAAATTTAAAACATACGTGTGATTACCATATTATGTACGTTACATATATACATATATAATTTAATATAAGCAATATTTATGTACTACATTGTATACATGGATAGTCTATGTCTATAGTCTAACTACAATCGCAAACTTTATAATATTTAGCAGAAAGACTATCCTTAAAGGATATTTTTATTTTTTTTTTTACACAAGAGTTGATGTCATGCTTTATTTTGTTAATAAATATAAAACATATTAAAATGAGTTTTTATATTTTCACACAAAATCATTTTACTTTTGTAGTGTTTGTTTTTTGGTAGTTAATTTGATAAAAGGAATTTCCGCCCAAAATAAAAATGATTTGTTACTCCATAAATATTTAAATTAAAATTTTGGTTTGGAGATATTAGTAATTCATGTAATCGCAGACATAAACCTGTTAAAAGTTATATTCATCATCATCTTGTGACACTACAGTTTGGTGTGCATCTTAATCTCGTTCACAGTTTTATTCATCCTGATCTGCCCAGACCAACTTCCCTAATTCCAAAAAATTTATTAAGAGACATTTTTAATGCCAGAAAAATATTTAAATTTGAGATTTTTGAAATTTGGACTTAAATGTTTTGGATAAAAAATCAATGTGCTATTTTTGTTTTAGAAACACGAGATGTTTGTTAATTTTTATATTTTTATTTTTGCAAAAATCGATTAAAGTATGCGTAATTTATAAAACAAAAAAATGTATTTAAGATTAATTATTTGAAAAGCTTTAAGTTTTTTTTTTAATTATACTTTAAACTACTAAATGACCAAGTGCTGATGATGAATTGGATCAGTGTGATTTCTCCCTAAAACTTGTTCTAATTTTGTAAATTAATTTGATTTATTTACATATAGTTAACTAGTTAAATATTTAATTTTTAAAACTAACTAATCTTGATAAATGAGATCTTTAATATGAAAGTCGTTTTCCATGATCTTATCACAATTCACAATGTAACATTTACCTACATAACCTACATGTATGCATTCTAAGTGGTTGTGTTGTTTTTTTTTTTATAATTTATTTATATATGGTTATAAATTTACATTCGCTTACAACATTGATTCTCAAATGTTGTTGGCCTTCAATTTACATAATCAAAACAAATCAATTTACAATGACAATTTTGTTGTAATGTGATGAACCTGCTGCTGCTCTAAAGATTAACATTAAAAGAGCTTTTCTTTTTAAAAACAAATCACATGAACTTTTTAAACTACATTTATAGTTATAATACTTGAAAGGTTTTTCTTTTTGTAAATTTTATTTATTTGTTTCTGAAATGAGTAGACTTTTCTAAAGTCGTTGTCTTATTGAGGCAAAATAAATCAACAAACAAATAAATATATTGAATTCATTGATTTCTTTAAAAATGATTCTTAAAAGGATTGACTTTAAATTTTATCTTAACAGAAAATGACATCAGTGTAGGCAGCAAACTAAGCGATTTTAATGTTTATAGTTAGAATTTTTATTCTTTGTTTTTTTTGTGTTGTTTTTAAATAAATTTAAAGAATAATAAAACTTTAACTGAATTTAAAGTTCATCGAATCAAATCTGAAATACAAATTCAGCATTTTAATAATTTGTCGTATTGTTTTCATAACTATGACAAATAATTCGTAATATTCCAGGTATTTAAAGTTTGGAATACATTTTGCGTGCCATTATTAAATTTTTTTTTATAAATTATTCATAAAACCATGTTGGTTTTCTATAGACAGTAGTTTTAAAGAAAATATAACGTGTTATTTAATTTCATAGTTATTGCATTATAGCAATATTAACATGTTGAACCATTCACGTAAGCCCAAAAATCTAATTTGGCATGGCATTTATTCTTACTGGAATGGTTTGAATAATTTAAAGCTTGTTGTTTTGTGCAAAATTAAAATGTTTATTTTGTCTCAGTTGTTGTCAATAAAACGATGTTGTTATTAAATCGTTCAAAAGTGTAGAAAAATCATCCACACCGTGGTTCAACGATATCTGTAGAAAAGTTATTGTAGTAAAAAAATGTACTATTTAAGTACATATAGACAATCCTCAAGGTCAATAATTCTAATGAATTACATAGGAATTATAAAATCATTTAGGATTAAATGTAAAATACATACATTCTACATCTCTCTAGTACTTGTACTAACATGATATTTTGTTTCTTTGCAAAAAATGTTATGCAAAATTTCTACGAATATTTTATTTTCGCCATTCATACACAACGAAAAAAAAAAATAGATTCGATTGGAAAAGCAAAATTTTTCAGTAATTATATACCGGTTTATGTACATTTCCTCTCACGACATAAAACCCAATTTTAGTTCCTTTAAAACATTCTTCCTGGTGGAAAAATTTACTTCAAGAATCGTTGTTGTTGTTAAGGCTTTTAAATATCTGAATATTAGAAATTTTACCGCCCATTTATCCAAAGCAAAGGTTATATATACCCAGGAAATATAAGTTTGCGCAAGTTAATTCAATTCAACTCGAAAAAGCTAACAAAATATTAGATAAGTCAATTTTTTCAATTCGACATTCACTTCGATCTACCGAACTTGATGAATTAGGTATTGAAAAAAAAGTTAGCTGTCAAAATACAAAATCTAGTAATACATTTTTAAGTAGACGTTTTTTTGTAGTAGTACTGTAAGTATGGTCTAATGGAACACACTTCGATCGATTTTATTTATTATTTATAAATTATAATAATTGTAACGATATTAAAATCGTTATCAAGACAACTTAAATCTTATGTACTATAACTAAGTATTGTTTAATTTTGTATTTGACGAAACCGATAGAAATTGGCGCCGTACCATTCAAAAATTTCTAAAATACATCTTTAATTTAAATTTTTTATTTGATTCTTGTTTTATACTTGATTAATGATTATTAAATTTTATGAATTAATTATTTTTATTTGTTTACAATATTTTTTTTTAAATATCGATAAAACATGGAATTATTACTTGTATGTATGTACATACGAACACATACAATACACTAAGTATAAGAATATTATATCCAAAAAATAGCTCTCCTCTGTGGCGATTGCTAATCTTATATTGATTACAATAATATTCTCAAATTTCCATTCTCAATCTATCAACACTTTACTATACTCTCTTTTTCGTTTCAAATATTTTAATAATAATAAAAAAAGATCGTAAATAGAACTCGTTCCTTTCATTAACATTATCGTCAAAAAAAAAAAACCCACCTAGATTGTCATATTATTATCATTGAAATAAAAAAAAACAAAAATAAAAAAATTAAAATAATTTGTTCCAAAAAAATTTATTAAGGTACATACTTGTGTAAAAAATATGTACATATGTAATTTATTGTGTCTACAGAAAAAATAACAGTTGAATATTTATTTTCTTCATATTAAGTACGTTGTTAATTTATTTATTTGAATAAAAATACAGCACATTATATCAGCTTTGGGATAATGATCATATTGTCTGTTAGTTGGATTTGATTACAAATTTAAAAAGATGATTAAACAAATTGCGACAGAATTTTGACATTTATACCTAAGTACTGCACCTTACAACATTTTGATATTTTTACTTTCATTTTACAGAATTTTAACATTTGTACTTATATTTTACAATTTTTTTGTATATGTATTTGTACTTACCTTTATGAAAAATTGTGACCTTTATATACACTTTACCGAATTTTGATATTTATACCTATGCTTTACAGATATTTAACATTTTTACTTACACTTTACAGAATTTTAACATTTAAATACTTATATTTTGTACTTTCTTTTATATGTTATATGAAAATTGTGACATTTACATACACTTTACTGAATTTTGATATTTATACCTACACCTTGCAGAATTTTGACATTCTTACTTACACTTTACAGAATTTAAACATATGTACTTATATTTTACAGTTTTTTTATATATATATTTGTACTTACCTTTATGATATTTTTAAATTTACATACCCTTTACTGAATTTGGACATTTATACTTGTGCTTTACAGAATTTTAACATTTTTACTTACACTTTACATAATTTTAACATTTATATTTTACACTTTACAAAATTTTGACATGTATACTTACACTTTACAGAATTTTGACATTATTATATTTTACTTTCTTTTTATATATTTGCACTTACGTTTATGAAATTGTGACATTTATATTTACAATTTACTGAATTTTGAAATATATTTACTTACACTGCATGTAATTTTAACATTAGATTTAATAAGTAAAAACTCACATAGATATATTAATATTTTGATTATTTGATGGCATTGAAATTATTATTTGAAAGAAACTAATAAGGTACAAGCGGTCTACATTTAAAATGTTGACCTGAAAAATATCAACTTTATTTTTTCCAATTCTGCCTTCAATTTTTCAGTTTTAGGCTGAGAAAACCTAAGAATAGAACAGATAAAAGTAAAAGTTTTCCACAATGTTTGGTTATACTTCTGACCATTATCAAAAAGCATTACAACCCTTGGTGGGTTTTAGCCTTCACAATTTTTCTCCAATTATATCTTTCTCTTGTAGTCGTCTTCCAAGTTACTATTTTCAGATTTCTCACTTCTGCTTGAATATTGTCTCCCCGTCTATTTCTCGATCTGCATCTAGCTCTTATCCTCATGGGATTTGTCGAAAATATTCTGAGCTGATCTCGATTTTCTGACATTCTTATTATATAGGCCCGTTATTTTTTGACTTTATGAATTTTATTATATTATGGCCATTCGGCAGCTCATATATTTCGTCATTATATATTCTTCTATATTACCCATTTTCTAATCTAATAGTACCATAGATTTTTCGGAGTATTTTTCTTTTATATTCTTTCTGTTATACTTCTGATGTTATATTTTCATATTTCTGATAAAAAACCACATTTGTTTTTACAACACCCACTAAATAAAAATTATTTATTTTAATAAAAAATATTTTTATATTAATAAAATATATTTTTATTTACTATTTGACTGATATTGACAGCAATTGTATATATATATATATATATATATATTTTTTTTTTGTTCTTGTGGAGAGTAATCCCGCAAATTTGATTTTGTTCCTCCGTCATGTTTTCCCTGTCAATTCTTTTAACAAAATAAATATAACATCAAAAAATTTTAACAAAACCCAAAAAAATTGACACATAATTTCCTAAATGTCAAAATGCACACGTGTTCTTACCATTTTGTCAAAATTTATCTTTTTAATTGACTAAAATCAATTGTCAAATCAATTTACACTTTACTATTTACTTAGAAATTATTTTTCACATTTTTTGACCTGACTTGAAGTTTTAAAAGGAAATATTTGAATATCATTTCTTTTTTCTATATTAAATTATTTCTATAGAAGAAATTTCGACTTAGGTACTATATAAATAATTTGTAATTGTTTTGCAATAATCTCAAAATAATATTTCTTTTGTTCATTATTATGAATGTCTGATTGTATTTCTTTAATAAATAACAGAAAAACACATTTAGTTCGGGTCGTGTATTGAAATTTTTTTTATTAAACACTGCCTAGCCTATATTTTGCCTTTAATATACCAAACATTTGTATCTTTATATTATTGAAAAACTCTTAATAAAGAAAGAAGGACAAAACAATGTCATATTTAGCAGTACTAATGTACGTGTAAAGTATAAAATAAATCTAATTCCTAAATAAGATCCAAACATGAACATTTTTATAAATAAATAGAATTCAAATGAGTTTTTAACAACAAACAATACATACACATAAATCAATAAATCATGAATGAAGTTATACTAGTATAAAAATTTCAAATTTATTAAGAAAGTTTGTTGAAACCAAAACAAAAAAAAATGTTCACAAGTTTTGAATTTTTATTTAATTTGCAATATTTTTTAAAGTTAAACTGATCATCCATATTTAAAAAATTAAGTTATTTTTGAGAAGGCGTTAAATACAAATTTGAAAATGATGATTCAGTCAGCTGGTTATGTACTTTCTTTTAACAACATTCCTTCGACACTTAATTCAATTTAATTTGTTCAATTTAGTTTAGTACATAGTTGGCAAAAAAAAAATAGAAATTAAATTTTACTTAAAAAGTAAATTTGAAAAAAAAAAAATGTTCACAATACAAAAACTTAAAAAAAAGTTTTTTTTTATGACTATTCAATAAATTCGAAAGTTAATAGTCCGTTAAAACTATATCAGGAAGTTTAACACAATATGCAAGAGTTTGAAAAAATAAAAAATCATTTTAAGAAGTTAATAAAAAAATCGATGATATTTTTAGCTATAAGTTGCTATAAGTATACACATTTAAAAATTATTTGAATAAAATTTCAAAATGACGTAATTTTTAATAGAAATTTTAAATTAAAACAAAAAGTTAAACATCAGGGTTCCAAGCAGAGCGTTTTCTATTTTGTAATCAAAAATATCCAAATTGAACCAGTGTGAATTAAAAAATGAACGCTTTTTATCACTCACCGAGTTTAATCAATTTATTTATTTATCAGTGGACCTACAGATAAATCCGCAGGCCTACTTCGGGTTCTTTTCCGTTAATATTTCCGAAAATTTTTCAATTAAAAAGAAAAATTAATTACAATTTATTGTCAAACTTAAGAGCTATCTTATGTACTACAAAATAAAATTAAAATCTCATTTTAATTGCTTAATATTTAAATTTTCAATCAATTATTTACAGATTAATACCATCAAATTTGATGAAACTGTTATAAGTATTTTGTAGCAGTCCAAATATTTATGAACATTTCGTTCTCATATGTATTTATACATATATGGGTAACTATATATAATAACGAGTGAAAAATGGCTACGTTCCACAGAGTGAATGTTCGAATGAGTGTCAAAAAAAAATTTCATTTAGTTAAGTAAATAATTAATTCCAATATTAGATTATTACTCAAAATGTGTCTACATTTTTTCGTTTGACACTCTGCTTTAATTTTACGTTTTATACGTATTTTAAACGTTTTGGAACATACTAACTTCATTGTAAATTTCGTCTCTTCAACATTTTGGACGGATCATCATTCAAATTTTTTTGATTAAATTGAAATACAAATTCATAACTATCACAGTATTAATGTATTGCAAATTTGTACCAAAACAATTCGTATAAGCAACGTTCCCTCTAACTTTTTTTGTAGCTGAGCAAAACAAAAATAAATTGCGCTATGAAATTATTTAAAAAAATAAACAAAAATTTGGTAAATTAGATATTTTATAAAAAATAAAAGTTTTTTATTGCAATTTTTTAAGTTTTTTTATTGTTTTTAATTTTTTTTTATTAATTACATATTACATTATTATTTTTTTTCTCTCCTGTCTTTGTTTTTCTTTTTAAGTTGAAAATGATTTATTACTAACCTATTTCTAAATTTTATTTTAATCAAATTTATCAGGCTAAATTCTCTTTCACAATCAACATTCGACACTTAAAAGGTTCCAAATATATCAAACAAAATTTGTATATTTTAAAAACTATCTTCACGAAAAACCAGTTGAAGTATAGATCATTGAAATTACGACTATTGTTTTTGAAACTTTCCATAAATAAATATTTTAAATGTTTATACTCATCAATTATTATCTTATTATCCATGTTTGGGCTCAGATTTCTATATTTCAAAATTATTTTGTTTTAAGTTTTCATTGCCATAATTAAAATCATGTTGACAAAAGCGTTTTGATCAAAAACTTTCCAAAGATCTATGTCAGCATCAGGAAATCATTTATCCAAATGGTAGCAGAACTTTTCAACAAATATAATTATTCCAGATGATATTTTCATATGTTTCTTACCTTCATCTTCAAGAATTTCAGTAAATTATATCACCAAGATACTGACTTCTTCATTTTGTGATGATCAATTTAGAATATTGATGCGCTTCCATAAGTGACAGTTTTTTTTAAAAATATTTTGATAATTCTTTTAATTCGGTAAAAACATCACTTAATGAAATAAATGATATACGATTTTAATTATTTTCTAAAGCTGTTAAGCAATATCTTGAGATTGGATCAACAGAATTGTAACTATCGATCTTTTCTTTGCAATATTCTGTTAAGACATCATAGTTCCGAATAAACGGAATAATCTCAAAATTACGAGAAAATCAGCGTAATTCATTAAGAAGCCGGAACATCAAAACTGCACAATCCACAACGCGTGACAAATTGTGAAATTAAGTAACCAATTTCTTGTGTTAATAGTGCTGTTACTTGATTATAGGCTCACAACATTACTGCAGCTCCATCGGATGCTAATATTACCATTTTTTGCATATCCAGATTAATAGTTTTATAAAAACATTTTACGGATTCCACAATTGATTTTCGTCACATGCATTTAATTATATTATACCATCAAAAACAGTTTTGTAATTAAAATGAAAGCGGTATTTATATAAATAATTAACATTTTGTAAACGGATATATCAATACTTTCATCAATAGAATTGTGCCATTCTTATTTCTTGGACTGAGTTCATTGAAAAATTCATTTTAATGGCAAGAACATTATTTATTAAAATTTTGATGTTATCTTTACCAACTTTTGTTCTAGAAATGGTTTCTGTACAATTTTCTCGATTTTGTTGATTAATTTGGCTATACTATTTAAATCGATAACAATTTGCACAGCCTACTAAGGAAGTATTATTTTAAATAACTAATATTTACAATAAAATTTTTAATGCGCAATTCAAAAAAATCCGTGCGCAATTGCGCACTTGCGCAGCTTAGAGGGAACGTTGCGTATTAGTACCTATAGTCAAATAATTAATATCTTACGTTGCCATCAAATTGTTGACGTTTACAAAATAATGGTAATTTTAGATTAACTTCATATTGTATAATTATGTATATATATACGTATATACAATTTATATTTACTTATACACATCATGCATATATATATACATATCTCTTATATTTTATTTATTTTGTTATCATAGTAGAATAATTGAATAATAAAAACATGAAAACCAAACCTAATCTGACTTTATTAAAATACTTAATATTAATTCAAAAAAGTTCAATTAAAAATAAAATATTAAATTCTAAATAAAATATTAATACCTTATTGTGAAAAGTTTGTAACGTTTCAGTTTCTTATCTTTAACAAAAAAAAAAAAAAAAACAAAAAAAATTTTCAATTTTAGAGGAAGGTCATGAGATTATTTGCCCTTAAATATTAATAATTAATGATTTTGTTCTGTAAGTAAAAAAAGTAAATAATATGTATAAGAGTACTTACTACAGACATATTTAATAATGTTGCAACGAAATCGTTTCTATAATCGATATTTCGGAAACAATTACGTAATATATGTACTTTCCATTTCGATTACCAGAATTTTGAATTTTCGCATAAGTAGATGTCATTAGGTTTTTTAACATCACATTGTTATATCTGAATTACTTTACTACTATATCTTCCAGAATTACTGAATATTTTAAAAATATAATCTTAATTTACATGTACATATATATCTCGATATGTATTCATACATTATCTATATTTTTATTCAAATATGACCTTATATTTGACAAATATAATTTAAGTAATTATAATATTAATTTATGAAATTTCATAAACCTCAATACAGCTCTACTGATGGGGTTTAATAATTGGGTTAATTCATAAAAATATTGTAACGTTGTTTGTATAGAAAAATTACAGTTCGTTATTAATTATACTGTTGTTCCTCATGGATGCATAAGGCATCAATAAAATGTCTCTACTGCTCTGAATTTGGGTCAAAGCGTTTTGAGTCCAATCAAAATTTTTTACAACGCTGGCTTCGCTTGTTATTGTTCGGCGCCAAGTTTTTTTTTATCGATTACGATTTCTTGTTCGTCCTACAGCTCCTTGTTGGGAATTTATTCTAACAAAAATTTATGTAAAATCTGTTTCAGAAATTTGTTGAAAAATACCTGAATGTGTGACGTAATTCTTTCTGTTGCTTTTTATATTTCACATTCGTTTAAAAGAATTGAGAGAATGCTGTATTTGAAGACTTGTATATTATATGTATATAGTTTATGGTTCCGTGAGATGTTGAGAGATTCCAAATTTGTACCAAAGCACTGTGCTGTGCTTTGCTTTGCTTTCGGATACGATATATATCAATTTTATAAACAATAATTTGAACAAACTGTCAAGATAACAAAATTACGCTATCTCCTCTCTACATTTGCATCACCAATGTTGCATGGACCTGCTGTGTTGAATCTCATTATTTTGGTTTTGTTTACATTTATTAACAATAATATTTGTTTCATTAGTGATGATTAGTGATTGAGTTTTCTATACCAGATTTTATGGGTATGAGCAGATGAGCAATCAAATATTATTTTCAAACTTGAAATCATGATTAACGTCATTTGCTTGTGTTCACTTAATACGTTTTGTTCCAACAACTGTTTAAAATGAAGAATGGGGGAAATCGAATGATCACAGTTAATAAATGTAAATCACATTCAACATCGAAACGTGTGTAGACATTTTATTATCTCACATGCAAGGAAAAAACCTAAAATTGGCTCAAATAACTCAGAGACGGGTAAATAAATATCTTTTAACTTGTCCGTACATTTTTGTACTAACTCTTCTATTCTATTCTAATACTTTAATCCTTTTAAAATATTCTTTTCTAATTTTGTGTTCATTATTCTTTATTTTCCTTCATTTTTATATGGCTTAAATTCTGCGAAGAAAAAAAGTAGCGTAAATTTTTTATTTCAATTAGGTAGGTATCAACATATGTAATCTGATAGTTTTTCCTTGCAGCATGAGATTTGAGACCAAAAAACTTTATTTACATATTATTGTATTATTGACAATTTTCGTAACTAGATATTTGTAAGAGAGGTGGATAATGTTATTACTTAAAGTGGATAACTATAGATGTCTATTTTTTGAATCGAAAAAAAAGAAGAAAAGTTAGCGCTATAAGTGGATAACTAAAATTTGTGAATTTAAATTCACAAATTTTGTAGCATTATGAACAATAAAAATGTTTTTTTAGACTTTTCTGTTGATTATTCAGAATACATACCTAGTGAAATAGGCAGTAGTAGTGGCAAAATGATCAAGAAAAAAATTCAAATAATTTTACCCAAGAGTTTCCTCTTATTCAAGGAGCTGATTTACAGGGAATAGAAGAATATCCTCAAACTACTGACAAATCTAGGAAAAGAAAGAGACATTTTGACAAATGAGCAAGAAATATAAAAAAAAAATGTAAAGCACATGGAGAAGAATATGTTGGCCCTATAGGTATTTTTAAACCAAAGGCGTAACCAAATGTATAATATCAGACGAAAAAGACTACAAATTTTTAAAGAATATTGCGCATTGGGAAATTACGAAAGACGACGTGATTTTATAAACAGCAACACAAATAAGATAAATACAAAAACAAAAACTGCTGGACTAACAATCAAGAGAAAATTTATCGGTAAATAGTGAAAGAACGACAGTTTGTAAAACAATGTTAATCAATACTATTGGCATAAATAAAGGAGTCGTTGATATTGCTCTGACTAAAAGAACGAGTACAAATTACTGCGTTACCGATAAGAGAGGGAGGCACATTAAAAATAAACTACCACTCGAAATGAAAAAAGAAATTAGAGCACATATTGAGTCTTTTCCAGTAGTACCTTCGCATTATAGTCGGTCAGACACGAAACGAAAATATTTACATCCTGATTTAAACATAAAAGTAATGTACCGCTTACATATTGAACTGTGCGATCAAAACCAACAAGAAAAGGCTAAAGAATCGACTTATAGAAACGTCTTCAATAACGAATACAATCTAGGATTTCATCGGCCAAAAAAAAGATCAACGTCGTATCTTGGCGGTTGATAGTGGACAAAGCATATCTGAATACGAGAAACATCTACGTAATAAGAATCTTGCAAGAAAAGAAAAAATTACAGACAAGGAAGAAGCTATTCAGTCGGATAGGAAAATACTTTCCATAAATTTTGATCTACAACAAGTGTTGATGGTACCTAGTGATCCAACCAACAATGCACTATTTTATAAAAGACGTTGCTAGCAACTTATAACTTTACCGTTTATAATGTCGTATCAAATCAAGGTGTTTACAACATTTGGCACGAAGGGGAAGGTGGTAGAGGAAGTTCTGAGGTAGCTTCATGTCTTTTTCAGTACTTTCAGTCTCAATCCCAAGATATTAAAGAAATACGGTGTTTTAACGACCGCTGTGGAGATCAAAATCTCAATCAATTTGTTGCAGGTATGTGTCTTTATGCCGTAACAAATCTAACCCTGCAAAGTGTTGAACTTAAGTTCCTCACTGTGTAATGCAGTCCACCAGTATGAAGTAGAGACTATTACGGATTTTACTCTAGTCTACATCAATCAAATAGCCTTGATGACAATCAAAAAAATTAAATTTTTATTGTTAGTTCCAAACTTAATCTCAGTTTTCTTAATATTTTTTTTTTATTTCATTGAATAAATTTAATTTATTTGGATATCATTAATAAAATTATTGAAAACTCTTATTGAAGTAATTTATTATTTTTAAATATTTTTAACCTAAAGACATCTAATATTATTAATACTTTTACCAAAATTTGAAACAAAATCAGTGCTATAAATAGATATCTTGTAAATTAATAAATTATAGCTTTTTTATCAAGCTAATCAGTTATCATAATTTTAGAAAAATTACCTCTAAACATTGTTTTTGATAATCAGATTTGTTTTTAGTGATATGTTTAGATTTATGGAATAAAAGTCGAGTTTCCTTTCACTAATCATTTGTATTTATTTTGCAAATATCGATATTTCGGAAGCAACTTACTTCCTTCATCAGTGCTTTGCGACTAATTCGTTAATTCATAAATTAGTCGCAAAGCACTGATGAAGGAAGTAAGTTGCTTCCGAAATATCGATATTTGCAAAATAGATACAAATGATTAGTGAAAGGAAACTCGACTTTTATTCCATAACTCTAAACATTGTTTTATTTATTTAGTTTTAAATTTAAACACTACTATTCATTATTACAGAAAAAAATCGTAGATTAGAAGTACAAAATTAGAAAACCTTCATTTTCTCCAAACAACAATTTCCGAGTTATCTAGTTTTAGTGTATTGGACCCACGATATCGAGAAATGAAATAAATTTTAATTTTAATTTCCCTTTAATTTAAATTTAGGATGGTTTAATTGTTACAAGAAAAGTTTTTCTTCAATCAACACAAACATTTTATACTTAAGTTATGATCGGATTCAAATTAATTGTGTCTATTATTTATGAACATTTTATTTAGTTATGGCCCCCTTATTATGAAGTGTCAGTTTTCAGTAAATATCTGAGAAGAGTCAACAGATATTCAAAATCGAAATTGTGGTAATCATTTGTTAACAAATTACTGATAAATTGTGAATACTGGCAAAAATTGGTATTATGAATGCCATTCCAGTAAGAGCCAGTTTTTCTGACATTTTAAAGCAATTTTTTTCCGTTGTAAATTTTAGCGTGACAAAATATATTGGGTTAAAGAAAACATGTTTTTTTTTGTTTAAATTAAATTTTTTGTTTTTTATTTAAATTGTATATATTTTTTATTTTATGCTTTAAAGGTATTAAAATACATACTTACTTTTTTTTCGTAAAATTACGAAAACGTACAGCAATAAAATTTAGTTAAAGCGATTAGTTGAATTATTGGAGAATAGACAAGTTATTATACAAAAAAAAAATCGGTTGACGACATACTACATACATACATATTTGAATTTTATTAATAAAACTCTTTAATTCAAATAATTATTTCTTTTCTAAAAAACTAAAACAAGCTACAAATTTAAAATTTTAACTGTTAAAAAAAACGTCAATTTTCTCAGTATTTCCAATAGAACAAAATTTTGTCAGTATAACTTCACAATACCAAATAAAATCTCAAAAACCTGAACATCGCAATAAGGGTCAAAATCTTTTACTTGACCAAACCATGATATGACGTTATGTGCATTATAGTGTCATCTGACTGTTTTAAAAATTTTAATAACAATTTTGGATTAAAATTATGCTGGTTTTAAAACAATTTTTTTATTAAAATTTTCACATCTTAGTTAAAAATTTTCTGTCAAATATTTATTTAAATATGTACCCAAAAATTTATTACATAAATTTTGTTATGATTTACATATTATTATATAATATCAACCTTGTTTTATTTGGGTTGTGTTAAAACCTACCTAACTATGTGTCCAAACCTATTTACAATTACAAATATTTTGTAAATTTTTAATTCAATGTTCGTCTATGTTTGTATAATCAATTTAATCGGCTTTTTTTTTCTCTCTTATGATTTAATTTAAAATCACATTTATTATACAAATCAAAAATTATTTTTAAAAAAATCTTTTTTTTTTTTTTTTTTTAAATTGCATTCAAGAATTTCCAAAATTTTATTTCCTCATTCTTCATTTTATTTTTATTTTTTATTGTCACCTATCCTACTTACAATGATATCACCTAACATTTTATTTTTCAAATTAGTCTTTAAACTTAGGTGCGACTCAGCTCATCATAACAACATACATTATGTATTATTCTATACAATTTTCTTTTTATTAAATTTTATCATAGTAATTTTTGTCTAAAAGAAAACAAAAACAACAACAACAAAAATGAACGTTAAAATTATCTCGTTCCACCAACTATCTTTCTATATTTTCTTACTAGGTACATTTATTATTATGTGTATCTTTAGTTTTAAAAATATACTAATATTACTAACGATGATCTAATAAAAAATGTTAGTAAAATATTCTATGAATGTATAAAATTCTTGGTATAGTAAAGTATAAAATATGAATTATGTGTACAGTGTGTTTTAACAAACACATAGAAATATTAAAGCTTTTTTTTTTTCTTAACTAATATTATTCAAATTAAATAAATAAATAAAAAATTTTCATTTTATTGAAAAGAATTTGCTTAAAAGTAAAGATTGAGATGGTGTTAAAATTTATTTTCTATCTATATGGTACCTAAGTATACTATTTAATTGAAGATTAATCTCAAGAATTGCAAAAAATCATGATTTACGATATAGAATTTACTACACAGTATCAATTTACGATAAATTTTCTCTTTTACTCAATTAGCTAAGCATTAGACTAGGAATTTTTTATACAAAATGTAGAGTTTAAACTTAGTAACTTAACTTAGAGGATGTAAGACGCTATTCCGTTAGAATGAGGGTCTGTAACATACAAAAAAAATACAAAGTGATTACATCAAGAGTAATTTTTAGATTTCAAATAAATTGCAATCTTGTGGAAATTGAACTTGCACTCCCTCAATTGGTTTTTTCTATATACAAGTGTCTTGGCTGAAAAAGTATTATTAATGTGGGAAATACTATGAACCGGACTGTTAATCTTCAATTTGAATCCTTATACGTTACCAATATCTGAGCAGAACATGTTCTATATTTGAGAAAATTTACAAAGAAAAGAATTTTCGTAGCCAGTTTTAACCACCTACAAAGAAACGAATTTAGATAAATGTGTTAAAAATGTCTTTGAATGTAATCAGAAAAACTTACTTTCATTTTCTTCAGTTTCCTTTAAACAAACATCATATTTTCTTTTTTCTCCATAGTTACTTATATCTAAATAACTAAACCCAGATGGATTTTATTTTTAAAATTGATTGTTTTACATACGTTCCACGTTTCACATGCATTTTTTTCACTTTGATTCTTGTTTAGTTAGAACTAATTTTTAATAACAGTTAACTACTGTTTATTTGGAATATTATACAAAATGAAATTAGCCAAGCTTTATACTATATATTATGGTGAATACCAAATTCGATCACAGAAGGGACTAAAAGCATTAATTGAATTATAAAAGTTGTAAGCAAAATTAAAACTCACACCAAGTTGTAGAAACAATAGCTAGATTATTTATTTATTTTAACAATTATTTATTCTAAAAATTAAATTTACCACCTTATAACATAATTATTAAAAATATTGAATAAACTAAGTTTTTAAAAACAAATTAAGCTTAAAAAACAAATTAACTAGACCCTTATTGTGATATTTCATATTAAGTAAATATTTAAGAAATGTACATATATTCAAAATCGGTATTATGATTATCAGTTGTCAGAAAATGACTGATAAAATGTGAATACTGACAAAAATTGGTATTTTGAATGTCAGTTAGAGTCAGTTTTTTTGTCATTTGCAATTTTTTTCAGTTGTAAATTTTAACGTGACAAAATATATGTGTTAATGCCCGTATGATACTGGCTGAAAAAAATTCAAAAAATTTTTAAGCTTTGTATGAGTGAAATTGATATATCTTATAAAGAAAAAGAGTTATGTTACGATTCCATGCTGTCAAGAAAAATTATGAAAAATATTTAAAATTTGTTTTATTTTAATTGAATATTGAATATCATAATTAAATATTTCGGAACTTTTAGTGGGTTCTTTGCACTTTTACAATTTTTACTTAAGAAACTTCTTATCTCACTCTAAAAAGTTTTTTTTTTTTAAATTTGAAGTCAGTTTCATACGGAGCAGGCCTAAAGAATTTTTTTTGTTTTTTATTTAAATTATTGTTCATTTTTATAATTTAAAATTGTAAAAAAACTTTTAAAAACTTGTAAAAAATTGTACGTATTTTTTATGTTATGTGCTGTAAAGGTATTAAAAATACATACTTTGCTTTAGTAAAATGACGAAAACTTACAGAAATAAAAATCAATTAAAGTAAAGAAAAAATTATACAAAAAAATTCGGTTGACGATATACATACATACATATATTTGTTATTTTATTAATAAAGCACTTTCATTTAATTATTTCTTTTCTAAAAATCTTAAAAAAAAAACAAAAACTACAAATTGAAAATTTTAACTGTCAAACAAACTTAAATTTTCTCAGTATTCACAATAGAACAAAAATTTTTCAGTATCAGTTCATAATAACAAATAAAATCTCAACTGACAAAATTTCTCAGTTGTTAGTCGACTGCAAACTCAGAACATCGCAATAAGGGCCTAAGTTAGAAAATTGTGCTCAGATTTTTTAATAGAAATTTAATTGAATAAAAGTTTATTTTGATCTACTGAATTTGATTAAGTTTTTCAGGTATATCTAACCTTTAATTTTCAATAGGAAGACTGACTAAATTTCGCAAATTTAATGAGAAAAACTATTTACTTCAGTATTTGTCTACGATTATATTAAAAAAAAATAATAGTCTGTAACTGCTGAGAATTTTTGTTTTCGGGATGTCTGTGTTTTTAACAAATTTTAGATTTACATTTAGGTACTTACTTTGTCTAATCTATCTCTCTCTCTCTCTCTCATATAGAACTACAAAATTTTTATGGACCTTCACATAACATTCCTTTAATTGATCTTTCTTTTATCTTTCAGTCATTCTTCAATTTATGTCCCATATACCCCTAATATAAAAAAAACTAGTTACACATACATTCTACACCATATAGTTAAATATTTTCTTTCATTCTTAATTATTTTTATTTTTCACTGACTTCAGCAAATTTATTTCGCATAAAATTGTAAATTAAGCTTTAATTTTAAGGCACATTAAAAACAATAATGAAAAAAAAATGTAAACTTTACATTTGAGACAACTTCAGCTGAGAATTTGTTAATTACATTTTTTTAGTGAGAATTAAGCTTCAGTATATTTCAGTTTTATATTTTGCAAACTTCACTTTGAAGATTTTTTAACTATTGAACAGTATTGTTTCAATACGTATTTAAGTATTAAGAGTATGTACTTATATATTTTAATTTTAAACTTAAGTATGTGAATGACGGAAAATATATTGTATATATATATATATAAATGAAACATATAACTACTTCACTTGTATACATCGTATTTTTATTTTTTGTTAATTCTGTAAAATCTAAAATTTTCAGTTTGTTTTGGTTTTTATTAAAAAAATAAAATCGAAAAAAAGCTTTACACGCGAAACGAATGTCATATAGTCAGACTTACTCAAAAAGAAATTAAAACATTAAATTATCTAGAAAATAATAAATTTTTTGTAAAAAAAACGGAAAAAATAAACGAGTGAACACAATAGAAATAATATATGTATGTAGTAGGTATTTATATTATGTACATAAATGTATTATTATTATTATTGAATATATTAACGAAAATACGAACGAATAACCAGTTGTTAGATTATTTGTTATTATTATTTTTTTTTTGTTTTTTAATTAATTTTAAAATTCCTAAACATATGATGAATATTTATGTATCTAATACAATGTATATATATATACATGCACAGTATAAGTTTTTATTTATATATATATACATATATTAAAATAACAATCTTAAATATTAATATTAATTTTATAAAATCATTGTTATTTTTCGATGTATACTCGTAAAACTGAAATCGGAATTTCGAAAAATTCGAAAGAAGGAAAAAAATTTGAAATATTCAATTGCGTTTTGTTTTGGTTTTTTCTTTATTAAAATTTAAAGTATATATATATTTTTTTTTATTAATTTTAAATGCACAAAATTAACATTAAAAATGTTAAGCTTGACTTAACAGTTATCGGTATTTTTTTTTTTTTTTGTTATTTTTTGAAATTTTTATTTTGAAAATATAAAAAAAATTTGAGAAATAAAATTAAAGAAAATGTGATGCCATATATTATATGTATTAAAAAAAATTTTTAAGTGCACAAAATATTAATTATTTATTAAAAATTTCTATAAAAAAAAAATTATATTATATGTTCAAGTATAACGTAAGTGCAATAATCTCTCTGTTAATATAAAACAAACAAAACAAAAAAAAAAACAAATGAATGAATTGCAAAAAACAAAAAAGAAATAAAAATAAAAATATTGCAAGAAAATTAACAAAGATTGGTGAACTAATTAATAAATGCATAACAACAACAACAATGCACCCCACAACAACATAATAATTTCTATACAAAAAAAAAAAAATTAACTACAGTTTTTTTTTTTACAACAATTTCTACATTTTTTTGTTTTAGTAATTCACAAATTATTATTGCACATAGGTATTAAATGCCTTGCAACAAATTCAATTCGGACTTAAATTTAAAATACTAATTATAATTAATTTAATTTCATGCTATTATACTTTATTATTTATTAGATATTAAAAAAAAAAAAAAAAAAAATTACGTGATGTCAGTTTAAAAATTAAATATTATTTTTTTTTTTTGGTTTTTTTTATACCTACATTTATTCATACATATTTTAATAGCCCTGGTGGGATTTTAAGTCCATGACCTTACTTTAAATCATCCAATCAAAATATACATCATACTTACTTATATATATATATATATATATATATATATATATATATAACTATTCAATTTAATTTGAAATAATAAAATGTAGTTAATAAGAGGTCTCTAATTTCTAAAAAGCAAAGAACAAAAAATTAAATTTTAATTTTAATTTTGTTTTAAGGTACGGGGACCCAGAGTCATAAAAATATACTATTATAATGGATGAACATCATACTGAGACATGTAAGTTTTGTTTTTTATTTTTATTTTATTTTTAATAACCAAATGAATGATCAACTTCTTGAAATATGCTTTGAACTTGAAATAATAAAATTAATAAAATTACGTAATGCAGATATACATATATGTACATATGTACGTGACGTATGTGCTATGGATGACCATTTTCGGCAAATATTTATTCTAAAAAAAAAAATAACAATTATCAGGATTTTTGTGAACTTATGTAGTTTTGTTTCGGTTGTTTTTGTTTTTTTTTTTAAATAAATCAATAGCTAATACTTAATTGTAAAACGTAAAATTAATCCCATCGTTTAGATAAAATTTAATATCTATATTCTATGAATAAAATTAAATCAATTAAAAAAATCAGTCAATTTTGTTTAACAAATTTTTTATGAATGAAAATTTTCTTACGCTTTTATGTTCTTGCAAAATATTTGCTTTTAATTTAAATTTTCAACAATAGTATACAATATCTGGTATCAGTAATTGTGTAAGTAAGTTGCATAGTATTTCTTGTTTGCGAATTTGATATGAAAAAACAAAAAAAGTTAATTATAATTAGTTTAGTTACATTTTTATTCAATCGAAAAGTATGAAGTGGACCAAAATTGACTGATTCAATTATTCAATTTTTGTAGTAGAATAGAAATAATTAATAGTCAATTAATTTTATTATTAAATCTCCTTTTTCTACTCCTCCTTGATGCTACTAATTAGTAATTATAGTGAACTTTTTAAACTCTGAATTAATTACAATTGCGAGTATATAAATTAATAATTTAACCACTTCATTTCCAGTTTTTTTTTTTTGGTTTGATTTTAGATGTAAGTTTTAAAAATTTATCATCAAAAAGATGGTATTTTCTTTTGTGTAACACAATGAATTTTTTAATATGAACTAGTTCGGTTCTTAAACTTTAATAACTTTTTTAACGAAACGTTTTTTTACAGATGTCAATAAACAACAAAACTCATAAAAAAGTTATTTTTGACTAAATAGAAAAGTTTCTGGATCGTATAGTGATCCCTTTGATCACTATTATTCCTATTATAGTGATCCCTATAACTTTAATATCATTAACTATGTTCACGTACATGGCAGGTCAAGTGCACTCGCTTTCATTTGACTCTTATTATATCTATTAAGAATTTAGTTTGCTAAATTACTTATATCTATTATAAGATAGCTAAAAAGTCATTGATTTTCATTGTACCTAATTATAGTAAATTAAATAGACTTTCGAAATTGCAATATTAAGTTATTAACTAATTGTTTATATTAATAATTGTACATATTTCAGTTGTGTAAATTGATTAGTATAATATTTGACCCCTGTAACGTTGAATGTACTTGCATATAAATTTGAATATTTATTGAGTAAATATAATATGAATTGAATTGAAATTGAATACTTTCTAGTAATACCAAGACTTTTGTGGGGTTCACAATGAAAACTAGTAACTATCATAATCCTGTTTTATCGAAATCCGGTGTTTTAAAAATTCAGTTTTTCAAAATCTAATCTTTATTTTCCATTTATAATATACAAGTTTATATACAATTCAGTTAAAACTTAATTTTATAATTTGATTTAACTAATCATAATTCATAAATGTTTATTTTATACATTTGCTTTTACTTAGGAACGTGGAAAAGGCCGCAGATAGTAGAATCGGCTGTTTTATAGTATTAATAAGCTATCTTAATTTTTTTTATAATGTAGGTTTTTGTAATTCATTGCGTTTTCAATTCATTTTTTGGATAAAGGGGATATGCAGATTTGGCATATTAAAACTTCTGTAAACAAATCTCATTTTTGTATCCAAACTCTGACTACGCACAGAAAGGCTTTTGCAACCAGCACACACATTTTCAAAAATTTTGAAAAAAAAAATAAAAATGGAAGAAATTGGATTTTAAGTAAGGGAAGGATTATAAAAAACTTGATTTTGATTAAACGGCTACCCTCCTTTTGTGTTGTTATTTAATACATTCCGGTTAATTTACAAACTAAAACCTGAACAATAAAGAATAGAATTATTTTGGAAAGATAAAATTGATATTCGGAATCACATTTTATTTGTAAATTGAAAACAGTACGGTACAAATATTTGAATCGTTATCATTATTATTTTTATTGCCTTAATTTATTTGTACAATATGTTTAATTTCATATATTTTAATTTAATTATTAGAATATTTACACCTTTGATTTGTACTTATTTAGACTAATCTGACTTTATTATTTAGAATAAATTTAATTTGTAAAGATTTTCGTTATTATTCTTTTAAATGATAGATATTTAAAAAGAGATGTAGCGAAACTAAATATTTTTTGATCATTTTTTTTAATTTTCAATTAGAAATTTCAATTTCAATCACCTAATGTATAACATACAAAAATTTAATTTTTTTTTTTTAAATAAATTATTACGTAAACGGTTGGTGTCTGAGATAAATTAATAAAAAAATAGAGTTTTTTTTTTTTTTTTTTTACACTCTACAGTCACTTAGGTAGAATCACCTTTTCGTGCTTTATTAAGTACGGTACTGCAATTTTACACTACAATCTACAATATTTCGAGTATTTATTTAACAAGTTACTGGCTTATGTGGAAAACTACTGGTATTGTCAGGAACTAAGCCTTCTTAAATAGAATAGTTTCATTTTTTATTTAATTTGTTACCAGATTATACTCAAGTCAAGAATAAATTTGAAATGATACAAAACAGTTCATAATAATATTATGTACGATTTTTTATCAAACTTTCTCGTAATTTGAAGAATGGACGAATACTAGTATTTAATTAATTACTTAAAATTCCAATAGGATCGGAAGGGGTTAAAATTTAAGTTTGAACTTACCTGGAATTTTTTCAAGTTTATTTATTGTTTTCACATATATATATATATATATATATACATAAATGTATACATATATATATATACTAAATAAATATTAATTTGGTAGACCAACCATAATATTATTATTTATTTATTTTTAATAATGTAGGTATGTGTACATTAGTTTATGTACATCAATATATACAACCTTAATGAGAAAAATTTAAGGTTAACATGTTCACTCACTTTATCTAAGTTATTTTTCTATAATAATTTTTCTAATCTATTTAGCGGTTTTTCGATTTATCGAAATTTGTTTTATTATTTTGAATTAGAATATATTATTATTGTTATATAGGTGTTTATTTTTAAATTGCGTATGGGGTTATCTATTAAGGCAGGTATTAAAACAAAAATAAATATATCTAAGTAAATATAAAAAATTACCATAAAGCTTTACTTTGAATAAAGCTCTCAAATAAAAACAGTCTTCAAATACTGTTGGCTAAAATAAAAATTATTGTGTAGTAATGTGTAGGTGTTTTTTTTTTGTTTTTATTTTCTTAAAAATGTGTTTGTGATTTGAATTGCGATATTTTACAGACACCAGCAAAATAGAAAAACAAAACAAATTTTATAATTATTATATGTGATATAATTGTGTTCATTGTTTTTTAACAGTGCAATATTTTATAACGGTTGCACTGGCAGTAGTATGCTAGTATCAGTATGCTATAGAAAACGTTTTCAATATTCTTACCGCCAAAAATACTATTAGGTATTATATTTTGCTTGAGGAAGTTATTATATCCAGTTTAATATAGACTGAACGGCTGAACTATTATAAACTATGTACTAGAGTAAATTATGTTAGACTTAAATTGAAATTTCTATTCAGAAGCTAAATTGAGGTTAGGCTTGGTCGAAATAAAAAAAAAAAATATCTCAATTTTAATTTGCTTAACTCCACCTACATTACCATTTTTTATAAAAAATTCTGTACTTTACTCTCTAGATGTAATTATTATTTTTGCGGCAGACTATGGCATGGACGTATTATAATATTTAATTATAATAATTATAAAATTATTATATGAAATTTGAAAGGAATTTTTATTACCTTGAAATTTACCGAAATAGAATCTACAAATATGTAATATTTTTTTTTAACTTAATTGTTGTCATATATATACAAAAATTTAGATTCTTGAATAGATTTGAACAAAAAAAAATATTTTTTTTTTTTTAATTATATTAATCGACCACTATGAGACCATGAATAAATATTGTAATTGTTATTTTTTTTTTTTTTTTGTTAATCTTAATATGGAAAAGTACACAAATTAAAATTAGAAAACAAAAATCCTCAAAATTCATTTAAAAAGTATAAGTATGTATGTTGTATATATGTATAATTGTAGATGGATATGGATGGAAATGAATAAAAAAAATGCAATCACCATTTTTTTTTTTTTTTGTAATTTACTAATTTTCACTAATCATTATTCTTTTTCCGCTTTTAAATTAAATCCTATATAATTGTATCCATTCATTGTACCTACCTACATAAATTGAAAATAGTCGGTTTGAAACCGCAAAAAGGTCGATTGCATTTAATGTAGTTACCTACTTTAAGTAGGTATTATTATAGTAAACTTCGAAAATGGAAGTAAACTTTTTTAACGTGAAGTTAAAACAAAAAAAAAAAATAACCCTAATATTATATATTGATTTTTTTTTACTAATTTTTCTATTTCCCTCTTGCTCTTACTTATATAGGCTAATATTTTTTATGTTAAACTAATTAAAAATCCATTCGCTAATCGAAACAAATTGTTACGAAGAGGAACAAGCAATAACTTTAAAAAAAATCAGTGTCTCTTAAACTTTTTAATAAAGAATTTGAAAATTTTAATTGATTGCATAAGTGAGTAGTAAGTACCATAACAAACAAAACAGCACACTTTAATGATTTTTCTACTTTTGTCGTTTTACGTTTTCTTTAAATGTACATAAGTATTTCTTTCTTAGTTTATAATTTTGTTTAAAATGTTTTAATTCTTACAAAACTGTTTGATTGATTTTTTACAAACATACCGTCGTACTTTCTTTTTTTTTATAATTTCTTCCTCTAGCCATGCCCACGTATGTATCTCTAAATTTTGGGTAAAATATGTTAGATACTTATGTAAAATATTTGAATTTCAAATTACTACATCTAAATTTAAAATGACTATTCTGAATTTTCTTCCACCGCTTCATAAAAAGCTCAAAATGGCTTTAGATTTATAGATGCAAGTAGATTTGTGTGAGCAAAATTTCCGTCGTACCACAATGGACCTCATTGGTCGAAATGTGTCAGTGATTACAGGCACCTACTAACTATTTTACATAATTATTCTGAATTTGAGTACAAAAAGGTGTAGTGTAGTGTAAATTTTGTTGCTTTTTTTTCCTTGTCAGTGGTTTGATTCCGATTAACTTTTATATTGTTAAATATTTATTTTCTTAAATATTCCGCGCAACACTACAGTACCGATTTATATTCTAATTACTGGCTTAATATAATTTTACTCTATTTCATATTATTTTTTTACTTGTCGGGCGCGCTTCAGTTCATATGAAACTATTCTATTTAAGAAGGCTTAGTTCCTGACAATAGTAGTAGTTTTCCACATTTAATGAGTAGATAAGCCAGTAATTTGTTAAAATAAAATACTCAAATTATTGTAGATATTGTAGTGTAAAATTGCAGTACCGTACTTAATTAAGCACGAAAAGGTGATTCTACCTAAGTTACTGTCAAGATCATACAAAAAAAAAAAAAAAAAAATATATAAGTATTCAATTTGATTTATAATTGCCTTTCGTTGTTACGAATATTAGGCGATTTCTTTTCCGAAACATTGGTAAATCACAATTTCAAAATAAGTTTTAATACACTAAAAATTAAAAAATATATACATATATGTATAGGCATTTAGCATAATTTTGAAAGTTGAAGAATACCTGTTTTAAGATTAAGCTTATGTAGCATATATATCAAATTCATTCAAATGGTATTTATTAATCCAATTTAAAAAGAAATTTCACATATTATAGTTCAACAATCTTATGAGACAATCGAAATTTTAACCAATTAAAGCTTCAAAATAATTACACTCTCTAATTATACACTCTGGAACATACTAAATGGTACCCATCTAATGTTTAAAGTAAAATTTCGTCCAATTGACTGTCGAATATGTATATAGATGATTTTAATTAAGTAGTTTTTGTACATTACATACACGAATGTTATAAATGTGAAATCAACAACAAATAGATAAAGTTTACTTTTCAAAGTTGTAACTAAAAACCTATTCATTTTTATATATACTCAATTAACAGATAGACATTTTACGTAAAATATACTTATTAGCAAAACTTCTCCGATTAAGTCGATCAATTTCGATCCAAGTTTTTAGATGTTTTTTAATTTTTTTTTAGTATGAGTAACTGCCCAAGTCGCCACACTTAGTAGTTTCTTTGTTTTTATTACTTGAATTACTTTTTTGTACATTAAGTACGATGGTAGTTAGTTAAAACAATTATTTAGCTTTTTGATACTGTCGTTTAGTCCACATCATTAGTCAATAGTCGATCATAAAAATTGTAACAATTTTAGTACTGATAAAAATTGTAACAATTTTAGTAACAATTTTGGTACTGATGTCAATACCGAAACCGAGAATACCCGTATTTTCGGTAATCAAAAAAGCTTATTTTATTCAAGTCAGTGATAAGAAAAACATAATTTCTTAAAAAAAAAAACATTTCTTATTTGATTTTTTGAAAAATTAACTGAAATTATAAATTAAATAAGAAAACTAAGAATAATAAATGTTTTTAAATAACGTTCAATTATACTTAGATACTTGCTCTTGCAACCTTCCTCTTCGTAATATTTCACTTCTGCTCGAATAACTTTTAGAAGCTCTTGGTTTGATTTTATTTTTTGGCTGACATTACTTTGCCTGCATTCCGACCTTTCCTTTAATTTTTGCTGAAGAGCTTCTTTTAATAACATCTGTTTTCTCTCTTCCTCGACTATAATTTCAGAATTAGTGATCACTTAAACGTCGTCCGCATTTTATTCTTTTAAGTCTGGTGAAAGCGTGCACAATATTCTCAATAGAAAAATAGTTTGGGTCTGCAACGTTTTTTTTAAGTTAAATTAAATATGTCATAATCTTCTCGTTCATTGTTAATATTTTTAGGATCCTGCAGGAAACTGAAAAGATCTACATATTTGAAACGGCGTTCTATAATTCTATGTGTTAAGGCGTTTTTAGCATCATTATTGAACGAATTTAGTTGTTTAGAAAGTTCATCAAACATAAACTCCAATGCAAAGTCCGTTTTATACAAATCAGTATCTTGACAGCATAAATATATCAAAATATTTTGAATTTTGGTGCACAACAAAAGTAGAAAATTAACCTTTTTTTAATGAATAATGAATGGTCTGGTGTAAAATTCCAAGATACCTGTTTATTAGTCAATACCGAAATACCGGTTTTCTTGGTTCGGTAGTGTCGGTATTTCGGTTTTAATATTTTTCGGTAATACCGGTAATGGAAACCCTGTTATCTATATCATCTGTAGATTATTTTTGAAATTTCTATTTACATAATTCTATCAATACGTATGTATGTACCTTAAATAAATTCAATTATAATTTATATGCAGACTTATTGAAGATAATTTATTGATGAAATAAGTTACAACTTAAGAAGTGAAACAAAATAATAGAAATTTATGAACTTCATGCTCTAAAAAATAATCATTGATTTGAATAAAATCAAATACAGTTTAGGATTTGACTTATCAAATTTCTCTTCAAATTTTTACACATAAAAATAAGTTAAAGCTTAAAATACAATACAAATTTTAATTTATTTTGTTACCTTCCTTTTTGATCAATGACTAAACAATAAAATTATATTTGTGTCGAGTATATAGCATATCTTTATATATATACATATATATATATATATATATTGTAAAATGTGAAAATGTGTTACTATAATGTTCTACTAATGGCAGGTTTTATTTCAATCAGTATCTTTAAGCTTCATTAAGATTTCATATATTTAAATACTATGTCTTAAAAATATTTCTTAGTGTGCCAACATTTAAATACTAAAATTTAATTTTTGAAGTTGGAATCTTTTCATATATTCTGAAGTTAATGTGTTTAGTCAAATTCAAGCCGGTACATAGATATTTATGTATTAATGATTTTTTCAGTAGCTAAAACTTCAAATAAATACTTAAATATAAATTTATTGAAACACTTATTTATTTTCTACACAAAATTCAATTTTTTGGCTCTTAAAATATTTTTTTTACATTTTATAATGTAAATATACAATATATTTTGTCGAGAAACAACATTATTTGTGTATACAGTATACTGACTGCCTTCCTAAAAAATAATTTTTGTGTAGAGGACTATTTTATAATAAATTAATTTTCTAAAATTTCTCTTAAGAATATTTTTAGGATCTGCTCCAAAATGAACAAACACCAATGAAATATTTACAAGATAAAGAGATAATTCCAACCATACAATGATGTTCAAAAGAAGAAAGATGGGTAATAAATAGTAACGTTTTTTTTTTCAAACTGTTTGAGGAAATATTTAGCAATTATTTATGTACAACCGTACAAGTATAACCTGCTATTAAAAAATTTCATACACACATGCAATATACATTCATTTTTTTCAGCAAAATTTTCAAATTAACAAGAAAAACACATAATATACAAAGTCAGTAATTTTATTATTTAATTATTTACTTATTAAAAGTTAAAAAAAATATATATTTAAATTCATTTTTTTATTCAAAATTAAAAAAAATTCTAAAAAAAAATTGTTGTCAGAAGTGGGATTCGAACCCACGCCCTCAGTTGAGGACCAGAACGCTCATACTAAACCTTTATACAAGGCAAGATATTAATCTTGAGTCTGGCGCCTTAGACCGCTCGGCCATCCTGACATTGAAAACACTAATGCAATTTATCGACTGGATTTGAATAAAATTATTATAGCAATAGAAGAAATAGCAAATTGTTATACAAAAATGAGTTTCAAATATACATTTTTATAACAATAATTTAAAATAAAAACAAAAAAATATGAACACAAACTCATAAAAAGTTTATTTCCATTATCAAATTCAAAATAAAAACAAAATGAATATAGTAAACACATGCGCACATTTAAATGGTATAAACTCTACAAACATATAATGTATATCAATAATAATCCATTCATATAACATGTACGAATACAATAATTCTTAATAATTCTTACTCTATTCTGTTTATACAAAAAGTGTTATACATAATCTAACAGGAATTATTCATTGTATATTTATATAACAGTTCGTTGAATGTTAACATAACAGATTAAAATATTTACTTTACAGTAAACTAAAAATAACTTACGTAATATTTCAAATAAGAAAATAGTAATTTAACAAATGTTTTAATATAGGTAGCGTGGCCGAGCGGTCTAAGGCGCTGGTTTAAGGCACCAGTCTCTTCGGAGGCGTGGGTTCGAATCCCACCGCTGCCAACTGGTGGATTTTTTTTTTAATTATTTTTTATTTAATAAAAAAAAATTGTTTTTATTAAATTAAATTTTATATGAATATAATTTTTATTCAAAAATTCTAATTTTACTGTAAATTGTTTTTAAAAAACAAAATTTTTTTTTTTTTTTATTTCTGAAGTAAATATTGTAAAATTATTAAGAAGAGCAGAAAAACAAAAAAATATTAAAATTAATGCCAATTTCTTCTACCTTGATTTTAAATTTTTAATTACATATGTATTCACAAATTTCAAATTGCACAACTAAAAATATAAGTATTTATTTCATCTATATATATATATATATATATATATATATACAAGCATAGTATATAACTGGACATAATTTAGATTATTATGTATATTTAAAAATAAAATTTACAATATACATATTACAAAAAATTGTAGAGGTAATCAGATGATTTAAGTTGAATAAACTCATAAAATCAAAATTATTGCATAAGAAAATAAAAAAATTAGCCTATGAACTATGTTAGAAAAATCGCTTGGTGGAGTATGTCCAAGAATAATATCAAAATCAAAGACGAAAAAAAAATTTTGAAAAGAGAATATGTGTACGTTAAGTTAGGTAATATTTCCAATAAGATACTATAATAGGACTATACTAGGCTTCTTTTAAAATTAGTTTGTAGAATCCGGTAATTAAGCTCCAAATCACTATTTGTAGGCAAATGCAGGGTGCTACTTGGGTTGAATTCTTCTACGGTTTTGGCACTCAGAAGGATATCAAGTATATATGCTCTGCGAATGGAATGTTAGGTTCAGCGAATGTTAGATCTGTCGAATATTATGTCTGAGGAAAACTACACTCGAATGGTTTGCAAAAAAAAGTTCAGATAAGCGTTCATTAAAATTTAAATACCAATTTGATCTATATGAAAAGAGAGAAATTAAAAATCATAAAATATGGTATCGGATGTAATAATTTTGTTATTTTATCAGAACAGATAAACACGTTACAGTAAAAGCATCAGCTTTTTGTGATGGAAAGATTGAAAATGTATGCTAAATGTTTTTTGTATATTTTAATATTGTAGATGAAAATGAATAAATTTGTAATGTATTAATTAATGTTTAGATGAGCTGAGTGCATGCTTATGAACTTATCTGCTGAGTTTAGTTAATGAACTTATTTTGTGAAATTCCTTGCACAACAAGAACAACAACTTTGAATTAAGTGAGTAATCAATATTCCACATCCCGAAAGAGAAAAGGACCTGAAATTGGTCTATAGATATATCTACAAGTCTGCTGAAAAAAATAAATTATTATTTTTAATTAATTAATTTTTTATTAGTACGGCTTAATTAATTTACTTTTCTTTTAGTACTTCTTTATTTAGGTAAACAAAAAACCATATTAGGTTAAAAAAAAAAATTAAATTTTAAAATCTTTAGGAAAAATAATTTCCATTTTAAAAAATAAGAAAATTTAATTTGTAACATATCAATCCAATGTGTATGTAATGTATGTGTGTGATGTGTATATATGCTCGTAGAATTGATTCGATGGTGTAAGTCATGATTTTGTCTAATTTATTCCTCTTTACTTCATTCCATTTTTATTCATTCTATTTAAAAAAAAAAAGAAAAAAAAACAAAGTAAAATAAAAAAAATATTACTTTGGCTATCGAAAAGTGAAAGTTTCAAAACTTAAAGGCCTGTTTTTATTCTCTTTTTTATTTTTATTATTATATAGCTATACACATAATACATATATTATATAAAAATAGATTCTTTTTTAAATTTTATTTTTAGGATTTCTTAATTGAAAAATAATTCTTGATCCAGTATTGCTGGCATTTTATTTATTGGTGAAAATATTATGCAGTTTAGTATATTTCAATTTAAGAAGAAAAATTCAAGTTACTAGAATATAAAATTTAAATAAAATGCATTTTTTTTTTTAATTTTAGAGAAAAGTTCCTTTACTAAAACACAAAAAAAAAAAAACTCTATTTTTATTTTTTTATTAGAATATTTGTGGCGATAAATTATAATTTATAAAATTAGAATCTGGAACGAATTATTATAAATTTTTATTTCAAGATAAGATTTGTCTTAAAAAAAATTTATTTACATATTTAATTTTTTTTTTTGTATTTATTGATGTCGACATAATCTATGGATTTTAAAAAGAAAATTAGATTAGAACTATATATAATTAAATTTTAAGACACACATGTCTTAGATCAGAATTTAGAAACAAAAATACATATTGTATAAATATTCAAATTTTATTTCCGGTTAAGCCGGTATCCACCATATAGCCACTAGTAGGTACTGTCGTATATTAAGTTTGATTCATTGGTTCAGGAATTTAGGGTCGAACTATATTTAAAAAAAGAGAATATTTCTGGGTTGATTAACTGCTTCAGCAAATTACTTCCGTTTCCGTACTACAAAATAATTTATTCAACTTTTTAAATAATTATTAAGTATTATATATAATAATAATTAAAGAATATAATTAGAAAAATAAGAGAATTAAAAAATTTGTATACCAAATGTATGTATGTAAACGATTTAGTTCCGAACTAAATTGCTGAAGCAATGAATCCATCATTAATATATAAGTTTTTCAACTTAAATTATTGTGCTACGTTTATAATATCAATAAAAAATGTCGATAAGAGTGATATGGTTGACTGATGTGAGCCTACAACTTCTTTAAGGTTGTACCTCCATATTACTTACTATACTTCCTATCTCTCTTAAACCATTGATTTGAACCATTGATAACCATTTGATTTTAACTCAAAATTCTACATAACATCATTTTCATTTCATAGTATTGTTAACCATAGCGTTAGCACTCTTCGTGGAATATAGCACAATATCCGTAAGCTAACAAGTTTATTACCCTATATAGAAAAGAATAGGTATTACTTTATTATTGTTAATATTGCAAGTTATGTTGCTTTAATTAAAATATAATAAAAGAAATTTACATATGACAGATAAAAATTTTTATAAAGTATCTGTGATATAATCTGTAACAGAAGGTACATAAATTCTTTAAAAAAATTCAATTCAATGAGTTTTGATTTTTAAAACTTTTTGATTGACTTGCATTTGTAATATTAAATGAATATTCATTAGTTTGCTTCCTACAATTAATTATAAAATTAATATAGATTATTAATCTATATTATATATATACATTTATATGTATTAATATAAATGCCCTATAGATAGATTATCTTTTGTATAATTTTTAAAATAAAATTTATTGCTTAACAAATTTTTAAATTTGCATTTCGATATTCGATATAAATTTACAAATCAAAAAATATAAAATTCCACCATTCAGAAAATATATAGATAAGATCACCAGCATCAACAGCATCTTATATAGAGAAAAATATAATATGTATACATATATAGTATAACTTAAATGTACATTTATATACACTATAGATATACATATATGTATAACATATGTGTATCGACATTACATTTTGAGTTTTGAAGAATTGAAGTAATTTTTATGCCTCGAAGATCTGCTGCAGATCTTCTATCTATCTTTAGCCTTTAATATTTTTTTTTTTTATTTTTGTTTTTTCTTCTTTATTTTAAAAATGAAATGAATTTTAAAAAGTCTATTATAATGTTTTATGGGTTATTCAATAAGACAAAATCCAGTAAGACAAAATCCGATATATGCATGTATGCATCATTTTTTAATTAAAGTACCTACCTATGCCTATTTACTTCCCAAATTATGTTCGATTTTTGTACCTATTCATATTTATATAATAAAAATTTGTTTGGCAATTGAAAAAAAATTTCAAATGAATTTACCATTTTTTTATTATTTAAAATTAAATGAGAACATCAAAGGCCATACATAGGTTACGAGATAGAGATTACATATTTAGTGATTGTATTGAAGTGAAGTGAATATTTTAGTCCCGAGTAAATATACATTTTTTTATATTAAGTTGGATTTTCAAATTTTTTTCTTCAAAATTAAATATGCAATAATTATCAAAATTTCAAGCAACCAGAACATTTTTTGCGGTAAACAACTTTATAAAAAAAAAAAATGCCGGCGTTCTAGTCCATTTCGTCGGTGTGGAAAAATGTTGTAATTGTTTGGATTTTCGACACTTCTGACGAAAACAAAACCCCAGCTTTCCCCATCTTTTGGACTCGTTGTAATACATTAAATATTACGATTTTTACATTGACAAACAAAAAGTACATACTTCGGTATACTTTCGTAGCGTTGGCTGGAGAAAAGAAAATTGATAGTTGTAACAGTGCTAGCAGTTCCTTTAAGTATATAATCATAATTAATATGTTAATTTGAATAAAATAGAAATAAATTAATGAGATATAAACAAAATAATAATGTATTAATATTTAGTAATTAAATTGCATACACAAACATCTATTTATTTTATTTATGTCACATAATGTCAAATTTAATAATGCGGCTTCGTCTATCTTTTTTTTTTTTTTTTTTTTTTTTTTTTTTTTTTTTTTTTTTTTTTTTTCTCCTATTTTTCCGCGTGGTAGCATAGGGCTTCGATAGTGAACCTCCATTCCTCTCTGTTGAGTACTACTTCCTTAATATCGTCCCAGGTATAATTGTTGACTGTTAATTCTTGATCGATTGTGCGTCTCCATGTGTTGTATGGTCTGCCGGGTCTCCTTTGTCCTTGTGGATTCCACTCTAGAGCTCTTCTTGCTATATCACTTTCTGATTTCCTTAGTGTATGACCTATCCATTTCCATTTTTTCCTATTTATCTGTCTGTTGATAGGTTCTTCTCCAGTTATCATCCATAAATCTTCGTTGCTAATTCTTGCCGGCCAGAATATTCTGCATATAATTCTCAAGCACTTGTTGATGAATACTTGTAGCTTCTGTTTGATTCTGACCGAAGTGAGCCATGTTTCACTGCCATATATTAATGTTGACTTAACACATGCTCTGAATATTGTTAGCTTTGTTGTTCTCGATATTTGGTTGCTCCGCCATATCTTCATTAGGCTCCCAAATGTTCTTCTTGCCTTATTTATACGGCTGTTGACATCTTCTGTTGCACCTCCTCTTGATGTTATAATGCACCCCAGGTAGTTGAATTCTTCTACGTATTCTATCTGTTGTCCACTCACTGTTATTGGCTCACTGTAACTATTGTTTGTCCTCATTGCTTTGGTTTTCTCGATATTTAATTCCAGTCCCGATTTCTTTGCTTCTTCCTGTAATCTGTTGACTTTGTTCTGTAGGTCCCTTTGATTTTTTGATATGAGGCATACATCATCTGCGTAATCTAAGTCTTCTAAGTTTCCGAAGAGATCCCATTCTATTCCGTTTATTCCAGTGCAAACTTCTCTTAGAATGTCGTCTAGTATTGTGTTGAAGAGAAGTGGAGATAGTGGACATCCTTGTCTAACTCCTATATTGGTGTAGAATGGATCACTGATCTTACCTCTGTGTTGAACTGTTGTCTCTGCATCTTCATACATCGCTTTGATGATGTTGATGATTTTTTCAGGAACTCCTTTCTTTGTAAGTGTTCTCCATATTGCGCATCTCTTGACTGTGTCGAATGCTTTCTTAAAATCTATGAATAGTAGATATAGTGGGGCATTCCATTCCACTGATTGTTCAACTATGACCCGTAAAGTATTTGCCTGGTCTACACAGCTTCGGTTTGGTCTGAAACCTGCCTGCTCTTTCCGTAGTATTGGTTCTAGTACTTCTTCTAATCTTTTCTTTATAATAATTGCTATTATCTTATGAATAGTATTTAGAACCGTGATTCCTCTCCAGTTGCTGCAATTTGCCAAGTCTCCTTTCTTAGGTATCTTGACAATCATTCCTTTCTTCCATGATGGTGGTATATTCTCTTCTATCCATGCTTTCCTGATGTGGGGTTCAATTGTTTTTGCGAATAAGTCAGGGTCCAGTTTGGCTATTTCTGCTGGAATTCCATCTTCACCTGTTGCTTTGTTGTGCTTCAGGATATTGATTGTAGCTTTGATTTCTTCTATATTTGGAGCTTGAGTAGATATTGGCAGTCCCTCAGTTGGGTAGATATTTGCATTGTCTCTGTTTCTTATGTCTGCTTCATTATTTGTACTTTCTTCGTTGCTCAGTTCTTGGAAATGTTCTCTCCATCTCTTTAATTGATCCTCTAAGTTTGTGATGAGCGCACCATTTTTATCTTTAATTGGTTTGTTTTGTTGTTCCGACTGGTTAGTTAAGTTCTTGATTATGCGATGCAATTCTCTCAGGTTATGTTGCTGTGCTGCTTTTTCTGCTTCTCCGGCTAAATTTTGTAGAAATTTCCTTTTATCTCTTCTTGCTGCTCTTTTTACTGTTTTCGCTATTTCTTCATATTCTCTTCTTGATGCCATCCTGTTGTTTATCATTTTCTTCATTTCACCTCTTCTTTTAATCAAGGCCCATGTGTTATCGGTTATCCAGATTTTTCTTTGTGGTTGTGAAATTCCAAGATTTTGTTCGCTTGTTTGGTTGTAAATTTCCAGAATCTCTTCCCAAGTGTATTCTCTATTATTTCTAATATTTTCTCGTAACGCCGTAACTATGTCAGCTCTTACTTGCGGATTTTTTAAGTTGTTTATATTTATTTTCTTCTTTCTATATCTTCTGCCTCTTCCTTGTTGGCTTAGTTTCATTCTGAAGTCCCCAGTTAGTAATTCATGATCGCTGTGTATATCTGCTCCCCTTCTATTTCTCACATCTAACATTGATTGTTTCCACTTCTTGCTGATGCATATGTGATCTATCTGATTTCTTGAGATCCCGTTTGGTGTTGTCCATGTGTATTTGTGGATATCTTTGTGTGGAAATAGACTCCCTCCGATTGCTAGGTCGAAAGTCTGACACAACTCTATCAATCTTTCCCCGTTGTTGTTTCTTTCTCTTCCTAACCCGTGTTTGCCCATTATCTCCTCAAGTCCATTGTTGTTAGATCCTATTTTCGCATTCCAGTCACCCATTAATATTATGATATCTCCCCTATTTATGAGTGCTAGCGTTGTTTCTATTTGTTCGTAGAAGTCATCCTTAATATGGTCTTCAGCGACATCTGTTGGTGCATAGCATTGAATTATTGTTACATGTCTTGTCATATTTCGAAATCGCCCTATAACAATTCTATCCGAGACTGCCTTCCACGAAACCAATGTTTGTCTCAATTTCTTTGATATTGCTTCGTCTATCTATACTGTTATAATTGTTGTAATTTGGTGTACCAAATTCTTTTTCTCATTGGAATTAAAAAAAAAAAAAAACAAAAAAACTGGATTATGCTAGTACTAAATTTTGTAATATTTAATTTGTAGAGGAGCTTAATTTTTTGTATTTCATTTTTATTTATTATACATACGTCAACAGTGCAAAATATATATGTACATTATATCATATTGAAAAGAGTTTGTAATTTCAGAACAAATAAAGTTTTTTGTATTTTTTTTTTTATATTTAAATTTTTAAAACTTGTGGGTACAATAAAGGTAGTACAGATATTGTTATGTTGTTCGAGTTGTTTCAGTTGTTCACTTCATGAAAATGGAATAAATATGATGTACATATGTATAAATGTATATATATATTATAAATGCAAGAAAAGGGAAAAATAATTTCTTTATATATATATATAATATGCAAAGTCTTAATACATCTGTATTATGTACTGTACATTATATATAGAGTGTTCCATAATCCAGAGTAGCAGAATTTCGAAATTATAGAGAAGAATTGATATTTCTATAAAAAC
Organism: Argyra leucocephala; assembly: GCA_963942445.1. Taxonomy (NCBI): domain Eukaryota; kingdom Metazoa; phylum Arthropoda; class Insecta; order Diptera; family Dolichopodidae; genus Argyra; species Argyra leucocephala. The sequence continues at coordinate 2,019,510 of OZ012681.1, forward strand.
GAGTGTGTTGTGTATCTGTATACGAGTAAAAAATTAAAAAGATTCTTGAAAGATCTAGTATGATGTATGTAGAGATACTATGGGCTTGCATCTTTTTATATTATGATAATAATTTATGATTAATTTTTGGTTATTTATAATTCCACTTGAAAACAAAAATTGAAAAAAATTCATATTGGATAAAAAAAAAAAATTGGCTAACAAATTTAAAATAATGTAACCAAAATTATAATTTTTGTTTTTGGGTTCTTCATCATGTTAAAATTCTGTAAAAGCAACAATTAAAATTTCATTCAACATTAATTCAGTTGTTTTGAAACATCATAATATTTTCATGCTATATCGAAATCGAATTATATTTAAATTGAGATAGATTCTTCTTAAGTTCTATTATCATTGAATTTAATCAAATTATAAAATTTAGAAAAATCTAAATTATTGTACGGCACAAAATACAAAAAAGTCTTTTTCCTATTCTATCTCATTCTCATACTTTATGTTATTTTCATTTTATTAGTTAAAAATTTCATTAATATATCTGCTATTTTGTATTTATAAAATTTTATAAGTTCCTAATTGTCTTGTGTATGATGTTCTAACAATACACAACATAATATCTTAGATTAAATAACATATGAAGAAAACATAAGCTAGCTAGTAGAAATATTGAACAAAAATTAATTTGAAATTTTAGATTAAAATTTAAATGTAGGTATATAGGGTTGTTATGTATACAAAATCTTACCAACCGTACCAACTGACTTTAATTAAGTATTTTATATTTTATTGTTACGTAATGTATACATAAATTACATACAGCAAATAATCTACATCCTATAATGTGAAAGGATTATATTATGTTCTCTATATTTTCGTTTCTTCAGTTTATCTTTAATCACTACAATTTTGTGGGTTCAATATTTGATTTTGAAAATTCGACTATAAAGGAATTTATATATAGCCGGTGTTGAACCACATAGGTATTTTTACTAACTGTGTAGGAATAAGCACTTGAAGCATCTCTGGCTTCACGCTGGAACTGTTTGAAAGCAGGTATAGAAGATAATACGATCACTACGAGATATCTATAGAATGGGGTAAATGCTCCAACAATACGACGATTTTCAAATGGAATAAGGGAGAACGTTACATTTGGATTGTTAACAAAACCTTTGAACGTTGTCAAGATAATTTAATGCGATTTGTGACCGGATGTTTCAAGTGAGTGGTATGAATGATTTTTGGTAATATCAAAGATAGTGTTCATATCATTTTACAATTTACTTGCATGCGGAGTATATTTAAACTATCAGTTCGCTGAACACGCGTACACTTCCGAATATCAAAATCAGGTCAAAAGGGGTAGTTTTACGATATATCAGAAAATTTTGAGTTATAGTGACCTTACTTTTACCCCAGTCGAAGATATTAATCAAGTCATGATTCAGTATGCTAACCATCATGTTACATTAGTATCAGTTGCTAGGAGTGGTTGGCATGTAATTTCCAAGTTTAGTTTATTAATTTGTTATACATATTCTTAAATTAATATTAAGGGTTCTGTATACCATTTGGAATTCGAGCCAAGGACGTTCACTATATGAATATTTGTTGATACTTGTTTTCCTGCAATCAATTTTTTTTTTGTTATGTTCATTCATATATTACCGTACAAATATATGTATAGTGTACTACATAGCTTTGTGGTCAGGACACCTAATTTTCTAAAATAAAGTAAAAGGCATAATTACAATAAAATCTATTTTATGCAAGTAAAGGAATAGAGAAATAAGATTTATTTGTTTTTTTTTTTAAATAGTACACAATAATTAAAGTACAAAGATTATGTACAAAAAGCTTAAATAAACCGAATGAAGTTTTCAGATTTGTATATTATTATATATGTATATAAAAAGAAAGAAGTTATTTTAAATTTTATTTTAAATTTTCCATTGAATAAGTGAGATTTGTTCGTTGTTTTTTCTTCATTTGTTTTAGTCGACGCCATCACATTTTTCTTTTAATTGAAAAAGATGGTGCTAATAATACCAAATCCGCATTTTTATTCTATATCCAAAAATGAATTAAGAAAAAAAAAATTTAATAGAAACAAATAAGGGAAAAACCACTATCCACTCGCATATATAATTATTATGTGTTTCCAATTCCAACAGTAACCAACGCCACCGATATTGCTATATTGCTGGTGGTGCTGTGCTGCTGCTGGTGTTTCTATCTATACCGCCCGCCACAATTACTTTATTTGTATCACCATATTTTACTTGAGAATTTGTTCAGTCTCCTCATGCTGCTGTCCGTTGTTTATTTTTTTTTAGTTATTCTTTTTTATTTATTTATTTCGTTTATCATTTAAATCGATTCTTTGCTGTATTAGTAGTACATTTTTTTTCTTGTTCTTCTTCTATTTATTTTTGTTGTTGTTGTTGTTGTTGTTGTTATTATTATAATATTATGTCTTGGTTGGGTTGTGCATTTCATATTATTTTCATATATAGTCGACTGCTAAATATGTTGTGATGATTTTGTGCGCCAGTTGATTTAAGTATACAAAAGAAAACGTTACTAGTTCGCTGCTTACTTGTACGCATTTTGATTTTCTTTAAATCGCTCATACAATCTTCAAAATAATTTACTTTAACTTTTTACTTTTTTTTTTTTTTTTGTTATTATTTATTAATTTATTTATAGGGATCATTTGGTTTTAATTTTTATTTTTACTACATAATTGTATTTAATAAAATAAAGTGAAATTAAAATGAGAATAAAAATGAAAATAAAAGAAAATCTGTTAATTAAATTTTAGTTTGTTTTTAAATTATAGTGATAGAGGTATATGTGCGTAAATATATTATGTATGTGTCTGTATAAAAAAGTTTAATTAAAAAGATTAAAATATTAAATTAATTTAAATGTAAATATAATTAAAAAAAAAAATAAATAAATAAAAGTTGTGTAAAAAATTCTAAGTAAATTGTGTTGAATAGAGATAGAAAATTAGATTCTAACTAGAATAGAAAGCTTTATAATTTTTGTTTGATTATAAATAGTGTTCGTTAATTTAAAAATGCAAAATGCGAATGAATACAAGTTCTGTTTTAGTTTTAAAAATTCTTTTGTTTTATTATTAAATTCGAAACAAATATGGAATATGTACAAAATTAATTAATTAAAGTAAAGTCTAATTATAAAATATATATATATATATATATATATAAGTATTGTATATACAATTAACTAATTAATATATTAAATTACTAAAATGTATGTAGAAAAACAAAACAAAAAGAAAAAAAAAGTGATTTTATTTTTATAGTGGACCTGTGATAAATTTAAATAAAGTTATGACCTCTTATTATTTCAAGTCATTCTTAATAAAAATAAATAGAAAAATTATTTAAATTAAAAATATATATATATATATATATATATATATATATATATATATATATGTATGATATATATATATGGAAAAAGAAATTTAAAAATAAAAGCAAAAATAAATCCATAAATAAACTTTAGAATATTGTTTAATTGTTGCGTTCAAGTCGAGACTTTAATTTAATTCACATTATTTCTAATTGTTTGCAAAAAAAAACAAATATATATAAAATAGCTTATAGTATTATTTTAAAAATTATAAATGATTTAATAAAATTAATTTTAATTGAATTTAATAAAAAGCAAATAATATGGTCATTTTTAAAATTTTCTTTACTTTGGATAGTTTATTTATAAACTCCTTTTTTCTGGTTAGCACTGCAAGACTCATATAATATTTTAAAGTTTTAAAAGTGTTGCTTATGATATTCAGTAACACAACATTAAGTGAAAACAAAACTGAATTAGAATATTTAGCCGAAATAAATTAAATCGAGTAGGTTTTCGAAAAATTTCAATGTAAACGAAATCCAAGTGGTATGGCTATTTATTTTAGTAGTTGGTACTTGTTAGTACTTTAATACCATTTATATATTTTTATATACCATTATATGGGTGTTTCAGAGAATGCGTATAAGCTTTTTAAGAATAGAAGGAGTCGTTATTTTAAATTTTAAAAAAAAGTTATAGTTAAATCGAGGGTGCTCTATCGATTGGTAATATTTTCAACTTCCGGGCAAGACCGAAAATGTGTTTTTAAGCCAAAAATTCGCCGAAATTGAAATTTTACCAATTGGGAAGAGGTAGTTTTTTTTTATACAAATTTGGATTCTACTACAAAAAATATAAAACTTTTGTCTTATTAATTTTTTTTTTTGGTTTAAACTTTGTAGGTATCCAAAAATGAGATGAAAAAATATGATAATATGAAAAATAAATTTAATAGTTTATAATGTAGTAAATTATCATTATTAATTTTAATTTACTTCAGGTCCAAGATACAGAACATTCTTATTCAATTTAATAAATACATATATATATATGTACCTACCTACATATCTGGAATTTTGTATAAAAGAGTCAATTGAAATATCTCAAGCTTTTATGCAATGAATATAGTTTAGGCAAACCTCTTTAAACACCATTCACCACAACCCTACTAATTAGATACCACCCTAAGTGTTTTTTTTTATTATAACTGACTTGTGCTCATAAAAAAACATCTTTAAAAATGTACATTTTCAGGTCATCAATAATTAATTAAGATCAAGGCAAGCATGAACCATCTCATCTGTCTAAACTATTATATTTATATATACTAAATATTAAAAATCAATAGTTTAAAAAAAAAAAAAACGAATATAAACAAAAACCTTCAAAAAATATGTGCATATATATATATATATACATACATTATATACTTAAATAAAATCATTTAAAATAATTATTGTAAACAATTTTAAATACAAAAAAAAAAAATTAAAATTTGTGAAAAATTTTTGGTGTGGGCTCTAAAATGATCTTGTTTTAAAATTCTTTACCTTTTTATTTCAAAAAACCATTAAATTACTTCTATTACTCGTTAAAATATTACAACAACAAAAAAAAAACAAAAAAAAAAACAAAGTTATTCGGAAACGTAAAACACAGACTGAATTGTAATGATGTGTTGTAACACCTGTGATTGATTGTGGGTGAACAAAACATTACCACTAATCAAATATTTGTGAATACAAATTAATACATATTGTATGCATATTGTTGTAGTTGCTGTTTACTGTTGTTGTTTTTATCGTTTTTTAAAATAAAATCAAAACTAAACCTTGGCATCAACTTAAAAAAATATTGATAACAACAACAAATATAATATCCATCCATCGTCATAATGAAATCAAAAGTTTGGAATAAAATTTTTCATAAAAATAAATCATCAGCAACACCAGTTACAGCAACACCATTATCATCATCTAGTAATTTAACACCATCATCACCAGAATCACCACCGGATTTATCATCATTGTCATCATCATCAATAAGATCAATTAATAATCATCATAGTTATGATGAACATAAATATAATAACAAAAAGCATAGTAAAGATGATAGTTATGAATGTTCAAATCAACCTGCTGCTACTAATGCTGCTGCTGCTGCTGGTACATCTGCAACATTAAGCCGTTTAGATTATCGTCAACAACAACAACAACAACAACAACCAAAACAAAATATCAATAATAATAACAATAATAATAAATCATCATCAAAAATATCAAAAATGGTGAATTCGTTCTCATTGAAACGAAATACAAAAAAAAATAAATTTATAACGAATTCAATTGGTAACGGATGTAATCCTGATGTAGCAATTTCTATAATAAGAAATAATGAATCAACAAATTTATATAATATTCAAAAATCATCAAATAATAAAAAATATAACAATGATGATAATTTAGATAATGTAGTAACTTCTATAAATGATAGTAGAACTATTTCAGAATTAAATAGTGATTTTGACATTCCATTAAATTTGGATTGTGGTGGTGGTTGGCAATTAGATAAAACAACGCCTACAATATCTACAAATGAAAATTGTTCTAATGACAATAATATTGCAGAGTTGTGTTTGTCGGCTAAATCAGGTATTTTATTTCTTTCTAATCATTACAGAATTTGAATATTGATTAAATTTAGAATTTAGTCTCCTAACAAACCTAACTAACGTACATAAAGTATATTTTTAGTTTTAAGTGTTATTTAAAATTAATTATCATATCTTTTCATTCCACTTGATTATATCTACCTTGTATTTTTGTTATTATTAATTTGAGCATTTTTGCTTTGCAAACATTAGTTATGTGCTATTTATATTATGTGGATGATAAGTCTTAAATTTTCCTTATCTTATCAATGTAAAATTTGATACATATGTAGTGTATATATAAAACCTACACTTACCTTTGAAGTATAAAATTACTCGTAGTTAGTTTACCTTTTGTGATTATTTTCGGTAAACTAACAAAAAACAATATATTAAAATAGCGTTGCCAAATTTAATTTATATAATTTTAATAATTTTTAGTTGAGTTTATCAGCTTTTTGATTTACTTATTTATTTGTATAACTACAAGATGAATAAAAAAAATTTTCATTATGACTGAGTTCTTCTTTCGTCTACATATTATGAAATGGATGATTTACTAAACATTTATTGTGTATCAATTCTTTTCTATTAGAATTTGATCTATTAAAATTGTATACTTTCAATAAATTGGAATTTTTATTAATTTTTTTTGTCAATAATTCAGTTATTTTTTTATTCGGTTTTTGATAGTGTATTACATGACTGAATAACGTATTATAAATGTGTCCATTTTTCGATAGTTTATTGAGTCAAAGATAGAAATGAATTGCTTTGAAAAGTATTCTTGTTGTTGACGGTTAAATATTTTTTACAAACTCAGTTCTATAATTTTTTTTATTTTATTCAGCATATGTTCAATGTACTTATTATTAGTTAAGAAACATCTAAGGGGCAAGTAAAGTTAGGGCCCTATTACTCATCAATCATTCGTCAATCATTCATCCATATATTGTCAATCATTGACGGTTGATTGACCGTTGATTGATGAGAAGTGATTGATGGTGGTTTTTATTCTCATCAATCATGTCATCAATCATGCAAGCAAAATTCCCATCAATCATGTCATCAATCAGCGGAATTAAAAAAATGGCTTTTTGGGGAATGTTCAGATAATATTTTTTGGGAATGTTCTGATAAGGTTATAATATTAATTTGTGATGTAATTCAAAAAGAATAATTTTTATATTAATTTTAATAATTATAGCAATTATTGTAAAAAAACGATTGATATATATCAAATGATTGATATATTCAAATGTGCAAAAAAATATTTTGTTGTTTTTTATACCCAACATTTACTTTAAAAATTCAATTTAAATTGAAGTTAAAAACATTCCCCCAAAAATTATATTTTTAATATTCATATATGTTTCGAAATTATCAATATATTCAGAACACTTCTACAGTGAGTCCTTGCAAAATGTATAAAAAGATTGACGAGTGCATAATTGATGTGTCATCGGCCATCATTCTTTTCATCCATATATTGTCAATATATGGACGAAATGATTGATGAAAAGAATGATGATGTGTAATAGACACCTTAAGAATGTTTAATTGATCAAAAAATACAAAAGGTAAATTGTATTGATTTGTATAACTAAATTGGGAAACATAACATAACATAATTAGTGAGTTTTTATACGTTTTTCACGGTAGTAATTACTAAGTAGAATTTTTCCTAAAATACATTCAAAAAAATTTGTGATATTATAAAAATGGTGAAGTCCAAAAATTTTATTAATAAATAAGATTCGAATATGATTTCAGCTTATAAAATAAATGATTTGCATTCCATATAAATATTATTGTTTGGATAATTTCTTGGGTTGTTTGTTGTTAGAGAGTTAGTTTGTTAGTTTTCAATACTCTATTTTAATTATTTATTGCAAAGATGGTTTTTGATAAATTGATCAGTTGAAATTAAACGTAAAGATAATATAATTATATCAAATTGTATGTAACTATTTTTTTTTAATTATTTTTAATGAACCCCTCACTGCACTGTTGAATGATTTTCAGCCAAAAATTTTTATCAAAAAAATAAATAAATATAACGTACAAAGTTCAAGTTTTTGTAAGTTTCATCGAGTTTTTTGGAGACTTTCTTAAAAATTATAAGTGAAAATATGTGATGTCATAATCTCAAAAATTTTAAAATATTATTTATAAAAACTTATAAACACAAATTGTTTTTATTTATTTTTTTTTTTTTTTAATTTTTCATCATTTGTTATTATTTATTAAAGTTATCTCATCATTATGTTTGTTATAACAATTTTAAAAGAAAAAAAAAAAAAAAACAATTTTCTGTTGAAGAACAAAAAATTGTTTTTACAAGGAAAAGTGATCCGATAACTTTTCTTCACAATAAAAAAATTTGTATTTTGTCCTTCTTTTGTTCGAGTTTCTTTTATTTTTTGTTTTATTTTAGAGGAAAAATACATTATTCAATTGATTACACGTAGATAAAATTTCAGATACCATAATTTAAAAACATTTTAACAATTTCAAATTTTGAAATAACGCCATTACAGTCATATAGGTATATAATATATACACAACTTTCTGTTTGAACTTTGAAGAAAGATATATTTCTTGTCTGATCTATTACAAATTGATTTACCAAATCCAATCGTTTAAATGCCAATCATAACTACATATAAGAAACTATATTACAGAGCTAGTAAATTTTATTCATCACTTCTTTTTTCTTTTTTTCTTTACCTTTTTAATTATTTGCTCAAATTAAAGATTGAAAATTTTTTTCACTGAACATTTTCAATTTTAACACTGAATACCTATATGAATTGTTTTTGATAATCAGATTTGTTTTTAGTGATATGTTTAGATTTATGGAATAAAAGTCGAGTTTCCTTTCACTAATCATTTGTATTTATTTTGCAAATATCGATATTTCGGAAGCAACTTACTTCCTTCATCAGTGCTTTGCGACTAATAAATAGATTAGTCGCAAAGCACTGATGAAGCAAGTAAGTTGCTTCCGAAATATCGATATTTGCAAAATAAATACAAATGATTAGTGAAAGGAAACTCGACCTATATGAAGATTTTCTTTGGTCGGTTTGCTTCGAAGTCTTCTACCTTTAGCTAATTTTGAGATTAGTATAAAAAAAAATTAATATATTGTAATATAATTTCTTAGTTGCAAGACAAGAGAACTTATGGAAATTCGTTTATAACTTCAACATTCCGAATGTGGAACCGAATTCCATCTTATATGTGTTCCCAAAACATGACAAATTCTATATTTATGACCTAAATAAATTCAAGACGAACATTAACACCTTCTTTCGTTTCCCTTTTACCATCCTCTTTTCCAAATTTTCCTTTCTCACCCTAGCCAAACGTACCAATCGGTATAAAAGGTCCCCACCTAGTGTTTTGGCTATGCATAAAAAAAAAAAATAATTTTGTAAAGAATTTTGCAAAGAGTTCCAACCATGGATATTTTTGACTTTATTACATACATGCATGTTATTGTAGAACTGTAGAAGTCATAGAATTCCGCACTATACCTTCTTCTTCAGAGTATACATTGCTATTTTTAGGATTTTCATTTTTCCTTTGAAAAAAAAACATTAGTGTAAAATACATTCTCAATATTAACTTAGATTGCCAACTAAAGTCAAATCTGCCTGTAAATTGTATATGAAATTTTAACAAGAATCAAGATAATAATTTATTTATCGACATCGTACAATTTATTTATTTTTTTGATTATTTTTCAAATTTATTAAAAAAAAATATACTTAATACATGACTATTATTAAATTTAAAAATCTATTGTGTTCCTGAAATATGTACCAAATGTCTTCTAATATTTACGTTATAATAAATATTCTAATTAGATTATTTTAACATGCTATTCTTTTTAACATTAACATGTTTTTTGTTATTGTGAATTTCCATTTTTAAACAAGTTTTGTTTCCACAAGCACATATGCCATTATCCTAAAATAAAAATTTTGTATTTAATTAATTATTTTTAATTTTTTTATTTTAAAAATATTGAAAAACCCTAAATTAAAAAATTCCATTCAATTAGATCAGATTCAACACAACAGATTAGCAATACATATTGTAAAATATCAGGTACTCTAATTACCACAATAAATACTCTATTATACCACAGATAAGTAATTTTATGTTATTATTTGTGGTATTACTATACAGAGTATGGCAACTCTTACTCTTAAGTACGTCCTTTATACTTTTTATTTTTATTTTTTTTATGCTCTTGACAGTAACATAAACTTTAAGTCAACTTTTCGGACTTAATTAAGTACGGTTACTGCAATTTTTCTACAATATTTCTAGCATTTATTTGTCAAATTACTGGCTTAGCTCATTAAATGTTGCAAACTACTGCTATTGACACGAACTTCTTGAATAGAACAGCTTCATTTTATTTTTTATTTGTTATCTTATCAGTACTATACTATAAATAACTCTCAATTATTTTTTGGCATTTATTTTATCCCAATCAAGAGTCCACGATCAGGTCGGAAACCCCATAATGCATTTCTTTTTTTTGCTTGATCGGGAATCGAATTTAGGGCCTTCCGGTTGAAAGGCAAGTGTTCAACCTACTGTGTCACCCTCCTTGTTCGTACTGTTCATATTGCTTTAAATAATCTAAATAATTTAATTGGAAATTAATTCGTCTTGTCCTTACCTTAAATATAACCATAGTGTCAATATTTTTGAACGATGTTAATACAATAATTGAAAGCATAAAAAAAATCAAACACATAATAAATAATTCTACAAAATTTTTTTCTATCCACATTATAAAAACTGATGTTAGTTCAGGATAATTTTCATAATGTTGATATTTTAGAATTTTATCCATAACTAATTTAGATTTAGTTGGGACTGTTAATGTAACAAATTGATGTGAAAATTGTTTATTAAATTCTTATATTAAATTTTTAAATTTTATAAAATTTCAACTATCATTTTTAAAAATTAAACAATTACTAATTAGTTAATTTTAAATTGACACAACAGTGAGTTCTGCAATGTAATATGAAATAGTTGAGCTCTACTTGTAAATCACCAGGTTATCAAAGAATTTTAATTAAATTAGCATTTTTATCATTTTCAATTGTTTGTAAATTTGCGTATATTAAAAATATATGTATATATTTTGTTCTTTTTATTTTTATAAGTTTGAGAACACAATATTATTGTATGGCAATACTTTGCAAATTATCTAACAAAAATGGCACACTAAATTATGCAAATAAATTTTTCGTATAGAAATATTTCAACACATTTAATTTTATTATGGAAAATTTACTTAAAGATCCGAAGTTATCCACGTAAGTTAGTTATATCAAATTATACTTAAGTCGTAACATAAGTTCAATGGTAATAACTACCACTTATAAACATAATATTTTTAATTAGTTAAATATAACTACATAATGTATATTAACTTAAAAACTTAAAAAAGTGATGAAATACAATTAAAATCACTTAGAATGTAGTTAACTAGATGTACCTTTTGTATTGTAATATTCGTAAAAATTGTATGTAGTTAATCTGCTACTGTGTTTACAGTCATTATTTTAAATAAATTATAATTAATTTAATTATATTTAATAACCTGTGAGTGGAGATATAAAAATTTATATCTCACACTCATAGGTTATTCAATATTTATTAGTCTACATGTTATACAAGATAAACACAATTTTAAAATACATTATTTTGAATGTAACAGTCGCTCTGCTTATTCGTTGACGTGTCTTTCAAAGCAGATATCCTTTTTTTTTTTTAATTATTTATTCTACAAATTTTTTTGTTTTTATAAATGTCAGGACAATAATAGGATGAACACTTTACTATAATAGCTTTGCTTTGTGTAGTCTTAGCATATACAGAGCCATTTTGCATCAAGCATGTAATATATTTTTTTCTCTAAAATTTGTACATATTTATTATTTGGTTGGTTGGTTATTTAATTTTTTATATAATATAATATATAAAAAAATTTTTATTTTAATATTTTTATAATTTAATTCGTCTTTATAGATAACATGCCCTAAGTTCAATATTGTATGTAAACAAAACGCAAACTTTTACAAATATTGAGTAATAAAAATATTTTACAGATTGGGAACGTTACACGTTTTCAATCATTGTACATAAAATGGGGTTTTTAAAAGACAGGAAAAGGTAAATCGTATAAATATAGAATTGATGTCTTTTTCTAATTATGTTTTTAATAATTTCAATGCCAATGCTAATTGTGGATGAAGCCGCAAACCTTTGTTCTTTTTCTCAATTTTAATTTTCTTTAAATAATTTTTATATAAATTAAATTACTTTTCGATTTAGATTCACAAAATGTGTCTAGTTAATAAATTCTAATAAAAATTATATTCATTTTAACGAACATTTTTTTATATTTAATTTATAAAAAAAATTTATACCATTTATACAAAATTAGATCTTCACTTTACCAAAAAAGGTCAATGCCAAATTATCAAAAATTATATTCCGAAATTTAAGGATAAACTTTATTTGTTTTACAAAGTATTTCAATGGATACAAATTTTAAATTTAAATTGAGTCTTGATAATGTCTTAAAAGGACGAAACATGTCGGCTCATATTTTTATTTTTTATTTTTATTAAAATATTAAATTAAAATAAAATATATAAGAAAATCTGTATATATTTTCTTAATCAGTGAAATATTAACATTTTTGTTTTATTATTTTTGTTTTATTATATATTAATTTTTGTTTTATTTTTTATTTTATTTATTAAAATAATTTTATTAATTTATTTAAATTGAGTTTAACGGCGGTTTTAAAACATAAGTTTTTAAATATGTTATAGTCAATCATGTTAGTAGAAATACGATTATAACCGGCTAAATTCGGTTATATGAAAATTTTAAAGAGTACTTATCAGTGCTGCCGTTCCATAATTTGTCAGGGGAGTAGTTTTCGAATTTTCAGAGGAGTACCAAAGGAGTACCAGTACCACATAAAATTTTTTTTTTACAATTATAAATAAAACAACTTAAATTTTGTGTAGTTTGAAAGTTTATTCAAATTTTTATTTTAAATAAAAGAACAAAATAACATTGAATTCAGAATTTTTCAATATAAAATTAAAAAATATATATTTTAGTATTCAATTTATTAGAAAATAAAACGTTAGTATCAAATCAAATTTTAAAACAACAACCAGAATGAAATATTACAAGCATATTTTAAAAGTATATCACAGCAATTGAAGGTACTACAACCAGACATATAAAAATGGTTGATACTACTGGGACCTCTGCTACTTGTTTGTAATTCCAACATCATGAATTTAACATGTATACCATTTAATTTAGTTGGACAAAATCTATTACTAATGTAAACTATTTTGGCCTGGAAATGTTATAAAAACATACTATAATAGTAGCTTGACAAAAAACAAATCGAAAAAGCAAATGAATAACATTTTCAATATTTATGATAGTTTTTTAGCAAATTTTGAGAAGGTTGCCAAGAAGAGGCATCGTTTGCTGATAATAATTCTTTGGCAGGCATTAAAGTAGCTACAGTTTCGGTTTCTAAACAGTTTATTTTTTTTTAATTAAATTTACCTATGTGAAAGTTCTTTCAATAGTAGCACTACTGTAAATTGTGTTACTTATGGAAACATTTGTTCTCTTAATCCATTTTTCATTTCAAAAATTTTATTCCAAATCATTCTAAAGTTTAGAATCTAAATCATCTGTTTTCAAATTTGGTAGCATAGCTAAGGTTCTATATTCACCATCTAAAGCATTCGGATCTAAACTTTCAGTCAAATTAGGAAATAAACTAATGAAGGGTACTAAATTATTGGGATCAAGACCTTGCAACCCAATTAATACTTTATCATTAAAGTTAATTCGTTTAAAAATTTCTCCAAAAAATTTTCCGTAGTAAGACAAACAATGTTTTCTGACATCTAAAATATCATCATTAGAAAGACAACCGCTTTGAATGAGTAATTCCGACTTTGCTCCAAGGTAAACGTTATTTATATTCTGTAGGCAATCGGAGTTTTCTAAGTTAATTTTATTGAAATTATTGTCATCTATAAAGTCTGATTTGATGAAATTGTTCAGGATCGTTTTGGTATAAGTTTTCAGTAGTGGGAGTAAAACATGCATTCGAGGATATTCAGACTGCAATTCTAAAGGAAAAGAGTATAATTTAGTGCATGGGAGTATCGGAGTACCACTAGTTGGAGCGGAGTACAAATACTCCGATCGGTGTATCTTCGGCAGCACTGATACTTATACTTAACGCTAACTCAATTAGTACTCTTCGAATTTAATAAACATTAATTAATATTAGCAAGTATTATAATATCAGAAAGTAAACATATAATATTTGTAAAGTATTAAGTATGATTAAAATTAATTGAATTTTGAGAATTATATATGAATGTTTTGAGGTATTGAGTTAAAATGGGACGGCATTTTAATAAGAAAATGATTAACAAATTTTGTTCTACGTGAATACTCTATATTATATGTTTATGTTATGAAATTAGTTAGAATAAATAAAACTTATTCTTCTATAATGAATTTCGTTTCACTTTAGTTAAATACATTTATTTCGTGATAATGATATTGATTTATTATGCTAAAGAATTTCTAAACTAATATTAAAATAATAATTTTGATTTTTTATCGAATATATCCATATCCTTCCTATCTTATAAAATACATTATGACAAACTTTTGCAAATTTATATAAAAATTATTATTACAAGGTTATTTCTTGAATTTCAATAGCTAAGTAGGTACTTAAAAATAAAATAAAATAGAAAAGAAAATAAAAATATTATTATAGAAAGGGAAAATAAATATTAAATATTTTTGGATATTCGATTTTGAATTGCAAAATGAGAATACAAAATGCAAACAAACATGCAATAATAAAATTTAACAATTAATATATATATATATATATACAACTTATATTTCATTTAGAAAATATGTTATCTTAGATTATGTTATTTTCAGCAGGTTTGGAATAAAATAATATTACTTGCTATTTATGTAAATTAGAAAAAATAAAGAAAAATTAATAATAATTTATTTTTTAGTTAGGTAGGACATACTAGTAACTAGAATATAGTTATATTTAAAAAAAAATAACAATAACTATTTGTTACTAAGCAGCACAAAACTTCGCTAACAATAATCAGTGTCACAAAACTTCAGGAAATTAATTTTATTTACACAAGGTCAATTGATTTTCCATGACTGTTAAATTACATAAATGCCAAGAACCCCATTTCTTTTTGGAAGTCATTGAAATTAACTCAAATTGTCATGAATATTATAAAAAATAAGTAAAATGTATTGAATTTTAAATATTAAATAAATTTTTGAATTAAAAATAAAAACTTTCTCTTGTAACTACAAAAAATTATATTCACCTAAAATTTAGTTTGTTGGCAAATGGGTATAGAACGTATGTTAATATGTATGTATTTTTGAAGTCTGGTATACTCGTTTGTACCAGATTTCACGATCGAATACTTGTACATTGAAAATTATTAAACTTTTCTAATAAAACTCTCTTTATTCAGAAAATAGAAGGGCTTATTAGATTTATTATATTAGGAATATTTAAAATGATTTCAACAAACTCAAGTGGACGCAAAACATTTTTGAATGGGATTGAAATTAATTGTTTACATACCACACTGTTTGATATGTCTTTTCAACTGAAGTTAGAAGTTTTGTTTTTGAATTATAATATTATAAGGATTATAAGAAAAAGCCTATATATACATACATATGAAAAACTCTTATACTTATAATGAATGTAATGTAAAACTTAAAACTATAGTTACAACTAAACTAGACTGACTAACTTTATAACTAAAAACTTACTAAAATATTTTTATATTTTCTTTTTTGTTGGTAATGCTCATGCAATTATGTTATTTTTATTTTATTTATTTATTTATTATGCTCCATAAATTGTACAATTAATTCTTTTAAAACTATTTACTTAGATACAGATACATATATATAATTATCCTTACTACAGTTGATTTGTATTTTTTCTATTTTTATTTAGAAATTTTCGAGTTTAATAGTATAAATTTAAAGGAAAATTGGAGATTAAAAACCTTTTTTTTAATTAAATATATGGGAAACTTATACACTTCTAATTTATGAAGCAAGCCAGAGTGCCACTCAGTATCAAAGGCGGAATTTATGTCAAGCACTACTAGGCCAATAGATTTGCGTTCTTCTAACTTGGATTTAATGCAATTTTTGACACGTAGAAGAGGTTGAATGGTACTATTCTTTACCCAAAATCCAAACTGCTCATTTGGAAGAATTTTTTTAGCTGAAATAAACTTTTCCAGTCTGATTTTTATGAGTTTTTCAAATATTTTTGAGAAACTGCATAGTAAGCTGATAGGCCGAAAACTACTTAACTCCTCCATCGGTTTTCCAGGCTTAAGAATCGGAATAATATGAGCTTCTTTCCATATATTCGGGAAATAACCTAGTTTTAAGCAAGAATTGTAAATCGAAATTAGATATCTTTTTGCGTTTAGTGGTAATTTTTTGATACACAGATTAGATATGTGATCTGAACCTGCAGATTTTTTAATTTTTAATTGAGCAAATATTTCATTAACAGATTTCAGTTCAATTTGTTCAAAGGATTCTATTTCAGCTTGATCAATTTTGATTACAGATTCCTCCACCATAAGATTTGTATCATGGTCACTTATGTTGTTGTTCACGGCGTGGTTGTTATAAAAATTTTTAGCTAATGCATTTGCTTTATTAATATTCGTGTAAAATATGTTACTGTCATCCTTTAGAGAGTACCTATAAATTTATTTTTAATTTTTAAAACTTTGAAATTTTCCAAAAACGTTTTGACGATTTTTTCAAGTGCTTAAGGGTATTAGACCATTTCATATTCCGACACTCACTTATTTTTTGTTTTAAATTGTAAATTGTTGAAGTGTTGTAATTGAGCATAAAAAATTACATTACGACTACGCATCCACTTTCTCCTAACAGTGTTTCTATGCCTGATTATATTTATTATATAGTGAGGTAATTTTTCGGTGTATTGCTTGACTATTTTCATGGGTACAGCCAATTCAGTTGCTCTTTTAATTTTGTTGTTTAAATTAGATATCATATTGTCTATTTGGTAACAATAGTCAACAGAATCATTATTATTGGTATTTAATTCCCTTTTCAGAAACTTCTGATACAGATACCAATTTGCATTGTTAAAATTCAAATAAGTACGATCATGTGATATAGTTTGTTTGCTAACGTTTAAAGTAACCGGCAAATGGTCAGATGACAGATCATTAATTGTAATATATTCTGGTATGTTAGTTAAAAATATATCTAATGTAGAAGGTAGTGAATTACTATTATAAGGAATATGGTCAAATGGATATAATAATGTGAACCTATCACTTAGTAATAACTGATATAAAATATTTCCCCAATGCAATTATGTTATGATTTTCAAGATTTCTGATTAACGGGTTTGTAGAATATTGAAATTATCTATGGATTTGGAATTTCATACATAAATTTTATCTTTGACAAGACTCACGTTAGCTTTTTGATGAAATAAAATTGTAGAAAAAAGTAGGTAAGGTAAATTAAATATGAATTTGAATTTAAGAATTTTGTTTTGTGCTATTCGAATCTTTTTAATATGATGGGTGTTTGCACAATCACTCCAGGGATTGAAATTAGAACTATTCAAATTTGAGTAAAATCAATTTAATTATCAAAATAAATCAAAATAATATTTAAAATTATTTTCACTCTTTTTTTAACTAAATTATAATATCTTATATATATATATATATAACCGGGAAATTGGAAATTACGGA
Organism: Argyra leucocephala; assembly: GCA_963942445.1. Taxonomy (NCBI): domain Eukaryota; kingdom Metazoa; phylum Arthropoda; class Insecta; order Diptera; family Dolichopodidae; genus Argyra; species Argyra leucocephala. Next base: position 2,037,486 of record OZ012681.1, read on the forward strand.
AAAGCAAACAACAGTGGTGCAAATCATGGCAAGTTCTTTCAAGTTTGTCGAATATTTTTATGGTCTTACTGAATTTCATTACTTGTATAGCCATAGAAGTAAAATAAAACTGAAAATATTAGATAATGTATGTATGCTCGATACTCCTACAATTATTCTTCTATCTTAAACCATTAATTTTAATATGGATTTGATTTAGAACATCAATTTTCTCATATAGTGAATTTAGTTAATATTGATTCATTTCTCTTGATAATTGTTGTTTTAATAGAATATAAAAACAAGAATAGTTATTACGTAATCAATATTTACAAATTTGTTGTTTTGAATCAACTTAGTAACCAGTTTTATAAAATTTCAAATAAAAAAAAAATTATCAAAAAGAATTTTAATATTTTAATGATCGCGTTTAAATATAAAAAAAAAAAATTATATTTTTTAAAACATTTACACAACAAACACATTTTTTTTTTTAGATTACATCAAACCATTGGATAATTTAAATTATCAATCAGAACCAATTGTTATGGAATTGAAACCATGTGCAATTTGTAATCGAACTTTTGTACCCGAAACACTAGAAAAACATATTCGAATTTGTGAAAAATGGGCAACAAAAAAACGAAAAGTTTTCGACTCATCGCGTCAGCGTCGTGAAGGAACAGAAATGGCGGCATATTTACCAAAAGATTTTAGTTTATCACCACCCATTAGAAATGGCTCAATTGATGCAACATCAATGCAATCTACTCAAACAACATTAGAACCTAGAATTGAACCGGTATTTATGTTTTTTTTTTTTTTATTATTATGATTTTATTTATTTAAATTAAATTTTATTTTATTAAATAGAATACTCATACAGCGTTACAAAATCAAAGATTTGAAGATAAACATCATCAGTTGTTACTACAACAGCATAGTCTTAATTTATCAAAACCAAAATTAGCTACAACAAATAATAGTGTATTAGCATGTAATCAGAAGAAATCTTTAAGTCCAACATCACGAATGACAACAGCACAAATTGCTGAAATAAAAGCAAGAGCTGAAGCCAAACGTCATATGGCACCAGTAAGTGAACAATGCCCAGAATGTGGACGTTATTTCGGTATAAAAGCATTTGATCGACATGTAGAGTTTTGTAAAGAAAAATCAAAAATAGCCCAATTTAAGGGGTGCAATACATCACAAGCCAAAGAACGTTTAGAAGCAAGAACAAAATATAGAGCTCCTAATCTTAGGTATTAAATATATATAAAATTCGAATTGTAATTGATTATTATATATATATAATTCAATTACATTTTTATTTTAGACTAAAAAGGGCTGCTGTTAGAGATAAATATTCTTTGAATGGTGATGATGAAAATCGGATAGATGATGATTTCTTAAGCATGTCAAATTCATTAAGTTCTTCATTTATGAGTGATGGGTAAGATAAAATTATTTTAGTAAAAAATAAAATAAAATAATAAAAAATTAAAGAAATAAGTAAAGTGATTGTTAAAAATGAATCTCATATTTCATTTTATGAATAATGATTTCCACTTTCAAAAACTATAAATTAAAAATGTTCTTTAGATTTTTAAACCTTTAAATTTCCCTGCTAACTCACTATATACGTATGAAATTCACTCGATTTTTTCGTTTGTTTTATTATTTTCTGTTTTTACATCAAATTTTTTTTTAACAACAAATATATAAAATAAATAAACATAAAAAAAATTCAGTAAAATAGATAAAGAATATGATGAACATATTAGAATCATGAAACAATTTGAAACTAAAAATATCTCATCATCATCATTATCTAAATCAGCGGCAGTAGTACAATTATACCCTTACAATGAAAATGAATTGAAAATAGCAGAGAGAGTTGAAAATTCTGCAAATGTTGTAGAATCAACAGAAACGATAAAGAATGACGAAAATAATTATATCAAAACATTAAAAAAAGAAAAACAAAAATTTATTATTGGTAATTGCAATCATAATGAAGGTTTTGATAATTTAAATGAAAGACAGAATCGGTAAACAAAATTTTTTTTCGTATATTATTTTTTTTGATTAAAAACAAATAAATATTTCGTACAGTGCAACAGATGAATCCATTTGTAAGGTCAAAGATCTCAAAAAACTAAGAAAAGAACAAAAACAAGTAATATCAGCGAAAAATTTAGATCAATATATACAAAATCCAAATATTGGTTGGTATTCAATATGTTTTTTTTTTATTTCAATTTATTTTTGAATAATTACTTATGCAACTTTTTTGCTTTATTGAAAAGTTATTTAGTTTACATTACATATCTACGTAACGTACATATTTACAATTTATTTAATTTTTCTTACACTCAATTTCAATGAAATTTAATTTTAAAAGATTTGTGTATGTTTCTATAATGATTTAAGATTGTATCTCTTTAGTAATTTAACTGTTTGTGTTACAAGGAGTTATTTCAAAATTTTTGTTTAAATTTTTGTTTTTGATTCTTAGATCTAATATATGAAATCATAAATATATAAAAAAAAAAATTATTAAAATATATTATGGAAAGTTAAATAACACACCGAAATATATTTATGAAATGAGTTTTGGTTTTCTTTAATTAATTCACTTCCTGCGGCGTATTACAGTTTTTTCATGTAAACTGTTGAATCATAATTCATAAGGAAGTGAAACTGATTAAAGCTAATTAAAAATAATGGTAAGCAAATAAATTTATCAGAATATTAAATTATTTAAAAAAAAAAAACAGTCTTTTTAGAAACTACCATGGGCTTATAACAATCCCTTGCAAACAAAAATCACTTATCGATTTTAAAAATAAGCTTCTCATTTGCTTGTACTTTTATTTAAGTTGTTAAGTTTGGTTAAAAATAATTTATTTTGATTTTTGTTTTTTTTTAACTAAAATCTTCTAAAATATATACTTAGAGCTCACAAAAAATGAAGAAATACTTCCTATTTGCAAAATTGAGTTTCCATTAAAATGTTCTACACGCGATTCAAAGTGTGAAGAACCTCCTTTAAGAAATAGAGTTCTTGAAAAAGAATCAACCCAACCCAAATTTGATACCATGAAACGGAAATGTGATGTTTCTCTATGGGTGGATTTACCACATATTAAACAAAATGACAATAAGAATAATAATTGCAAAAATATATCAGAGTCAAATTTCAAAGAAATTCAAGTTTGTCGCAAAATAACCCCACAAAAAGGAAAAACATCGTTTAGAAATTGTTTTCAAAAGTCTGTAATTTCGGAAGATCATGTTAAAGAAATTAATGTACCTCAAAAAAATAATAGCAATAAAATGAAAAATCAGTATGGAGAAAATTTTTGGATAGATATCGGTGATTTTAAAAATTATAAACCCTCCAACATTCAAAAAACCAATTGTGTAAAAGAACGAAACGAATTTGTGATGAAAAGGTTTAAAAATAATATTTTTAATTTTAAGATTCAATAATATTTTAAGTAACTAGAGATTTTATGAACATTTAAACAAATTTTATCTATTCAAATATTCATATTTTTTTCTATTTAAACTTAATTATTTTTTACAGCGGATATTCCGACAAATACGATCCATTTTTATCAGCAAAACGACAACTCGAAGAGTTATGCTCTCCAACATCAGCTACAAAAACAAAATATGGCGAAACAGTATCGCCAAAATCACCATTAACATCTAAACATCCTTTACATTTCAATAATAAAAAATCGTCACAACAATTATTACACTCTCCAATTTCTGCATCAATGTCCACATCGTATACAGGTCCATCTACAACAAATTCTATAAATCCTACCAAAACCTTAAATGCTGTTAAATCAAATTTTCGGAGAACATCTTCATTACGTGCACCTCGTAAAATTACACCATCACGCCCTATTTTTGTACCACCATCACGTACACGTCCGTCCAACATTCAAAGAGGTATCTCCGATGAAGGTCCTATATCTACTAATTTTATTAAACCTGAAGAATATGATGAAATGCCTGTCAAGTCAGCATGTATTAATAATTTTGCAACATCAATTAATAGTCCTCGATTAAAACGAGATCCAAGTCCTAGACCACGCCTTCTATCAGGTAGCTCACGAGAATCCAGTCCAAAAACATTTCAACGTGATCCTAGTCCAATGGTTGTTCGACGAAATTCTAATTCAAATTTAAATCGACGCAATTTACGATTAAATCTTAATATCGGTGATGAGAATCTTCCATCTGGAGTTCAAAAAACTGATTCTTTAGCTGTATTTTTGAAATATGAAAATGAATTGGTTAGAGGATTAGTAGATGTACCAGATAATCATGAAAAAAATGAAACACAATCACCTGAAATTATACAAAGACCTGATCCAATACCACAAATACCACCACCATCTTTAGTAACAGAAAAAGATTTAAAAGATAAAACAAATATTTTAAGCAAACAAAATTCATTAAAGAATTCTTCAAGCGATCTACAAGTTGAGAAAAATTTTAATTATAATTTTCATAATAATGAGAAAGATTTAAAATTATCAGCATTAAAAACAAATTCCAATATTTCTGATCAACATAATATAAATGGTAGGAATTTAACTAGTTTTGGATCAAGACCACGTACTGCTGAAACTTATTTAACAGTTAATAAAATTTTACCAATTAAATTAGATCCATTACCAAAATCAGTTGTTATGAAAAATTCAATTTCAAATCTTGCAACATCATTTGAGTCTTCAAATTCCTTATCAAATGGTTCTCATAATCATACTCCATTACTTCCTTCTATCAAACCATTAAATAAAAATAGTTTACTAAGTCATACAGTTAATAATAGTAACAGTAATAAGGTCAACCTAACTTCAATATTTTCTAGTACCAATAACAACAGCAACAACAACAATAGCAACAATAATAGTAATAGCTCTAAAGCTGATAGTAATTATATTGATCCAAAATTAATAAATTCTTGTGATAACCTCAAACTGACTCCTTCTAATTCAGTTGATGACATAAAATCGAATTGGAGTCAAGATTCAAGTGATACTACAAAAGTAGCCACAAATATTACTAATAATAATAAAGATAATTTTATACCAAAAGATAATGATAACGAAAATATTGATCTTGAGTCGTTTTCATCACAAATGAAACGACCACAACAAGATCAGTTATCGACTAGTAGTCGAAACACAATGATGAGTGAAAAAAATAATAAATTATTTAAACGTCAAATACGATTAGGTAAAAATCAATTTTTATATGATGCTTCACCAAGCGATAGTGAATCTAGTCCCGATTTAATAGAAATCGATCAAAATTCCGATAATGATTTTGGAATTACTTATAATAGAAATGCTAATTCTTATAGATTACCTACTTCATCAACATCAACATCATCATCAATAAAACAATCAAGAACAATTACAACAAATTTATCACCAGTTAATTGCGAAAAAGAATTCGATTCGTTGCTCTCACGTAGTATAAATCCAATTTTTGATAATTTTAATTTTGATGAATTTCTTGCAACTTTTGATAATAATAATGATAATGATGATTCATATCCAGGTTTAAAAGATTGCAAGGAATTCTTAATGAATCGTTGCTTAAATATGCGTTCAAATATAAATTTCAATACAAACTTTCATCAGTTTCACCATAATAATAATAATCTATGTGATTCTGTTATTAGATCACAAAAACTGGAAGCTGAACAAAATGTCGAAAACAGAAAACGATCACAAAATGAAAATGAAAAACATGAAATATTTATAAGTATTGAAACAGATCAAAATGAAAATGATGAATCTCTTGATGTTAATTCATGTCCAAGTGATCCATCCATTATGAAAAATCCTGAAGTTGAAGAAATAAATGGCAATGATAATAAATTTACAAAAATTGAGACATATCATTTACCTGTTTTTGAAGAAGATAAAGATAATACATTAGGAGAGTTTGAAATTAAATCGATACCAAGAAGCAAATTAATTAAAAAATTAATTAGAGAAGAAGATATTATTCAAAATAAGAATAATGTTAAGGAAAATATGAATCGTGATTATGAGAATATTTTAGATAAAACAATAGAATCAATAAATTCTGATTTATATCCAGCTGATTCAGATGATGTTAGTAGTGTAGAATGTTATCCAGTTAGTCGTAAGAGTGTGAAATCTAAAGCTAGCTCGGATTCAGCATATGGAAGGTAAATATTATTAAAAAAAAAAAAAAAAAAATAGCAAATCATTCTAATTATAATTTTAAATTTAAAATTTAGTTTGTCACGTAATAGTCCAACATCAGCAGAACGCTCATCGATAAATCGTATGTCCACCAAGGGACATAATAATTTACCATCCACATCTAATACAATATCTAATGATTCTAAAATAAAAATTAATCGTAATCGTGAATTAAACACAAGTTCTAGTGGATCAGAAAATTCATTATTAAGAATTAATAATAATTACATAAAACAACAGCAACACACACAACAGCAAGAAGAACAACAACCAAATTCATCAATAACGTCATCATTAAAAGATTCAAATAATTTTTTGCATGAAAATTTCAATATAAATTCGGATCGAAATGTTTATAATTTCAGAAAGGATTTATCTGCCAAAGACGACGACTCATCAAATGATTCCAATAGTAATTGCAATAAATCTATGCTATCAAAATTTTGTTATGAATGTGGTAGTAAATTTTTACTTTCAACAGCTAAATTTTGTATGGAATGTGGTGTTAAACGGTTATCAATCGAATAATTAATTCCTAACTTAAAACAAAGAAAAATAATTAAAATTAAAACATAAAATAAAACAAAAGAAAATTCAATACTAATTGTCATAATAAATATATTAATCTATTTTACTAACTGAAAAAATTTTACAAAGAAATATATTTAAATGGTTTTCTTTTTTGATTTATAAAATTAAATATTATTGTATTAACTTAAATTTTGTAAATAATAATACAAAAAAAAAAAAAAAATGTTTTCATTACGCTATAGAAAAAATCAAATTTTGAAATTGTCACTACATAAAAATTTTGCAATATATCATACATTCTAAAACCAAAAAAAAAAAAAATGTAATACAAAACTTTTCAAATGCATTTATTTAAAATATTAGAATATGAACATTCTGTTTTTACACTAGCTTTTATTATATAACTTCCTGAAAATTTCAATTTAAAAACTAACGTTTTCATAGAAAAATAAAAATTCATATCCATTGAACCATTGAACGTTATTTGATTTGATTATTTAAATTTTTTTTTCGATTATGCAATGTGAGTGCAAAAATGATTGATACTTCTTTTTCTAAAAGGTGTCAATAACTGAATGAAATTTAATGAATGAATTTTACAAATTATCATTCGGGGCCAATAACACTCCACTGAAAATATGGAAAATTACATACACTTTAATTTATTATATAAAATATTTACAAATGAAATTAAAATAAATTATGTTACGTTAGTAAATTATTAATTATGAAATATTTAATTTCAATTGAGTCAACATATTTTACAAATAAAAAATGTATTTTGTAAATTAAAACAAACTTAAATAATAATTTTAAAAATATGTGAAAAAACTGGAAAATATTAAAAAATCTTCCTCCGTCCACAAGAACTTCAATCATTATATGAATTTTAATAAATTTAAGCTTTAAAGTAGAATTAATTAGTCAACATGATATATTTGCATAAAAGCCAAATTCTAAATTGAATTAAAATGTTTCTTGCATTGTAGTACATAATAAATTGATCACGAATATCGAAAATTTGTTAGAGCATAAAATTGATTTTCTCGCACAAATTTTTAATACTGACTACATAGTAGTAACAAAGAGCATAACATATTATATACTAGCAAAGAAAACTTATAACTTGATTGCATGAAATCGAAATGTTGTTTGTAATTTATTAATTGAATTATTTTTTAATACATTCTTTAATTAATTTTATCTAATTCAACGAATGTGTAACAAAATAGAATTCACAAATTTCTGGGTTTAATTAACAATCAACTTTTACTTTTGTCGATACCAACATCACCTAGGATTCATCACGTAATGCAAAAAAATCAAAATCAAATTTTTTTTTTGCCTTTCGTTATTTATTTAATATTTAAATAGTAATTTAATTTCTGAAAAAAAAAAACTGTTCTTTTCGCGTAAGTAATTAATCAAGTCTTATTGAATTAATACCAATAAAAATAGAAAAAATTGACAACGGCTTATTAAGAATCACTGTTGAAGTAATTATAATTATGTAATGATAATGAAAGATAGTTAATTCAGTAATTTTAATATTTTTCTAAAATTACTTGTAACATTTTAAAAATTAATTGCTAATACAAACTGCACATACATGCAATTTGTTTTAATACTCAAATTTTTTCGTTATTTTAAATAAAGTAACCGTTTTATTTCATTACAATAAAAATTTAAACAAATAACAGGTACGATTTTGAATGTCTATTCTATAAACTCTTCATAATGATTGTTCGTTTTTCTTTTTAATAAAAATTAATAAATTAACTGAAAACATTATAATTACAATTATTTTGCTTTCATTTCTCTACTTTTGACTAATTTAAACAACGAAGGTAATCTATTATTGTTTGTATGTATATTTTATAATGCCTTGATTGAAATTTCAGGCTGATAAATAAAAAAATAAATAAAAATTGTATGAATGCAGAATGAAAAAAGAAAATATAATAATACGAATGAATTATTTTAAAATAATTAAAAACAAAAAAATAAAAAACAATTCATTAAAACACTAACTAATAAAACAAAAACTATTTTTATAATTACATACATGTATAATTAATATTACCGTTATTATCATTATTGTTAATATTTTAATTATTATTACTACTATTGTTATTAATTTATCAATATATAATAATTCATTATTAAATACTTACCTTAAATTAATTAATTTAATTTTTTTTTGTTTTTTTCTTTTTTTTTTAAATAATTTTTAGTTTCAGAACTACAAAAATAAAACAATATTTTAATCAAAGAAATGTATGTACACTTCTTAAACTTAAATACATACATACATATAAAATTATGAACATAGTTTATTTAATGCAATAATTCAAGATAAGACAATGTTGACAATAAAGTAAAAAACGAACATTTTATTTTTGGCCTTTCACTTGGTAATAATATAAAATAAAAATTGTGCCTTTATGGAAAACCTAGTCAAATAGAAGTAAAAATAAATGAATAAAAAATTATGCTTGTTTTATTATTATTATTAAACATGAAAAATAAATATTTCATTAATCTATGTTAATTATCCTCCTATCAAGCACAAGCATATAGTTATAATTACAATTAAGGGAATTTTATAAGTCAGTTGTTTTTGTTGATAAAACTCAATTTGAAATTTGTTGAAATAAAGTGGAGTTTAACTTTGGATGGAAAGTTAGAAGGATACCAAACTTAATAGACTAAAAAAATCGGAATCACCAAAATTTCGATAATGTCACATTTTGGTTTACATCTGCATTTTTTTTAAATGTTGCCTTCAAATCTTACATCAATTGATCAGAGATTTGTTTTTCATTTATATCAATACATAAGTTATTGTGGTAAAATTGCTAGAAGTTGAATATTGGATGATTTAATAGTGAATACTAGAATAATATTTCAAACCTAAATCATTTTGTACTTATAAATTTTGGTATACTTTATTAATTTAGAAGTGTTAGCAGAACTAATTGTTATTGTAACTGAAAAAAATTGTTTAAAAGAAATGAATTTGGAAAAATATAAACTTAAGTAGTACTGTCGGACTTTGTTTACTTGAAATACAATATATTTCAAGCAGTATGTAATATCGTAATATGTATTTAGTTTTGGTTATTTAATCTAATAATCATTTTATAAAATCTTTTAACGAATCTCGATATAATCTTATTTTGTGAACAAATTTACTTCTCGTTATTCTTAGTGCATTTAAATTTAAAATTAAGTTTCAAAATTTGTAAACATTTGACAAATAAACTGAAGAAATTGAAGTGTAACAATGAATTCGTCAATAAAATTAAAATTTTCAAAAATTTCAAGGACTTTTTCTTTTTATATGAAAAAAAAATAATTTTCTAAATTCGAATCAAAGTATATTTTTAATAAAAGAATGAGTGAATAAATAGCTACATGGACTAAGTGTAATTCTCATAATGTTATTGTTCGTTATCAAAAACTGCAAATCCTAATAATTATTTATTTAACCCAAAAAATTAGATTAAAAATTTTTTTTTTTATACTCATTAAATTTTTTTTTTTTTTTCATTTAATTATCTCCTCAAAATATTATTGTATCGTCTGAAATAAACAAGACTCTTGCTTATAAAGCAAAAACTTACGTAATTAAATTAAATTTTTAATTGTAGTTTAGAGTTGAGTTTTATTAAAAATTTGCTTCAAATACGTTTATTTAGAGGTACATACTTTCCATTTACTTAATTACCACATTTTTTTTTACAATCAAGTAATTTTTGTTTATGTAGTAAATACAATTTGTGTTCATCCGTTTTTTTTTTGTGTGTTAAATTAAATGGAGTTTCTATAATTATTATTTTGTACATTATTCTTCCTACTCTTAAGGAAATAAATTTTTTTTTTTTGTATTGTGCGAAAAATTATAATTTAATAATTCAGAACGTTTCCGACTAAACTCAAAAACTAATATATGATATTCTTTCTCAGCAAAAGAACTTTTCGAAAATAGTAATCAAACCTTTATTATAAAAAAAATTAAGTTTGTTTTATTTATTTTCAATTGAGCTAATGCCAAATATAAATTTCGAGTTAGTATGCAGACAGATAAATTCATATTTGACAATTATTAAATAAAATTGATAAAAGTATTTAATGTAATATAATCCCAACGAAATTGAAATATTTTTAGCGATGTTTTGTGAAACTTGAAACGTTCTGAATTGTTCTTTTTTATATTTTCAGCAATAAAATCCCTAAAGAAAACGACGTGATGTATATATATATTGAATAAAAATATAATGAATACAACATTTGTATTTAGAACAAAAAAATCAATAATTTAGTCATATAAATCACAAAATTTTGGCTTCAAGCTCAATAACATCAATAAAATTTAAATAAGACAAGTCATTATTTGAAAATAAATTAATTTTTTTTTTCTGCTTTAACAAATTTGTTTTAAGTACCAATTATGCCACTGCGATATTTTCAACTTTTTAAAAAATATAAAAATTTTTTCATATGTATTTATCCTAAGAGTAAGGATGATTCAACATGAAAACTGATTTGAAAATTTTTTTAATATTTATTTTCCTAATATGATCGAATTGCTGGTGGTACAGTTTGACATGTTTCATCTAAAGTTTTATCTATTACAGGGCGATAATCAATTTTAACTTCTCCATCCTCATCGTTTATCCATAAAAGTGTATGTTTGCGCCAATGTTGATCTATTGGTTTCTTTTCTTGTCCTTCTAATGGTTTTGTAAAATCCTAAATAATTTTATAAATTTTAAAAATAAAAATTGAAATAGGAACAACAAAAATATTCAACATACATATTCATCAACACGAACTTTAAAATCTTCACGAGCATGTGCTCCTCGAGATTCTTTACGATTCTCTGCTGCAACAATTGACATTTTAGCATTAGCCAAAAGATTTTGTAATTCAAGGGTTTCAACTAAATCTGAATTCCATACCAATGATCTGTTGTAAAGATAAAAAAAAAGATAAAAAAGTTTAAACATATGTGTGTCTTAACATATAATATTTACCTATCTGAAACTTTGATATCTTTAAATTCTTTGTAAATATCTGTCATTAACGCAACACCTTTTTTAAGTAAGGAACCTTCACGGAAAACGGCTGCATGTTGTTGCATTGTTTTTTGCATTTTTAAACGTAAATCAGCTGTAGGAATAGAACCATTTGCGTATCGTAATTTATCTAAATTAGCTACAGACATTTCACCAGCATTCTAAAAATACAAAAATTATTATAACATTATAAATTTAGCTTTGTAATAAAGATTACATCTCTCAATGAAGGAACAGCTTCACCTGGCTTATTTTCTTCAGCAATTGTTTTCGCACATGCACGACCAAATACAACCAAATCTAATAAAGAGTTTGCACCTAAACGGTTTGCACCATGTACAGATGAACATCCAGCCTCACCAGCAGCATATAAACCTCGAATTACTACATCGTTACCTTTGTTGTCAACAGTTAAGCACTGTCCTTTATAATTAGTTGGTATTCCACCCATATTATAATGCACAGTAGGTAATACAGGAATCGGTTCACGTGTAACATCAACACCAGCAAAAATCATAGCAGTTTCAGATATACCTGGTAAACGTTCGTGCAATTGCTCTGGTGGTAAGTGATGTAATTGTAAAAATACATGATCTTTTTCCGGTCCAACTCCACGGCCCTCCATTATTTCTATTGTCATTGAACGCGATACGACATCACGGGAGGCTAAATCTTTTGCAACTGGAGCATATCGTTCCATAAAACGTTCTCCTTTTCCATTAATTAAATAACCTCCTTCACCACGACAACCTTCTGTAATAAGACATCCGGCTCCATAAATTCCTGTTGGATGGAACTGAATAAACTCCAAATCTTCCGAGGGTAATCCTTGACGAGCAACCATAGCTGTGCCATCTCCAGTGCACGTATGAGCTGATGTACATGAGAAAAATGCTCTTCCATAACCTCCAGTTGCTATAACGGTATTTTTTGCGCGGAAACGATGAATTGATCCATCTTCAAGACAAAGAGCAATAACACCTTGACATACATTATTTTCCATTATCAAATCAAGAGCAAAATATTCAATAAAATAATTGCAATCATAGCTTAAAGATTGACCGTATAAAGTGTGCAATAACGAATGACCGGTTCTAAGTAACAACATTCAAATCAGGCAATGAAACAAAACTAGAATTTAATAAAAAAAAACTTACCTATCTGCGACACAACAGCATCTGTGGGCTTGTCCACCTTTACCATATTTTAAACTTTGTCCACCAAAAGCACGTTGGTAAATTTTGCCATCCGGAGTTCTAGAAAATGGCATACCATAATTTTCTAATTCAATTACTGCAGTTGGAGCTTCACGGGTCATATAATGAATAGCGTCTTGATCACCTAGCCAATCAGAACCCTTTACTGTGTCATACATATGATATTTCCAATCGTCTTCTTTATCCATATTTTTTAAGGAAGCGTTAATTCCTCCTTGAGCAGCCACAGTATGTGATCGAGTTGGAAATAATTTTGTTATCACAGCTGTTTTAAACCCTTCAGCAACTAAACCAAATGCAGCTCGAAGACCAGCTCCACCAGCACCAACAACAACTGCATCATAAGCATGATCAATTACCTCATAATGACCAGGTGAAGCATCCGGATTACGTTTTGCGTCACTTTTTCCCGGAGTAAAGTGTAATTTTCGTGAAGGTACAACTGATGCTGAGCGCATCTAAAAAAAAAATTTTTATTAAATAAGTAACATGTTTCATATACAATTATGAAAATTATAAATTAGTACTAAGAGCTTCCTATTTAACTGCATCATAATTTTCATCAAATAATCATTAATAACCTTAAAATTGTAATAAATTTTTGAAAAGTAGATAAATGTGATGCACCATAAATAGCAAGCGCTTTTTGATATTAAGAATAAAACATCACCTGATTAATAAATATTTTATAATTTAAAGGTGGTCTTTAACTTAAATCTATTACATCTATTAGTACCCTACTTACATATAATCACAAAAAAACTTGAATTGTAATGAGTTTATATGTATCATTTAATAACAATTTAGCTTTGCAAACAATTTATTCAGTTCAATTACATAACACAGAAATTAAGCAGTTGTGCAATTTTTTTTTCTTAATAATTTATATTAACTTACCATTGCAGCCGTATTTTTGGCTAAAATAGATGGCACACGAATTAAACCGGCCATTACTATTAGTTTAATTTAATTTTAATTCAAAAAAAAAAATATATTTTTTTTAAATCTAAACACTTTTCCACAAATTTTTTTTTTCTCATTCAATTTCTCCTGATTAAATTCGTTCGCCAACTGGGTTATTTTATTTTATTTCGCTAAATTTTGACAAAATTCATCTGGCATTTGACATTTGATATTTGACTTGAGTTGAAACCACAGATTTCATTTCGATAAATTTTATCTGGCAACTTGGTAATTTGTTTGTGAATTATTTCATCATATGTTTTAATTAAAAAGAAGAAATGACATCTGACTGATTTGGTAAATTGGTATACCTGATTATCTGATCTGAAGAAAAATTTCTTATCATATCTGTTATTTCTGTTGTTCTGTGATATAAGTTTTATTTGTTTTGATTGGCTATCAAACTAATTTATGATGAAAAATTTAAAATATTTTAGTGAAAGGTTTAAAATTTTGAAAGTGAAAATGTTTTACAAGCCTACAGTCAGAGCCGCCAAGTTACAAAAGTTTAGTTATTTTACTTTGATTGACAATGTTACTGAGGAGATATAATTTTGTTTTAGTTGATAAATGGGCGCACCAAATATTTTATTTTGTTTTATCAAGACATCTTATTGTTATTATTAATATATTTCAAAAGATGAAATTGAAGTAGATCATGTTCATAAGTTCTAAATTTAGATGCAACCAATTTTCTATTAAATGCATACATACAAATATGAAATCGGTTTTGATATGATATGTTTCACTTTTTTAATAAGCGTGAAAGAATGTAAAATTTTTTAATTAACTTTCAAGATATTCAAGCATGTTAAATAGATCTAATTAAAGTCCGAAAATGTAAAATTAAAGTAAATGAACCATTTTACTAATCTGGCGAAAATAATAAAAATGATGGAAGAAAACTACTTGTTATTCTTGTTTATTTTTCATGTTTGTATTCATGATGATTGTGAAAGAGAGTAATAATGTCAATACACAGGCATGTTTGAATGTGTTACCATCTTGTTCCCACGTGCTAGTCAAGTAGATGTTGACGAAGAGGCGTAGAAGTAAAAGTATAGAAATAGAAATTCGTTCGTACGTAGTGTTCTACAATATACAATACATCTACTAGTGCAAAACCATTCAAAATTCATATAAGCACAAAATCTATCTGCCAAATTTTATATTTAAGTTATCAGTTCTGAGTTCAGTGGTACGGTGAAGTCGATAACATAACATAATAATAAAGGAAGTAACAGGAAAATATTCTCTTATTTAATTTACTGTAAATATCTGGAACTGGAACTCGTCATATATTTTATAAATTCATATTACATATAGAATATATCAAAATGGATCCTACCAAGAGTGATGATAAATTAGAAATTGATAAATTATTCAATTTAGATGGATATTTAAGACCACAAGAAAAAGAAATAAGAAGAAGGTAACGAAAGCATTATAAAATTAAGAATTTTGAATTGCATAATTTATGTATATAAAAAATCATAAAAGTGTAATAATGTAAATATATTCAAGGTCATGTGAAGGTTATTTAAAATAAAGTTTCAATCCTATTTACATAAGATAAAGAGTAAAAAGATTGTTCTCTAAGCCGGCCGGTATTTTTATTCATTGTCGAAGGTCAAGTACAATGTTGTAAATTAATTATCAATTTATTTCAAATATACTTTGCATAGTTACATTAATTAGGCCTGAAAACCATAATAGAAATCTAAATTAATTGAGAAATAGTAGAAACGCAAAAAGTATTTTTAAATATATTGTAGATAAACTAATCTATTTTTTTTATTAAATTGAACTTACTAAATTAATTAATAAATTTGATAGACATGGTGTTTTTCAAGATTTCCTTCATAAGATTGAAAAACTTGAAGGTGGATTGGAATCTTTCGCACAAGGCTATAATTATTATGGATTACAATTTCAATCTGATGGATCTGTAATCGCTCGTGAATGGGCTCCAGGAGCACAACAAGTTTATTTAACTGGAGACTTTAGTAAGAAAATGATTATATCAGTTGATTAGACGAAAAACTTACGAAATTTTTTTTTAGATAACTGGCAATGGGAAAGTCATCCATATAAAAAATTAGATTTCGGTAAATGGGAATTAATAATACCACCGAATGCAGATGGAACTTCACAAATAAAGCATATGTCAGAAGTTAAAGTCATTATTAGAAGTAAAAAAAATGAAATGTTAGATCGCCTTTCACCTTGGGCGAAATATGTTAAACAACCACCAAAAGAAGCAAATCAAGGTGTAAATTACAAACAGTATGTTTGGAATCCTCCAGAAACTGAAGTATGTTTTCTTACCATAGATATGTTTCACATTTTCTTTTTAATCTAATTTTAATAATTTTTAGCGTTATCATTTTAAAGAACAAAGACCAAAGAGACCAAAATCTTTAAAAGTTTATGAGTGTCATGTTGGCATTGCATCTCAAGTACCAGCAGTTGGTTCTTATAAGAATTTTGCTGATAATATTATTCCGAGAATAGTTAAACAAGGTTATAATGCAATTCAAGTAATGGCTATTATGGAACATGCTTACTATGCCAGTTTTGGTTATCAAATAACAAGTTTCTATGCAGCCTCAAGTCGTTATGGAACCCCTGAAGAATTAAAGGAAATGGTCGATGTAGCACATAAAAATGGATTATACGTTTTATTGGATGTTGTTCATTCCCATGCTTGCAAAAATGTTGAAGATGGTCTTAATATGTTTGATGGAACAGATAGTTGTTATTTTCATTCAGGACCAAGAGGTGAACATACACTTTGGGATAGTCGTCTCTTCAATTATTTAGAATACGAAGTATTAAGATTTTTGCTGTCAAATTTAAAATGGTGGTATGATGAATATCATTTTGATGGTTTTAGGTTAGATTCAACTAAATTAAATTTATACAAATTGCTAACTATTTTTCGTCTTTAGATTTGATGGCGTTACTTCTATGTTATATCATTCTCGAGGAATAGGTGAAGGTTTTAGTGGTGATTATAATGAATATTTTGGTTTAAATGTAGATACAGATGCCCTTACTTATTTGGCATTAGCTAATTATTTATTGCATCGTTTAAGCTCTGAAGTGATTACAATTGCTGAAGTAATAAAAAAATGTTTAATAATAATTATTAAAGAATTTTTTAAAAATATTAATAATATTTATAGGATGTTTCGGGTATGCCAACATTATGTCGTCCCGTTAATGAAGGAGGAATTGGTTTCGATTATCGTTTGGGTATGGCAATACCTGATAAATGGATTGAATACCTTAAAGAAAAAACTGATGAAGAATGGGAAATGGGTAATATTGTGCACACATTGACAAACCGACGGTATAAAGAAAATACTGTAGCATATGCTGAATCACATGATCAAGCGTTGGTCGGCGATAAGACAATTGCATTTTGGTTAATGGATAAAGAAATGTATACACATATGTCCTGTATATCAGAACCATCATTAATAATTGATCGTGGTATAGCTCTTCATAAAATGATTCGTTTAATAACTCATTCATTGGGCGGTGAGGCATATTTAAATTTTATGGGAAATGAATTTGGTCATCCTGAATGGTTAGATTTTCCAAGAGTAGGAAATAATGATTCTTATCATTATGCTAGACGTCAGTGGAATTTAGTAGACGATGAATTATTAAAATATAAATTTTTAAATGCTTTTGACAGAGCAATGAATGTAACTGAAGAAAAATATGGTTGGCTAGGTAGTGAACCAGCTTATGTTAGTTGGAAACATGAAGGTGATAAAATCATAGCTTTCGAAAGAGCTGGATTAGTTTTTGTCTTTAATTTTCATTCAACTCGAAGCTTTACTGGTTATAGAGTTGGTGAGTAATTTATAATAATTAAATATAAATAAATATATATGTAATTTTATGTTATATAAATTTTTATTTTTTAATTTAAGGTACTGAGGTTGCTGGTGTATATAAGGCAATTTTAAGTTCTGATGATGAAGAATTCGGTGGACATTCAAGAATAGATAAAAACTGCGAACATTTCTCAAATCCAGAAGGCTACGCTGGTCGTAGAAATTTTATTGAAGTTTACACACCTTCGAGGACAGCTGTAGTTTACGCTAAAGTAAAATAATTTTTACTAATAATTTATTATTTTCAAATTCAAAAACAATCAAAACTAGATAACGACCATTTAAACGTACAATGTATTTGAATACACAATTATTTTGTTTATAATAAAAATATTAGAATTTTGTTTATAAAACTGCATTTTTAATTACTGTTTAAAAATTTTTTACAAGATTTATTTCAATAAAAAAAGATTGTATCGTAACAAATCAAAGAGAATTTATACATATTTGTTTAATTTAATTCATGACAAAATTAACTTGTATGTATGTACATATGTACATACTGATTTTTTAATTATGAATTGTATGATTTTTATTATTTGTTACAGTTCCATTCGTAATGGTATTATTGAACAATGGTTTTGGAATCAACACTCCAAATAATCGTTTTTTTATTTCATCCAACGTCCAATCACTAAAATTATTAACGTCCATTGAGAATGTTGTTTGTCCATTTTCATATAATCGATTATGTGCTTTGATAATTTCTAAATTTTGTCGGAAAATTTCTTTACGTAGAAAATCTTCTGTGTTGTTATAAGTTTTGTTGAATTTATCTTTGTAAATTTTCCATTCGGCTTCAAAATCAGCGGTTGTTGCAATAAAAGCGAGGGCAAATAACACTCCAATACCAATGAACACTTTCATATTTAATTTTCGATTAGTTTTTATTTAATGTAATTAAAATAAATTTTCGTTATGTTAATTTTATTTAGCACTCTCTTATAAAATTATAAGGTTAAAAAACAAAGTTTGTCTTTTATAGGAAAATATTTACTTGAGAAAATTTCTTATCAACTTTTGTTAATTGATAAAAAATCAAATTTAAAGTGTTTAACGTGTCTATTGATTATTGATGATAAATTGTAAAAACCTTTAGCAATTTCTATTCTCTTATCAATTATTATCGTTATATCAAACAAGAGTGTACAATGCATATACATACATATCTTAATTCTCATTACAGAATAGGAAAAAAAAAATAGATGTAAATTTGTAAAATGAATGAACTTATAAACAACTATAACTAACCTTGTTTTCAGGATTCTTAAAATTCTTTTGTTTTTTACCGAATTAAAAGGAAACGTAGTAATTAATAATGTTTGCATTTCGCAATTATTGTAAAAATAGTTAGGTATATCAAAATTAGTTTAGATATTTGAAACGAAAGTACATATCTACATACATAATGTATATGTCTGTACATTCCAATTTAAAAACGTAATTAACATTTTTATTTTGTAAATTTTAATACATATAGTTTTTAGGCAAAATTGATTGAAACATTTTTTTAGAAACCTAATGATTTGGAAACGACTTTCTAAAACATGGGAAAATATAATTAATCGTTATTAATTTTTTGAATATGCATACATATGCATATAATAATGTATTGAATAATTGCAGTTTATGCATTTGTAAATATTTACCACAAATAACATTTCTATTCAGTATAACAATATTTAAATCTTGTTTAATTTAAAAAAAAAATCTTCATTCATTTTGGGTATAAGTACAAAAGTAATTTGAAATAAAATAAAGAGATTATCGTGACTTGATTTTTTATTTGACTTTATGTTATAGGTACCACTATAATTTAAATTTTGTTTCATAAAACAGTTATCATATTTTTATAGTCCTTGTATTTTTAAGAACTATTTTTTCACACCCAGTAAAAATGATACAGGCTTATTTATTATCTTATATGATATTTTAAATTTAGTAATTATGTAAGTTTGTAATTTTTTTTAAAAACAAAAACTGAAAGAATTAAATTCTAACTGTTGCTACAGCATATTATGGTCATCAAAAAATAATACACGAAAAATATGTATGTAAGTCTAAAGTATGAACATACTTGGAGTGGATTTCGAATTTTTATCATTTATTGTCTTTTTGAACAAATAATTAAATATTATCAGAAATTATATACAAAATTATTATATGTATATGGATACTGATGTATGTACATACATTTTTATATGTAGAAATAATCTAAGATTATTTAAATTATTTATAAATGAAAAATTGTAGATCTGTTAAAAGTCGTTAATAGTTAAATACAAATAGTGTTTGAGAGCAGTTGTATTTAAAAATTTAATCAGTGTTTCCCAAATTTAGTACTACAGTTTAAAATAGAAACTAACTTACTCTTAAAAGTAAAGTTTAACACCCTGTCTGACTCTGAGCAGGAAGACTAAATCAAAATTCTAAATGGTATTTTACTAATAAAAATGTTGGGAATTTTAAATGAGAAAAAATTATAAGAAATTGAAGAGAAATTGAAACGATTCTTTTGTCGAAAAGAATTAAATGTTTACACAAGTGTTTTTCTTGTGGATCTTGTAGACATTTTTCTCTTGTTTTCTTAATTTTCAATAACATTCAATATCAAATTTTCATTTATAGTTTTGGTTGTTAACTGTTCCATATTACGTTAGATGTTTAGTATACATTTATTACGTTAGAAGTTAGAATCAAAAATCATTTTTGGAATCATATTTAATTAAATACATAATTTCTTAAAAAACATGAATAATATAAATAATAAATTTAAAATTATATTTTTAATTTTATATTTAGTTTTTATTGTAAATGCACAAACATCATTTAATTATGAAGAAGAATGGATTAAATTTAAGGTAAATATATGTTTAAATTTATTTTTAAATATTAACTTAAATTTTTATAAAATTAGAATATAAGTACTTTAAGTTTATTTTGACGTGGTGGTGTTAAGCACTAATTCAAAACGGTATTCAAAGCCGTCATTATTTACTGTATGTTATGCGATATTACATATATGTATATTAATTTCAGAAAATTATAAAAACAAATATGTGTACTCGTATGCATGTATATAACATATTAAAACTGTGTTTTTAAATGAAAATAATTTTATTTAAAACTTTATTATTTATTATGAATACTTAAACCTAAAAGTTACTAGTTTTTGTCTTTTGACTATTCATGATAACATCATGTCTTAAATAAATATAAATTGTTCAATGAAATAAAAATGAACTTCCTTCTGTTTCCGCAAAACTTAGAACTAATTTAATTTTATTTATTTTTTGCTTATTAGAACGATTATTTTCGGGATTATAATACCAGAGAGGAAGAAGAATTTAGAAAAGAAGTATTTTTTAAAAGACTTGAAGAAATTGAAATTAATAATATGAAATATGAACTTGGATTAACTTCACATCAAAATCATATTGATAATTATTCTGATTATACTCATGCAGAAATTAATAAATTACATGATTTCCTAAATGCAATTCAACAAAAGGCGTAAGTTTTGATATTTAAATACTAAAAAATATTTTTAAAATTATGAAATATTCATTTATTTTTTTTTTTTTTGTTTTAGAGCCTATGGTAGTGCAAGTATACCAATATTAAATAGAAGTATATTAATTTTAATGGGTAGCTTAAATTTAATAGCGTTAAAATTTTTAACATAATATTAATTTGAAATTTATACAACACATTATTATTCACTAATTAAAAAAATAAATTATAGAAAACTTTAATATAATTTCTATTATTTATAATTTATGTTTCTCCTTATGTTAATTTTGAGCCGAAATATTTTGTTTTTCAACTGGTTTGTGTTTTTTGTTAATTGTGTTATTTCAAATTGAATTTATTATTATCAACCAAAACTGTTTATCTATTTTGTATTATCTAACAAACCATAAGGCTCATGTAATTGAATTTTTAACAACTGAATAAGAAAGAAATGGAAACGTGGTAATATTGAGCTAAATGCACCAAGTGCAAAACACTTCCATCGCTTATCTCATTGTATAAAATCAGATGGAAGAATTTTTCGAAATATAAATTATAAATCAAAATAATCTTTTAGGTTGGATTAAAATAATATCCAAGGACAAAAGGTAACTAAGATGAAAGAGAAACAAAATAATATGTATCTACTTGGCAGTGATTCAATCAAATTAATTAAAATATTTTAAATAACGTTATTTTAAATAAATAATGTCTCAATAATCGAATTTAAAGAATCAAAAGTAGAAAAACGGATAATTAAACAGCACACCAAAAATTTGCAATACTCAGATTCTTTATAGAAGTTAAAAAAAAAAAAAAAATAACAAAACAACGATAATAAAAAATATCGAAAATTTAAATTTTGAAGATGTTTACTATAAAATCAAAATTACAAAAAAATAAAAATTAAAATATAAAATACGATTAAGTTCACCGCAAACTACAAACATATGCATGTATGCTTTCAATTGGAGGTCAATTAATGATTACAAAAATAAGAAAATCTGAATATTAAGTAAGACACTAAATAATTTACAGAATTCAATATAAAAATGTCAACATAAAAAGTTATGAATATTAAAAATGAAAAAAAAAAAAAAAAAATTAATTGAACTTGATAAATTTATTCGATTTTATACGGTATTTTTATTTTTTAACAAACGGATGTCATATTGACTATGACCTTAAACAGACTTTTTGAAAATTAAATTACTAGTCAACTGGTCCAAGAAAACTCATTAATTATGATCATTCAATATGATTACATAAAAACACAGATAAGTTGGTAATATACAGTACAGAACTCTTAATTTTCCAAAAAAAAAAAAACGACAACTATTTCACTGCCAATAAAAACAGCTTGTGATAAAAATATTAATAAACATTTCTATTAATAAAAATTGTTAATCCTTTTTATTAAATGACAAATTATTTTGGGCAATCCTATTTAATGGACAAATGTTATCAATTATAAAGATTAATTATGAAATATCTTATTTATAAGAATAAATAAATTTGTATATTAAATTATTATTAAATATTAACGATCATATTTTTAAATTTTTCCCTGTAGTTTGGATGTTTTCATTTTGTTCTTGAAATGGTGTTCTAATTTCCTTATATTCTAAAGTCAAGAAATTTCATTTATTTCTGATTCCATTTTTGATAAGGTGAACCTTATAAAATTTGATAAAGTAATGTTTAAATATTGTATTTATGATTATGATTCCGTATGATATGATGTTAACGAGGAAGTTAATAAATTGTATGTAATTTAATTTCAATTAGATTTTAGAATCGACTTATGAAAATATATAAAGTTTGTTTGCTAGTTTTATTTCAGTATAACTAGTAAGATAGTAAAATAATAGTGTTTTGTTTTTTTTTTTCTTCTACGGAAGTGGCTCTAATATGTCAGAGCCGCCTTTGTCATGTAGGCTTTTTAGCCCTTTATGTCGTCCTCCACCCCTCAACTTAGTCGACCCTTTTGATAAAGGCCAATAGGTTTGGGGGATCTATCCTGCAGAAGTTTTCTGAGGTTATGTAGTGCGTTTCCAGCAGCCTGAGTCTCAGCCTTGAAAGAGCTAAGCACTCTCCTACAACGTGAGTGGAGGTTTTTTCCTCTTCCAGACAGTGTCTACAGGTTGGGTCGTCACTTAGTGCTAGTCTACACATGTGTTTATTCATGTGGTTATGACCAGTAAAGTATGCCCACCATCTTCCTACAGTTTCCTCTATTGAGAGTTAGCAGGAAGTTGGTTATTTTGGTGTTTATTCTTGGTGCATATATTTTGGAGACCCTGTGGCCTTCCATACGCTCCCAAAGAATATTTGCTTCCCTTTTCAGGGTGTTTTCTATTGATAGTTTAATATTACCAATAGATATACCAACTGCTGGTTCCGGGCCATAAATGTTTCCCGCCGATGATCTGGCTAGTTCGTCAGCCTTCTCATTTCCAGTCAGGCCACCAATAATAGTGTTACTACAATATTAATTTTTTTATTTTACATAAATATGTATATACAATTTGAACCACTAAAATTTCAAATTTTTATAAAATCAATCTGAAGTTCTCAAATTCAGTTCTTTTTCTTTAAAGTTTTCACTAAAATGAATAAAAAAAAATTAACGATCTTGCATTTTCAATTATCCGTTAAGCTTGCACTAATATAAAGAATATAATTTTTTGTAAAAAACATTTTTTTTTAATTTAACCCCAACTCAGTATAAGAATAATTATAATATAATAATATATCATAAGGCCATGATTTCGAAAGGGAAAAGGGTCTATAAAGTTGGCCTACAGATTATCTGTAGGATCAACTGTTAAAATAAATAAATAGTATATCATATTAATACAGTTTTATATATCAAGTTTATTTACATAGTATAAATATAATATCAGACAATATACATATAATATATTAGAAAAAGTATAGTTAATCAAATTTTTGGATTTTACTTTGAATTTTATTTAATTTCAATGATTTATGTACATATATACATACAACATACAACCTACATATTGTATATTAAAAAAAAAAAATGCTTTAACATTTTAAAATCGAAATTTTGAATGTTTCTTTTTTTATAAATTTAACTTTTAAGAATTTGCACAATTATAATTATCAATTTTCTAGTTGATGAGAAATAAATAGTATATAAATACATACAATAATGTCAATATTCTTGATAATCTTTAAAAAAAAAAACTGATTTTAACTGATTTTAAATTTTGCTGATAAAGTAATATTTCAGGTTTAGTTGAATTGAATTTTAATAAGTATAATAATTTTAATTAGTAAAATAACTTTTTTTTGTTTTTAAATACACAGTTTTGAAAAAATTTTATTTAGTAAATAAATATGACTCAAAATTAAAAAAGAAAATAAAACAGAAAAGCAATAAGAAAAAAACCAATCAAGTTAAAAGTTGAATTTAGTTTTGATATTGTTATTTTTAATTTTTTTAATTTAAAAACAAAAAAGAATATTTAAATAAAATAAAATAAGTTTGATACCTGAAACATTTTTTCAAAACTAAATGCTTAAAAATTCTCAAAAAGAAATGTAAATATAAGTCGATAAATGTACTTAAAAATAATTTCAAAAGTTTTATGAAAATATCGTTCGTAATAAATCTATTATATAAATATATCTTCATAAAGCATACTACATGGACTGTGTTCAAAAATATTATATTTTTTTTCTCATGAGATTAGTCTGACTGAAATCAGTAACGAACAATGCAAGTTGTATAACAGGATGAGCTATTCCTCTTATTCTTAAGATATTCTTAGAGAACTATGACTTCTAAAATTAATATTTATGATTTAATTTAAACTTTTAAAAATATGTGTATACATTTTCTATAACTTAGAGAACATTATTTTATTGATTTTATACATGTGCTTATTAAAATTAAAATTAAACTTAAATTTTTCTTTTGTATAACAACTTTTCTATTTTTTTTTTGTTGTTTTTCTGTTTTTAATTTACTAGTTTTAGGCGCAAAACTTCTTCTTGATGGTGTAAATAAACTTAATTTTTTCAATAATTTAATAATTTAGATTGAAATGTTACATAATAAAATTAAAATATGGTAGGGTAGGGTACATAAACTCATAAAAAAATATATATTTTTAATTTTATTAATTTAAATTCACTAATAACAATGTAAATATCTTACTCTAATTTCAGTCTGTTTGAACATTATCATTTATAGTTCATAATATGTATACAGAAAATTTATATATGTGTACAAATAAAATAAACTTTATCAATAACAGAAATTTTGTAAATATACTAATATGTATAATAATTGACAGAGTGTGTCGCACTTTAATATAATTTATAAAAACAAATTTTTAAGTATAAATTGTTGAAAAAAGATAATATTCGACTATTTTCAACAGTTATACAAAAATTTTACTCTAACGCTAGAAAACAAGGTTTTATAAAAAATATTTAAAGTATATATATAATTAAAATTCAAATCTTTTTTTTTTTTTTTACACTCTACAGTAACTTAGGTAGAATCACCTTTTCGTGCTTAATTAAGTACGGTACTGCAAGTTTACTCTACAATATCTACAAATATTTCGAGTATTTATTTAACAAATTACTGGCTTATCAACTCATTAAATGTGGAAAACTACTACTATTGTCAGGAACTAAGCCTTCTTAAATAGAATAGCTTTATTTTATTTAACTTGTTACCAGATTATACTCTCAATTATTTTTTGCCATTTATTATATCCCAATGACAAAGGGTACTGGACCAGGTCGAAAAATCCATAAAGCATTTTTTTTGTTTTGCTTGAATTGAATCTGGGACCTTTCGGTTGAAAGGCAGGTGCTCTACCTACTGCGCCACCCAGCAATTAAATTGAATTTAATAATTTGAATAATAAATTGAAACAAAATTGAATTGAATAAACAATTGAAACATTTGAAACAAAATAAACAATTGAAACAAAATAACAAATATAATTGAAAGTTAAATATAACATAGGACCGTTCCCGTACTTTTCTGGAAAAAACTTGCAAATGAGAGAAAAGAGAGAAAAAAAAAAAAAAGACAAAAAAAAGAAAAAAGAGTTAAAAAAACTCTCATATGCAAGTAAAAGTACTGGAACGCAATTCTTGTAAAAACTTGCAGCTGTCAAACAGCTGACAAGCAATCTGACATTCTGAAATTAATTTAATTATAAACAATCATTTTAAATTTCCGGAGATGTTTTTTTTAAAGAATTGTACATAATTAAATTTAAACGAAATGGCAGCGGAAGATATAAAAAATATATATTACTAAGTAGCGATTCGGATTACATTTTTATTACATTTTTTTAGTGAAAGCGAAACTGAAGAGTTAAGGAATGTAATTCTAAAGCAAGTGCTGTTGGAGAACTTTTTACATAAAAACATAAGACATTGCATTCGAAACTATTTGGAAGAAATAGTTCCAGGTTATTGTGAAGAGGAATTTGTAAGACATTTTCGTGTAAGCAAAAATGTTTTCAAATATTTATATGAAGAACTGCAAACATTTGAAAATTTTGCAAAACCTACGTGCAGATAAAAAATGTAGCTCAGAAAAACATATAGCTGTACTTTTATGGTTTGCGGGTCATGAAGCTTGCTGTTATAGAGACTTAGCAAGTGTATCCGTATTATTAAATTAAATTATACATATATTACAATAATAAAGAATTATGAAATTTATCCTCCACTAAATTATATTTTTTAATAAATTTCATTTAAAAAACAAAATTTTGCATAACAGACACATATGAGAAATTACAAAAGTAAATAAAAACATAACCTAAAAAATACAACAACAACAAAAACAAAAACAAAAATTTAAAGTATAAGTTTTTACAAGTTAAAATTTTACTTGCAAAAACTTATTCGAGAGAATGTTGTTGAACTTTGTTGAACGAAGTTGAAAACATATGTTTTCTCTCGTTTTTAGAAAAAACTCTCAGTACAGGAACGACTTCTGGTAAAAACTTGGAAAAACTTGGATAAGTTTTTACAAGATGTGCGTACGGGAACGGTCATATTATCACAATATATGTATGTCAAAAATTATGTTTAATATAACACTATAACATTAAAATGCAATTAATTATATAAGAAAGGTGTGATATATCATTAATAAAACCTAGCTGTGATATATCATTAATAAAAACCTTCTTAAAATGTAATTTATAATAGGTTTTCTAAAACAAATGACGCGGAATGGTCATTAAACAAGGTAAAAACAAAATTGAGAAGAATGAAGCGATGAAGGATAAAGAAGTATATCATTGTATCCTAGGGCCTGGGGCATTTATCAGTTTTTACTCTTTTTGCGTAGATTTATTTATTTATTTATTAATACTGTATGTATTCGATATACAATGAGACGATTAGTGTCTAAAATTTCTATAATGTAAGTAAGTGTATAGAATATGATAACAATACTAAAACTATTAAAATTAAAAAATAAAAGCATAAAATAGGACCTGTAAAAGCTTCTTTAACGACAAACTAATAATTAAATAATCCATGGCATTATACTACCTGTACTTGTTTTATAGAGACTAAATTTCTATTAAAGTTTTTTTATTCAGCTTTGATTCGTGTTTGCTAATATTTGCTCTTGATTATTTATTAATCGTTGACGAAAATATCTCTCAAAATCTCTCATTTCAATATTATAATAAAAATAAAAATACTCGGATCCAACAGGATGCTTTTGCAGAAAATTTACTCTAAAAAATCTTCCAATTGATATTGAAGAAAAAAAATAATTTGTTAAAAATATTACAAAATATAAAAAAATAAATAAATCCTTCTGACCATACATTTTCATTCATTTGTTATTGGACAAAAGTGTAATCTTATATTTAATTTTGCCATTTTTAAGTTGTTTTCAAACCTAATTTTAATATACTCTGATGAGCTGAAAGCTTATCCACCCACCTTTTCACAAATCTTTCAAAATAGTTTAATTTTATTATTAGCTACCGGCGATCACCCAGTGCAATTTGAATTGAATAAGTTCTACAAGAAAAAATTTATTTAATTAAAAATTCAACGCTACTTAAAAATATTTTTTAATTACTTTTTTCAAAAAATAAAAATACAAAAACTTGTTTTATATAGAAAAAAAAAAAAAAAATATCCAAAACTAAACTTAAAAACTAAACAAACAAAACAATAAACAAAAAAAAAAAACACTCATATTAAATATCAAACATAAATAAAAAAAAAATATACTCAATCAATAATGAAAACCTGATTATATACCTTAAAATATTGTTTTAAAAATCCCCTTAGTTTCTTTTTCAGATTTACTAAAATTAAATTACTAAATATTATAATACTTTTTAAAAACAACAAAAACATCTCACTAATTTTAGCCCCTGTTCAAAAAAAAATATTAATTAAGAATCTGAGAAAAAAAAAAAAGAATTAAAAAAAATTAACCTATGGATTTATAAATTGTGTAATTTAATAATAGGATATCATATATCTAATAATCAAATCATGAAAAAGGTTTTTACGCCAGGGCTTCTGCACATTGTTTAATTATTTTTTTCCCATCTATTTTATTTAATTTTCACATAGTTAACCATACTGAAGAAGAGAAATGAAGCTGGGCCAAATTAGTTTTTTTTTTTTTTTTAAATTCATCCCTTACTTTAAATTTTCTAATCTATTGCCGCTGCAGAGAAATAACGTTAGTCCAAAAGAATGCAAATATTTTATTTATAGTTAAAATTTTATACTTACTTCAATTACATTGCTTATATAAGTAAGTTCTATGTGAATTTTATGAATTTTGTAGTCATGTACTGTAATTTCAGTAACCAGATTTGTTTTAAGAAATAAAGTAAATAAATAATAATAAATGGCATAGAATATTTAAAAATACATATATTAACAACAGGAACGTCAAGTCCTTACATATTTCTAAGTAAAAATATATTTAATATCACAAAATAAAAAATATAAAAAAAAAATGTTCATTCAAATGGACATTCCCAAAATTTAATAGTATTTCATATTCATTATAATTAATTATTATATCTATGTGAATGGGTATATTCTAATCAGCATAGGTACTAAAATTTAAGGTCTCACTACAAATTAAAAACTAAATTATGTAGTTGAGCAGTACATAATAATTTCCTTTTCCTTTGCAGTTTCACTTCACAGTTTAAAATTTTTAATTCGTCAATTATTATTATAGAAATATAGACAGTTTTTGAAACTGCAGTTTTTGAAAATGAAGTCATTATTTTTATTCACTATAATATATTTAAGTTTAAATATTCAAAAAGGTTTTTTGTTGCCATTTTTCTTTTAAAAAATAAATAAATTAGTCAGCTACCCTAAAAAATAATTAAGAATAGTCATAGATGTAAATACAATAGTATTGTATAAGAACTAAAAAATTTAGAATTGTTAAATAATTATGAATATATTGTATTTGTATCATGGCAATAAATAACTAAGAAATAATTATAAAAATAATTATTTAAGTGTTATGATTGATTAAAATATTATTAATAAATAAATTATTATTTTTGAATAATAACTTAAATTCATTTCCAATAATTTTAACCAAACTGTTATTTAAATAAAATCATATATGAAGATTTCATGATGTGTGTGAGTTTATATCATGTTAGAATTTGAATTAGAATTGACTAATTTGAAATTTCTTTGGTTTGTGTCTTGGAATGGATCAACTCGAAATGCTTTTAATTGATGACAGCACAATTCAATTTGAAAACATATTAAATCAAAGATAAAATTAATTTATATAAATTAATTTAAATTAATTTACATTATCAATTGATAATTTAAAATTTTTGTATTGTTTTTATTACCAAGTTAAATTGTCAAAGAATTGTTCATTTGGTGTCTAGGGAATTATTTATTTATTTATTTATTTCAAAGTAATATAAATGTACCTTTTATGTACATATATTTCAAAATATTCAATATATTATCATAAAGGAAATATTATATGTATGATATACATAATACTTTTGATATTATTCAAAATAAAAAATAAAAATACATTATTACATTGATTATGAAAAAACATAAAATATGATATAATATTAGCATTAAACACTATACTGCTAAAAAATTAAAACTTGATGACCCTTATTATATAATTTATAAAAAGGTCCTTTATTATATAATTTTAAATTTTTGATTTGTA
Source organism: Argyra leucocephala (assembly GCA_963942445.1). NCBI lineage: Eukaryota > Metazoa > Arthropoda > Insecta > Diptera > Dolichopodidae > Argyra > Argyra leucocephala. The sequence continues at coordinate 2,068,176 of OZ012681.1, forward strand.
ATCACAAAAAAAATCAATGAAAACCTGAGAGCCACCTAGCTACTTTATTATAATTATTTTTTACTGTTGTAAATATATATAGGCATTACAAACGCATTTTAAATAAACAAATATAAAATCAATTTCAATACATATATGGTTTAATATGCAGAGTAAACAAATAAAATATTATGTAAACATTTTGCACAGATTTGTGTTGATGATGATCATGATGAAGATTTAAATCGACTGGAATATATACACGTCATTAGCGGTTAATATTACCAATCAATATTATTAATAATAAAATAATAATAATAATAATAACAATAATAACAATATTATTATCATGGTTAAAATCGTTAAAAATTACAATCGCATATATATAGCTTGACCATAGAAAGCTTCACAAGTATTTGTATACAAGATCTTCATCGCGTCGGAACAAAATCATTTGTTAAAAAATATTAATATTAGTGAAATTTAGATTTAGTATAATATAATACTAAAATTTAAACTTGAAAATTCAAGGATATATTAAAACATAAGGTGTGTGTTTTATAAATATTATATTATATTTACATAATAGAAATTTCTGTTATAAGAAAATTATTTTAATAATTTCAAGTAAAATCAAAATTAATAATGACATTCGTTTATCAAATTTATTATATTAATAATATTAATAATGACATTCGTTTGTTATACATATAATATATCTTATTTATTATATTAATAAAATTAATAATTTATATATAAATATAGAAATTTAGTGATAATGCATTTTATTATTAAATTTTTATTTTATTTTTATTTTATTATATTATTTTATAATAAAATATTTAAAAAAATAATGTAAATTATTTTATATTTTTTTTTATTTTTTTTATTTATTTAATCTCTAATGAACCCAATCGCTTGTACAGAGTGTATAATAAAATAAAATTTAAACTAATATTATTAATTAAATATAATTAATATTAAAATATACATCAATAATTATTGAAAAAAAAAAAAACAAATACATTTCCTGGTAATTCAATGGCAATATTATATATACCATATTATAATAATATATAATATTAAATTTTTTTATTCCAAAATTCATTCCTACATATACATACAATTAATTTAATTTTTATTTATTAATTTTTTGAATATAGAAAAATGTATTTTTTTTACCTAACAATATAATTAAAAAGGTGATATTTTATAATTAATCAACACTTTTTGAATTCGATAATTAATAGCGGTCAATTTCTGAAATTTTATAACTGTTATAAAATAAATAATTATCTTGATTTTATATTATTATAGAGCATTAATTGAGAATATACTAAAAAAAATAGTTGCAATTAGATTTTACGAAAATGTTGCATTTCGTATATATAGCCATTCAAAAATCGTATAACATAAGTTCTGGATGTGATTATAGAGTTTTTTTTTGTTTGTTTTATTTTTGTATTTTTATTCTTGGTTTAATTTCTTAATTACGGGCTGTGACAACCGATATACATACTACATAATACCGCTAGATGTGACTATAGAATTAATACCATATGAATTGCAATACGTTAAATATTTTATTTATATTATAAACAAAACGTACAAATTCTGAACTGGCATTATTATTTTTTCTGTCAACTCCTATGATAGTACTATTTATATGTAGTGTACCTCTACTTTCTTGCAGCTATATAGTTACTTTCATATCAAAACACTAGATAAAGTCATACTTAAGTGCCATAAGGCGTAATATTAGCACTAATTAGTATTGATGTTGTTTCAAAATATTAATATGTATTTCTCTCCGAAATATTGATAGCTTAATCACAGTCTATACAGTTTTAACAAATGTAATTTTTTTTAGCTTTCTCTCTCAGACGTTTGAATGCTTTGAACTAATTTATTAAAGTATGCCTGTGTTTCGGGCTGATCATTAGTGTAAGTTGTGCTTGTGGCTTAATTGTCTAAATAATTCTTTTTCAGCAGAAATTGAATGTCTTCGTCGCTATTTGTCAATTTTTATCGTGGTTATTTAGTTTTTGAAAGAAGTTTGTTTCTTGTAATGTATGTAATATGTGATATGTATTAATGTTTCCTATGCTAATTCATCCTATAATTAATTAGAATCGAGCATTACCTCAAAAATCGCCCAGCTACAGTTGCAGCGATTCGTAAAGTAAATACATAACATTTTTGTTATCAACTTTACTATACTGCTATGGTACTTTCGAAATTATAATGTAAAGTTATAGGAATAGTAAAAAATATTCTAAAAACAAATCCCAAATTTTAACATTTTCACTTTTCAGCTTAATATTTCATATATAAAATCTATTTTTTGTTTTATTTCATTTTTGAACTCAAGAGAACTAAAGCTCGTATAGAGTGTTTTACAATTAAAATTAAATGCGTGTAAAATTCAGTGCAATACAGTATGTAATTCTAACTAAGTCTAATAAGAAGGAAGCAATATACATCTTAAATTAAAACAAAACATATTATTTATCATTTTATTTTACTGATCAACATTTATTTTTCTAAATATCTCTTACCGGTATTGTTCAAAATGAAAAAAACTATAATTAAATATTCCAAAATATCATATTTTTAACTGTTATTCGCATAAATCAAAATACATTATTTGATATTTTAAATTATTCAAATTTTACCGTTAATTTTGAGCATTTAACTAATCACTTTACCAAGAGATACCGTTTAGTAAAAAAGTTCGAGGTTTATATGCTTACATTCTGTTTGTTTTTGTTTTTACATTGCCAGATGTTAATCAAATATAAATAAATAAAAAATTTACATCAATTAATAAAATACATATTTATTTATTCAAAATTAAACTTGAAATATATTTACAATCATTAATTTAAAATTATTATATTTAACGTTATTTATTTATTTTATGTCTGCTAACCACAATATTTTGTAACACTTATAAATATACACATTTTTATTGACATTAAGTGGAGGACTTTCTGTGGTACCTACTATTGTTTAAAATAAACCATTATTATACTTAATAATGTGTTTCAAAATAAATTAAATTATTTACTTTAAGTAATTTTATTTATACAGACTTGTACATATTGTGTAAAACATGTACATATACATGAGGTTCAGCTAATTGTAGGTGTGTGCATCTATTAAATAAAATATTAGAATTGCAAATTATAATTTAGTAAAAAGTAGTAATTCAGTAGTGGTTATAATTTATCTAACTACATTAATCAGTTCCCTATTTTGAATTCCGTTCAGGGTATGGATGTAAGAATATTTATTTTTCTTTCTTCCTAATATAATAAAGAAATTTTAATTAAAGAGTATATTTAATAACAATCTAAATAAAATAGAACTGTGCTATTTGTTAATAGGCCTTGTTGTGGTTTTCAATATTTATTTAATGAATAGTACCATAAAATTGATAACTACTCGTAAAATATTACACAGTACTGTACTTGATTTACAAAAAGGTTATGCATGGTTACTAAAACAATATAATAAAAAACAAGCCCATATATGTAAATAGAAAAATTAATGAAAGATTGGATGCCTTGAAGAAAATCAAAAAAAGGGCTTTACTTATTTCTATTTTACTTAATTCATGGTATATGACCGTATGGCTGGTCTAGTTAGCAAAACAATTATTATTTGACCATATTACCAAAGACCATTAATATATATATATATATATATATATTAACGGTCTTTGATATTACTGTTAAAGAATGGTTGCTATTCATAATGAGTTCGATCAATTTAGATTTGCTTGAAGTTTCTAGAATCGGTATATAATTGTATCGGCATTATCGTTTGAATTTCTATAATCTCTCAAAATTAACTCGAATTTTCTATATTAAATGATAATATATGTATGTTAATTGATTATAATTTAAAAATACTACTTTGTTTTTTATGAATCGTATCTAATTAATTGGTGACTACTGTATATATATGTATGAATAGAGCTTTTCTAATTGTACCTATTTTTTTTTATAATAATATATGATTAAAAAAAAACCAGTTGAATGTATATAAGATGAATATTAATTTTAAAAATTAATTGATTTCAATTTATTTTATTTCTAATATTTACATAAATATATTATGTTAATTTGAATACAATCAAATAAATAAAATATTAAATTTGTTTTTAATTATTATTGAATATTGACATGATATTTCATAAAAATACATTTTTTGTTTAAAACCAAATATTTTTGAATTAATTTATCTCATTATCCTTTCTTTTGTTTTTTGTTAGAACTTAATATATTATTATTCTATAATTTATATCAAAGTTTTTGCTTTTATTTTACAACCTAAAGCTGTACGATTTATCATTTAAGAATTCGCTAAATTATTGTTGAATTATGTTGGTGAATGTTGTTCTGAAGATCGAATAGTTTTCGTTATAACTTTTATTTTTCTTATTTATCCAAAATAATGAGATAAACTTACGTAGTCATGAGTCAAGCTTACATAATAATAGGCTAAGCAAATACATTTTTTTCATATATGATTACAGATTAGTAACATGCTAAATAGAAAATTAGTAAAATATTGATATATAGACTGACTACTAATATATAGATGACTTAACACTATTATTAAAACCACATAAAGGTGTGAGGGTTTGTTGTATATTTTAAAAGTTTTTACGATAAAAGACTTTTTATATTTTGTATAATTCTGGTTCGAATAAAACTTTATTTATATTTATGAGAAAGGGCTGCTCTACGAATATTATATTGGAATGATTGCAGCTTTGGGTGTTTAATTTCGTCAGAATAATTACCCTGCAGATATTAATTTAAAATATTATGATTATACATAGTTACTATTCAAAATCAGTTTTATTTTAGTTTTTAGTGAGTTTTTATATTGGTGCACATTTTAAATGTTTTTAAAGCTCGTAATTTGATTATTCAGTTTCAATTCACACAATATTATATAATATATAAAATCCTTCACAAATTGATTTCATTTATAATAATTATTATTTTTTGTTTTATATTTACAGTTTTTTTTAAATAAAAATGAAAGCAATCATATTATTATTACTATTTGGAGGGGCAGCTTTAGCCCAATTTGGCAGAATTGGTGTTCCATATTTAGGTGGAAATAACCCTGGAAGAGGTAATGGTAATGCACAAGGACAAGGTGGTGGACTTACTGGAAATTTACCATTTTCAAGTATAGCTAATGCTGCAGAACCTTTTTCAAATTTTGCTAAAAATTTCATACCAAATAATTTCGATAAATTCACTGGAATCAATATTAAAAGTTTTTCTGATTTTGTTGTAAGTTTAAACATATTTTTTTTTCACCATTTTTAGATTAAAAACAATCGTTTTATTTTAATAAACTTTATGCAATTAAAATTAATTTAAAAACAAAAACATACTAAAAAAATACAATTAAATTTGAAACCATAGTTGTGAAACGAGAAAGTTGGTTATATTTAGTTCGAAAATTATTTAATTGATAATTGCATAAGTTTAGGATAAATAAATTTCACCAAAAATTTAAAAAAATTTATTTCTTGTATTTTAAAGGCTCAAACTGGTAAAAAATATGCTACTGAAGCTGAACAAACACTTCGTGAAGGAATCTTTAAAAAATCTTTGGACACAATTAATAAGCATAATGCTGATTTTGCAAGTGGTAAAAGTTCCTATGAATTGGGTATTAATCCATTTGGTGATTTGAATATAAATGAATTTGTTAGTGGTTTAACTGGTCGCAAGAAGAGCCGTAGCGGAGAGTAAGTTGCTCATAAAAAAATAAAAAAAAAAAAATTAAATAAAATGAAAGCTGTTAAGGTGTACAAAATAATTTATTTATTTATTTAAAATTTTCTAGAAAAATTGCAGCTACACATAGAAATAAAGCTGGTCCACCAGCAAATGTTGCTGTACCAGATTGTTTTGATTGGCGTGAAAAGGGTGGTGTTGGCCCAGTTAAATTCCAAGGTAATTTTTATTTTCATATTTTATTTTAGAATATAAGATTTGCTAGAACTAGTAATTTAAAAAAAAACATCAATAATTCATTAGAGTCACATTAGATTAATTATTAATATAAAATTTAATTTGTAAATTTCTTATTTAAGGTTTGGAATGTGGTGCTTGTTGGTCATTTGCTGTTACTGGTGCTGTTGAAGGACATTGGTATGCTAAAACAGGAAAATTAGTATCATTATCTGAACAAAATTTAATTGATTGCGCTGTTGAAGATCCATACGGTAATACTGGATGTGATGGTGGTTTCCAAGATTATGCTTTCGATTATATATTAGATAATAAAGGTATTGCTAATGGTGAAAAATATCCATATGTTGAAGAAACTGGTAAAATATGTTTATATAATGATACAATAAAAGCTGCTTCAATAAATGGTTATTCAACAATTGAGCCTGGTAATGAAGAGAAAATGAAACAAATTATTGCAACAAAAGGTCCATTAGCTTGTTCAGTAAATGCTGGTGAAGATAGTTTCCAATTATATAAATCGGGAATTTATGAAGATCAAAAATGTAATGAAGGCGAAGTTAATCATTCAATTTTAATTGTTGGTTATGGTACAGAAAATGATAAAGACTATTGGATTATTAAAAATTCATGGACCGATAAATGGGGTGAAAAAGGTTTTATGAAATTACCAAGAAATCAAAATAGTTTTTGTGGTATTGCATCTGAGTGCAGTTTTCCAATTGTTTAAAAATTAAAATTGTTGATTTCAATTTGTTTTATATAAATTGTTTTTATTTTTTTTTTTTTTTTATAATTTTATATATTACAAATTACAATGTAATTTTTTAAGAATTTAAAAAGATTAAATTTTGTATGCATTTTCAAGAAAACGATATTTTAATTTTATTCTGATTTTTGTTTTTATTTACAAACTAGATATTTTCAGTATTATGTACACATTAGGAACTATTTACATACATAATCGTCAATCAATTTAAATTTAGCATCAAGTATGTGAAAAACATTTCTTTGTGGATAATTTAGTTATTAAAAACCAGTCATGTTGTCATAAGCAGAATTAATATGAGCTTTTCATATAAAAATCTCTTAACTTGAATACATAAGAGGTCTACATAGCCACATTTTGGTTATCTTTTTGCTATTTACTATTTAATACAAATTTCAATTTAACTATAGCGATAGATTACTGTAGGACTGTAACATAAACATGAAATTTTAATATGGAGTCATGAGTTATGGGCAAAAATGTTTTAAAAAACAAATTCTGTTCCAAAATTTTAAGTTAAGAATTTCCTATTAATTTGAGTGAACAGAAAAATAATAAAATAGATTTTATAATATGAAATATTGAGCGTAAATTGTTAGATTAATATGTAGATACATTGTTTTTTAAAACATTTTTTTACAAATCATATCTATGACTTTATATAAAAATTGAAATAAAAAAGTTTGTGTCGCTATATAAGAGTAGTCTTATTAGCAAAACTCTGTTTCATAAAAATCAATATTTTATTAGTCTCACATCAACAATACCATAACTATAATTAGTAAAATTTTATTAACCATTTCTGCTTTATAACCATACAAATAAAAATATAAAACATTAGTAATTTAATAGTAGTTATTATAGTGAATTTTAATTAGTTTATCGGACTAATAAAATAATATTAAATTATGAAAATTTAGAATATTACAAAGATCTTGTACACCTGTGTAAAATATAGTGACAATCTTTAAAAATTAAAAATTGATGTATTTCGGGAACGCCCACGCATTTTAATTTAACAGCTTGTTTTGAAATTGATGAAAAATATGCAACTATTTTGCAGCATGAGATGAATTGAAAACATAAACTTTCAGCAAATCTATACAACTTTTATTACCATTGAAATGGTTGGGAAATTGATGATATGCATAGAGTTGGTTTTTGATACAAAAAATATAAATTTTTAAATTATAAAAAAGTACTTAATTTCACATTCACAACATATTTTTAGTCACGTACCACCTTACACAAATATTATTAGTGATTTAAATTAATTTATCAGTGTTTACAGAAAAGTTTTATCTTACAAAAAATGATTTCTTTTCAAGTTAAAAAAATTATTTTGATTTATTTTTTTATATAATTTATAACAGTGAATTTAATTTTCTAATATGAATTCAACAACCAATAACTGAATTTGAGCTCATTACTATGGATTAGTAAGTAGTGTCAATATTTTTTTGTTGAATTCATTTTACTGCAAACATATGTATTAAAATATTAATGAATTACAAGATAATTTTTATTAAGTATACATTACAGTATGCTGACGATATTTCAATTGTACAAATTGTCTGCGACGAAAAAGCTACTTTCAACTTACATAGAATTAGCGTGCAGTAATATATATGTAGAATTAAACTGTGCAAACGTTTAATAATCCGTTTAATGGTTTTGATATATTTATTTATTAAATTTCTGGCACATCAATTCGTTAAATGTGGGAACTACTACAGTTGGAACTATAGGAACTAAGCCTTCTTAAGCAGCGCAGTTTTATTTTATTTAAGTTGATATAATGTATTTTATCCCCAATGACAAGGGTACTGCACTAAGTCGAAAACGTAATAAAGCATTTTTTATGCGTTCATCGGAAATAGAATCTGGGACCTTTCAGGCAGGCTCTCTACATACAGTGATATTCAACGTGTAGGATTTAAACAAATAAGCCACACAGAAACAAAACGATACTTCCAGAATATAACAATAAATAATTATTATTTTGAAGCAGTAAATAGCTTCTAATTGTGTGCAAAATTATTTCTACCCACCCAAAAACCATTTCAAGGATAAGATGTTAAACAGGACAATTAAATTAAGAATGTGTCAGTCTTCTACGAAAATAAATCAAAAGTATTATACCGAGAAAATTCTCAAAAAAGTGACGATGATGAATACTAAATTCGATCAAACGAGGAGCTAGAAGCACTAATAAAAGGTAGAACATTTGGAAAGATGAATCATCAAAGAATGTTAAAAAGAATATTTAGGTGCAGAACCGCCGTACAATACTAGAGCAAGTAAGAGGTAAGACCAAGATAAGACCAAGATATATATGGCTGAACGAAATCGATATGCTTATATTAACAACAATCGTTAACGAAATGAGAAAAGTAGCATAAGCAAGCTGTGCAGGGCGACAAAGATATAATGACTAAGTAAACATTCAGAGAGATTGTAGTTTTATTATTAGATAAAATTAAATAATGTGGTAAGTTTTATGAAAAAACATAAATATTCAAAAAAGTTTTTTGTCGCCATAATAATAAATTAAATAATAAAATAAATTATTCAGCAAGCCTAAATAATATTTAAGAATAGTCATAGATGTAAATACAATAGCATAAGCTCTAAAAAATTTAAAATTGTTGAAAAAAATTATGATGGCAATAAATAAATAAAATAAAAATTAATTAATTAAGTGTTAAAAAAAAAATGATGTGTATTAAATTTAAGATAAACTAAACAATTTTCAAATTGAATTATATATTTAAATATTAAATAGTTAATTTAAGTTAATTTATCAAATTGTTTTTCTATTACATATTTATGTGATTGTAAAAATTTTAAATCCAAATTAAATTGTGTCAAGTAAACACATGGAACTAAAAATGTATTATATAAGAAAATTAAATAACAATTTACCTTGAACCTTTTTTTTTATTATATTTTCATTGTTTTAACTGATTGCTTATTTCTGGAAAAAAACTGTATGTAAATATTAGAATATAAATTTTATATTCGCAAAAAAAAATAAACAAGCAATACCTTACTGTCCTTAAGATTATAGAATCTCTTTGGAAATAATGTAGAAAAATTTTAAAATCTCCAAAAATTTTTTTAATTATGTTTTATTTATTTGTTTAATTTTTTTTTATTAGATACTTATAGTATAGTATTATTATTTAATAACCATAATGCAAACAAAATTGTAGTATTAGTGATAAAACATTTAAATATTTTTTTTATCATAACTTCCAAATTATTTTTTGGAAGAAACTTATCTTTTTACATATGCTTATTATTACCTTACTACATAATATATGTATCTTAGTCATATAATGAATTAAAATAAAAAGAAAAATAATAATTTAAATTATAAATAAGAAAACTTATAAAAGGAAAAATTATTTTTTAATCAAATCAGTTTTAAAATTGCTTAATTTAATAGCACATAACAATTTATTAAAATAAAAATAATAAAAGCAACTGTAAGAAGTAAGTTAGATTTTTTTTTTTTATTTTTTTTTTAAATATTTAAGTATTTAATATTAATAAAATTAGTTTTAATTAAATAAATATTTAAAAGTTCTAAAATAAAATATACAAAGAATAAAATAAACATTTAAAATAACATACATATGTATATATATATATATGTATTTATGCAATAGTATTTAAAATAATAAAAATAATTTTAAAATTAACTTAAAAGAGAAGTGCATACAATACAAAGATTACAAAGTCAATGAAATTGGTTCAAAATGTTGATGTCCGATTAAAATCTAGCAAGTATCTTAAGTTATCTTGATCTACCAATTTAAAAATAGGAGATACATACTTTAGAAAATATTTTTGTATCAATTTCAGTTAATGTATAATGGTTATATTATTTGTAGCTTTATAAATAAGACAATTTAAATATTTTCATGTTTCGAAGTTTTTTCGGAATTATTTAAAAAATATAAATTTAAAGTTTATATAATTTATTTTTAGCCTCAAAATGAAATTATTGATAATATTTTTGAATTTGTTGGCTTTAACATTGGCTACAGTTGTTACACCAGAAGAATGGCAACAATATAAAGTAATGGGAGTATGACTTTATCTGAAAACAAAAATCTGAAAACTATAATTTAAATTTTGGTAAATCATCAGAAATTAATTGTTTTCGTAGAATTTCTGAAAAAAAAAAAAACGGATAAGTGAATGCCTTTATCCAAAAGGTTTTTATTTTACAAAAGGAAAAATTAATATTTTTTGTAGATTTTTTTTTTTTTTTAAAAATTTAGATTTTCAATCATTTGAGATTTTTTTGTTTGGAATTTTTTTTTTTCAGCAAAGAGTCATAGACCCCAAATTTATTATATTTTAATATTTAATTTTAAAATATTACAACTTATTTTTTTCTATTTAAGACTAAATATGGAAAATCATATTCATCAGCAACAGAAGATTATAGACGAAGAATTAATTTACTTTATAATAAAATTTATATAAATTTACATAATATTAGAGCTAATTCTGGTATTGTGTCTTATCGGCTTGCAATAAATCAATTTTCTGACATGACTAAATTAGAATTTTTCCAAATGTTAGCTGGAAAAAATTATGCTGTTAACATACCTCCTCCGCCTAGAACAGAAAAGCCTGTAGTTCACAAGCCATCTTCAACTGAACTTCCAATTTATAGGTAATTTATTAATTTTATTTTTTAATTAAAAATATTTGTTTATTTTTATTACAAAAAAGGAATTGGACACAAGATGGACTGGGTCATGGAATTTCAGATCAAGGTATATACAAGTATATTTATATAAAGAAGATTAGATTATATATATGGGTAATCAAATAATTTAAATATGTATATTATATAGGAATGTCATGTAGCGCATCATGGGCATTTGCAGCATTAGCTGCAGTTGAAGCACATTACGGCCAAGAAACAGGTACGCTGCCAGAAAAATTATCAGTTCAAAATCTTATTGATTGTGCGGAAAATATTACGAATTCTTGCAATGGTTTACAAATACCAGAGAAAGCATATGAATATATTCAATTGAAAATGAATATTAATTCAGAAAAAAATTATCCCTATACTGGAATACAGAGTACTTGCAAATATAATGAAAATGAAGCCGTTTTACCAATTGGTGACTATCAAACGGTTAATGATGATGAAGGTTTAATAAAAATGGTTGCATGGGAAACACCAGTTGTTATTGGTTTTATTCCATTTTCATTTGAATTTATGCATTATTCATCGGGTATTTTTGTTCCACCAAGAAATTACATTACATTTTATCATAAATATTTTGTTACTGTTATTGGATATGGAACTGAATCTAATGGTAAAAAGTATTGGATAATAAAAAATTCAATGGGTAAAAATTGGGGTGATTATGGTTATATGAAAATGATACGTGATCCCCAATATAAAATAGCAAATCATGCATCATTTGCTAATGTTTAGAATATGATTTGAAAATAATATACGGAAATAAAATATATTTGTTTATTTAAATAATAACTTTATATATGAATGTGTGTACAATAGTAAAATTTAAATGAAAATATATATATATATATATTTTTTTTTTTTATTTATTTAATAAATTATTTGGAATGCCTTTAATTCAAATTCAAATCTAACTACAATGTATTAATAAATAATTAATCCAAACAAATACATTATACAATGGTTACATAATTTAGGAAATTTCCGTTACCCTTAACGTGAAAATGATCGTGAAATAAAAATATATATATAAATATATATGTACTTGGACATTAGAGCAAAAATGGAGTTTGATTGAAGAATTCGACAATTTCTTTTGACATTTTAATTTCGATTAAAATTTATCGAATTCGTTAAATTTTTAAAACTTTTTAGATAAGGAAATTCTATTTCTAATGTTTAACGTGGCAGCCAAAACAACTCACAACAGAAAAATAAATAACAATTTTAGAGTTTCTATTTTAATTTTTAGATTTTTGATTTTTAGCAATTAAAAGTCGAATTAAATTAATTTTGTAAATAATGTTTTTCGTAAGCAGCTTCCTTCCTTGATTAGTGAAAGATGCAACACGTTGCTACAATTTTGAATTCCCAGCGATTTATCACTTTGGATTCGTATCGTGTGCGTGTTCCATGAGTTACATTGAGATAGCATGTACTACTAGCGCTTGTTTTTTTTTTGGCTTATTTTGATTTGACTTTAATTTGTATTTATATTTTACAAAGATGGATTTTCAAATTTATTTTCTTCAGAATTCGTTATGCATCTGTCAAAAGTTCAACCATGATCAAAACAATTGTTTTTTCAGAATAGATTCTTTGAGGTGTACATTTTTGTCACAAAGTTCGGAAAAAATTTTACAGTCAAAAGTCACTGAGTCACGTGCTGACATAAATCAAACAGGTAAATTTCTATAATTTTTGCTGTCAGATTATTAGGTTATTGAAATTTACAGATGGCTGGAAATGTAATTATTTAACAATTAACAATATATAAAATGTCATGATGATGCATTTTTTGCCATTTTTTTATATTTAATCTACAACTCGGAAAAAATAATTTAAAAAGAAAATGAAAAAATACACACATTCATTAACTCTATTCGTGCACAAGAAACTTATTTAATACACTTCTTGTAAAAGCGAGACTGTTGTCATACATCTGACAAATCAAATACATCGTGTAATTTGGCACATTCAATTTCTTTTAAGGACCTACATTTTCATTTAATTTTCTGACCATTTATTTTACCATCTCATTTTCTCGGAGAAATGATAAATTAAAAAATGTATGAAAAAAGAATGTCTTGAAAATTGTTTTCGACTTATTTAAAATTTAAATTTTTTTTGTTATATTTTGTATTTTTGAAACCGTGTATTTACTGGTTCAATTCAATTCAATTAATTTATTTCCTTAAATATACATTTTTTTTTTTTAAATACACAGATTTTTACAGAGTTTAGAGATATTCTCTTTACAGCTGAGACATTTTAAATTTTAAATAAATGGTACATTCTCATTTTCATTTACTGGTTAAATTGAAATGTAGATAATAAAACTTCAAATTACCTAATAAATATATATATTATAAGAAAATTTACAAGAGGTAGTCAGAGCCCAGAGGTGCTGTGTAAATATTATTAAATGTCAAATGTCGATATCTGTAAAAATTTTTCAAAAGAAAAAAATTTAACAAAAATATTTTTAAGATGCGGTAGCCTCGAAATTTTGTCCATGAATTTTTAATTCTGAAGAAAAGAATTTAAGAACTTGGTTAATAAAAATATTTTACTCTTTAATAATACATAAATAAGAAATATGTGTATCTAATTTTAGAGAAAAATCTTGCCATCTATTGGCCTTTTTTTAGTTATAATAAGTTTTTGAATTAAGGATAATTTTTCATTTTAATGAGTAAAAGCTTAATTATTCGTTTCTTCTTTAGAAAAAAAAAAAAAATTGTTTAAGCCAATAAAAAAAATAAAGTATTCAACTCGTAAAAAAATAAAATAATTTTAAATAAAATGTACGTTATTTTTAAAATATATAAGAAATAGTCCGCAAGATGTCACTTACAGTGTTCACAATAGTAAATTGAATTGTTTTTCAAAATCAACCATTTTTTATTTAGAGATTTTTTTGCAATTTTTTATTTATTTTCCTTGTGAAAAAAGTGTATCATCAATTTCGACAAGAAAGCAAAATATAGAAAAGATAAAAAACAAAACACAAAATATTTATCTGTCAATAAAGCAGCTGTTTCTCAAATGCGATAAAATTTGCTGTAGTTTCATAATTCAAACGTTTCATTTACAGCTCCCCAACAGTTTCTTCTTTGTCTAAAAGGTACTCGTTTTGATTTTTTTTGTTTTTATTTTTTTCTTTTGTGTGTTTTGTTATTTTATTTATTACAAAGTTTACTTGCAAACACAATCGAATGATTATAAATTAATATCAAAATTCAATTCGAAAAAACAACATTAATTTTAAATCAGTAAATAAAATTTAAATTTTATTTGAATTATAGACATACGTAAAATAGTATAACAATAATTTTGATTCTTTAAAAATAAATAAAATATTGGTAAGTTATACACATTTTTTTTTTGTGAAAAAATAATTTTAATAGACCTTGAGTCTACTCTCTTTAATTAGCGCGAAATGTAAGAAACTGGTACATATTACATCATATTAAAAATCACTATTAACAGTAAATATAATTTATATATGCTTTTAAAATATAATTTATATACAATTAAAATATTTTGAAATATATTTTATTTCATATACGATATTGCGTTTTAAATTATTAGACCATTGATGAAAAAATTTAAAATTATATTTTATAAACACTTCTAGGAATCATATTTATTTTATGCAAGATAACAACGTAATTAATTTAATCTCGACGCTATTAAAATAATTTATTTTTCGTATAAATGTTAATTTGAATGAACGTAAATTAGATAATCGGTAAATTATAATTATTACTTAAATATTTATTAAAGTTCAAACCTGTATTGTATTCTAAATTACAATAACCCTTGTTTCTTTGTTTTTAGTGTATGTAAATAATTAAAAATAAGTATTGGAAATTTAAAACAAAAATAGTTTGAAAGCTCACTTTTTATATAAAATATGGTAGTAATAATGCAGTACCAGTAAAATATATAATAAGCAAACGTTTTAAATATCAGATATAGTAATACAATATAAAATATAAGTACATATACAACTGTATAAAAACCTAATAAAGAAAATTTCCAGTTTATAAAAACCTAATAAAAAATTTGTTTATATATAACTAAATTTTATTTTTTGTTTTTAGAGATTTAATTAAAACATTTAAAAATGAAAACCATAGCTGTTGTTTTAGCAATTATTGCTACTGTAAATGCTTTCAATATCAAGGAGTTAATAAAAGAAGAATGGCTTGCATTCAAGGTAAGAATTATTAATAATTTTGATTATGAATTAATGCATAATTAAATAAATATAAAAATCATTTCATTTCCATTGTATAAATTCAAACAAAAAATGAACAAATTGAATCATTTTAACGGCGAATCGAGGATTAGTCATTAAAAAATTAAGCTGACAAATATAATGACAAAATTTCATACCTGTTCAATTAAAAAACAGAAAGAAATTAACATTAGCCATAAGCAGATCAATAGTTCTGAAACTTACTATATTTCAAATTTCGTTTGAACATTAAATCATTAAATATTAATAGCCTTTTGACATAATTGATAAAGCTTTCAGTTTATATTTTATTTTTCTCTCGATTTAAAATTTGAGTTACAAATAACCATAGTTCGTATCCAAAATATTTTTTTAAATTTAAAAACTTGTATATACATGTATCAACATTGTACAACATTGTATGTACATATATACATTGTACATATATCTCAATTTTATAATGAAATTCGAATCGTTTAAAAAACGAATAAATTAAAGGTTGAAAATTCAAATTTTCGGTTAATAAAAATAATCAGTTAAATTTATTACGACTTATAATTAATTATATTTATATTAAAATAATGTAGGTTCATACAATTGATTCAAATAAATTGAATGTACTTATAGTATTTTTCTTTAAACAAAAACCTCAAATTAAAATTTTAAAAATCATTCAATATTAATTTTTATTTGCGTGAGAAAATTATTATTGTATTGTACATGAACTAAATTAATTATCTACTACGTAATTTATTCTATTTTATTTTTATTAAAAAATAATTTTGTGGTCTTATCAATTAATCTTTTTTTTTTAATTTTCTAGAAATTATTTGCACCACTTCGAATTTCTAATCTTCAATTTCAGTTTTTCTTTGTTTTAAAAAAAAAAAATACCTTGCTTCAATTTGTCTCATTTCTAATAAAAAGACTATTAATTATTAAAATTCAATTACTAAAACAAAATTTAAGATTGGCTACAGTTTTATTAATCAGTTTCTAGTTTTCTAAATAACTTTTTTTTTATTTATTATGTCTAAAGAGAATTTATTAACTTCATTGAAAAAATCCAGATTTTTCTCGTTCTTATCAATAATTTCTCTTACGACGCATCCTATGTAATCAATTCAAATTTTCAGAACTTGGAATTTTTCAAGTCGTCATATTTTTTATATTTATCTTTCGTATATCAGTTTCAAAACATAAACATTAATAAAATAATTGCTGTTTCTAGCAGTTTATGTTTTAACTGAGAATATGATCCTGTACAAATCTAAAAAGCAAGATTGTGCACCTATACATACATATTATGTGTTTTGGTTTTTTTTTTTTTATTAATTCGTACCTAGAAGTCAGGAAATATTTTATTTAATCTAGTTATATTTAGATTGATTTCATAATCGTTTCGCGTTTTAAGAATAATGATTTTTGCTGTCGTATCATAAAGTAAACATATAATATATGTTTACTTTATGATCGTATTCGTGTTCTAAAATCTAAATTAAAAATAAAGGGCATTTGTAATAGTTCATATTTTTTTTATAATTTGAAACTTAACTCCTTTGTGTTTTTGCTCAGTCAGTATATTTTTAAGATTATAGAAATAAAATACATTTTTTCCGCATACTTTCCATTGCGGTTAGAGAGGAAGTAAATTTTAAAGGAATTTGCAACTTGAACAAAAATGTACATCGCCGTTATCTAAAATATCTAATCACTTTTTTTAAAGATAGCAAAATAATTTGCTAGAATTTCTGATGATAATTTGTAATTTTATATTACTGTTAATGTTTTTAAATTGTATCATGAAATTGAAAATTTTATCGATTCAAATATTAAAATAAAAAAAGCAAAAAATAATACTACAAACTTTAAATGTTTTATATCTTAATTTGGAATAATTTATTAAATGCAAACAAACACATACAAATTTTCTAAACAATAAAATCAAGTAATATAATTAGTAAAACTGTCTTTGAAAATTAAATAAACTATATTGTATTGTTTTAATTATTTTATTTATATTATAATTTAGGCTTTGTTCAAATTAATATTTTAAAATTAAAGTTATTTTGTTATATATTATTTTTATTAAATTTTTCTATATAAAAAAAAAAATTAAAATTACAATTTAAATTATAATTTTTATTTAATTTATTGTTCAATATCTATATTAAGGAATTTCGGTTTAGTTCGACCTTGTTTAGCATCTGTAATAGCACCCCATAATTCAATTATAAAATCATCAGTAAAGCCGAATGCATCCAAATCAGAACTATCCAATGCTTCAGCAAAATCCATTGAATTCGTTTTATCTTTACCCAATTCCCATATTTGAGTTGCTAAATCTGTATCATTAATACCTAAAAATGAATCCAATAATAAATTGATAGCATCTAATGCAGACTGTTCCATATCATTTGATTTATTGCATATTTCAACTTGACCATTTGCTTTAAAACGTAATGTTTCTTTACCAGATCCATAATTTTGTGATGATTTATTCTTAACACCACCCCGAGTATCTCTTGGTCCAATACCTTGAAATCCACTTTTCATGGGTTCAACTAATCGTAAAGTAAATGTTGAACCTTTAGATATATCTTTCAACATTCTAGCAACTTCAAAATGACGTTTACCAACAACACTTTGATCATTAATTTTTTCAATATGATCACCAATTAAAATATGTTTTAATTTATCAATAATACTATCTTCTTTAATACGTTTTATAAATGCATAACCAACACCATTATCAGTTATTGTTAAACCCAATGCATCTTCTGATTTAATTATTTCAATTTCTTTAGGTCGACCTTTTCGATGAGCAAAAATAAAATCATCTAAACCTATTTGACCACCCAATAATTTTGTCATATCAATTTTATGTGTATTTAAGGTACAAAATATTATTTCATCTGGTGTAATTTCATAACATTCAGCAATTTTTTGATACAATTCTTTAACACTTGAGAATCCTTTTATAAAACCAGTCGGGCTACCATGCGCTAACTGACAATGAAATATTAATTGAGTTCTTGAAACTTTATTTGATGTTGGCAATTGTTTTGAATCCATATTTTCTTCGTGTGTTGTTCTTCGGTTAATATTTTCATCTGTATTTTTTAAATTGTTATTTTCTAAATCTTGGTGATTAATATTTGATGTATCTAATCCTTGAGATTTTGTTTTTTTGTAAAATAGTGGCATTCTTTTCATTTAATATTTTTTTTTTATAATTTTTTTTTGTTGAAAATTTTGAACTATCAAAAATAATTTTTTAAATGTATAGTTATCAATTTAAAACTAATAAAAAAATATTTTTCAAGTTATTATTTTATTGTGTTAACAATCCGAAGTATTGAAACTAATAGTATCTAGGAAAATATAAGTTTTTACATAGGTTTTGTTTTGTTTTGTTTAATACGACAAAAATTGTCATTATCACTTTACAAAAATGAAAATTTATCTTATCAAAGAAATGAATTTTTTTTTATTTTTTTTTTATCTTATCATTAGCACCATTTTGTAATGTTTTAGTTGTTTTTATTATTATTTATCTAAATAATTTTATTAAAATATGTTGTAGAAAGAACCACGTCTTCAATGTAAAGAAATTTGCTTTATTATCTAAAAATAAAATAAAAAAAGTTATTCATTCTTATTATTATCAATAAATAATTGAAAATTTATGATATAAAAATGTGATCGTTATGATATGATAATTTCTTGGTACTGCAGCGATATAATCTAATGATTGTAAATTTACGTTTTAATATATTTGTCATTTGCCTCAGGATTCTTATACAATTAATTAATAATTTAATTTTAAATTATTAGAACAAGTCCAATAAATAAATTTAGCATTTTAATAATTTAAGTTGAATATGCAAAAAAAAGTTAAAGAGAGAGTTTAATTTTTAATTATTTATTTTAATAGTCACGATAAAGTGTTCGTATACTACTGTTATTATTTCTACTGTATAATCTATACTACATACATGAATATGATTATAATAAAATAACGTAATTAAATTATTGTATGTGATTGTACAGTATACCTGTTCTGACGGATAGAAATATTAATATATAGAGAGATATATAAATATATGTATATAAATATGTAATAATATAATAATTTCAATTTAAGTAATAAATAGTGTTCACTGTGTACATACATTGTATAACAAACAAAATTAAAAAATCTATAGTTTAAATTAGAGTTACTTATTTAACAGAGAGAATTTGGGTTAATTTTGTTTATTCAAAATTTCACTACAATTTTATTATATAAACGTATTTATAATTACAGCTTACCATTTTTTTTAAAATTATGTATATTTCTCGTGTTGAAATTAAATTTTGCAAAGTTACGAATGTACGATCCTAAAAACAAAAACAAAAAATACATACATATTTAACTAAACAAATAAAACTACATACTACATATTTCTAAATATTATTTTCTTTGTTGCAACATTTCAGTTTTATAATTGGAATTGCATATATTTATTGAAATTATTAGAGAAACACGATCATTAAACTATACTTTCAATGAACTTTATGTTTTGTATTAAGCATACATCATTTAAATATAGTTTCAACATTTTATTAGTAATAATTAAATTACCTTTTCAAAGTAGTTGAAATTCAAGAAAGAATTAAAATTATTAAAATATATTAAAATAATGGTTTAATGTGAAGCTTTCACATTCATTTCCAAGTTCTACGGAGACTCCAGAGTTCAAACAAGTTGTTCTACTGTTTTATTTTTCTATATTTTTGTTATTATTTTTGTCACTTTTGTTTTTTATTTTCATTCAAAATTTCTCCATAAATAATTGCTTAGTTCCTGATTTCACTTAATTTATATATATTAAATATTAGAAATATTAAATTAAATTATTTTGAATTGTATTCTTGGCAAGATTAGTTATTATTTTATATTATAACTTAATTTTAATATTAGAGTAAAAAAAGTAATTAGTTAAAATATATATTCACGGAAAAGATCAATAAGAGCACCGAAATAAATTAAATCCTATTGAGAAAATTTTTAATATGTTGACATATCAACTAATTCGAAAGAATAGTATACGTATGAAACTTCCAAATTCAACTAACAACATTTAATAGATTAACGCCAGAAAGAGATATTAATTTTTTTGTAACATTTATGTGTATTTAGTTTAGTTTTAAAGGCAGAAGGTAGCTTTGTGTTAGTGAAAATAATAAAGGTAACAAATATATTTAATCAAATACACAGGTGCGACGTAATTTATAGGTATTAAAGTTTCTAAAATGAGATTTATTAGATAAACTTTTATTTTTACCTGTAGAGTGAGTTTAATCATGAAAAATAAAAGTAAAATATGTACGTATTTAAAGTATTAACATCACTGTAACAGTTATTTACTTACTAAATTACATAGTATGTTAATTAATATAATGTTAACGAAAAATTGTTTATCAACAATGGTTGATATTTTTCCACAATTTTATTCAGCCAGAGTAAAATTATGTGTTCCTTTCCTAGCCCCACTAGCCAGACAATTATATGAATTTATATAATATATATATAGAGATTTTTCAATTGCAAGAAATTTTACTATTAGCAGCTTATTTATGATTTCTATTAATAATTAAGGTTTAGTTTCAGCAAAAATAATAGATTCTTCAGTTGAAAAGAATATGTATTGCTAATAAAAAGAACATTCTTCATAATCATAATAAAACTCAGTATATTATATATTTAATTAATTGTCATCGAAAATATTTTTAGAGAACAATATCATAGGTTTTAAATTTAATTCAAATATTAATGAATTAATAATGTAAATAAAATATGTGTTTGAATTAATCTATGATAATTTTATTTAATTAATTTTACAATAATGACTCTTTCATTTTTCAATTATTATATCTATGGATGTACATTATATTATTATTTATTTTACAGTTACAACACCGTAAAAACTACAATGATGTCACTGAAGAAAGTTTCCGCATGAAAATATTCTTAGAGAATAGAAATGCAATAGCTAAACATAATCAAAAATATGAACAAGGAAAACACTCCTTTAAATTAAATTTAAATAAGTACTCAGATATGTTGCCATATGAATTTGTTTCAACAATGAATGGATTCAACAGAAGCAATAGGTATTAATACATAATATTTATTATAAAATTTTGTTTACATTTTTGCTTACTAAATTTGCAATTTAATTTCTATTCTATTTTTTCTAATTTGTTTTAGCATTTCCATGCTTTCCGGTGAGAAAAAGGAATCCGGAGCCACATTTATCAGTCCAGCTAATGTTAAATTACCGAATTCCGTTGATTGGAGAACAAAAGGTGCTGTTACAGAAGTAAAAGATCAAGGACATTGTGGATCTTGTTGGTCCTTTTCGGCAACTGGAGCATTAGAAAGTCAACATTTTAGAAAATCTGGCGTATTAGTTGAATTATCAGAACAAAATTTGGTAGATTGCTCCTCAAGCTATGGTAATAATGGATGTAATGGTGGTTTGATGGACAACGCATTTAGATATATTAAAGATAATGGTGGTATTGACACAGAAAAATCTTATCCATATGAAGCTGTTGATGATACTTGCCATTTTAATAGTAGTGATGTTGGTGCAACAGATAAAGGTTTTATGGATATTGAGCATGGTAATGAAGAAAAATTAAAACAAGCAGTTGCTGTTCATGGACCAGTTAGTGTTGCAATTGATGCATCACGACAAACTTTCCAATTTTATTCAACTGGCGTTTACTATGATGAACATTGCAGTTCTGATGAATTAGATCATGGAGTTTTAGTTGTAGGTTATGGTACAGACCCTGTTGGTGGAGACTATTGGTTGGTTAAAAATTCATGGGGAACAACATGGGGTGATGGAGGATACATAAAAATGGCTAGAAATAAGGAGAATCATTGTGGTATAGCAAGTTCAGCTAGTTTTCCACTTGTTTAAATAAATTTACAATAATTATAAATCTAAAACCAAATCAATAATATGTTAAGTCTTCATAATCATTCCTACATTTACTTTCATTACATTTGTTTTATTGTTTGAATTATTTTTATATTGGATTATTTTAAAATATATTCATTGTGAAAAATAGATTAATGATGAAATTTTAATTTTATAAGTTTAGAAAAGAAATATGTCAATAAAATAATCTCAATTTAATTTAGAAAAATAAATTTTTTTAAAAATAATTTTACAATATCTTTTAATACAAAATGGTAATAAATATGATACAATTTCATATTTATTTTTAGAATTTTATTAATATGAATTTCTTGGAATTGCAGAGTTCCAAAACCATTGAGACTATAATTTAAATTGCTTTGCTCCTAACCTGCATTTTAAATTTTTAGCTAAGATTATTTTTGTACGAAGAAAATGTTGAATTTGTAGGAATTGGAAAGACATTTATCATTTTAAGTTCGACCCTGTTTAATTTGACATTTCTTTAGCAAAATAACATAACCAAAATAAAAATCTCAGATAATTGAAGTGTTTACAGTTTTACTTAAATTTTGTTTTTATTGAAAAATTCGTAAACAGAGATGTTTCAACAAATTCTTAAATTTACGAAAAACTCTATAAAAATTGATTTAACAAAAAAAAGATTGTACGTAACTCATCCAGATTTGCAAAATACTATTATTATTGGAAATCACACCTATCAGTCAGATGATTGGACAAATGTTACTCCAAAAATTTTATCTTATGTTGGATTAAATAAACATTTACAGAAGAATCATCCTCTATCAATAATTCGTCAAAAAATTGTTAATTATTTCTATTCAACATATACATCTAGCAGAGGGAATCCTTTATTTAGTGTATATGATCAGTTGCATCCCGTAGTGACAACTGAACAAAATTTTGATAACTTATTAATTTCAAAAGATCATCCAAGTCGTGCAAAATCGGATTGCTATTATATTAACAATAAATATTTATTTCGAGCTCACACTACAGCTCATCAAGTAGATTTAATTAAGTCTGGCTTAGATAATTTTTTAGTATGCGGAGAAGTTTACCGAAGAGATGAAGTAAATTATTTAAATTATCTAGTATCTATAGTTGCATATAGTAAACATATTATTTTCTTTTAATTTCAGATTGATTCAACACATTTCCCGGTTTTTCATCAATTAGATGCAGTACGGCTAATTAGACGAGATAAATTATTTGAACAAAATCCAGATTTAGAAATTTTTGAAACACATTACAAAACAAATTTAAATCATTGTTCTCCAGTAGCTAACTCAAATTCTAAGTGTATTGATCAATCGAAACAACCTTGTCATACAATGGAAGCTGTTAAATTAACAGAATATGAATTAAAATCAGTTTTATTAGGTTTAGCAAAAGATTTATTTGGTAATAATTTAGAATATAGATGGATTGACACTTATTTTCCATTTACTCAGCCATCTTGGGAATTGGAAATTTTTTATGCAAATAATTGGTTAGAAGTGCTTGGTTGCGGTGTAATGAGAGACGAGATATTAAAGAGTGCTGGAGTACAAAATTCAATAGGTTATGCTTTTGGATTAGGTTTAGAAAGGTTGGCGATGATTTTATTTGATATTCCAGATATTAGATTATTTTGGAGCAATGATACTGGATTCTTAAATCAATTTAATGAACAAGATTTAAAAATATTAAATAAATATAAACCAATTTCTATATATCCACAATGTACTAATGATTTATCATTTTGGCTTCCCGAAAGAACGGAAATTGATAAATTTCCATTAAATGACTTTTACGATCTTGTTAGAAATATAGGAGGCGATGTAATAGAACAGGTAAATCACAAATTTATCAAAACTAAAATATTTGTTTTACATAAATACGATTTTTTTTCTGATTTATTATAGGTGGCTTTGAAGGATAAATTTAAGCATCCCAAAAAAAACAGATCAAGCTTATGTTTTAGAATTATTTATAGACATATGGAACGAACTTTAACTCAGAATGAAGTTAATATAATACATAAAAATATTGAAGACGCCTGTGTAACAAATTTTAATGTTGAAATTAGATAAAAAACCAAAGACAAATTTTATAGTTTTTAATTTAAAATTTTCATATATATTTATGTAAAAACATATAAATTTATATAAATTTTTAGTTATATACATATTAAATCTTAACAATTTGCATAAAAATACAAAATCAAAGTTGTAATTATTGGTATCATTTTTACTGGGAATTATTCAATTTTTCTTAAAGTTGTTTTCTACTAAATGACTAATATTTTTTAAAAAACAAATTAATTAATTTTTTTAATTAAAAAAAAAAATTATAGAAACCTACACAGTCTTGAGTTATATAATTGGAAAAAAATTTAACACAAGAGGAATATAATATAATAATACAAAATAGTAATCAGCTATATTTAGCCAACTTAACACGATAAATTAGGAATTTACGTTTTAAACGCAAGATTATGGAAAATAACTTATTATAAAAAATGACAATTTATATAATTATTTTATTTGAAATTTTTTAATTTATTGTTCGCTGTTTTTAATAGCTTCTTGTGCTAATTTCTATTTAAACATTGAACTTGATCATGTCCAAGGATAAAAATTACTGAATAAAATTGTACCTATTAGTAAATAACCACCAAACCAATATAAGATAAGAGCATATTTTCTTTTAAAATTAATTTGGTCGAATGTCTTGGGAAGACAATCTGCGGCAAACCAAAATAAACAAGGATTTGCTGACGCTAACAATCTTGTTGATATTTGAATGTACACGAATAATGTACAAAATATTACTAATAACAGACAATGTAATACAAATGGAAATGATTTCCATTCTTTAACTGTTATGCTGAACCCATTTGTATTTAGAAAAAAAGAAAAATTCTTCAAATACTTCACAATATTTATAAATAAAAATATTAAAATTGGTAAGGCCAGTAAAAAATTTGGAATTTGTTTAATTCTATAATAATTTAAAAAACCAAGATCCCAGTAATGATTTTGAACATAAGAATAAGGAAATGGAATATTTTCATCACACCATGGTGAATTTTGTGGAATCCTAGAACCAGCCAGAACAAAATTATTTATTTTAGCATATTGTACAATATAATCTGTATGCTGAATATCTGATGATTGAAGGCAAAAACTCGTAAACATGTAAAAGTTAAAAACTGATAACGGAATCAATGCTAGTAACAAAATTACTAACAACTTAATTAATTCCCAAAATGATTTTTTAAATATAATTTTTCTGAATGTGAAATAAATTGGATAACCAATATTCAAAAGACCATTCGAACGACATAAAATACTTAAACCTAAAACACTAGTTGTTTTTATAAATGGTAAATGATTCACACAATTTAACATTAAACTAAAACTCATCCAGCAATAAAGTGATTCTGAATATGGTGCTGAAAAGAATATTGATGCTGGATTAAAGCAAAATAATACAACAGCCATCCATGATTTATTTGCGTCACCGAATATTCTTTGGGTTAATTCGTATAAACAATTAGCAGCTCGATGAAAAAAATAAACATTTAAAAATACACTAACCACTAATGACATTGCATAAAATGAGCATGTATAAAATGTCATTGCAATCACAATTTTTGTAATGCAATATATTATCCCAGGATACAACGGATAAAATGCCAAATTATTCTCATAAGTATAACCATGTTCAGCAATATGTAAAAAATATTCTGCGTCCCATCTTCTAAATCCACCAAAGAAAAATTCTGATAATTTATCTAAAATATATTGAGAAGAATTAGGATTTT
Source organism: Argyra leucocephala (assembly GCA_963942445.1). NCBI lineage: Eukaryota > Metazoa > Arthropoda > Insecta > Diptera > Dolichopodidae > Argyra > Argyra leucocephala. The sequence goes on from OZ012681.1 coordinate 2,094,728, forward strand.
TCGGTGATTTGAATACATCTGGATTGTGATCTGGTATTAAAATATTTGTTACAAATTGTAGACATAGCAATATTATTCGACTTGATATTGCCAATTTCGTAACCTTTTCATTTGTCATAGTTCTTCAAATGAAAAATTTCTAATTCTATTAAATCAAAATTGAATTCATAGATGAAATCTTTATTGTATTTTATACTATTGTTTCTTATCTATTTTGGTGATCACCTTGGTGGTGCAATTTATATAAACTCTATTTTAAGGGTTAAGTGATTCAACCGGGTCTAAAAATATATATATATATATATATATGTTAAGTATAAAGGAAAACATTAATTTGCAAATATAAGTGAAATAATATTTTACCTTATTTAAAAAATATTAACAGTGCAGTATTTTTAAATTATAATTTAGAATTTACAAATTATGAATTCCAAATGGAACTTTTATTATAAATAAATTTCTGCATGTTTTAATTTTCTTTTTTTTCCCTAAATGATTTGACATGAAAAAGACATTTTAGATTTTAGAATTTACATTCAATTGACAGTGCTGAGTGCATTGGAAATTTAATTGTCAAGGTGAAGGAAATGAAAAAGGAGTGCTTGCAAATATTTATGTGTGACCATCGTTTTATTATTTTTCTACTACGTTACTCGTGTATGATATGGGAATGAAAAAATGTTGCTTCAATTGGTTTTCTAATTTTATAATAAAGTTGACTTTTTTACCTACATAAATATTAAAGGGATTTTTTTCTTCTATTTATTTTTTTGCATTTGGTTACAATAGAAATTTGAAAATAAAAAAGTGATTCAAATCTCTTATTTAAAAAAAACCAAACGATTAATTGAGTGGAATGTCACTTTAATTGGATCGGTTTAGTTGGATGTATAAATACCTCGTTGTTTTAATTTAAACAAAAAATTTCGTATACATCTTACGAACCGCTGTAACAGACACCTATTTAAATTATTTTGTTAAACTTTGATAAACACAAAGTTCAAAGAGCTCTCTCTCTTTTGTAAATTAAAAAATTTCAGTTAAGATTTCTAAATTTTTGAAACAGATAATTTCTGGAAAAGAAAATTTTCTATAATTTATTTAGAATAGTACCTATCTATGTAATTTCTTAGATATTTAAAAATAATCATTCACTTTAAATTAAAAAAATTAAATTACATAGGTACCTACTTTAAAAATAAAATTCTTCAATAGACATAAATTTTTATCAAAAAATCTTGCGCCCGGAAAAAATTGATTGTATTTTTTTGAGCTTTACATGTATTTATTTATATACTATTTAAATAGTAAATATAAAAATAAACGTAACTTTTAATAGAGAACAGAAAAAACAAAAAAAAAACAAACAAAAAATGTATTGAGAAAACAGCTAGAGTAATTCAAGGTAAAAATTGTATTTAGTAAAATAATGCGTATTTATCCAGTTTACCTCACCACAAACAACAACCCATTACAAAATTTCTTTAGACAATAAATTCTGATATTTTCTGTTGATTCCACTTTCATGCGCAACAATTTGTGGTGAATTATGGTATATAATATACCTTGTTTTGTACAAATGTGTATATGGTGAATTTTGAAATAAAGTTCTCTGTTATCAAACTTTTTATTGTATAATAATATAATATATCTAGTATATATATAGAATATATATATTTAGAAAGTTTAGTTAATATACCTTATTCCTGCTTTAATATTTCATTAGTCCAATATATTCATACATTGATTCAATTTCTGCTATTTATGTTTTGTTTTACTATAAGGCTTTGTTTTGTATATTCTTATAAATACATGTCCCTTCTTTCTCTACGAAAGTAATAATATTTTATTCACCACACTTACAATAAAGTATATAGAAGTGGGAAAATGAAAATTTATTTTGTTTTTCCCCTTCAATTCATAATTTTGATAAGTATATAGGTGCCTGGAAATGAAATCTAAATAAAAAAAAAAATTGTGGATGACAAATACTAAAATATTGAAAATTTATTGAAAAAAGAGACATTATTATTTAGATATCATAATGAGTTATTAATAATAATTTATTACATATTAAATATGGTGTATGTGCATAATTTACTTTATATACTACAATGTACGAAATTTATACTATGCTATCGAACCGTGAAAATCTTAATTTATGTTTAATATCGTAATAAGAATAAAAATTTCCTTGAAAAGTAAATAAATATATTTAAGAAATTTTAAAACATCTTGAACCCAATAATCAATTTGGATCCTTTATGTTTTGACTGCCTTCTCATTTTCAGTACCCACTGCAGAATGTTCAACGTCAAAATGTTTTATATAAATAAAAAATACTAATTCATAATGAATTTAATTTAACTAAATTAAAAATGTGTAATCGAGAGTTAAACCAATTTAATTGAAAACCCTGTTCTATTGGGATTATTAAATATAGTATATTTTGAAAAAAAAAAATAATATTATTCATACTTATAAAGAGGAAGTTAATAAAAAGAATAAAATTTAAATTGAAGAACATCGAAACTTTTATAGAATCATTGAAAGGTATCTTATCCCCACCTTAAACCATTTAGATACCTTAAAACTGAAACAAAAATGCAAACAGATAAAAAAATTTTTTTAATTTTAAAACATATTTAAAAATAATTAATTCTAAAGTTGAAATATATTTTGTAATTTCATACTTACATATATTTGGAGAGCTAAAAACAACAAAATATTATCCCGAAAAAATCTTTTGTAACATATACAAGATGCAAATGCAACAAGTGTCTATCCAATCCAAATAGACATTTACATAATTTATGTATATGAAAAATATGGTGAATAAAATAAAATTTGATATTATATTATATGGTTTTATTTCCAAGAAACCATGCACATATTTGATTCCCACCTACAGAAAATTTCTGTTAAAAACTATGTGTAGGAGGTGAATTTTCCATTTTCCATTATTTTTTTACTTGCCTATCATTAGAGAGTGGTGCATACAAAAGAGATTTAATGAAAATCAACCAAAATTTTTGTTTTCTGTTTTTGGTAAAAGCTTTACTTAACTTTTGTGAATAAAACTAGTCAAAATTACATTTTCGTTTGAGACGAACGAATTTTTACCAACATATTCTTTTTGTTTATTACAAGAAGTGTTTTCAAGAAAGAATTATCTGTCTTCAGTTTATTTTTGGGTGTTCAAAGAAGACATTGAATAAAAATTAAAAAAAAAATATATATATTTTTGAAATTTCTTTAAAGAAATATAAAAAAAAAAAATTGTTTAATATAAAATATCTGAATTGTTTATAAATTAATAAAATTTAAAACAATAAAAAAATTTCCAATAATTTTTTTTTAATATTTTGGAAATTTAAAAATAATATTTAAAGTTTTGAAAACGGTAATTTTAATATATAAAAATATATTTTTTTTAATTTTTTTTTTTTTTTGTTTTTAAATGAAAGCTTGTTTTATCATTCATTAACTTCATTTATTTTTTTTATATTATATATTTTTACTAATGTTTGAATTGTGATATTTTTATTATCAAAAAAACAAAAAAAAAAAAAAAATAAAAGAAAGAAAAAAAAAAAAAATAACAAGGCGTTAAGACATAATATTAATCCTTGCACGTTATTTATAAATAAATACCGTTCATTTATGTATATGTATATCAATTAGGTACTACATATATATGTATAGTTTTTTTTTTTAAATTTCAAATCTATTTGTAATAAATTCCTTTATAATAATATGAAATATGTTCTAATTTTAAATAATTATATAATTTATTTATTGGTTATTTTCCGATTCATTAATTTTAAGTACTTACAGTTTATTTATTTAGGGGAAAAAAATTGCCTAATGCCGATTGAAAACTGCATTTTTATTTGACATGAGCAAAACTTAGCCAAAAATCTTTTTGAATTATTTTTGTCTTACGAAGTACTCATCAAATTTGTAGATTTGTTTTTATTTAAATAAATAAAAAAATAGTATGATTATATTTTCTAATGGGAAGTAAATCTCAAAATTGATTTAAATAATCAAAATTACATACTTTTTAGATACATTTATAATCATTGGTAATCCAATTAAAAGAATTCTACTCTACACTTTTTTGTGAACTTGCAAGCATTACAAGATATTAGGAAATTAAATTATTTTCAAATTGATTATTCAAATTAAATTGTTTAAATTTTTTAGGTTTTCAAAAAATTAAATATTTTTTTTGTTTGATCTACTTCTGTACTTTTTATAAATTCAATTTTTCGTAGTAAAATTTTGATTTATTTATTTTGTGTTTTCTATAAAATTGGTCTCTTAAAATGTCCTATTCAATTACAATTTAATGTAAAGAATTACGATTTTGTATTAAATTTTTTTTTTTGTTATTTTGTTTTTAACAATGAAAACCTTTTAGTCAAATTGAATTTTTTATATTATTATATCTTAATTAAAATAATTTTTTGTAGTAAGTAAATTTTCCATTTGTTAAAATAAATTTTAAATTTTTCCAAATTGCCCAAAAATACAATCATGAATATTTTCGGTTGTATCATCATAAGAAAGAAATATTTTAATTGTATTGAGTTTTAGTGCTAAAATTTTGGACTTTAGAACTTAATCTTTAAATGTATCTTTTACAATTTAAAAATTTTATTACTTAACAAAATATTTGACAGAATGAAATTTGATAAATTATTATTATATGTAGATACAACAATATGATTTGTAGTTTTAAATTTTTTCATAATCTGGCGAGTGGCGAGGTAGTTTTTTTTTTAGTTCTCGATTTTCAAATTGTATAATAATTTCGAGCATTATGTTTTCGATAATATCAAAGTTTTTTTGCATTTTATTCATGTCAAGATTAGCTTAGTTCTACCCCTTTTTTTGACCAAACAATATTAAGAATTAAGCTTACCTCAAATCAATTTCAATTACCGTGTTATATAATTAGATATTATGTCATTTGACAAAGATCGCATGATCAAGCCCTGTTTTGTGACATCGTTATTGTTCTACAAACTTTATTCATTCTTCTTTGAATCTCCAAATTAAAATAGAGCTTATTAATTTACGAAGCCAAGTTAGAATATATATAATACAAAATTTTGAGTTTCCCAGATTCAAATTAGTTAATATGTATACAAAAAAAATAATAAAAAAAAAAAACATGTGTGACTGTTTGAATATGAAATTTACTTCTCATTACAACTCATTTTACTCCTCTTTATAAATATTTACAAATTTCTTTTAACTTTTTTATGCCCTTAAAAAAATAGTCTCTTATTTAGTAGAACAAGAGAATTACTTTTTTGTAGTATTATCAAAACCGTATGTAGGTGTCTAGTTGAAATTGGTAAATGAAAAAAAATTAAATCAAACATACTTTCTTCTCTTTCCTTTTTTCATTCTTGAAAAATATATATTATAATTTTTTTTTTTTTGTAATTTTTAATGTTTTTAAAATAACTTTAATGTAATGTAATTTAATTTATTAAAACTTTATTTGAAAATTTAATTAAAAAAGCAATATGTATGTATTCATATATGTATACATATGTATATAATATTAAAAAAAAAAATTTCAGTGGCTTAATTACTGTTATAATTCAATTTTATATGTTTGTGGTTTAAACTAAAAAAATTTATTTATTTTTTTTTTTTCAATTAGATAAATTAAATAAATTAAAATTAAACTAAAAAAATAATACAAAACAAAAAAAAGAATATTTGTGAACACAAATTTTGAATTATATTGAAAATTTGATCATCTCGAAGTTAAATCGTTTGAATCGGCATTTTTATTATTCAGTGGTTTGCTTTTAAAAAGAATAAACTGGTTAAAAAGGTAAGTTAATTTCTCAGTATTAATATTATAACCTTTTTACTTAAGATTCATAATATTTTAATGTTCTTAATATAATTTAATAATATCATAGAATAAATTTAATAACTAATACGAGTAGTTAATATCTTTTGGTTATACATGGTTTTATAAAATAACAAATCTGGTTATAAAATAACTTCAATTAAAAACGTATTATAATTATTCACTAAATTCGGCCACTTAATTTCAATCGAAATCGCTGCTTGAAAGTATGTAATCCAATACTAATAAGATATTTAGAGAAAAATATTGGCTTGTAAGACCATCACAACACAACTTGATATCGTTAATTGTAATTTGTGTTACAAAACAGAAATTAAAAACCTTATACTTAACAACTCTATATACAATTGGTTAAAAAAGTAAATTTCCGAAAACTTTTTAATATATTTCGCATATTTTTAAAAAAAATATTTTTCTTATTTACTTGTAATTTTTGAATACTATAATCGTTATTTGAATTCATCAAAATTATCTTTTACTATCATTGTGTGATTTTATAAAAAAATGCTTAATTTTCCAAAAACCAAAATTTCTTATAATGAACAGTTTCGATTATGCTGTAAATACAAAAAAATCTTTGACAGCAAAAATATTACAAAAATAATAATGAAAATTGAAAATTTTTATTTACAAGTCAAAATTAGTAGAATTGCAGTAACTAAAGTTTTACAAATTTATCTTAATTGCATATAATGTACATAAAGTCATATGATCATTAAATCAATGACATCTTAGTAAAGTGAATTAAAAATAACCGTTATAAGTACGTAGTTCCAGAATGAAAAACTTTTATGTATGCCCTTGAAGAAGAAGAAGAAAATGAAAAGATTTATAATAATGCAAAAAAAAAAGAAATAACTTTGTTCTCAACATGATTCATCTTCCATTTTAATTTAGTTTAGTTTTTTCTTTATTTTTTTTAATCCAAACTGTAATAGGTACACAAAAGGTTCTTTTCTATAAAAAAGATATATCCATTAGAAATACCAGGAATAAGAACTTTGAAATAAAGTTAAAAAAAAAAAAAATAAACATTTTTATAAAATGCATTTTTTTAATACATATTTTGATAGTGAAGTCCACTTAAAATACCAAATAAATTTTTTTATACAGAAGGATTAAAAATAAGGGAAAGTTTTAGAAGACTTGTGTTTGTACTTGTGATTATTTTTTTTTTGTAATAGTTATATAATAATTCTTACTTTTATACCATTCCCCAGAATTATGAATTCTATTAAGAGAAAATAAAATTTTCTATTATATAGGTTAGGTACATGATATTTATTTAATGTGTACAAACATACATTAAAAAATTCCTATTTTAAATAACTGTAGGAAGATCACAAAATAGACAGTTTTTTGACAGCTTACAAAAATTAGCTTTATAAAAAGAAAAAACAAATGGCAGAAGACGAATTAAATAATTTTTAATAAAAAAATGTAATAATCTGATATGAATTCATAATGGAATATGTAATATGAATCATATCAGGATTTATCCATTATTATTATATAACATTATTTACATTTAAGTATAGGTAGGTATATGGTAAAAGAATTCGTGACAATAATTTGATCATTTTTATTATATTTTAGTCATTATATAATATTATAACTAACTCTGTTTTGAGTGATATTTTCTATTATCAAAGGTTGTGTGGGAGGATAAGAATGGGATCGCCAAAGCATATACAGAATGTTTAATATAATTCATGGATATCAAATTTGTATATATATAAATTATATGGGTCTTCTATAATTTTAAATATTCATTAGCAATTCCTGTTTTTTTTTTTTATAAAGAAAATTTAAATTAAAAAAATTGAAAAAAAAAAAAACAAAATGATTTGACTTGAAAAGTTTTTTTTTAATTTGGTAAAAAAAAAACTGTAATGATTTCTAGAAAACTATCGATTTATTATAATGCATATATTTATGTATTTCATTGACAAATAAATAAATTCAATGTACATATTATTATGTAATTTTTTAGTTCAATTGTTGTAGATTGTAAAATCGAGTAAAAAACACTGAAAAAGTCTTCAAGTAGTAGATGAAATACTCGTATGCGTATCTGCCTGTATGATATATAGCTATTTTTAAGTAGCTACTAGCTCATAGTCCCTGCAAATCACTATAAAAAATAATAAGAATAATATTTTTATATGAAAATTATTTTTAAGATAGTAATTTTGTATATCAATTTAATTATTTTTCCAAGAAAACCAACAATATTGTTAAATATTACTGTCACTTGCATTAAAAATTGGCATTGCAATAAATTGTTAAAATTAAGTTGTCAGTTGTTTGTGATAATTGACAATTAATTTTTACTTATTTTTATACATACACGATGACATCGTAAATGGCTTAAAAAATACTTCAACCTAATACAATATAAAATAAACTAGTTGTCAATGTTAACTGTAAAATAACTTGGCATCATTGTGTAATAAGACGTTTCTGAGACATTGTGTTTTAATTCATTTGTGATCAAGCAAAATGAATATACAGTTTTTATTAACACAACATCGAGTTTTTAAGAATTTTTGTAAACCCAAATACCTGTCAAACCGGTCGCGAAAATATCTTCAAAAACAATTGTGATCATGTAGACAATGTCTCAAGCTTTTGTGAGCTTTTGTATACATTTAAGATCATGTGGACGTTTTATTCAATTTCGTGTTGAGACATTTATGATATCAAGGATATTTGGAAATTAATATTTGCATATTCATATTTCCACATATGTATATATCACCATAATCATAAATCATAATAATTATCCTATAAGTGGTATATAGCGTAAATTTTTACATATAAAACTATTAAATTAATAATTTTATTAAACTGAAAATGTTGTCATTTTGAAAGACATACTGATACTTTCAATAGTCATTCGAACCTTTTTTAGATTGGTGATTGTGATATTTGTAAAAAAATATTATTAAAAACAAATTTTACATTCATTTTGTTAAAAAAATAATATGAAAATAAAGAATATTAAATAAAAAGAGACTCGATTTGAATGCAATGTCATCAGGCAATGAAATTTCACAGAAATTTAACCATTTTTAACTTTAATTTGACGAGTATTCGTTAAAAAAACATTTTTTTTTATAATAAAATTATTTATTTGCATTTTGAGTTATATAATTTTGTTTATTCAACTAACAAATTAAACTTTTTATAAAGTTAATTTTTTTTTATCAAAAATAATGAATTTTTTGCAAATAAGCCGAAAAATTTTCTAAAATAAATTACAACAACAAATTGGTCATTCACGGATTGTGACATCAAAAAGGTACAACCTAGTGATAATTATACATATATCTTTATAGAATTAACTTGAATAACCACTTCCATCAACCTACATATATGTTTTTGTAACTGTAAGTGTTAAATAAAAACCAAAAACATTTATTACGAAGTTTAAAAATTATATACATATATATAAAATACGATCTAAATAAAAATGTAACATACTGGTAAATTCCCATAGCGTTTTAATATAAAAATATAAAAAAATATACAAAAATACTGAAATCAATTATACGAGATAATATACATATATAAACTGGAACATACAATACAATTCCATCTCATATATATTATTAAATATTTAATTATATAATTGACTTTCTTCTTGACTATCCATAGTATGTATTGTATTTTAGTATTTCTGTTTTCGTAAATTTTGAAAATTACGATTACAATTTACAATTACATACTAAAATTTAAACAATATTCTTGAAGAGAAATACGAAGTTGTCTTTTATTTGACGAATTGATAGAAATCTCAAAAGACACTCTGTTACAGATTAAAAGCATTCAACCAACCAGTCAGATCCCTATTTTCAATATTGTCGTTAAGAATACGTTTCATATCTTCTTAGCAACAAACTTATTTTGCGGCGAATAATTTTTGTATTCTTTTGTAGGTGGAGAAGCTATGGACCGTATGTTAAAATTATTTCTTTACGTCAAGTTGAAACAGATGACTATCCAATATTACCGATTAATGGTTTGTTCGCATAATTATATTGAGTATTGAAAGTGTGTTTGAGAAACTTGTATTAACCCTTCGTCAAATTGATACATTAGTTCTTGTCCTTTATTTTGTTTTTTTTTTTTTAAATGATAAATACTTTTTAATTTATTTCTTAAATTTTACTATGTTTTATTTAACATATCTAATAAAAAAAAAACCCTAATTTGTGAATATTTCAATATATTTTTTTTCAAAAAAACTAAAACACAAACATAATTATGAAGTATTATATAGGTATTATTAGGTAAAATCTATCATCACATATCAACATGTCAACAATCTTTGCAAAATACTTGAACATGGTCCAAACAGATTGATTTTTTACAATTCTGACAGTTATATTTATTCTAATCTGACACCTTTTCCTTTTATTTGAAGCAGGGCTTTCATTAGTTTTATCTTTTATTTTATTCATATAGGTTTATACATTTATGTATCGAGCCGACGTTGAAGATGAAAGTTCAAATTAGTTATAGAGTATTTTCATGCGATAATTATCTTAAAATTCACGACTTTAAAAAAAATAACATGGTTCGGGGCACTGTATTAATTTGAATTTTATAACTTCACTCTACAAAGGTCCAGAGGTAAAATCGTAAAAAAAAAAACAAGAATTTACACGATAGATGTCGGTACTTTCGTTTAGAAATCGTAGAAAAAATTAATTCGGGTGTATCAAATTTATACATACATACGCGCCTAACGAAGGGTTAAAAAAATAAATTTCTAAAGTGAACTAATACCTATACGAATATTTAGGGTATCCATAGCCAATTATACAAAAATATATTTACAAGGATTTTCTTTATACAATTATTTGGCTATTTTTAAACTATACAATTTTTCCTATTTAGTAAACCTATAATTAGCTATATACAAAATACATCAATTATTAGTTATTTATTACACATATCAAAATTAATAAATCTACATGTAATTAAAAGTACAATATACAGTAATTATTTTTGATTACGCATCTTTAAAAATTTAATCCAGAATTTATTAATTAGTAAAAAAATATCGATCAAATATCGATGATTTTTGGACATGCGTGCGTCCTGTTATAATAATTATAGGTACAAAATAAAACGATTATAATATTTTTCACCAAAAAAATATACAAATAAAAGTGGAATAGGGAAGGATGAGTTGTTTTTTTTTTATGGAAGATAAAATTATTTTTCTCATTGTTTGTCTTGTATCATGTTATAACAAAAAAACAAAATAATATATCCTAAAATCTTTGGTCTTGTTTGTTTATCCAGACATATTCGTTCCACTGAAGTAAACAAAATTATTTTTGTTTCCTTTTTTTCTAAACAACTTAAACCTAACTAAAAATGAAATGGCAAATCGACATACATAACAAAAATAACATAATATATATAAATCATGTCCTTATGGTTTTTTTAGGTGTTTTGTTTTTTCAGGTAATTTCAAATATAATTCGAAAAAGAAAAATTGTATATGTAACGAATTTTTACACAAAATTTACAGTTATGTAAAAAAAAAAAAAAATTATGAATAATGATAATATCAAATATCGTATAGTATCTGAATGCTTATAATGGTATTTTACTTTGACAAATTCACCAGGTAATAAAAATTATTCTTCATTTCATGTTTTGAACTGAAATAAAACATTGAATGAATGACAGGAGGAAAATAATAAAACAAAATATTTAATTTTTTTTTTGTATTGGATAAAAAAACGAAATGACCATGAAAAGGAAATATACCAACAATTAATCTGTATGTTTCTTTTGCCATTCATTGTATGTATGGGGTGTATGTATATGTATAGTATACTTTATTCTGTATAAAATATTATTACTTGTCAGTTAGAAGAGTTTAAAAAAATTTATTATTTCGGTTTCTGGAAAAGCTTATGGCATTTTATTATTTTTTTTGTAACCTTTTTTTGACAATTAAAAAAACAAAATTTCAAATTTTGGATTTTTAGAGATGAGAAATTAACTCAATTTAGTGAATACAGTTTTACTGCCTGGGATTATGTAGATAAGAAAATGTAGGCAAATGTTTAGTTTTCCTTAATAACTTAAGGTTATATTTTTTCTACCGCTTATAGTCTCTTGCAATTCTATAATACCACATCAAAACTGAAGATGAATACTATTTTTTTTCGAGTATTTTACACGTAAAACATCATCAGTAGTAAGATGTCTCTATATTTACATCGTTAAAATTTTTAGATATAAAAAGAAAATTCTTATGAAAATTTATTCAATATTATAAAATCGAGAATATCTTCTTCACTTCATCTTCACTTACTGAATTTAAAATTGAACATTTCAATATAAAATTTTGAATATTCTGTCAATTCTTTCACCTTCTTTTCTTTCCAAGCAAGTTTTCTTTCCAAACCAAAACAATTTCAAACGACAGAGTTGCCACATCATGTTTTGGATATATATAAATAAAATAAATATAAAATATAAATAAATATATGTACTTGTATATACACAATTTATTTAATGGAACCTAAAATTGCACTGTTCGTGTTATTTCACGAAAAAATTGTTCAAATTAGATATATATAGACTATGCGGATGATATATGTCCTGCTATAGCACATAGATTCTGCGACATCAAACACAATGCAGATATACTTCATCAAGCAGCCCATAGAGTCGGGTTAGAAATTAACATATAGATAAAACCAAGGCCATGAGAATAAATAAGACCAACACAAACAAACACCATCATAATAGGATCACAACAGTCGAATATGTGAAAAGCTTCTTCTACCTAGGTAACATTCTAGTTATACAAACGGAGGTGAAAAAATTTGCAAATAACTATTAGGAAAACTGTTCATGCTTCAGTAGAACATATACTAAAATTGGAACGATATTAGGAAAACAAAGATTAGAATATTCAAAGCATATGTAATGCATTTATGTATGGCAGCGAAACTTGGATGACGACAAATAACATCAAAAAAAAAGTTCAAGTATTTTCGAACAAGTGCCAAAGAAGAATATGCAGAATATTCTGGTCCAATATAGGAACTTATGGCAACTAACAGGTGAAGCACCAATAATTTATCAAATTAAGCGTATAAAATGAAGATGGATAGGCCACACTCTAAGAAAATAATCAAATAATATAATGAGAATGACCCTAGAATGAAAACCCCAAAGTAGCAAATCCAACAGACTTTTATAAAAGCTGAACTGGTACATGTAGGATAGCTTTTTAACGTAAAATTTAATCCAACGAAAGCATATGAGCGGCAAGAAAGATTTTAAATCCCATGACAGATAAAATTCATCTCTTTAATTTAAACGATATAGGAGTCTAATGACAGAAGTATATAGAATATAACAACGGTAGACTAATCATAAATTTAACGATTCAAAATAAGTTGTATGGGTCTCTTTAAAGTCTATGACAATTTTTTTTATTTTAGAGAGCATCAAAGAAAATAAGTGATATTTATGTAAAACCTATTAGTATTCTATTTGATAAAATAAATTTGAATAGAAGCTATATTTGAATACTTAAAATTGTAATTGAAATTTAGTCATGCATTTTCAGAAGATAACAAATTTATTATTTTTATAATTATTATTTTTATTTTAATTTTATACTTTTTCAATATATAATGCTAATTTCGAAATTATTTTCTTTTATTCAAAATTTTAACAAAAGAAACAAAAATTTGTATTTGGTTTTTGTTTTTATTTTCATTATTAAAATATTTTTTTTTATACACTTTAATTACATATATATATATATATATATATATATACTTAATAATATAATGCCTATAATTATTATTCATTTTTATTATTATATTTTTTGTATTTAAGAATTCGATTGAATGATAATGATTCTATATATTCTAATGGAATTTCTAATATCTATATAACTTTGTTGTGAATCATTTATTATGAAACGAATCAAATTATATTCTCCTACTATCTAAAAACGTACATAATACTCGTATAGTTTTATTGAAAATTAAAACTTTTCATTTACATTATAACCAAAGTCGAACCAAAACGTTTTGCTTTTTTTTTTTGTTATTTTATTATTTTCATTATTATTATGTTAATATTTACATTGTGGAAATATATCATTCAAATTTATATTATTAGATTTTCTTCAATTACAAATGATGGTCGACTGAATGAAAAAAATCCTTTTAAAAATTGAGAAGTTTTCAATATAATAAATTTAAATCTTAAAAATAATTTGAAAACTAAACGAATTCAAAAGTTAATGCCAATATTATCAACAAAGGAATGAATTGGGAAAAATAACTGCAGGCAAATGCTAAAGAAATTATAATATAGAAAGGAATTGAGTACGTTACCTCTATCGAATTTTTGTTGTAATATTAAGATTTAGCCAATTTCCAGGGTAATAGAAAAAGATCAAATTAAACCTGGTAACAACATTGATCAGATTATATCATAGAGATCAATTAGATTGTTGTCGGAATAAGTACTTATGTAATTTTTTGAAAAACATGTATTGTACGAAAAACGTTCATTATCAGTTAAAGCTTTACCCGATTTCCATCAAAAAATTATATTATTATAATTCTATGATACGCTCGATTTCAATCAAAAAGCAGCACTCCAACAGTAGAATAAATTCATATAGAGTATAAATGTTCATGTACGACCATTATGTAGAATATTTTTATTATATAATATATTAGTAAATCAAATTAGATCTGCTGATGGAAACAGAATATCCTTAGATAATGCTTAAGTGTTTGATAAGGTATGACATTTTGACAAAATACTAAAATCATATTTTAACAACGGTCAAGCTTTATCAGAATGAACAAACAACATTAACGCAATTGAAATCGAGTTTACCACAGGGTATTAGAATGGCAAAAAAAAAATTTAATCTAACGATGTAGCAAGTATGTGAAAATAATGATGATTTAAAACTACAAAGAATCTCAATGTCTGAGTTTCCCCCAAGCCCCTATGTACTCCCAAGTGGAGGCATTAAATAGAAAAACTAAAATAGGATCGTAATTGCTCATATTATTACAAAGTATTTAACTTAATGTATTATAATAATTATGATAATGTTAAAATTTAAAGTAAGTTTAAGGCAAGATAACACAGTATTGAATCAAAGCATATTTACTTTATGGTCAACGATAATGTAGAAAATTTAGAACAAAAATAGCATTTAGTATACAGGAAAAAATAATTATATTTTAGTAAAAGTGTAAATTTTGTTATGCTTTTTTTGTTTTAATTTTATTCTCTATATTGCCAGTATAATTTAGGTACAGAACTTTGGTAATGACAATTATTTATAAAATACTGTACGGCTTTTCATACACAAAGTGAACATATAAACTTATTTTATGAGTGTTTATCTGCAATTGTCAAAAACTAATTAATACGAGAAACTAGGCCTTCCTAAATTTATTTATTTATTTATTTCAATCTACTGGGTAGTCCCTTACAGATTTTGCTTATAAAATATTAAAAACTAAAATAAAATAAAACTAGAAATAGAAAACAAAAATTGTAAATATTAATAATTACATAATTCTACGATATTTAAGCTATTACAAAATAATATTTAAAAAAATTTTGTATAGAATGGCCATTATTTAACGAAAAATTTCAATTGAACATTCATGATTTGACTGCAAATTCAAACTCAGGACCTTTTGATTTGTATTTATATTACATAATAATATATAACTACAATCATATCGGTCTCAATACTTCATATTCATATTCTAACACCTTTTATTATACTAATGATATATTAAAACTCTAATATATACTGAAAAAATCTAATAACTGTTTTTTATTTTTTGAAGTTATTTCATTGTGGAGTTAAATCATGCCACTCGAACATCCTATTTATATTCACATTATACGCCAATGAATTTAGTTAATTAAATATAATTGTATATAGAGTTCTATAGTTCATTATAAATGTTAACTATTAAATATTCTATATACACATATATATGTATATGTATATATAAAATAAATACATATTATTAAAATTAAAAAAAATTCTATTATCACTTTATTAGATATAATATTTAAGTAGGTTCACGCAATTTGAAAATATAATTAAATAAAAAACAAAAAAAAAAATCTACTTCAAGAAAAATCTGTTCATCAAATAACGAGTATGTATACATCATATACTGTTTTAATTAATATTTAAAATTTTTAATTAAAGGTTCTTACTTTTAATAATTAAGCCTATTTTAAGAAATAGAATAAAAGCAAAAATCAAATTTTAATTTACGTTCATTGTTTTTATTTTTTGTTCTTACCGTTTGAAGTTGTCATAAAGTATTTTGAATATTTTAAGTATAATAATCATTAATTGGTGTGACGGTTCGGGCTTAATTTTGATCTTCTTTACAATACGATATTCCTCTTACTGATCTTGTTTTCAATTGGTTTTTTTAAAAATTTGGTTATTTGAATTTGATTTTGTTTTTCGTTTATCATTTTGATCTTGGTCTACTTCATTTAAGTCTTGCTGAACTCATTTTATACTTACTCTTGCCCTTGTACAACATTTCTTTGTTTTTACTAATTTTAGTTTTTGCGCTTTAATAAATTTTACAAGTTTTGGTCATAAAATCTTCGTTTATTAATTTTTTACTAATATATCTTCATTTGATTCAATTTATTATTTACTATATCATCATTTATATTGGAACCAAATATTATATTAGTAGAATTAATATTTTATTAGTAGAATTTTTGGTACAGTAGATTATAAGAAGGGAGTCTATATATTTATTCCGGAACCTTGAAAAATTGATGACTGGTGTTTTTATTTCGTTTATATATTGTGATACAATCTAGGTATTTGTTAAAGTAACAATTGAAAAATATACCAGACTATTAAACATATTTTATACAATGGTTTGGGAAATGATGATGTAGGTAATTTTGTATAATCTTGCCCTATTTGATTTCGTTCATTATATCTGATTGAGTATTGAATTTTTATAACTAATTTTTTTGATGTTGTTGGCTAAAATATTTTAACTTACCTATAATGATTTTTAATCCCATGTTCATAAAGAACTTAAAATTAATTATTTAAAAAAAATCGTAAAATTTTATGTAATTGGTTCATCATAGTAATTAATTATGGCCGATTTGAGTCTGTTAATATAACCATAATAATGAGAAATACTTAAATACAAAACACAAGACCTAATTAATTAACTTCTCATCCTTTCTCTATATACTATGCATCAATATACTTGAATTAATCAAGTTTCTCTCTACATACACACTTTATTAGCATTAAGGACTTATGTTAAGAGTGTAAATTAATCATCCATTCATCCAGCTTAGTAGATTAGATAATAAAATAAATCCAATCGAAATTCATTCTTATTTTAGTTAATCTATTATTGATATTTGATTCTTCTTCCATGTTTTTGTTTCTATATATAAACTCTATCTATATACAAAAATAAATTTATTTACTTTGGTAAAAACATTTCAGTCCATCAATTCAATTCAAAAGCACACAGAATAATATTCAGCGGAAATGTGCTGTTTAAAAGTCCTTGAGGTTAGGGGTAACTATTCACTTCCTGATACTATTTTATAATCTTGACAATTTATTCTCATTCTTTGATTATCATGATAACTTGTTGCTAGTTCTCTTTTTACATCATAATTTTAATTTCTTTTTTTTTTTTATATTTCTTTCTATGTTTTACACAAAATATCGATTTCCTAACTTTCAAAACAATAAAAAACAAAAATAAAAAAAAAAACTTATTAACTTTTTTTTTTTTAACCCCAAACAAGGAAATAGAAGGGTAGAGGTGGATATAAATATGAGAATTGAAAAGAAAACACGCAAATGAAATCTAAAGAAAAATGTTTTTTTTTTCTATTGTTTTTCTTTGTTGTTTATTTTGTTTTTTGTTTTTTTCGTTTTTTGTTTTATCTAACGAATTAGGTGTAGAACATAAGGATCTTTATAATGTAGTAAAAAAGTTATTTTCAATAATTGAATGGCCAGACAGACATACATACATACATATTATGTTTATGCATGAATATATTTTTTTTATTTATTTTGTTGTTGTTGTTGTTGTTATGAGGTTTATTTGGAACTTGTAAGCAAAGAGTTAATAAAATTTAACTTTTTATACATAAGTTGCGGCGGTGGCGTCGTCTCAATAAATAAAACTTTTGATATCTGACCCAAAATTAATGGTTTATTGTAATTGTAAGTGTTGTGGAATTCATGAATTTGAAATTAATATGTTTGAAGGCTTTGGAATTTAATTTATTCTTTTTATACGAAATTTATATTATTTGAGAAATATTCAGAATTAATGAAACTCTTTGTATATTAAATTTAATTTAAAAATAACTTTTTTAATCCTAGCCTATTGCTTTGTCAGTGTAATTTATAGGAATTTATTTATTTAATGATTATATTATAAATTATTTTTTATTTTCTTAAAATTGTGAGAAACTGGGATACGAGGGGAAGTCAAATATATATGAATACCCATTTTTATTAACAAAATACAAAAATTGACATGTCATATTGCTTTTCTTGATTTCATTCAAAAATATTTTTACAAATAAATTTCCATGTAATATTGAGGAGTTATGTTAATTTATGTTATAATTTAAATGTATTGTTGTCAAGCATACAGAAGTATACGCTAGCTAACTATAGTGACACAGAACTACATATGTAAATGTCAAATTGTCTAACGAAGCTAACATATTTGTCTAAGTATATTGCGAATGCGATGCGACACATAATGACATTTTAACATAAGAAAATATTTCTTAGAAAAAAAACGACAAAAATAAGTTACATATACGTATGTCGAATCCGGTTTGGATGGAATTTAACATAAGAATTCTATATGTTTAAAGAAACTTAATTTGCCACATGTGTCGATTATGGGTATTTAGTATTTACATGTATTTTCCATATACGGATATCATATGCAGTTCTATTTCATTATAGTTAGCGCATTAGAAAATTGTAGAACGTAATAATGTAGAGCACTATGAGGACGGTATTTTGACAATTTTACATTTATGTAAATTGGTTAAACAAAAATATAAGCTTAAAAAATTTCATGACAATTTTATGTATCATGGTTTATTTGTTTTTCAAAAATAAAAAATTACAATTTGGCAATTTAATGTAGTAATAACATTAGCTGATAAGTATTAACACATAAATATCAGAAATTAAAATATTTTATTTATTGCTAAGAATAAAATTAAAATTGAATTAATTTCTTTTCCCAATTAAAATTCAAAAGTATCTACATTTTTATTTTTTTACTGTTGAAACCACTGGACACGATCATAGAAATTATGTCATAACAAGTTTGACTTTTATTTCATTTTTTATCGTATTTCTATGATCATGTCTAGAGGCTTTTATTTTTAAATTATTCAAAAAGGTTTTTCATCTCCAATTTTCCTTTAAATTTATACTATTAAACTCGAAAATTTCTAAATAAAAATAAAAAAATACAAATCAACTGTAGTAAAGATAATTATATATCTGTATCCAAGTAAATAGTTTTTAAAAGAATTAATTGTAAAATTTATGGAGCATAATAAATAAAACTAAAAAAAAAATTTTTTTTTAAATTTAATAATTTTACGACATATGCATTATTAGTCTGATCTATGCCCCACGGGATAAGATTGCAGGACAATTGATGATGATTATTTTCTATTTTATGTAGATTGTCAAATTATTTACTGATTGGTAATATTTTATATTATTTGAACCAGACGTATATATTGCTTCTTGTTTTTGTATAAACAAAGCCAATTATTGTATGTTACGAACTGGTATTCAAAAACGTATATTTTGGACTGTAGGAAAAGAGTATGATTAGCAAAAGGTTAGTAAGTAAATAAATATTACTAACAAAACTGTTGATCTTAAATTTGATATAATCATATTATATAAGATGGAAAATGATTCCCCATTGAAGAGAATTTGACAACAAATTTTTTATGAAGCCACTTGTTTCATATTTTATCTCATTTTTTATTTTACGTGTGTTTGTTTTAAATTGAAGTATTTGATCGAATACAGATAAATTTGTAATATAAATAAAAGTAAATTCGCATGATATGAAAAAAAAAACAAAATATTTGCTAAAACAAGACAAATTTTATTTACTTTTTTTTTTTCAAATACCTACTTATATACATGAGATAATTTGACCCTAATTACATAATAATGCAATAATTGGTTCTAGATTACTTCTAATGCAATAAAATTTTTCTGGCTTTTAAGCTTACTATTATGATTATCAATATATATATATATATATGTATATGCATAGATAATTAAATAAAATTTTAAATTCCAAATTTACTCCAAATTAAATTCCAAACTCTTAATTTAGCATTGATAATATTGAATTTGTAACTAGGGTCTTCTGTTAAGTGCTATTTACCTATTGAGTGAGTAGAACATTCAAAAAATTTCCAATTTTGTTTATAAAATTCTCATTCTTATATTAAGTATGTATATACATATTTAAGTAGGTACATATTGAATAATATTTTTTACAATTTAATATGCAATTATAGTTTGTAACATTGAAAAATTATTTGAAAACAATTTTAATATTTTGCACATTTTTAGCAATTTAAAATAGAAATCTTAATTAAGTTACGGTATGTGTTTTGTGTGAGTATAACAGAATTATACAATATAAATTTTAAATAGGATTACGGAAAAAAATATTTTTCTTTGATATAAATCAACACTGAAATATAAAAAAAAACTAAAAATACAGTAGAATCTGTAAAATTGATACGAATTTCTTAGAATTCGGATAAAATTAGAGCTTTTGTAAATTCTCATAATATGTAGATTATATGTAAAATTAGATATGCTCTCATTACTAAACATAATTAAATTTGACAATTTTAAATTTGTTTTATTTAAAAATCAAAAACATACCTACTGTTAAATTGCTAAAGCAAAAAAAGAAGGAAATTCCCAACTAGAAAGCTTAGCTTAAAAACAATTACAGCCACGATTATCTATCGCTATATCACGACATGAATGTTTGCAACCCAAAGTAGACCGTTATTTAATCAAAGATTCGTAATATTTTCTAAAATATATAAAACAGAAACTTGGAGGTTGCATAGAGGAGAAACTAGTTCTAACGGTAATTTATGTTATGCTATCTCTACTGATAACTCTCATACGCTTTGATAACTTTGATCAAACAATGTACCGTTTGTTTTTTATTTGTAAAATTTGTAAAATTTGTCATATTAAATGTGTTAAATAAATTAGATGTCAAAAAGTTTTATGACATTAACCATTATAGGTTTGTTAAGTAAACTCTGTTCTAGAATGATCTAGACTAAAAAAGAACACATTTTTGTGCTCAGTATAGTTCCCCCCATTAATTGAAATTTTTTTGTCCAAAGGTGTTCTGATCGGTTTTCATTAGATTGTGCAAAACAGTTTTAAATTGAACAATAATTATTTTAAGAAAAGTCAGTTTTTGACAACTTTTTTGTTGTTTTTTCTTTAAATTTTGACAGTTAAACAAACAAATTTGAAAGTAAACAATAATAAGTAGAACAAAAAATTTAAAAAAGGACCAAAAAGAGTGTTCAGTAGATTTTTCTTAGTGGTTCTAAAATATTTGACAGTTAATTGTAATTATGTCCAAAACTGTTTTAGATCTACTGAACAAACTTTATAAAATTTTATCAAGAAAATTTCTATCATTATTTTGTATTTTTAAATATATTTGAATTAGGTACCCATTTCATTTTCAAGATGTGTTCATTGACAAGATTTTACTGTAATAGGTTTTATAACAGTGAAAAATTATTTAAATATTCAAATAGAAAATAATATCCTTAAACCGTAAATTAAAATAAAATTATTAAAAATGTTTTAAAAAAGTATGCAAATAGCAAATAAAGGCAGATGTTGTTCAAAATGGTTGGTTCAGAAACGTGAACAGAATTTACAAACAAAGTAACTAAAAATGTATTACAATATGGTTAAATAATCTCAAGTGGAAGCTATATAGATGAATTATAATAATATATAATAATATTATAATAATAGCTATATAGATGGTAGTGAAAAGAAATATGAAAAAAAAAAAAAATTTAAATATTCCTAAATAAAAAAAGAATTTAAAATAACCCAACTAATTGGCAAGTTAGAATATTAGAGTAGAGAAAACAAAAACATTTAAGGCTTATACTTATAAGTAGGTTAAAAAACAAATGGCTTTAATTTTAAAGCATTTTAAATCAAGGTTATAAATTATAATAATAAATATGAATTTACTTTTGGGATTTGATTTAGCACATTAAAATTTAAATAATTAATTTAAAAATATTTTAAGATTTTGATTACATTTGATTTCTATTTTGGTATGAATTAAATATTTAATCGATCATTGATAAACGAAACGATTTTTTATATGTCCTTTCAATAAATCGATAAATTTTTAAATCTATGTAAATATAATTTTTTAAAAAATATTTTGTTGTTGTTGCTTTATATATAATAGAAAAATGAAAATTTTAGTTTTTATCATTTTTTGTTTATAAAAGATAAATACATATAAAAACTATTTCACATCAATATGACAATATTTTTTCGGCTGGGGTTATTAAAAAAATAACACTATATAATCGAAAAAATTGAAATAATTTTCAAAGGCAACCCTTTAATTTTTCTCATTTTCCAGAAAAACATGTTATACTTGATAGCTTCGTTTAAATACCGTTAACTAGTTAATCGCTGATAACATGTTAGTGCGTAGTAGTGTGAACATGATTTTAAATAAAAAGGGAAAGGTATTAATATATATAATTATTGCTACCGTCATTGCATACGTATTTTAACGATCATTGTAATCTGCACTCAATTCAATATCCAGCTTTAGTTTTACCAAAGAACATCTCAATTATTATGGTAATCGAATTCACTATGATTGGTAATGAATATCGACATAATTTTTTTCACAAATATATATAATCATACAATTTAATTATACTTTTTTCTTTTTTGTTTGAATTGATTTTTCAATTTTTTTAATTTTATTTGAATTCGAAAAAAAATAAAACAAAAATTTTCATTTTGAATATTTGATTGTAAATCGAAATTCTAATTCGATTTAAACATTTGAAATATACACAAAAAATGAAGTATTGATAAAGCACTTGATAAATCACTGGTATCAAATGTATTTTATCTGCAATATGTACAAAAAAAAAATAATAAATATTATCACAAAAATTGTTTTTTTTTTGTAATTACAAAAAAAAATTTAATTTTCTTAAAATGTAGAAAAAAAAAAATTTCTACAATACATTTTATTTATGTATCAACAATTTTCAATTTTTTTCGAAATATTTTTACAAAAATTTACATCAGTATCAGCATACGCTGCCATTTTCCGAAAATCAAACTGAAAAAGAAAAAATTAATTTTAAATTTTTTTTAAAGTTTTAAAGTAGTTCGCAATTAAATTCACATTAGAAATGGTTTGATTTAATCCAGTTTCTAACAATACTAGTCGCTGAAGTTTTGTATAGATTTGTGCATCACCATAAGTTTCTTCTTTTGTTATCATTATGCAATCGATCCAAATTTTTATTATTTGAATATTCATATTATAAAACTGATACGATTTTGTTGCTTTTGAATTGCAATAAATTATTTCAATGACAATATTGTGCCAATCACCATCATTTATCTATGAACATTATTTTTGAATTAGGATTGCAAAAATAAAATGAACATTTAACAAGTGTCCTTTTTTACAACATGTATCTCGTATCTACTTACTTCAATTTCATTGAAAATCCCTTCAATATGTATACTTTGATTTTTTCTCCCCTCATATCTAATCAGATCAACTTGTATTGAATTTAAATTTTCCACTGAATTTATTGAAAAACTTATTTTATTTCCATACTCAGCATCCAACAATGTGAAGAATGTAAAATGACCTCTTGAATTTCCATAGTGACTACGAAATATAAATTCAAATGTTAAATTTTTTTGTAAAAAATCTTTTGTAAATGCATTTGGAAATCCTTGTTCTGTTTCAGAATACGAATTAAATCTGTAAAATAATGATTGAGTTTCAAATTCAAATAATTGATTATTAATTGGGAAATTTCTAGTGAAATCAATTGTATGATGATAATTATTTTGAAAAATGTATTGAGTTGGTGTCGAAGATAAATTTTGAATTTCTGTTGCATCAGTTATTTTAATTGTCTTTAAATCGATCTAAAAAAAAAAAAATAATAATATTTGATAAAATGTATTTTTTTTTAAATTTTGTATACAAAACCCAGCCAGTCAAAAATTTACATGTATGATAAATAATGAAAATCGTCAAAAACAGATTATAAATGCATTAAAATATATATAGTATTAGCTGATTTGATTGGTCAAATTAAGTAAAAGATAGCTTTAAACTAGTGTTTGATTTGTTAAGTAACAAAATCTTAAAAATTATAAGGCCAGACAGTCTAGGCTATGTTCGCATATAAAACAATAGGTATATGTGGTATAATTAAAAAAAAATTAAATTACAATTATCTGCATTATAATTTATTTATGTACCAATATTATCAACCAAATTGAATTGTATTTGAAATATAAAAATTATAAATAAAGAAAAAAAAAAACAAAAAAAAAAATGCAAAGGATATAAAGGACTCATCTGTAGGTACTTAGGAGGGTTCATTCCAATTTATCAATAAATAAAAAAAGAAACAATAAAAACTGATGACGAAAAAATCTAATAGATTGATGGATGATATAAAGAACAATTTTTATACACTTTTGATGTATTCAATCTTAATTTTTTTATGAACCTCTAACCCTCAATTTCAATTAACAATTTTCGTGATTGATGTGACGAACATTTTGTGTCAACAATATATTTTTTTACTTGAAGAGCCAAGTATAAAAATAATTGTGAATGCTGATGTATATTATTATAAATGTTCAATTCATAAAAATGTCCTAAGCGAGGTTTGAAACCACAATGTTTCAATTGGTAGTCAGATGATATAATCATTTAAGTTGGTAAATTCGTGCGGTCAAGTGGGTAATTATCGTGGTTTAGTTAAAGCTTTAATTTGTTTATATTTCATTGATCATTTGTTTTCAATGATCATTTGCATAGTGTATACGAGTATAAGTATATATAACTAAACTATTGTGATTAAGGATTGATGTTAATAAAAGCAAGTTGGTGAATGCCATTCATTACATTTTGATTACATTCATTCATTCATTACAAGGTTCATATAATACAATTAAAATTAAAATTTTCTTTACTATTATTTTAGTTTAAAATGGATGATAACAACAGCCAGCGTTCATTGCTGCGACGACACTAGGCCACGTGTGGACCCAAATCGATTCCCTTTACGAATTTGACCTTTACATACATATATCCGAGTAGACCCGTAGTTTTTCACGAATCTGATGTTGATTCAATTTTTACCATTATACGTTTACATATTAATATTTTCTCATTGACTGACTGTTTTTGTGTAAAAAAAAGAAAAATAAAAATAAAATTAACATACACCAACATGGGTTCTTCTATTCTCTAAATTCGAATTTCCTAATTTTATTAAAAGAGATTTCATACTCTTGAAATACTGTAAATTTTTATTACCATAACTTTTTGGTAAATTAATAAATGCTTCGTTGCTACTACTATTAATAATTCTGTATGAAATTAAATTATCAGTTATTAAAATTTGTAATCGATGAAAATTTCCATCCATGTACAACATCTATAATTAAAAAAAAAAAAAGAAGCATATTAATTAATTATATATTAAAATAAATATCAAAATATAAACATGCATTTATTTTTTTTTTTATTTACTTTGTCTGCTATTAGATGTATATGGTAAAAATTACTTGCATCAAAATTATAATAATTTTCAAAAATTAAATATTGTGATAAATGTAATGATGACGTTTTTGTTGCTGTTGTTGTTGTTGTTATATTTGGAATATTAGCAATAGAAGAAGTTTCAGCTGTTAAAATGAATGTACGATTTAATTCATTATTTGTTATTTGTATAATATCAATTTGATCACCACAATATGGTATATTATAAAAAAATCTAAATCTAAAATCAATTTCAAATAATAAAATTTTTAATTTTTTATTAAAATTTAATTTAATTTTTTTTTCTAATTTTAATTTATCCGAAAGGTGATAATATTTTCCAGAATTTTCTGTTTCCTCAGTATAATCTTCTAAATTGAAATTTTGTAATAAATTAACTTCCTAAAAAAACAAAAAAAAAAAAAAAAAAAATTATGTATAATTATTTGTTTATTCAAAAAATATTTTGTACTATATATTAAAATTTATTTATTTGCCTACATCCACCAAATCATTTGTGTAGAGTTCCATTTGTTTTATATCGAACTGAAAAATTAATAAAATGTTAAATTGTTTATAAAAAAAAAAAAAAAACAAAACAATTTTTTTTTTTTTGAAACAAATTATGACATTACTGTTGGTTTTGGCTTCCCCCTTGTTGTATTTCTAAATATTGTAATTAATTGTAAATTATTTAAAAAGAAAAAAAAATTATTTGATTCACTCAGGTATTGATGCCCAATCATTTGATTATTTAAATAAAATTTAATGTTTTTCTTTAATACTATTGATTTTTTATTTTTTTGTTCGTTTACAAATTTGATCATGATTTTATACCATACACCATCTGAAATCTATATTATATATTTATATTATATTTTAATAAAATCAAATTTATGTATTTATAGATGTTTGTTTGTTTACATATATTATTAGCGAATAGCGGGTATCAAACAATTTAAATATAATACGTTAATTGATTTAGTTAAATTTAATTTTTTTTTGTTAATTGTTATTTTATTATTTTTCAGAATAGTGGTAGTAAACTGAAAGATATCGTAAATTGTGTAATCATATAAGATGTTATTATTCGGTTTTGATTATTCACTTCTTAAGTACTCCAATTTCGTAACAAAATGTGAATTTATTATCTTAAATATAGCTTATTAATGTAATTTAACGATGTGGCCAAGCACAGTTTCAAACAAAGCCTTTGCAAGATAAAATTTGTCTCTATACGTTAGGTAGTAGAGTAGTAACTGACGATTATTTATTTAATTTGTGTAAATAATCATGACTGAAAATTGAAGTACAGTCTCAGCTCTGTATATCTAAGTCCTATATACTCCCAACTGGAGTAAAAAATGTAATGAAAAAAAGTGTACATTTATTTTGACATATTTTTTTTTAATAAATAAATTATAAAAAAATGTTAGCAATTTTATTTGATTATTAGTATCTAATATGGACTATTTGGCTATATTTAACTAAATAAGAAGAGATATTTATAAACTAAAATTTGAAATTCTCATCAAAAATAAAGTGCTTGAATCGTCTAAAATAAATTCATTCGAATAAATTTCATTAGCACTATATTCATAGACATCTCACGGTTTTAGTCATTTAAAAGGAAACACACACACACATATGTACGATTATATTTGATTACTTTCAGTCGAGTTCATTTAAATTTAAATTATTCACTTTTGTTAATAACGTGTTTATATTTATACAATTTGGATCGATTTTAAAAAAATAGTTTTTGTTTGTTGAATTGATTGAATTTATTTGAATCCGCATTGTACGAATAAACCTTATTATTTATTGAATATAATGAAATATAATGAATTTTTCGATTATATATATATATATATATATTTTTTGTTGAAATCAATTTAATTTTATTATTTATAAATATAATGCATAATAATATGTAAACCAATCATAAAAATATATACATAAAAAAAACAACATACCGAATTTTTTAATTTAACATGCAATCTTTTTCGATATCCATATTTATTTAACGAAATATAATTCCATGTTAATTGTTTATTATTGATTATACCAAACTCCATTGTTCTATTACATTTTGAATCATAAAATGATATAAATGAATATTCACCTGTGGTTATTGATGAATTGTAAAAACGAAAAATTAAATGAAATTTCCAGTTTAAAAATTTTTCAAAACGTTTCAATGTTAGTTGCTTTGGTATTACAAGTGACATTTTGACACTTTTATCAAATCGATGAAATTTATCGTTATTCCAATCACGATGTTCATTTGAAAATTGAAAATTTTTATTCACTTCAATATAATTTTTACTTTCAATAAATTTATTATATTCGTAAGGATCACAATTGGAAATAAATTTTGCTGTGAGTGGTGTTAAAATTATATGTTTCATGTCAACCTTTACATAAAAAAAAATAAATAAAATTACATCGAATGTGATAAAATTAAATTTATTGTATAATATAATCTTCTATTGAAATATATTCATACTTGAAAAAGATGTTTACAATTATATGCTAGAGCAATAATCAAATTATACATTGATGTGCTCATATAATTTTTAAAAATATTAAATTCTTCAATATTATTTTTTTTTTCGTAAACAGTTTGACAGTCTATTATAACTTTTTGATATTTTATATGCCATTGTATTTGTAAAATATGCCATTTACCATTTGAAATCAACTATAATATTGTAAAAAATGATATTGAAAAAAAAAAAAATAAAAATATAATCTAAAATTAAAAATCACTTACCTCCTTTGAAATTGGAATATAAAAACAATTCTCATCATTTTCAAATTCAGCTAATCTATTGATTTGGGATTTGTTCTTTTTCAAATCTAATTTAATACAAATCAATGAACTGAAATTAAATAATATTATATTACCAAAAAACGGTTCAAATATATCATCGTATCCAAAACGAAATGTAATTTTAATTCCAAATTCTTTAATGTGTAAAATTTCATCAAAATTTAATGTAACATTCTGATGAAATCCTTCAGATGCAATAAATTGATAAAATATTTTATCATTTTCAGTTGTCCTTTCATGTTCCCAAAAATATTTAAAATTTTTTAAAATATCAATTTCTGGTATCTGATAGTATTTAGTCGTTAAGATTTCACTTGAGATTATTCCATCAATATTATTGTCAAGAGAATTAATTAAATTTTGAATTAAAATCACAATGAATATTGTAAATAATTTAAGCATATTTAATGCAATAAAACACTTTCATTATAGGGTTAATTATTTAATAATATCATATTAGAATTAAATATAACAAAAAAAAAACCATAATAATACACCATTCTCTCCCACCACTGAAATATTTTTCAGTATTATATTGAATCGTTTAAATAATGTAAAATAAAATTCAAATTCAAATTCTAAATAGGTTTTGTTTTAGATCGTATGAATTTTGTTCATAAACGTGAAAACCAATTACTCAGACATTTTCAAAATTATTTAAATTAGTAAAGAATGATGCCGCATTGTTAATAGACCTGAGTTTAGTTTTATTGGATTGGTTCACTATTATAGATTAAAAAGAAATATTGCAGTTAGAAATAAATCGATTTTAGAATTTTATTTTTTAAAAACTACCCACGTAAGAATTTTATTGCTATAGAACTCTTGCGCACTCTTATAACACTATTATAAGCACTCTTTTAGCAGTATTAGTGTTAATTTGAGTGCTCCGCAATTGCTGCGAAAGGTTATAAATACGTTATAGCACTAAAATGGAGAATCCTACAAGGCGCCGGAGCATGTACTGTAATATTGTTATAGGATATACTAATACATGTATTAGTGTATATGTTTTTATTTTGAAATGATATTCATTTGAAATAATTTATGTTATGCGAGATTGAGAAAGGTATTATTTTTTATTTTCAAATAATAATTTTATGGAGTTTATATTTATTTCCTGAGAAAGGGAGATAGATATTAGTTAATAATATAAAAAATATCTTACTAATAAATAATATTTTTCTGTCAAAAATAATTGTATTAATATTTATAATTATTGTTAACAAAATGCAAAATTTGGCTGGGAATGAAATTTCATTGACATTTATTATAAAATTAATTCGAAAAAATACAATGCTCTCCAAAAATAACCAATTTTTAAATAAATAAAAGAAAATATATTTTTAAATTGCATCTTTAAAATATTTAATAATGTATGTTAATTAATGCATAACATCAAATTTGATATTTAAATAATTATTCTTTTAAGTAAAAATGATACTTTTGCGAAAAGAATGCAAAATAAAACTTTTCAGTTTATGTTTATTTAAAAAAAATTTACTTCGTTTGTAGAAAATAATGGCCGTCGCAAAATATTTATCTAAAAGCTACAGTAAATTTATTAGTTTACATTATAGGAATACAGTAAAATAATAACACCACTACTGCTATTCCAGCAATTCTATTCTTATAACAACACATTAACTCTTAATATAGGATTACGAACTTTTAGATTTATAAAAACATTGCTGTATCACTTGCGGAAAATCTAATTATAACAACTCTCGCAATTGCTATAAGAACATTCTTATAGCAATATTAATCACATTATTCCCATTAAAACATCATTATAACACCTATAGTGCTTATCGGGAGTCATATAGAAGTCTTCTAGCACTAATTTTGTTTTTATAACAATAAAATGTTACGTGGGTAGTAAGCAATTGAAATCGTTAAACACATTTCAGTAATTCTAAAAATTGCAAAATGGCATATACACACAGAGTACAATATGAATGTGAGTTGTGATAATTACAAAAAGTAAAAATAACAACTTAAATAAATAATGCTTTTTTATATACGTAATTTGAAGTACACAAAATTATTACAATACCACCAGATTAGTAAAAAAAAAAAAAAACGCTGCATATATAGTTATATCGTTGAATTACAATTTCAAACTGATTAGAACAGATGGCGAAAATTTATTTATTCTTAGGATACCAAAAATATCAGTAGGGATAACCTTCGTAACAATTTCCGGATAAATTAACTTTTTTCATATCTATTATGCAAGCACTAGAATTTATCGGCCTGCAACTGTAAGAAGTTTACTGCTCTCATGATCAAACATACTACAGAGAGTTACAATGATACGAACACCAAAGTATCTGTTCAAGAAGTTTGTATAGTTTGCGATGCCACAGCTCCTAAAAGATATAAGTAATTTCAGAAATACGCATCTTCTGATTCTGAAATTGACATTAAAGCAATAACAGCGTTCTGCATCAAGAGCATTTACCTAAAATTCTAAGATAGTTAAATGGGGAAGTACAATAGAAAAATATAAGCATAAATATTAAAAAGGACCATGAATTTATTTTAAAAATGTTGTATTCTAAAATGTTCATCTACATAATATAATATATTCTTAATCAATGGTACACAGCACAATTGATAAAATTTTAAAAATTAAATAAGGTTGTTTCAAGATTGTTGTGAGACATTTCTGATTTCAGATAACTGATAGTTTAACATTTTAGACTGACAGACGAATTAACATTAAAAAATATTGTTTTTTGTTGTTATTAAATTAAAATTTTCTATGCCTATATAAAGTTTATTAAACTAATTAAACATTTTGTGTCACAGCCTAGTTATTATCTAATTATATATTATACTAGAGTTTTTCATTGTTTTAGTCTATTTAAAAATTAAATTGCAATTTTAAATTTTATATTGTTTTGCATTGTTTCCAGTCCAGTTTTTGTGTTTTTTTTTTATTATGTTTTTTTTTATTAAATGTTCTCATTTTCGGCTTCATTGAAATTAGAATATTTGTAGATAAATAGTTTTTGAAATTTTTTGATTCCCTTTTTTTTGCAATATAATTTTTTCAATATATATTTAAATTAGATTCCTTTCTAATTTTTTGTTTGTTTTTTTTTTTTTTTCAGAAGATTAGTAAATCGAAGTTGTATATTTGAAATCATATTTATACAAAAAATTGAATTTACATTTTTTTTATTTGTTTTTTTTTTTTATTTGATTTATTTGAATTATTTCTGCAATATGATTATATAAATTTACAAAAATAGAAAATTTATTTTTAAAATGCGTATAAAATATTCAGTACAACAGCATCAGCATCAGCAGCACCAAAATATAATTTAATTTATTTTTCATAAAAAATATCATTAATAATATTGTAATGTAATGATTTGTAAAAAAAAATATGACAGAAAACGTGTTAAGAGTTTTTCTTTTCTTAAAATTTACAAAATTTCATTATAGAATGGAAATTTTATTTACAATTTCAATTTAAAAACATTGATTTAATCATAAAATTTAATGATTCAACAAACATTTTGTTATTTTAATACCAAATCCTTGACAAAAAATTAATGTTTACAAATTTTTTGTATACTGAAAACTGTTCGAAGTAAAATTTTTAAGCCAAAGGCATAATTTCAGTGATTTGTAATTTATGTCTTGAACATTCGGATTTTGTAGAATGTCGTTTTTTTTTAGTAGAAAAAAATTTTAAAAAATTGTCTATGAAAATTTTTATTTTTCTTTTTTACACTTCAAAAGTAATGAAGTTATAGAAATACTAGGGGCCCCTGTTGAGTAATTATATTTCAAGTTGAAGTCAAATTTAAAGTTTAAAAACAAAAACAGTAATTTACGTACTGACATAGACTTCGCATGATATAGCAGAAACCACTCATGTTTAATAAAAACTGTTGAAAATAGTAAGTTTTATTTAGGACACATAAATACACGTCCCTCATATACTGCTTCGTTTCCGATATATTCCCTATAGTAAAAAGCATTTAGTGATAAAATTACTAAAAATAAAAAGTTTTGTCATTAAAGAGGTATGTATATATATACCTACATAATACATAATTTTAATAAGAACTATATTATTACTACAAATAAAAAAAATTTAGAAACAGTTACTTAAAAAGATAAAAATGAAGAATTCAAGTGACCTACTATATCAAAATAAATTTGCTAGTCATATGAACAATTCAACTGATTTTATTTGTTTTTGCTTTTTTATATTTTTTATTTGAGATGAATTTGTTTCTTTGTTTTTTTTTTGGCATATGTACATAGATTCATTCGCAAGTACATAATATAAAATATAATAACTGATTTGTTTACTTTTGTTTATTAGTTTCATAAGATCTCACTTATGCATAATGTATTTGCTGAATAATAAAATCGGATGTGTACAAAATGTTCAACTGTGTGCGCATTTTTGTTTTATATATAATCTTATATATTATATATATTAGAAGTTCATTAAGGAGTAGGAGAATCGAAATAAAATAAAAAGGTGTCAAAAAATTACTGGGGGTGGCTATTGTATAGTACCTACCTAATAATTAAGAAATACATTTCGAAATTCAAAACTATTACTATGTACATATAATAATAGAATAACATAAATTATTTTAATGTACATATATAGGGTTTTAAATGGAATTTTATACGTTCAATTATCAGTAATTTTCATACTTAAGTTTTGATACATTAAGTACGATACTGCAAGGCAAAACGTCATTGTAGTGGATAAAAAGAACAACACAATGATGAGATGGCAAAGAACTTTGGAGTAACGATCAACACGACACAGATTAATTTCACAAGTAGATGTCTGAGTTAGCCGGTACCACAAAGAAGTGAATTTGTACATCACACAGTTCCTATAAGGACAAGAATACTTTCGATTCTATCTTTATAATAAAAGTAATCAATCCAGGATGTAGTCACTGCAGCGCAATATACCACACAGCGGATCATAGTTATTTCCAATGTGATTTAGCGGAACCAGAAAGAAAAAGTTTAACACTATAGCAGTAGGAGTATTAACATTAGAAAATATTATTCCTGTAATGCTTGAAAACAAATAAAAATGTAGTAACGCAATGTAGCTAAATACATAAAACTATAACGTAAAAATAAATAGCTCAGATATTTAGAGGGGATCCAGAAGAAGAAACATAGAAGAAAATTACAAACGAAATGCGAATGCGGTTTGTGTTGGTTTTTTTACGTGAGAAAAAATGTAGCATGTTTGTTGAGTAACCCGAAAAAGGTCCCAAATGTCATAGACATCTATAAAAGGTTTTCACCACCTAACTACGAAAAATTACTACGAAACTACGAAATTAAATTAAAAAACTACGAAAACTTTTGCAAGTATTTATTTATTTATTAATTTTCTGGTATGTCAAGTAAATTCCATGTTCTGAGCGGGATTTCCAACCAAAATCTTCTGATTGTAGTAATCATAAAAAAGCATAACCACTACAGTACTACACCATATAATTGGGCATGGTTTTAGAAATAGTTTTTTTTTTTTTTGCTTAGATAAAAAGCTTTCTATGAAGAAATATAAATATGTAAAAAATAATAACAAGAGGAACAAAATGATAAGAGAAAATCTCAGAATATTAAAAATTTATACTAATGATGGTATAAATCACATAATCAATAAAAAAAAAATTCAAAAAGCACAACATAAATATCATAAGTACCAGTTTAAACCTGCAAAGCATATGCTGTATGATATGAGAGCTTAATCAAAAATTACAGTTATTGGTATTGCTATATATATAGTTATCATCCATATTAAAGATCCATTATAAAGTATTTAATGATCTCTAATGACTAACAGTACATTGACCTCAAAATTGTGTTGTAAATTGCAAAATGTTTTTACCCAGTTTCCTTTCCTTAATATAATATACTACATTATTACATATTTAAAAAATTCTGCTATATGCTCTGATATATAAATTGGCATTTAATTAATGACATATAAATTATGACCGATATTTATATTATGTATTTCGGAAAAACATTTTCCACCAACATTCAGCCATATTCTTTTATATTTCTTTAAAAAAAAAAAAATCTTTTTCAAAATTATTTGTACTAGAAAAAGGAAAACAGACACAGAATAAAAATGTGGTGAAAAAATTGAAAATGTATGCAATTAAGAACAAGGTTTGTCCATCAGAAATTCAATAGATTTCTATGGTAAAATAAAATTTATTACAGCTTTAGGTTGTTTTTTTTTTTGTATTTGATATAAAAATAAAAAAAAAAATAAAAATATATAATAATAATATTGTCAATCAAATTTTATTTATGTACACTGTTCTAATATCCTTATTTTTGTGCTAATTTCTTTGTTGTCATTCAGTCTTACAAATATTTCAAATTTTAATTTTAATTTTGAAATTATTAAATTTAAAGCTGTAGGTCATATTATTATTATTATATATAAAATCCATAAATATGATCAGACAATTTATAGAAAATTATTCAATGAAATTTCTATAAATAGAAAATTTAACACAAAAATCCTAGAAAATTTCCATTGATTAAATTTCAATTGATATTTTCTTAATCTCTTTAAACAAAATTTGATATTTTTTCTAAAATCAATATTATTTTGGCAAAATAAATTTGAATGAAAATTTTCTCTAAAATAATTATATAATACATACATATGTATACATATTATAATAATATTATCAGATATTATGTATTATATGTTTTTGCAATATTTTATAAATAATTATGTTTATTGTACATATTATTATGAAAAACGAAATAAAATAAACAAAATCGATCCCTGATTGAATAAAATGTAAATGAACAAGATGAGAAAGAAACACAGAATCATGAGCTAAATGTATACATTTTGAATGGGTGAAAAGTTGAGGAATATACATACATATGTATATTAAAAGTATATTACTTACATGTTACTTTACTCAGATTTGTATATAACTATAATGATTAAATATAACAAATTTAAGAGTAACTTAGTATACTTACGTAAAAATGTAGATCCTCTCGAAATACATAATTAAATATTCCTGTGCTTAGACTTTGATTTTTGCATCAATTGTAAGTATACGTTTTATACCCAGGAATGCTTTCCCAAAATTTATCAACCGGTTCGCAGTGATATTTTCTTACAAATTTTTTTATTTTTTTAATATTAATATTTCCATCAAAATATTATGGTTTGTCAGAGTAGCAGACTAAGTCAAGAATATTTAACTATCGTTCATATTCTTTGCAACAATAATGTAATAGGATAAAAGAGAATAAAAAAATAATTCAACGAGATGAAGATCACTTTTATTTTATTTATTCATTTCAAGAGATACAAAATTTACATAAAAAAAAAACTGAACATAACAAAAAATTTTGAAATTTCATATATTAGTATTATTATTTAAAATATTTCCAAATAGCTTATTGATTTTCAGTATATTCTTTCGGTTTAGATTTTTTAACCCTGGTATCATCTGCCGAGTTATGGTTCCTCAACCAAGTTTTTACATAGGGAACTGCGTTCCAAGTTTCCAATGGACGACCAACTAAGTTTAATGTCTCTTATATCAGTAATTATGATGTTCATCAATGAAAATCCTCGTTCTGCTTCATCACTGCTAACGGCAACCGTATTAACCATATTTTTCGCTTTTTGAATGTTTTCTGCAATTTTACTAATTTGCTGATGGCCATTGTTTATTATATTTTCTACATAACCACGGAAATCATTCTTATCATTCTTAATTAAAAACTTTTCGAAATTTATCAAAATTCTCTTCGGCCTCTATCCACGGAACTACAATATCTTCAATTTTCCATGTGCTCGGCTCTAGCAAATTGGCTAACTCATAAATAATGCTATTATCAATATTTTTTTGTTACTATTTGATCCGAGATGAGAGCAATCCATCAATCTTAATTTCATATATTTTATGATGCTGTCAATAAGGGAATCTCGTCAATAAGGGAATCTCTGAGAAGGTTTCCATAAATTCTGTTTTCGACGAAGATAATGTTTTCATATTAAAAAGTTATTGTTTTTGTAATTTGTAGACAAATTTTAAATTCAAGAATTATGGAATGGTTATATAAATATAGGAGGTGGAGGAGGTATAGTAATTATGAGAAACATTCAAATACAGTTCAGTTTAATTCTTTATTATAGAAAAGGTATAAATGAGAAAAGAAATGATTGCAAATTCAATTGGTATAAATTGACTATTGAGAAACTCACTACTACATTGATCATTTGTTAAAGGCTAAAATTCAGTTCATCTAAATTTTTCACGTTACTCTAAATAAATCATCTACATAGTATTTTAATCAAAGCTTTTACATACATATATACCTATCTATGGTAACTTGATAAAATTTTAAATTTTTTTTATTTTTTTTAAAATTAACTGAAAGATTTCTATAAAGTAAAAAATTAGAACCGCAATGAAAACTAGATAAAATTTTCAAATTGTTTATATAAATTTGCAGCAAATGGTAAATAAATTTTATTCGCTTATTTTAATAGCCGGTTCACACGAACCATAGAATTAACATCTAACGGTTCGCACGAACCGGTGCGAACCGGTTAGAAAGCATCCTTGTTTATACCCCAACCCCTTTACCGTCAAACTAATTTTAAGGATGGGCCTAACTATTACAAAAAGGTGATAATTTTGTACTAATGCTTTGAATGCTTTGAATGCTTTGAATTCTAATGGTGTTCTACCACATAAATGACATAAGAGTATGTTACCAATTTATAAAGAAATCCAGCAAATTAAAATTTTGTTTTTATTTCTTTTTTTCATTGTGAAGTAAATTTTTTCGTTTTCAGAATTTTTAAAAAACTCTAAAAACTAAAATATAATTGTGAATGTTTTAGAAGCGCAAAAAACATCATCTCATATCTATACATTGTTAAATATATTTTTACTATTGCATTTTCCAAATTTAGTACTTCTCTTTCAAAATCGTCCATAAATATTTTTCTATACAAAATGTATTCAATAATAAAATTAGCAGTGTAAAATGATATACAACACCAAAGTAAAACGTACATGAGTATACTCTTGTGCACTCAAATTCATGGTCGCACTTGACAGACAAATAACAAATCAAAATTAACGTCGCGACGCGATGGTTTTTCATCACGTCGAAAACATAAACGAATATTATCACTTCCATTCGTAGGTCAATGTTCTAAGACATTTAAAATTAATTATATATATATACTGCATATTTTATATAAATATTAATAAAATTGTTTTTTGTTTTGAACTAATATATTTGTAATTTGTCAAAATATTTCAAAAGTACGTGTGCCTGAACTGAAATCAATCGTGGAAATCATTTTCCATTTTAAAGAAATCTTCAAGAAAAACGATATAAGAAAAAAAAAATCTTCACACAAGTTTTATATCTACTGCTGCTACCTTTGGCAATTTAACTGTTTATTGATGGTTGCAATAATCAATCATCTTTTTTAACTGTCGTTTTGACAGTATACATTGACAGTACTTTAGATTTATTTAATTAATTATAATTTTTTAATTACTGTCTTTTTGACAGTAATAAAAAAATTAAATTATTAGAATTTTATATTAAAGTAAAAAAAAGGTAATTCCGAAAAAGAACAGGGCCTGTAGTTTGCTTGCAGATTAATTTGTAGGTCCACTGTTAATAATAAGCAAATAAATAAATAAGTAAAATAAAACAAACAAAATTTAATTTCCACATAAATTTGCTTTATTTAACTTTTCGATTTGAAGTTGGTCTTTAGACTAATATAGTTAGCTATATATTTTTGCATTACATAGAAATAAGAACTTATAAGAACGAAATATGAAAATATTTTATTTTTGTTAAATCCTGTACGGTTTCATATTTCGTTATTTCAAATATTAATTGTTTTGTTTTGTTATATTATTTGAAATACAATATTTTTGTTTTAGTATGTTAATTTCAGGAGGGTCATTAAACATTATGTTGCAAATGCAGTTTTATTGACGGGTATGTTAGATAATATAACTAACATGACCATGATGGTAAATTGGCAAATGCAAAAGTTCTACTTTAAAGCCCATCCATAATCATAATCAACTTAAACTATATTAAGCTAATGTTAAAACTAAACCAAAAGCCAGCTAAATTTGTTTTTAATTACTTAAATTTTAGCTATTCGTATTACCAAAATAAGAAAATATAGCTTTGATATTAACTTCGTCTACAAAGTTATGAACAGTGTTCACAAAGGATCTTTTCCAATTTTATTTGACGTATTGTTTTTATCTCATTGTTTACAAAAAAAAAAACAAAAAATAGCGAATAGTTTTGGGAATAATTAAAAAAAAAATATTTTATTTGTTTTTCTCATTAATGCAAATTGCAAATAGAAAAAAAAATATTCAATATTTAAAAAAAAAAAATTAAAATGAAAAATTAATTTTACAAAAAATATAAATATTATGAAAAGTAAACATTCATGGTTGAAAAAATTATTGTTTACAAAAAAAAGAAATACGGAATGAACAAATACTCATGAATTTTGCAAATTAAAAATGTCGTTGTCAGGTCAGGACTGCATATTTTTTGAAAGAATGCAAAAAAAAAATATTATATATAAAAGAAAAAAGCGTGAGACAACATAATTTGGCTGAAATTAGCTTCAAATTGAATGAATAAAAAAAAATAGATTGTTTCCGAAATTAGATTTAAATTAGGAACTAGAACTCTTTTTAAATAAAATTAAGTCGTGCGCGATTTCAATAAATCACTTGAGTGAGATTTTTACACTATTTTATGAATTAAATGCAAGGCATAATAAAAACAAATAAAACCATATAACAATTTAATAATTTAATTGTTGCCAGGTTTTCATTCACCAATTATTTTTAAAATTTGATTACAAATGCATATCGATATTTCGGAAGCACTGATGAAGGAAGTACGTTGCTTGCGATTTATCGATATTTGCAATCAAATTATTAAAAATTATTAGTTAACGAAAATCTGGCAAAAATTAAATTATTTAATTTAAATTATCACTAAATATTATTATATGTAAATTATTTGACTGGTTTAGTTGTAAGCTTAGTATGTATATAAATTAATATTATATTTTAATAATTTTTATTTGTATACCATTATAAAGAGTAATCGTCTTATGTATACTAACATTAAGAATTGAATAAAATGTTAAATATAAAAATTCTGTTCGAATAAAATCGAATTTTTGTTAAGTCACGTAAAGCTAACGAAATTCTCTGATCTTGCTATAATTTCATTACAATAAGGCCCAACTATAATGAACTTAAGTTGGCTTATACTAATGTCAAAACTAAACGAAAAGCCAGCTAAAGTTTTGTAATTTGCTTAAGTTACCCATAATAGACTTTAGCTAACTTAAGTGATTGTGACATTTATGAATTATAAATATAACCAAAAAATAATTCTTTAAAATAAAGTACATACTTTTGAATATATATGTATGTATGCAAATATTTGAAAACGTAAAATTTTCTTAACAAATCAAAACAATCTTAAATCTTAACAATCAAAATCAAAATCTAACAAAAGCAATCTTAATCAAAATCAAATTTAATGATGAATAATATTACCTTACAACAATTAAAGTGTTTGCTTCTGACAATGCAGGGAATTAATCAATTTAAAAAATTAAAGACCAATTGGAAAAAAAACGTTCTTGTAGTGTTCGGGCAATAAACCGAGATGGGAAAAATGGGTTTTTTAAAGTTACATTTCAAAAAATTAAGG
Source organism: Argyra leucocephala (assembly GCA_963942445.1). Classification (NCBI taxonomy): domain Eukaryota; kingdom Metazoa; phylum Arthropoda; class Insecta; order Diptera; family Dolichopodidae; genus Argyra; species Argyra leucocephala. The sequence goes on from OZ012681.1 coordinate 2,135,256, forward strand.
AGCTTGACAATGAACAATTTTTTATTTATACAAGAATGAAGCCAGAAATTTATGAGCTTCTTGTAAATTTAATCAAAATCCGACTTGGTGAAGATGTCAATAAGAGAACCAATCCAACCAGAATGTCGACTGGCTGTAACATTGTTGTAATAACATTTATTTAATCTAATTTTTACATTATAAATAATTTGCACATAAGGCACTTGATATTTATGAGTTATTTTTTGTATACTATATCTTGTGATTCTATTTTGTTCCTGTGGATAGTAAGAAATTAACTAAAACACGTACTTAGTTTATAATTTTTTTTATTTATTTCAACAGCCACTAATATTAATAAAATAAAAAAATGTAAATTAGTTCAACAGCCACAAACATAAACATCCACATATATTAATAAAATAAAAAATACTTAAATTAGTTCAACATTCACAAATATTAGTAAAATAAAAAAGGATAAATAATAATAATTATTTTATTTTATATCACAAATTTTCAAGTAATAACATGTCAACATCAAATGTCAAATTTCCGTGCAGAATGTGCGAATGAAATCGGACTTTCCTTAAGCCAGCTAAAGTTAACGAAAACTTGACGAAATTCTCTGATATTCCTATTATGGTTGCACAATACAATTTACATGTAATCGTACATTTCCTTAAGTTGGCTTAAGCCAGCTAAAGTTCATTATGGTTGGGCCTTTATACGTAATCGAATCGTACATTTCTTTCAGTTGGCTTAATCCAGCTAAATTTTATTTGAAATGGGCCTTGTTGTACACTCTTTCAATCTATTCGCCTTCTCGTTGTAAAATATTTTCTAACTTTGTTCGAAATTGAACTTAATAAATAAAATTGACCCGAACGGAGTTTTTCTGTTTACATATTAATTTTAATTGTGAGCAATTAAAAAACTTTTCATTCAATTTATTTAAATTATTAAATTAAATTAATTATAAAATTTTACAGAATTACATTAGTATAAAGTATATATAATAATATTTTAACAGTTTAATAATAATAATTATTGTAACAAAATTCTGAAATTTTTTTTTTTTTTAAATCGTTTTACAGTAATCTGAGTCTAGACCCGTATACAAATTCATTTCTTTTACATCAAACTAAAAATAAAAATAAAAATATTTGATATTTTATTAACAAATAAATTTTTTATATAATATATATATATATATATGTGTATATTATTTGGCTGTATATACTTACAGTCTCAAATTTATTTGCTGAAATATTTTTAAATAAAATTGCTTGCTGGAGGCTACTTAAAAAATAAAATGGTCCATTCAAAGTTTCTTCATTTAATAATTGACAATTCAAATAAAATTTTAATGTTTTTCTAGATAATGAACCTGAAATTTTAATTAAAATATGATTCCATTCACCATTTAATATCTGAAAATAAAACCATAAAAACAAAAAAAAAAAAAATTATATTAATTTTTACAAATTATACCAAATCGAGGATGAAATTATTTTTTTATTATTTACATTTTTATTAAAAACTCCACGAGAATATTCATAAATTAATTGTGTCCGTGATATATTATTCCAAACTAAAGATTTTCCCGATATAATACCAAAATTCATATTATTTCCAATAATTGGATCAAATAATGATAAAAATGATATTTGTCCTTGAAATGTTTCATAGCAACGAAAAACACATTCAAATGAAATTTTTTTTAAGGATAATGGTGTAGTAAGAATTCGTGGCATAACAATATTGGTATGAAATGATTTATTAAATTGATGAAATTTACTTGAATCCCAATCACGATGCTCAAATTCTAAATAAAATATTTTTGAAAATTCAATTTTATTCGAGGCAATGTAATAATTAAGTTCATCATTGGAATTGCATTTTAAAATTTGTTCCTTGAAATTCGGTGTCACAGTTAATTGTTTCACGTCAATCTGAAAAATTTATTTTTAAAACGAAAAATTAATAATTAATTATGTATGTATGTATGTATTTCCAATTTGCATATTTAATTTAATAATTGAACTTTTAAATTGTAATAAATTTAAATTTAAATAATATTTAAAAAAAACAAAAAAAAAAAAATAAATAAATTTAAATTAATACAAAAACAGAAAATTTCGAATTAAAAATTAAGTTTTAAAATTAAACTCAAATGAAGAAAAATGTACATTTGGAGCTTATACAATCAAATGGATTCATCATTTATGCTTTTAATTCCCTTAGAGAGTTTAATAAATGCATAGCTAAGAAATTGTGGTGGTTCTGGAGACCATGCTTCAGTTTTAGTAATATGTAATCAATATTTTCACAAATCAGTTGATTAGTCTACTGATGCTATTGTACTTAGTGTCGCTTGCGTCTAGCAGAAGGAACGAATTTTTATCTCCGATCAAAATTTGAAACCGTGCTTGCCACATCCATCGATCTTGCATTATAACAGTTATGAAGATTCATTCTTCATATACTTTGTAATCTTTGAGTGGGTCTGTTTTTTTAAAATGTTTTTTTTTCACTTTACTAGACTTTTTTCTAATTTTCATAATTGCATAACTTTTGTTATTATTGAAATTCGTTTTATATTTACTACTCTATTGCAAAAAAGTTGACTCACCTTACAAGCCTATCATCATAAATCACAGTAAAAAAATGTTGTGTACAGGTAATTAATATCTATAAAAGATTTGATTTTATATCGCATCTACTGAGATTTTATGGAATATGTATATACACTATAAATGATAATTTAATTCATATATACGGTCAGCTTAGCAAATATCAAAATACTAAATACTAAAAGCTCGCAAAAAACATAAATATTTCCAGGAATACATATTGCCTGATTTAGAAATTGACATCAAAGCAATAATAGCGTTCATCAAGGACATAGACATATAATTCTAAGATAAACTGGGAAGTACAATAGATCTTAAGAGGTAGTGCTTACATAGAACTCCCTATTAATAAAAAAAAAAATATCAAAATGTTACATGGGCTAACTTTATTCGTTAATATTAGATCAGTTTTTAAGAAATTTTATTTTATAATCCATATAAATAGCACTAGAAAATACGACATTAAATATTCGATAAGTTAAGGTAATCTGATATATAAAATTTTTTTTTTTTTTTTTTAAATCTTATAAAAACTATATTACCATCACAATCAGCACCATCCCTACTCTATGTGTGCTTATGTATAATAAAACGTTCATCACAAAAATTACGTTTAATTTATAAGGCAATGTCCTTTTTTTTGTTTTTAATCCAAATGACATAAAAATGAATGACCATATATACCATATCATAATATAATATAATTGGTGTATTTTGGTACGCAATTCTCGAATTTTGAATAGAAATATCGCGTGCAATTCGTTGCCTAAATGAATGCTCATCATTGTGTGTAATTAGATGTGACCGTAATATAATTTAAAAAAAATTTGCAGTCTTACTTTTTCGTTTTTTTTTTTTTTTTTTTTTTTTGTTCATTTTATATGTCGATTTGAGTATCTATCTATCTACGTACCCATGTACATTGTAATATACATTTTCTATTGTTTTTATGTATACAACATGTACATATAGTACATAAGAGTTCATTAAATATTCATTAAATGACCAGTTGAAAGTAAAATAAAGTATTTTGGTAGGATAATGAAGAGCTTTAATAATAAATTAGGATTTCGAAAATTTTATTTTCAAAGAGTATGTATATAGAATATAACAAGAGCTTTTATGTGTAGTATCATGTAATAATTGTATACATGTAGATATACATATATATGTATATATAATTCGAGTATATATTTTTAATATGTACACATACATAATTGAATATTAGGATAGTATAAAGTTTGTTTAATTAATATTCTACAATTGCAGACTTATTACAATTTCATTCATGATGTTGATATTATTGTATATTCTGAATGAATCATATGGATGGATATTTAGTTTTCTATCTTTAAAATAAATAATAAAATTAAATTAAGAAGTTGAAAATTTTTAATTGAATTAATAATGTGTAGGTATTATTTATAAATATTGATTTTAGAAAATAATTTTATGAAACCTATATAAGTATAGTTAATAAGTATAAATATTTTGAACTTTAATTCTTAAAAAAACTGATTAAATATGAATTTAATATTATCTTCTTTTTTATATTTAAAGCAGTAAAGAATATTTTATATAAATACATAATTTTCTATATAAGTTTTATAGAAATATCGAAATATGCTTTATCAAAGATATAATTTAATATTTACCTCACACTTACTTAAATCTATAATTTTATATTATTTGTTATAACATCAGAATATTGTTCAGTTATTCATATTTAAGCTTAATTAATTGCCAGTATATTGAGCATTCTAAACTGAAAATTGAATATACAATAACTTTTACTTATTACTTAAACTTAAATTTCATTATAACTAACCACACGTTTTATTTCTATACGTTTTAATTGTACAAATTATTCACCTCACCTATCTAATTAACTTAATGGATGCTAATTTAAAAAAGAAATATTTAAATAATTCAACTTATATTTTATTTTCTTTTTGCAGATATAAAGCTACATACCTTAATATATTCGGTTAAATTTGTCATTGCAATGGCCACATTTGTATTAATTTCATCATTTCGTAGAAATTGTAAATTACCAAAATTTTCCACTTTAACCAATTCATTGAAAATAATTCGACAATCTAAAGTAACTTTAACATGTCGTCGTGAAATTGTTGCTATAAATTTATGCCATCTTCCATCTGCAATTAACTACAATGAAAAAAAAAAATGTATTTTAAGAAAATATATATTTTGTTAAACATATTTTGAAAATATAAGAAGGTTTAATTTTTTTGATTGTTATTATATTTTTATTAGTTTTTATTCATTGTGGTTAGAGAGGAATGGTTAGGGAGAGTTGATAGATTGATTTGATTTGTAAATTAAAATTACTAAAAGCTTTTTTTAACTTTTTGAGATTATATAACGATATTTATCTCTTTTTTTATTTTATCCTAAATTAATATAATAGATGTAACAATGCAACGATTACAATTGCAAAGTGATTTATAAAATTTAATGATCATCGTTATTCATCAATGTGATCTTGCAATGTCTTTAGTGATGCTTGCAATGCCTTAAGTGATGCTTGCAATGCCTTTAGTAATCTTGCAATGTCTTGCAATGCCTTCAATGATGCAAATAACAGAAACATGAAAACATTATACACTGAAAAAATTTACTTTATAAAATAAAATTCAAATATTTTCATTCGATACACTTATCTTAACTGTTATTGTTTAAAAAAGGTTAAAAAAATAATTTACAAATATTATTTTTCTAATGTAAAAATATTAAAGTCAATTCAATAAATATATAGGATACATACAGATAATGAAGTTAATTAAAATTAAAATTAAAGTTTAATAAAAATTTTTGAAATACATTATATTTTATGGTAAGTTCGGAAACGTCAAAATTTATAATAGTAATGTATACTTAAATAATTATATAACAAACTAAAAATAATTATTTTTGTAATGCAACTAAAAGTGTAATATTACACAATCTGTAAAAATTATGTTTTATCATAAAATAATATGTTTTTTTGACATTTGCGAACTTAATATTTTCAATAACAAGAAAAAAAACTATTTTTTGCTGTAACTCGACGTTTTTAAAAATAATTATTGTTATGCTTAATAATTAATTATAAACAAAAATAACTATACAATATACAATGACAACTATCTATATACATATTAATTTTGTATTTTCGAATTTTCTAGCTAGCTAATTTCAATTTTCTTATCATATATGTACATATGTATACATAAATAATATTCAAATGTACTACAAAATTTGACATTTCCGAAATCTATCAAATTAACATTTTAATAATAAGTTTTATTACAAATAATGGTAAATAAATATACTAACATGCTTATGAATTGGTATATTTGCACAATTTTCAATTAATTGCATTTTAGATTGATAAAATTTCATTGAATTAGTTTTTGAAAATATTCGTAGATTAAAACATAATTGACTATAATTTGTTAATGTGGATTTGACATTCAAATTTGTTGTTATTGGTTTTAATTGAAATAATATAATATTTCCATTTAGAGGATTAATTGTATTTTCATAATTTAAACGAAATATCATTTCAATTGAATAATTATTTGATTTTTTTCCAATTTCAATTAAATCCTCTAAATTATTTCTTGTATAATTTGCATTAAATCCATGATTATCAAATTGAAAAAATTTTGTATCATATATATTATATTTTTCATAATTCCATAATAATTCTTCATTTTTAAGAAAATCAAATTTTAATAAAGGTATAATTTCATCATTAGTAGTACTAATACTACTGTCATTTATAAAATTATTCATTTCGATATTTGAAATATCTACGGAATTAAATAATTTATTTTCCGATTTTATTAAATAAATTTTAATTTTTATGAATAATATTATTAATAATAATTTGTATAACATTTCGTTTTATTATATATATAGATGATAAATATTATAAAGATGATTATTACTGATAATTAATTATCAAGAGTAAAAAGAAAACAAAAAAAAATTACAAATTGTACGTCAGTGCTTCTTAAATTTGAAAGAAATACTAAAATGTTTTGGTATTTAATATTCATTGATAGATTTTTCTAATATTTATAAATTTTGTTTTTGTAATAAAATTTCATCTATATATATATACGTAGAATACAAAACTTATCAGTTTCGTTTTATTAATTAATAATAGCTATTAAATACAAAATATTTGAAATATTATGGGTATTAACGACTCAACGTAAAATTATATATTATGTATACTATAGATGTATATATACTATAATAATATTATAATACTATAATTCCATATCCGATGTAAAAATATATGAATGGAATATTTTTAGTATGTATATAATATACAATTATTGTTCTAAAATTTTACAATATATATACCTAAGACTTATTGTACTGTATATTGTATTAATGTAGTATCATTATAGATATTTTACATGTATACTGCGTCAATTGCCATGTTAAACTTATATTTTGTGTATTTTAAAAATTATTCAGATTATCATGACAAGGTTTTTATTTTCTTTTTTTCGTTAACAAAACTTTTATTTAGAAAAAAAAAAATAAAATCAAGGTATTTTTGAGAAAACTTAGTGAAAAACTTGATATACATAAGAAGGTATACTGTATACATTTACTTAAAATATGCTTGATGAAACTGAATTGTGCCCTTAATATCTTATACATTTTAAAATATTTTTGTAAGATTAACAATATTGATGTTTATAAGCATTTAAAATTTTCATGATACAACATTTAAAGTATATATACTAAAAATTTTTACGTTAGGATGAATCTTAAGAAATAGAAATGATGATAATACAACTAACTTTATTGTAAAAAGTTTGTTTTAAATACATTTCAGTACTGACAGGATGATTTCCCATTTTTTTTCTCACTTTGCTCCATAAAATTTCGGTATAGATGAAAAATAAAATTATATGCCTATGTACAACAAATTTTTATTGTGATAAGTTTAAAGGTGAGCCAACCTAAGTGAATCAAACATAATAAAAAAAAAGGAAATGATTCTTTGATATTTGATTTATTGTCGTTGCTATGGGATGATATAAAAAAATGAGTCCCAAAAAGTTCTCTTCATGTATATCAATTCTTTCGAGTAGATATTTTAAAATCGCAATACGAAAAAAAAATAGAATTAAATCAATAAAACAAAATAAAATTGAAAAAAAAAAAATATAATTAAACAAATAAAAAAAAAATGGTGACATGTAATGTTTGTGATTTACTTTCAAAAAAATGAAGTTTATATCCTTACAGTTAGCAAGAAATGTAAAAAAAAAACTTTCAATCCTTTAATATCAAATCTTTTACTTTTTTCCAAATAATTTTTAATTACCAAGAGGTTTGCATATAATGTTTAATCAAAAATAGATAATTTCACTTTAGTGCTAACAGTTGGATGTAATGATGGACGCGTGAAAATTTAAAACATTTCTTAAAAATGAATACAGCTTAATCTACACGGACAGACATAAATTTACTTATATGTTAAATGTAAGACCTAATAGACTGGCTGAAGAATCTCCAAAATTTATCTTATAAAATTTCATTTGACGTACATCCTATTTACATGTAAAATACCATACGATAAATAAATAACTCTACTTTATCTTGAATCCTTTATTATTTTTTGTAGTACATACCTATAAATAATACTTCGTATTAAAGATGCTGACCAAATTTAAGGTTATAAATGATAAAAGTATCAGCATTAAATTGTAGTGTTTCAAATAAGAGATTCCAAAGGGGGAAGTACAGACGTAAAGTAAATATTACATTTCTATGTAATTTCTTACATTTTACTGAAATCTAATTTGGTATTTGGTAACATAGAAACGATGACAGTATATTGATAGAACATTAATAATAATAATACAGCCTCACATAATATAAATGATTTTTAGATTTTTAATTCATTTATTCATATTATAGTAAAATACAATACTTAAAAATATACATTTACTAAATAAAAATAATAAGAATAAATATAGGATCATTCGGATATTCATTAGAATATGTGATGAATGAAACTGCAAGCAAAAATACAAGCATTAAAAATATAAAATATTGTTGGGTACATACATAGTAAAGTAGAAAATTAAAGCTAAATATGAAAAAACTAAAATATCTTAAAATTAAAATTATATAATGAAATAAATAAAATTTAAAATAAAATTTCATAAAATTTAAAGCAAAATTTAAATAATAAACGAGAGTAAGCAGAATTAAATACAAAATTATAACAAGAATAAAAAGTAAATTAATAACTAGAAGACTGAAAGAAAATTAAAAAAATTATAGTTAGAAAAAAAACTAAATTAAAGTTAAAACTAAATAGTATTAAAAACAGATTCAATTTGAAGGTGATCCAGTTCAAAAAGCCAAAATCGAAGATTTTTGCAAAATGAAACAGGTGATCTGTCCGATCTTAAAGAATAAGGTAACATATTAAAAAATTTTGGAGCTATATAATCATAAAAGTGGCAAAAATGAGAGGTACGGGCTCTTGGAACATTTACAAGGTATAAATTATTAATTCTAAGATGATATCTAGTAACAAATCGGTGAGCGAGATAGCCCGACCTATTGAAAAAAATTTTCAATGTTTTAAACAGATATAAATGTCTAAGTGGTAGAATATCCAACTTTTTAAATAAAGGAAAACTAGGCAATAGTCTATTTTTTTTTAAAATTATCCTTATACAGTGTTTTTGAGCGATGAGAAGAGGTTGAATTTTATTAAAATAAGAACCACCCCAGCAACTAATTCCATATTGCAGCTTAGAACTGAATAGAGCAAAATACACCATTAGCATAACTTTTAAAGAACAATACAGATTTAAGTGGTAAATGTTTCGCAAAACATTCTTAAAATAATTATTTAAATAGGAAGTATGTGCAGACCAATTCAGTTTATTATCAAGTAAAACACCCAAGTACCTAAACGTATCTACACTTTCAATGTTAAAACAAGAAATACTACAAGGCGAAGAGAAGACAAAAGAGTTTAGAGACTGTATAGGAAATAAAGGAAATTTAGGACAATCAGGAGAATGATACCAAATACTAAGATTCTCGAGGAGACAATTATTAAGCCTAAATTGCATAATTTTAGTTTTATTACTTATAACTAATTTATGAACATAAAACCATTTTCGAATTAGGTCCAAGTCAAAATTTAAATCGCAAAATAAGTCAAGTAGATTATTATTGTTGTATGAAAAAGCAGTGTCATCCGCAAAAGCTGTAGGTATACCCTTGAACTGATTCAATACAAAATGATCTTTTATAAATTCGTTAGTTTTTAATGCTATTCAACGTTCCAAAATCATTTAAATCTATTCTTATCTGAAATTATAAAAGATATAATCATAATGTATGGTAACAGTATTAATTTTTTCAATATTAACATTTATTAGTCTGTAAAATTTAAATTTAAAATTAAAACTTATAAATCTAGTTATTGCTTTAGGTCTGAATGAAATAATCTGGATTGAAAATTTTAAACAAAAAATTTAAATTTTCAAATTTAGTTATAAATATACCGAGAATTTGACACATATATTATAATGTAAAAAAAAAAATTACAACACTATGAATACCTAAAAACATCTATCTTTTTTATCGTTGTAAACCCAAACCACAAAAAGTAAGGGTAAAATATTACTGTAAAACCCAAAAGCATTAAATGTCAAAAACTTAGATAGTAATATGTAAATGTCCAAAAACTCAAAAACACAAATACAAAAATTTTGTATCATATGTGTATGTAGAAGAGAAGATTGAATTATTTTGAATACTTTAGTTTTTCTTAAGCCTTTAATTTTTATTTATTTACAAATTTTACTTTCAAAAACAAATTATTTCCATTCAATTAATCTTCAACTCATGCTGTTTTCTTAAAGCGGCAAAAAAAAAAACTAAAAAATTAGTTTATTTCCTTTGGTGATTATATTTTCTAGTGAATCATTAGTAAAAATTAATTTTCTTCTTTGTAGACTATATACACTATTACCATCACTAACACTATACCAATCTTTTCTTTATTTTTTTGTTTAATCTCACGCAATTAAATAATGTACAAAAATTTAAAAGTTTATGCCAAGCCTATAGTCATTTGAAATTTATTACTTTGTGTAACATTTTAAGTACATATATAGTCCTATTATATATGTTACGTATGTACTAATATATAAAAGAAAGAAAAAAAGTTTATTTAATCTTTCGACTTTCATGTGTACATATTACAATTTCATTTTAACTTTATTCAGGATAATGTTTTTGTCATCAAGGTCATCATTTCTACTGAAAATAATTGAAATATTTTTCAATTCAATGTACATACATACAACCATTCTACAAAATGTTTTTAGAAAAATTATTAGAACTGAATTTATATGATTCTATAACTTTGTAATATACTACAATTTATATTTTATAAAGTAATATAAAAGTTGTATAAACTAATTAGGTTAACTATATAATACGATATCAATCTGGATCTGGTATATACTGTCTTAGATAAACTGTATAAGATCTACACTAAGTTTTAACAATCGGTTCAGGAAATTTTACTTTTGTTTTTATATAGCTTTAATAAAAAACGATGGGACTAATCACATCATAGTTTAGAACTTCATGTATCGGGCTTATTACAACTATACTTCAGCATAGAAAAAAAACGCTAGATATATGAAAAACGATAGAAAAAAAAGGATAAATAAAAGTTTAACAAAACAATAATAATAGCTATAATAAACTAAATTTATTTATTTTGGATATAATTCAATAGCTTCCTAACTTCAATTATTTTTTGTATATAAAATATTGTCATTTAAGTTTTCTTTAATATTGTTTTAATTTATTTTAACTCAAAATTTAGGATTACAAAATTGAAAGTAATGAAAACATAATATTTCTTGCTCCAAATAACAATGTTAGAATATAACAATGTGAAGAATGAAAAAGTTACACCAAAGACATTAAATACATTACATATTACATATATATTTATTGTCAATGTACAAAATTATAGATATAAAACATATATATATATATATATATATATATATATATATATATAAATATAAATTTATAATATAGGTATATTATTTTTATCCTTAACACATTGTCATGTTTTGTATGCCATATACAAACACCTATTTAAAACTAATATCAGTTCAGTACTTTCCTACCTAAAACACCTACATTCATAAAATAGTGAAAAAATAAATGAAACTCATCCCTAAGGACTTTTAATTAGTTTAGATGATAAAACTATAAAATGAGGTGAAAATTGTTAAAAATATTTTTTGTAGTGATTTTTATTGTCACTTTGTTTTTAAAGATAAGTTAAAAATTACGATTGTCAAGTAAAGTAAACGACGTTTTTGACATACAAATATTATTTATTTATTTATTTATTAAACAGAAGGCCAACTACAGACCCTTTTCCCCTACGGGATGTGGGCCTTTAAAATATAAAAGTAAATTATAAAATAAAGTTTATAAAATAAAATATATAACATCTAAGAAATACAATAAATGGTATAAAAGAAAAGCCTCAAAAAATTAACAAAATAGAAATTAAAATTTAAAATTCAAAAGTTTAGCAAATAATAATAGTAGAAAAATATACATACAAATAATAATAGTAGAAAAATTATTACACAATATTTTTTTACAATATTTCAACTTTAAAAAAATTTTATTTAATTTTTTTTATACTATAACGAGTATAAACTTGATTAAATAAACTTACAGTTCGGTGAGATTTAACCTTAACTTCGTTTAAATTTTGACAATTAAACAAAGAAATTTGACAGTAAACTAAGATTAGAACAAGAAAGTTATGATAAAAAATGTGTTCATTAGATTTACCTGTTCTAAATGGATCTAAATTGTTTGACAGTTAATTGTCATTTACTAAATCTGTTCTGTCCGATTCTGTTCTAGATGTACTGAACAAATTTAATCCATGTGTTAATTTAAAATTTTTATTAGTGTCGTTAAATTAAAATACGTTAATATCGAATTAAATAACGGTTTATAAAAAATAAATCGATTTAAAATTGAGTGGAAATGTTTTTTTTTTTCAATTTTTGAATGTTCATTCGTAGATTTAGTATTGGAATATTGAAATTTTAAGGCTGATCGTCTTATGTAGGTGCAATTTATATAAATAAATAAATAAAATAAAAAAAATATATATGAAAGAAAACACTTATAACGAATGATTTTAAATAATTTGGGTTCAGTAGAATTGTGATTTATTAAAACCTTGTGAAAAGTGTTGTTAATACCTGAAGAACTAAAGTTGAGTTGAATCAACAACTATTATATAATAATAATTCAATTATGATAAAATTCAGTATTTCAATTTATTTAAAAATGTTAAAGTAAACCTACCTAAATTTATTCTTCAAGCTTTTGTATTAAATATTATCATATTTATAACATAAAGGAGAATATAGTTCTATGCAAATTTATTCAACAATTAGTTTACAAATTTCTATACATAATTTAAATTCATACAAAGTAATAATATAATGTGGCAACAAAGTACTAATTATGATTTTACATTATTCAATTGTATACGATTTGTATTTGAATAACTCTTAAAAAAAAAAAAAAACAATTAATAATCGCTAATCGCTAGTATAAATTTCGTTTGCATATCACAACCTCGACTGAGTTAATTTCAACCACAGGGGAAATTAAAATATCCTTTAATCTCCATTACTCTACTAATACATAATATGTATGCATTAACTTTCATCTTTTCATTTCAAATATTCCGGATTCATTGTTGATAAACAATAATTAAAAAAAAAAAAAAAAAAAAAAAAAAAAAACAAACAAACCAATGAATAAAAATGCAAATTTCTTTACATATGATTAAAATAAATTTTCAAGGTCATATGTAGAATACATACACATATTCTATTTATATACACAAATGTAAAGCTTCTTATTACTTTATACAACAGAACTTAACACTATTTTTAATTATATATTCAAATTTTTTTTTGTTTTTTTTTTGATTTTATTCTAATTTACATATAAAACACTGAATAATTTTTATTCACCACAGTTTCCGGAATAAAAACTCAATTAAAGTCAAGGATTATGCATATATGTACTGAATACTATACATCATGATGTATACATGTATTTTATACATTTACTGAAAATTTACTGTAAACTGTATTTTACTTGGAAAGAATTACACATTGTACATATAGGTGTAAATCTATATTAAATTTTTTTTTTTTTTTTATTACTATAAAAGTCAAATTTTATTTAGATTTACATGTTACCGGTTCCAATGTAATTTTTTGATATTATTTTTACAATGTAATTTAATGGTGTACATTTTTTCGTCACAATAATTATTATATTAAGTAATTTAATTGTGTAATTTTTCTTATTACCATGTAAGTATATATGATTAGGTTTTTACCTACGTAAGTGTAATTGGTAACCTTATATAACTGGCTATCTATACCTAAATGTGAACTTAAGTTCGTGAGGTTAGGCGAAATGCTGCTTCCGTGATGTTTTTCTATGATATTTTATCTGGCAGAATAAATTGTCCATCTTTATAATATTTATCTTTATAATATAAATTGTAAATGTTTCGTCTTTATATGCGCCAAAGACTTTCATAACGATTCGTAGTCATAGAAGGAGCTATGATTTTTATATATCGAATTTTAAGCGGTTATTTAATAATAGTAGTTTCACATTAATTGACTTCAACTATAGCAGGTACGTTTTAGGACCAAATCATTTTTTGATACTTCAGAATAATTTGTCTAATTTTAATTAATTATAATTTTATATTACAATTATTTATTCTCTGTTATTATTTGAATTTACTACTATTTTACTGTTACAGTTATTATTTATTAATTTACTTATAAATTATTTTTGTTTTGAAATTTGTTAATGCATTTTACTACTAATGTTATTTTCTATTTGAAATTTTTGTTTTCTCTTTCTTTTTAAATCCTTCTACTTTTATTTGTTTTTTCTATATATTTTGTAACTACCCAGTATAGATTGAAATAAATAAATAAATAAATAAGTAAATAATTTCACTTTGTATAATTTTGAATAATTTGTGGAATTTATCATGTAGTTTTATTGTTGTTATTGGATTTCACGGCATTTGACAGTTTTTTATTTTTTGAAAGTAATTCACTTTTGCTAGAAAGTTATAATTATATCACAATTATTCTTCTCTACAGCTTAGCTTTACTTACCTTAGCCTATAGATATTCATTATTATTGATTATTTACTTAATAAATATTGATATAATAATTGTCAATTTGATTTTATGACATTAAGAGTATTTACGATTAACTGTAGAACTGTAGTAGGTGTATATAGATCTACATAATGATTTCGTGAACACACCCTTGTACCTTCGACATTGTTCTTGATGTAGAATTGTGACAGCGGTTTGTTTACATATGCATTTAATTTATAATTATGAGAATGAGTGAGAAACAACTTTCTTATTTTACTTGTAACTATTTATTACAAATGTCAAATTAAAAAGTACAATGGCAACTAAAGTACAATACTAAAAGTACAATATAGGTTTGAGTGTTGTAAAAATCTACCAGTCTTATAGAATATTTTTTCATATAAAAATTTTACAATGGTAATACACTTCTACACCTAGTACAAGACTATACCTTCAATCTACATGCTAATGGTGAATACCATTATTATTTGAAAGATCTATTTTCATAGACAATAATACGTTTGTAAAATTTCGGAACATTTACTCATTTCAACATGATCTTTCTATATCTGGTTTATAATGTTGTTTATCTATTTTTATATATATTTAAATTATATATAGAAACCTGTTAATAACACCAGATATTTTAACCCATTTCATTATAGGAGTGTCATAAAATCTTATAATTTCAATTTAAAAAGGCCGATATTGACGTATGGATTATGTTATCTGACTATTAATCTATACCGGTTTCGAATCCCGCACATAGTATGAATTTTTAAAATACATTTTTCTTTCATTAATTCATAATTATTTCATTAAAATAAATTATATACAATACATAGTTACAAATGCAAATTACAAATAATTTTTTTTACACAATAATTTGCAATATTTCCAAAACTTATTTTCAGAAATATTGTCAGCAAATTCAATAAATGATTTACAAAGTTTAAAATGTATTATAAGTAGATTAAGATTAAGCATAGTAGATTTTTTTTTTGTTTTAGATTTTGATTTTAATTTAATTTAATTTATTTCACAACACATTCTATATTGATTTTCATTTACATTTGAGTAGACAACAAATAACAAATAAATAAAAAAAAAAGTCTTAATCAATATTAAATTACCCAATTATTGCTTTTATTTATTTTTCTTTATACATAGAACAATAAATTAAAGGGTATTATAGTAGAAAATTTTTACAACATGTAAAGTTTATTCATTTTATGTAATTTTACTTGTCTGCCGGCACTTAAAAATGAGACAAAATTGAAAAAAAAAAAGAAAAGCAAAATAAGAAAAAAAGATAAAAATATATTTTTTGAACAAAAATGTAAATACATAGGGATAATGTCAAATACGTACATAACATATAGATAAAAAGTATTATTGATGTTGTTAAATTATTAAATTTAATGATTGTATATGATATACAATGTGTCCGGTGGATCAATATTCAGTTATTATAGTTTTTCCAAGTACATTTTTTTTATCTAAATGTCAATAGATTTCATTATATATATCTTGTTCACTGATAGCTTCACCATACCTTTTAACTGATAGATATATGTAGTTAGAAAAAGAAAAATTTAACACCTACTGATTTTCTTCTTTTTTCTCTTTTATCACAGCCCTGTTTTTCTTCACGTTTCAGCTAAAAATTAAATTACAGTTTAAAATAATTACTATATAAAAAATATTTAATTCAATTAAAATTCAATTACATTAAAAATAAAAGCAATAAAAATTAATTTGTTAATGCTGGAACAACAGGAAGCTGAGAATGTAATTATACAGATAGAATAGAGCATTATTGTCATCATTGTCATCACAGACCAGGATATACTGTATATAGAAAATATAAAGATAAAGAAAAATTTATATTCGTCAATTTTATTTAGTTTATCATGAGTCATGGACACAACACAATATTTATTACAAGAACAAAAATTTCTCTTCATGTAACAAATTAGTATAAAATTGATGGCAAACAATTGATTTAGAAATACGTGAAATGAAATTACAATGCATTATAAAAAGTCCACCGAATTAAATAATTTTTCTGAATTAGTTTTATTAAGTTATTTCCTAACCCTAGATTTCCTGACCCTTCTTGCTTCATTCAAAATTCAGTTGCTATTTCAATTATTTCTGTGTAATCAGGAGATTCACTTTCTTTAGAAAGAACCCAATATTTTGGTCAAATTCTCTTTTCTTACATATTTGTGACTTTTCTTCGTTTGCAATAATTTCAATCTATAATTTTTTTTATATTAGTCAAAACTTAGGTCAGAGAAACCTTTATATTTTCGTACCGTTGGCTTTTGGAAAAGAAAAGGGATAGTTAGAGAGAAGAACAACAGAAAGAAGTAGGAAAAAGGTTCGGCGTGGAGTTTGCGAACTATCTTCACTTTGAATATTTATAAACTAGCTTTGTAACCCGTCATAAATGACGGAAGCAAAATAAATCCTAGTTTCTTTTTTTCTTTCATTAGATTCTTTATTCCAAAATTACAGTACTTATGTTTATATCACTTTTTATTTATTTTTATTTATGTTTATATTGGCCTAACACTAATCTTTTTTTTTTTTTTTATATAACAGAAAAAGAAGTGCCATACCAATAAATTTGTATAAAATGTTTGTATTTTTGTATGGTATACTCGTACTCACTTCCATTTAGTTATAATTCGTTAGTTGGGTTCCATTTAGTATAAATCATACCGTATTAGCGTTATTGTGGCCTCTGGGAGAGCAAATTTAAAAATGGGATCTTATTTTCATATAAATTTTGTCTTTTGTATACTGTATAGGAATCTTATTTTGCTATATGAATAAACTGTTATTATGGTATTGTGTTATTTTTAAAAAAATATTCAAAATTTTATATCTAAATTGGTAAAATTTACAAAAAATACAAAAACATTTTCATTAATAATTTTCAATTTAAAAAAAAACAATGTTTTATTATCCGACGTAGAAGTAGAGTTAATTATCCTACTCTACTTCTATCAAGTTCTATTGATTGAACAGTGAACCTGAACAGTGAAGTGAACACTGAACACTTAACCCTGAAAATAAAATAATATTTTTGGAATGGAGCATACAGAACATACAGAATACAGATGCAGCAAATAATAAAAAAAAACAAAAAAAAAACAAAAATAATTTTTTTTGAGTGAAGTGAGTTACGCACACAATAATGACAAAAATAAAAGGTAGATGCAATAAACTAGTATAATGTATAATATTATACAATACAAATATGCTGATACACATGTATATTATTGTGTATAATTTTAAGTAATAAGAATAACCTTTGAGTGAATTATGTTTTTTTTTGTGTTAAATGCTGTTTGCTTTTTGGTTATTATACCATATTAAACTATTGATTAAATTTCTATTAGTCCTTATTATTATAAATCAAAAAAATTGTTTGTTTTATTTATATTATTATTATTTATTATTTTTCCTTATTATTTGCGAAGAAGACTAACATTAAATTAAAAAAATATAGTTCATGCAATCAATTTTTCCTGCAAAGGTTCAGCATGGTAGACAGGGGTTAAAAAAAGCATCAAAGCAATTTGTATATATATGCATATGTATACATATGCAATTTGTATATGTGTTGGAGCGTTCCGTCGAACTTACAAACATCCAGATAAATGCAGAATAATATATATATAATTAAACAAATAAAAACTACCCCTGTTTGGGAATGCATGTAGTGGAATGCGATTCCACATTCTAGAAGTTCTGACTATATACGAATTTCCATATATCTGGATGGTCTTGAACCATCTTGATATTTCCACGGTGTAAAGGTGGGCATTTGCAGCCTCTCTTGCAGCCTAAAAGGTGAAAGTAGTGATTTTAGTTCTCCCGATCATGGGCGTACTACCACGAGATATCTATAAAATAGAGTTAGTGCTCCAACGATACGACGATGACCAAATGGAGGAAGTGTTGATTTGATGAAATATTCACATCGTCTATGAGGTGAATGGAGCGTTTTTGTACCCTGCCAAAAAAGCTTAGAGTAGTCTTTAAGGCGTCCTTCCATAAATGCGAATTATACTTCATCTTGGGTCGTATATGTAGCACTTATGGAAATTAAGCAAATCTTGTTGAAACCTGATTTTCGTAGATCAAGCATTTCATATAATTATCATAAACGATTTTATGCCATTATTTTTCCGTCAGAATTTTTTTCCATTGTACAGTGAGTTTTACCCCGATAATTAGTACATATTCTTAAAGCTTAGGTTTTCCATTTGTATTCAATTTGTATACGATTTTAAAGTATTTTTATTACAACTATTCTAGGTTACTGTGATCGAAATTTATTGAGGCATAAAAATAATTATGACATTCTGTATATTCCGCTCCATTTTGGTGGCTTTATGTTGTTTTATTATATTTTCTTTTGTATTACAAATTGCAGTCAAATTTGTGCTAATTAACAAAGCCATTTTAAATTATCGGGTGGGCCAAAGTCAACTATTATTGTTTTTATTTTTACATCTAATGAATAAGGGCCTTTTCACAAACACATAATGCAATACATTAATCTCGTCATGTGTCCATAAAAGATTTATACATTTATTTACAGTTCAGAAACTACATTGCAACAATCATATGACACAAAATTCATTTGCAAAACCAAGTCAGCTACGCATTATGAAATTTGATACTGCACAAAAATTTTTCTCTTGTCAATTTTGTTTTTTAGAGCTTTGTTTTTTTAGGAACAGATTTGTTTAAATTTTTAAAATAGCTGAGGGTGAAGGACAATGTATTATCAAAATAAATTGCTCCATTTTTATTTTAGGTATAATTTATTTATTTTAAATTTGCAACAAAATCAAAACCAATGAAAACTAAATTTTAAAATGCTTGTTCATAAACATCAATAAATTATTGTAGTGTGAGCGTCGTAAAATAAAATTATATGATTAAAAGTCAGTTATGTATAATGCAATGCAATTGTCACGTCATACTGCTTTTATGAAAAACCCTTAAGACTTAAATTGAGTCTTAGAAAGCTATAAAAAATTTGATAGTTGACAAGTTCTTGAAAGTAGACAATATTATCATAAAATCTTTTAATAAATAATTAATTTTTAATTACATAACCATAATTCGTAGAATATAATTTTTTTTTGTTTTTCATTATGTTGAAAATTCATCTAAAAACCTTAACTGAATATTCAAATAATAAGTTTTAAAGTTTTTCTCAAAATAATTTTAAATATATATATGTACTACATATATAATACACATATTCATATATACATTAGTAGTGATTTGTACTTATTTATAAACAATGTATATAATCTTGAAAAATTTTTTAGGCAATTATCTTAAATCTAACTCTTTATTTGCGCTCAGTGTATGAAAAATTGTAAATGTTATTATTCATAATTTTTCATGAATTATTTTTTTTTTTTTCTGTTTTTCTTTTTTAATTTTAAATAAATAAACAATTTTTTGTGTTTTTGTTTTTGTATCAAAACAAAAATAAATAAATTCCCAATGGAAAGCCCATTTCAAATTACAATACAATGTTATAAAAAAATTTTTTTGAAACAAAATTTTTCCAAAATTATAACGTAAATGGGTCTCATAAAACCTATTTCTGAAGTAAAATAACAAAAAAAAAAAAAAATAAAAAAAGAAAAATTTTTTTTTGTTTTTTTAAATTATTCTCCACATGAAAATGAGATCCTGCCACTTTGTTTTTTTTTTTTTTTTTTTTTTTTTTTTTTTCATTTCAAGACATTGAATACACATAAGGGTAGTAAAACAAATATTAAGTAAACAAAACAAAATAAAAATAAAAAAATAAAAAAAGAAAAGACAAAAGTTCACAAACAACTCGTTTAGGCTTTGTTGTATTCTTGTGACATTTTAATAAATTTTTCTTTCCAGTCAACCCGTCATATTCACGTTTAAATTTTTCCGTTATACAATGTTAGCTATAGTTGTTTATTTTATTTTATTTTTTACATACATTGTTTTTGTTGTATTCCACTATCTATACTTATACATAGAAAATTTAAAAGTTTTAGAATTCTATTAAAAAAAAATATATACGAATAGAGGCATTAAAGCATGAAAAGTAAACGCTTTGAGCCACTGTCCCTGTCATTATTAAAAATAGTAAACTTTACTAATAATAAAAGTTTGTTTAGAAAGACAGAACCTACGTCATATTCATTTATTAAAATAACACATTGAAATTTTTTTATCACCTGATCAAAATAAAAATGTTAGAATGTATAAATTTTCTTTTAAAAATTTCGAATGTATGGTGTAAGCAAATTTTTAGTTTAAATTTTATGATAACCATTTAGTAGTACTGTAACAGGATGAGTATGTTTGATAGTTTGATATGCTTATAGTTATCGATTTACCGCGGAAACTGCGTGTAGAATGATGCATGTTGCAAGGTGCATTGTGCATGGCGCATGATGCTTAGTATATGGTGCAAGGTGCAAGGTGCATGATTAATCTTAAATGGTGTATGGTGCATGATTCATGTTGCATTTTGCTTTTGACAAGAATTTATATTTAAAAACGTCATATTATTTTGGAATATAACTTGAAAAGAAAATTTCTAAGATTGAATTTATTCTGATATTTAAGTATCAATTTCTTAAGTTATAAATTTTATATTTAAATAATTTAATAACGACAATAAACAAAGCAAGAAAAATTTAATTTACCTAATTCAATTAAATTATTCTTTATTTTTCAAAATACATTTATAAAATATAATGTACAAGACTTTTATATAAATATAGAATTAATAACTATGAACTACAAAATAATTTCATTATACTGTAATATGGAATATAGAGAAGCGAAAACAAACCATTTAGAAATATAGATAAGAACAAAGGTTTAATTTACAATTATTTACTTATTAAATTTCAAGAGTGTTGTAATAAAATTTACAATTTTATTGCATAATTCAAGATTTCATATTAGACGGGGATAAAATGAATATTTAAATTGAATTAGAATTATCTCAGTAACTCTATTTGCAAAGATTATCAAATCCAATTACATAAAATGCATTTTTTTGTTATTTTTTTTTTTCAAATTAAGCATAACAAAGTTTTTTGATTTTGTTTTTGTATATATATACTCTTTACATTTTTGATCTCAATGTCTTTATTTAGTTTTAACAATTTTTATCTTCTCTTTATACAATAATTTTAAATTACTTCTACCATCTTTTATTTTTTTTTTTTATAATATATATATATATATAAACGAACACTAATATTTTTTTCTATTTTTCTTCTTTCTAGATTATACTTATATACATAATACAAATTTAAATCTAAATCCAAAATTGAATTCATCCTCACGTTCACATCAAGAGTCTAAAATAAACGAATGGAAAATAAAATTTATTAAAATCACAAAATTTCAATAGTAGTTGTTTTTGAAGATAATATCTCTAATAACACTTACAGTATCTAATATTATATTATATATAATATATATATATATATATATATCAATATATATTAAATAGAGAAAATGGCGATGGAAACTGGAGCAATTTCAAAACGTGTACAAATAGAAAAAGCTCATAATTTTATGAGACAATATCGAGATCCAGAATCACGTGAATTAAAAAAATTATCTGCAAATCAATTCATGGATGTATGGAGTCATTATGATAAAGATGGTATTTTTTATTATTTTATTATTAAGAAAAATTTAGAAATTATTTATTAATCCTTATACATATTTATATAATATATACATATATACTGGGTTTCGACAATATGGTTATTCCTCTTATATATTAGATGAAGTCAAGCAAAACTTTATTATGTTAATAATTTTTAATTTCTAAAATAAATCAAATATTTTGAATGAATATATGTATTTTTTCAATACCTTATAAGTGTCATAATAACGATATAATTGTAATTTATATAACAGCAGGACACAATAAGTATATTATAGCTTTATATGAGCTGAATTACGATTCCAATAAAGAATGCAACAATTCATAATTTACAAACTTAAAATTAATAATTAGAAATCAATAGAAGCCATTTCTGGGATCATTTTATATATATTTTTTTTTTTGCTTATAATTCACTTGTATTAAAAAGGAAGTGAAACCCAATAATTGAAACACTCTAATTTGTATATATACTAACTTTAATTTATAATACATAGTTTTTTTTTTTCAAAATTATTTTATTAATAAATTTATTTCAGCTAATGGTTATATCGAAGGTACCGAACTTGATGGATTTTTACGTGAATTTGTAGCAAGTGCTAATGTAACAGACATAAGTCCTGAAGTAAGTTCACTTCCCCCTTAAATCATTTTACATTCCATTTTACAAAAGTTCATTGGAGATTTCCTTACAAATCTTTAATGATCTTTTGAGAGCTTTTTTTCCAATTTCCAATGAGCTCATTAAAGAAATTTATTTATTTTCTTTACAAATTATATAATTTACATATACCTAAGTACTTATTGCTAAATTAATATTTAGTTATGACGAATTAAGTACTTATTAAACTCAGTTTAAACATTAATTCTAATTCAAAAAAAAAAAACTATACAACTCTAACTTTACATATATGTTACTGGTAAAAGTCGGTTTTCTAAGCTATTTACTTAGTACTGTGTAATATTATTTCAGGCATAAAAATTATTGTTCTTAAACAAAGAAATGGTATACAAATATATTTTTCATTGCATCGAAATGAATTTTTGAAATAAAATTTATAAAACTCGCTTTCTGACTTAATCTAGTCTAACTAGTATATAAGTATGAATAATTATGCCAGAAATAATTTTATGCAGAATCAGATGAGCCTGAGAAGTTTTTTTTATCTGTAACATGAACATTCTTTAGAAATTTTAATTTTTAATTTTTGCACACAATCACACACAAATCAGTCAAATTTTGAATCTTTCTTCTTCTGATTTTTTTTTTTACTCTTTCTTTCATTAACAACAGTACAAGAATATAATAAAGTTATCAATTTAATTTCTTACATTGAAATCAGTTATACAAAAATGTTTACATCAATAATTGAAAAATTTAACAAGTTATTTTATTTACATTTATGTAATAGTAATACATACATACATACAAATACATAAAAATAATATCTAAAAATCTGAATCGCAATGTCAGCATACAAAATATCCATCTTAAATGTAAAATTTAAAAATTTAAAATTTTTCATTATAAGTTTTTGATATTTAACCTTGGTAAATTTTTCTCACCCTCTACCTCTATATATAACTTTTTGCATAATTTTAATTACATTTACATGTAATGTGATATAATTTGAACTCATATTAGAGCCTTATTATATTTTTGTTTTTTAAGTAATTATATTAAATCCTACCTATCCAATGACTATATATACATGTATATACATAAATGATCCTTCCTACCGCTACCCCTTTTACATGTAAGTTTATTTTAGTAATATCAAAATATTTTCACCATATGAAGTTTATAAAATTAAAACTTATTTTTACTCATTTTTATTTTCAAATTACAATGTTAGACTACTTTTACTTGCTTATATATAACTAAAATAATTACTCGCCCGGTAAATGTAGTAAAATAATTTGATTGAATTATAGAAAACTTTAAAAGAGATCCACTTAGTAATTGCTTCATCCGCATAAGTATATTTTTTTGTGACATAACAGTAAATTTTTATTACATTACAAACTAAATTACCTCCTGCAATAATTTTTCACTCTTGACTGATCTCTCTTAAAAATTTAATATGAATAAAAGTTAGTAAAAAAAAAACAAAAAAAAAGCAAGTTTACAATTTTTAAAGTAATTTTACCTTGAGTATAATAGAATTTCTCTATACATATTGAATGTAACATTTTTTTTCTTTTTGTTTTATTTTTGGTTTTATGTTACTTTCAATTTAACTGAATTGAAGATTGAATACTACTTTAAAGAATTTCAAAAAAAAAAAACAAACAAAAAGAAAAAAAATTAAAAATGAATTTTACTTTTAAGGATAGACCCTTAGATTATCTTGGGAATAGGACGATATTATACATACATACATACATATTATGTAATATATCCATTTGGATAAATTTCTATATATTATGTATCCACAATATAATATTCGAAGAATTTTAAAATGGTAAATAGAGGTGGCAAATATTTCACCATGTAAAATATTTAAGTAATAACAAACAAAAGACATCAACGTGTTTACCAGTACAGTACACAAATTTGATAGGGCATCCCTCTACGGTAGTTTAATTTCTAATAAAAGTAAAAAAAAAAAAAAAATTTCAACATTTCATGATTTTATTTTTGTATTTTTATTTTTCTTATTTTTTTGTTTTTGTATTTTTTTCATAAAATTTCTTTATGCCATCAGGTTAAAAAGAATTACCATAAAAACTGTTTTATGTATCCTGGAAGTATCAGAAAAATACATTTTTTTATTTTTGTTATTTTTATTTTTGTTCAAAAAAAAAAAATAAAAGAAAAAAAAATACTTCCGGATTGGGAAATTGTCATCAAATTTTTGTGATAGTCATATAGAGTTATAATAATAAACTCTACTTACACAATCAGCACTTTATTGTAGATTTTTATAGAAGATAGAAGGTGTTTGTTAGAAATTCATAGTTTACTTATTAACAATAATTTATAATCTTTGTTGCTTTTGGCTTTTGGAAATTTGACCTAACGAAATTTACTCTATAATCGTAAAATAAAGTTAGTTGGCATGAACTGTTGACTCATTTTGTGACCCATATTCAATTTATAAATATTTAGATCTTATGTTCTAATATGTATACATATGTATACTACTCTATTGCAAAAAAGTTGGCTTCGTTTTTAAAATTTTCATCACAATTAGAAATGTTGTGTGAGTAATTAAATTACCATCTATAAAAGATTTGATTTTATATGGCATCACTATGATTTTATGGGTAAAATGCGAAATAATTATGCCAGTACTGAAACGGATTTGTAATACAAACAGGATATGGGCGAACTTTTTTGCAATAAAGTATTACTTATATGATTTATATTTAAAGTAAGGATTAGTCCCAAAAAGTTACAATGTTAAGCATATTGTAACATTTTTTCGTAAATCTGTAGTCTATGTCAATTTGCAACTTTAAATGAATTTGGAAAAAAATGTAAGTCAATTGAATTGAAATTATTTTGATTGAATAATATTCAAGCTTAGTTTAAAGTGTTGTAGTATAAATCGTGTTGCGTCGTTTCTTTTATTTCATCACATACTCTACACATGATCATGGGTTTATCAATGCACTTTCCAGTTTGGTGCAGATGTTTATTGACTTGGCAATAACCAGTAAAAAATTAATCTATATTATTAGGCCATTTTAAAACTATTTGAGACTATACCAAAGCAAGTCCAAACCAAATTTCAAGTTTATTTCAGTCTAAAAAAATATTTTCGGTTTAATTAATCAAAAATCAAAATTTGATTTTAAATTACATATTTAAATGGAATAGGATTTATTCAGTGGAGGTTTAATTACTTATTTAAGTCAAATTATAAGGCCTATTAAAAAAATGAAAAACCAAAAATAAACACAATTCGCAAATTAAAAATTTATATTCGGTAATATCGAAGGACACGACGACGTTAAAGTATGCAATGCATATTTGACAGTTCAAGTCTATTTGACAGTTGACATTGTCCATTTGATAGTTCAGTCTATTTGATAGTTAAGTTAAGTTGTTATTTGACCGGTTGAAACAAATATAAATTGATTGATCGTCAATTCAGCATTACCGAAAGCAAGGAAAAATAGAAATCAAATGAAAAATTATTAAATTAATGATATTGAAATTCAGACTAATAATTTCATTTTTATATATTAAATTAATTAAATTATTAAATTAATGATATTGAAATTCAGACTAATAATTTCATTTTTATATACGTTGATAAGCTTACATACTTTGGATCAATTAATATCCAACACAATTTTTTACCTAATTTTTTAAAAAATTTACCCCAAACTAAAAGGAAGAAATTCAAATTTCTTTCGATCAAATACCAATAATTTATTTTCAATAACTTTTAAAAAATCAAATGTCACCAATTTTCCACACTAAATTCAAATTAATTTTTTTTTAAACTTATGTATAATACTTTTTTTCTATCTTACCTAGATCCAATTTTTCTTGTACACAATTTCAAAGAGTCTTTAGACTTTTTATTTTCAACAACAACAAAAATTCAAAACACTCTCCCTAGTCGTCCTAACTCGATTAAAAATCTGATTTGTGTTCATTATTTATAATTTAATTTTTATAGGCAGTAACAGATACAATGTTAGCTGAGTTGAAATCATGTTTTATGGAGGCATATGATGATAATCAGGATGGCAAAATTGATATAAGAGAAGTGAGTTGAATTCTGATGTGATTTAAAACAAAAAAAAAAAATCCTTCGATGAAATTACTAACACGTAGATCCGATAATAATTGATACTTTATATTTAAAAAAAAAAAAAAAAATTATTTAATTTTTGTTTGTTTTTTGTTTAGCTTGCTCAACTTTTACCCATGGAAGAAAATTTTCTTCTACTTTTCCGATTTGATAATCCATTGGAATCAAGTGTTGAATTTATGAAGGTGAGTAAATCAATAAAAAAAATTTTGAAAATAATCTATGGTAAATATTCAACAAATTAACAAAAAATTGGAGGAAAGGACTGCTGGAGAATTTAAAAATTCTAATCTATAAATCTTATTTTTATGTATATAAAACAGAAACGTAGATAATGAAAAAATAAAGAGTGGGAGAGGATTAAAGTAACTTTTTCATTTTAATTTTTTTTTTTTAAATTTAAGAATTTATTAATTTTCTTAATTGATGTCACGGCTGAAAAAACAGAACATGCTACCACAATTACTCATTCACTATATATGAAATAATTTTCAGTTCTATAATGTTTGTTCGGTATCCATTGTCTGTGGTGATGGGGTGCAGATTATGGTTATCAACCGTTTTACTGAAAATTCCTTCTTTATCGCTTTTTGCATTAAAGTCTCCAATCACGATTTTCACATCGTACTCAGAATAGGACCCACATGTTTTATCCAGGATGTCGTAGAATTGATCCTATGTGGAGTCCTCTGTTTCATCGACTGGTGCGTTCACACATATTAGGCTAATGTTGAAGATGTTATAGGCTTATGTTACATATTAGGCTGATGTTTGCCTTTGATATGGATGACGGCGAGACGTTCTCTTTTTAATTGGCTTAAAATCAATTAAGCGTTTCCTCTAAGCCTAATTCCCCGCACAGTTTTCAGGTGTCACCACATGGAGTAATGTAAGCAGGTGAATAGAAATTCGACAGTTGCGCATCTGGGTCCGCAGCCGATCAAATATTTCCCTGTCGATCCCAAACCTGTAAAAAAGACTCCTTGCAATAATACTTAGTTCAATAAAATTAGATTGCTTAAAATAAATTTGTTTAAAGTCCGGGTAGAGTTAATGGAAATTAGTTACTAATTATCCAATTCTTAAAAAAATTAAAAATCCTATTACCAGATTGATGTCAATGTAAAAGTCAAAATAAAACTAGTTAGATGTTGGTGAAGAAGATTACAACAAAATTAATATGAGAAATTATTAAAAAAAACCACCAAGATCTGTTCAGAAAAAAGTAGCAGGAGGAAAAGACTTACAAGTTACATTGGGTTATTAGGATGGTGCTAATGAAAGAATTTCGGATATAAAAGATGTCTGGATGTCTTCTTAATTGTTTATATATAAATAAGTAAAACTTAGGTTAGAGAAATCTTTCTACTTTCGTACCATCATTCCCTCCCAGGGATAGGGATAAACAATTATCAGAGACAATAGAAGAAGAAGAAGAATGAGATATGTTGGGCAGAAATTAATGAAAAATGTTGTTGATGTTTCTTTTTGCCAATTAAGCTTTACTGTAATACTTACTATCCGACACGTAGTGGAATAAAATTTTACATTCTAGACATTTTAACCATTAATAAAATTCCACAACAAATCTTGAACCATCTTAGTATTTCAAGTGTGTAGAAATTGACATTTTTCAATTGAATTACTTAAAAGGTGGAAGTAATTATTTTGGTTTTATCACGCATTTTCGATTTTCTACAAAATATTTATAAAATAAAGTTGATTTTTCAATAATATGATGATGATGACCAATTCGTTCGAATCTTAATGTAATTCATTTGCATCATCTATGTGTCGAATGACGCATTTTTTTACTCTAATCGATTTTAAAGCGGGCGCACAAAGATAAGAATTATATTCCAACTTGGTTTAAATGTGTAGGCTTTTTTAGACATTCGCTATAGTTCTTTGGATGAAAAGTACAATGGTTTATAAAAAACTAACCGTTTACCGGTGCTTTTTATAGTAATATCAGTTATTCAAGATCATATTTCAATTTCCGTTTCATCGAAAATGGAGTATTAGAATTTAAAATGCAATGTAATATGTTCCATAATGTACTATATGTAATATAATTCACTTTAAAATGTTTATATTCTGTTACTTTCTGCATAGTTTAAGTAGTATATACAAGCATTTTGAAACTATTTACATTGTGTATAGTTCGTTTTGGAATATACTAGATTATAGTCAACCTTCTAATAATTACACCCATTACTAGCATTTTGTGAATATTTATATCTTCCAGTAATTGCAAGTATATTCATCTTGAAAATTTGAATTTGCCTCGAATAAAGTTAGTTTTATGTAACTATAGATAGCTTTGAGTTTCGGAAATGTTGAATTCAACTCTCTATTACCAATCTTTATATACCAATCGATTCACTTAATATAAATTACAAAAATAAAATTTCTAAATTATGACAGTAACTTTTAAGACATCCTTTTCTGTAATTTTCTCTACTTGGCATCATAAATCTTTAAAAAAAAAAAAACAAACAAAAGTAGAACTGAACATTTTTCATATTATTTTTACATTCCATCATTTCAAATAGTTTTAAATATTTAAAAATTTAATATATTTTGAAAAATCATTTAACTGCACCAACAGTAATAAGTCATAATAACTGATTTTTGACCATTTTCCACATAGATTGAGCAAAAAAAAAAAAAAAAAATCTTGTAATTTTCTTAAAAGAAAAATTATCTAATCTGGTGCACATGACCGGATGAACAGGTGAATAAAAGGACAAACAAAATGCCAGCCAACTAAAAAAAAAAAAAAATGTTTTTCGTTAACAAGCAAAAAAAGAAAAAAATGAAATAAAAAAAAATAAAATATTATGTATATATTTCCAACTCAAAAACCCTCCCGCTAAACATGCCTGTTAGCTGTTAAAGCAATATGCTTTTTATGGAAATATCGTTAAAGGACTAAACCAACTGTGTGTTTTGTTTTTTTTTTTTTTATTTTTTGTTTTTTAAGCATTACCTTTTATTTATTTATTTTTTTTTTTTGTATTTTTTTATTTGTATAATATTTGTTTATTTTGTTGTTGTTGTTTTTCTTAAGTACGTACGGGTGAGTTGTTTGTTTTTTTTAATTCCTTAATTTCTTCCAGATATGGCGTGAATATGATACAGATAATAGTGGCTATATTGAAGCGGATGAATTGAAAAATTTTTTGCGAGATCTTTTAAAGGAGGCAAAGAAAATTAACGATGTATCAGAGGATAAGCTTATTGAATACACAGACACTATGGTAATATATATATTTTATTATAATAAAAATGTATAAATATGCGTGAGAGTGGTATATATATATATATAATAAATTTTTTTGGTATTAAATGTGTGGAGGTTGAGGAGACAGATTGGGAGCCTTTTTCGTTTTGGTGTATTTAAAATTTTTAATAATTTAATAATATTAGCGAATGTGGTAATTTTAAGGATTTTTCTTTTTTTACTATGGGTATAATTCAAGTAATAAAAATATTATACCACATTGCTTTAGTAAGTGGTGATAATAATTTATATTCATGGTTATAGTTTGGAATAAAAATTTGATTTGTTGTTTCTTTCACATTTTTTAAATATTTTTTTATGAATTTTTTAATAATATTTTTTTAAATTTAAAATTTTTTCTTCTA
The DNA here is from genome assembly GCA_963942445.1 of Argyra leucocephala. Taxonomy (NCBI): domain Eukaryota; kingdom Metazoa; phylum Arthropoda; class Insecta; order Diptera; family Dolichopodidae; genus Argyra; species Argyra leucocephala. Next base: position 2,166,289 of record OZ012681.1, read on the forward strand.
TACAAGTAATTACATAATGTTAATTTGATATATATTGTGTAGATCTATATACATTTTTCAATAGAAATACATTCACTGAATTGAATTTTTGTGGAACAAAAACAGTAAAATAATGTTGAATGAAAGGAATTTCGTAATTTAATAATGTTAGAAATCCATTAGGTTCAAATATTTCAATACAAATGATGAGAGAATATAAAAATGGGGATTCAAAAGGTGATAAGTAAGTATAAGCAGGACGTGGTAATTGGGTTTCAACATAAATACACAAAAAAATAATACTCCTATAGTAAACATAAAATACAACCATGAACTACAATATGATAAGATAAAAATATCCACCAAGTACAATAATTGACAGCTTAAAAGTAAAATTCTAAAATAAAAAAACAGAAGAAAAATAAAATTCAATGAAACAAACTATGACGAATGATAGCGGAATGTTTAACGTGGAAAAAAATAATATTGCAATTGTAACTATAGCATAAAAAAATGGATAATTGTTACAATACAAGGATTTATACGATAGCATTTATATAGAGAGCATTTTAATCGTTATATATATTATAATCTAATCGTTAGAATGGCATGCCATATGTAATCTAATATGACAAGAACCCTGAAAGATTAAATTTAATTTAATTTTATTATTTCAACTGCACATAAATGTACAGTTAAAATTTGAAATTACCTTTTTCAAGGTAGGATGTGGGTCATCATTATCAATTAAATATGATTTCAATCTAAGTCTAATACATCCTGAAAGATGAAATTAACCTATTTTATTACACACGATATATAATGCGATTGACATTAAGTGAAAGAGCTACAATAGACTAATTATTAACTATTGTAAAAACTTAAGAAATTATATATACGAATCTAAGGACCAAAAGTACTTAACTAAATAATTTGTAATTTCAGATATAATTCTATGATATAGAAATAAACAACTGGGAGCAATTCTCATCAATCAATCAGAATATAAATACAAAATCATATTATAATCTAAATTGTTGTGTAGTGTATGAATGCTAGAATAATTATTTATAGTTTTTTAATTTGCTTAAATTTTATAAAATTGCTTACTGTTTTTCGAACTTTTTTACTTTATTGAACTTACTTACATTTAATTTTGTTATTTTATTTGCAGCTTCATGTGTTTGATGCCAATAAAGATGGTCGATTACAGCTTTCCGAAATGGCAAAGTAAGTTTGATAATTGTAATATATTTAATATACAAACAAAATTGGGAAATAAATTTATCCCTGTTTTCATTAGGGATAATTGTCGGATTTGTAAGGGTATTCACGAATATGTGTAGATTGAAGTTGTAGTCTTGTACTAAGTTGTATTGTCATTGTAATATTTTGATATGACAAAATATTCTACAACACTTGTAGATTTTTCCAAGACTCAAACCTATTATACTTATAGTATTATATTTTAGTTGCCATTGGTAGCGTTCAGTGAAATTAACCATTGGATCTGAAATACACAGATCCATGGATTTGTTTACTGAACGGTGTGGTAAATGTACCGGTTAATGTATCGCGTTTAATGAAAATGGATCTGAAAAAATTCTAGATACATTTCATGGATCTGACTTTTTATATGTAAAAAAAACCACAACAATTTTTATGTTGAGTGTTGTGACATCTACCGTAAGAAAAATTAAATTTTTATATTTTTTATGAAAATTTTTTAAATTAAATCGCCATTATTTTTTGAATTAGTGTGAAAATTTAAATTCTTAAGGAAGATTTATGTACATAAAACTTAAATTAAGAGTTATAAAAAATAAATTATATGTATGATAATAAATATTATTCCATTCAAATTTAATTTATTTTTAAAAGTACTCATTATATTTTCCGGTGATGGCGCTAGTATTGCGTTAAATTTTTGTGGTGAATTGCGTTCAGTGGCCAGAAATATGGTACATGGATCCAAAATGGATTCCAGATCTACCGGTTAGTGCTACTGAACGAACCCATTGTATTTTTTAAGTTTGACATTTGTAAAGTCAATAGATTTTATTTGGAAAATGGGTAAAATAAAAAGAGAGGTAATTTTTTAAATAAAAAAAATTAAATTGAAACAAAATTTTAATTGAATTGTTTTATGAATGCAGTTACAACTTATTTCTCATTTATTTTCATAATTAAATAATATAAAATAATACAAAACAAAAACCGCTGTCACAATCCTACATCGAGTACAACATTAAAAGTACAAGGTCGCATTCATGAAATCGTTGTACAAATCATTATCAACTGTCTACAACTACAGTTACTATACTTCTACACTTAATCGTGAATACCCTTTGTATATTCATTTTAATGTGTAGGAAATATAAAATATGTTTTCTTCTATTGCCTGAGCTTATTGAGGGCTAGGCTTAAGTGCTTCGAAATTTATATATATGTATTTGATTTAAATAAAACACCGATTTCAGATATCTATAAATTTGTTATAGATACGGATTTTATAGTCGAATATGGTACAATATAGTTGAATCTGACAAAATATCGTCTACATATAGCCAAAATCACTGTATCGTCACTGATAACCCTTCACTGTCAAATGTCAAATTTCTATTATAGAAAATTACATTAAATATTTTGCGTTGCATTTTATTTTCATTTTAAATTTTCGTAAACTTCTTTGCCAACCAAACTAATTCAGTTTTGCCAACCAAACTAAGTCATTCTAAATTTTCGAAAACTTGTTTTGATTTTTTCAAAATTGATTAAAAGTAAATTTTAATAATAGTTGCAATAAAATGAAACTATGATATTTAAGAATGGTGGGTTCTTTAGAATATATTAGTAGTTTTTCACTTTTAATCAGATCCAATTCTAAATAATGTATATACTCGTAAATCAACTTACTTTATGTAATTTATTTCTAAAACCGTATTCAATCTACGAAATTGTAATTCCACTTCAGCTAGTGCCAATAATATAAAAAAAAAATATTTAATTTCACGATTTGTTGGTCAATTGAGCAAGTTAGGAAAAATGTAACCCTAACTGTACAGTACTGACTTAAGCCATACGAATTTACTATGTTTTAATTCCACTCATTAAATTAATTCTAATTTACAAATTTTACTATACATATTTCAAAGTTCGTAAATTTATAAATTAAAATAAATAAATTCTATTTAAATTATATTTGCAAAAATTAAAAACTAAATATTTTTTTTTATTATGTATTTTTATTTTGATTTAATTTTCACTTTGAAAGATTTATCTTAATATTTTAAATACATAAAACAATTACATATTTAAATTAATTAATCAATCAAACTTTTTTTTTTTTGTATGATTTTTCTTGGATTTAATTAATTTTGAAACAGACTTTTACCTGTCAAAGAAAATTTCCTCTGTCGACAAGTGTTCAAGGTGAGTAAATTTCAAATTAAATAATTTTTAATACAAAAACAAAAAAATATATAAAATTTCTTGAAATGTATGGGAATGAATTATAAAAAAAAAAAAAAATTAAATTAATAAAAACAAAACAAAATTAAAATTGTGAAAAATAACTGAAAAATAAAAAAAAAATATTTTGATTACATAATAAACAAACAAAAAAAATTAAAATACTAACTCCAACTATATACAACAAAAGTAAATATAACAATTTTACATTTAATTAATAAAAAAAAGTTTATACAATTTTAAAATAAAAAATTAAAAGAATTTCTTTTTAAATTTATTTATTTATATTGTATTTTGTTAGCATAGTATCATATGTATATAAACTAAAATTGGTATACTTCACAGGACCATTTCTGTGTACATAGTAATGCTTCGCCACTTATATAATAATAAAAAATAAAATAAATTATACATAAACTGTCTGAAAGTTATACTCGTATTATTAAGATCCACAGTATCATTTTTTATTCAAATAAAATCTGAACTTAATTTTGTTATTAATTTTATTTCACTCGTAAATTGATAAGTTAAATAAATTGAATAAAAATCTGTCTTGATTTTTGGCATTATTTCTTTTTTTATTATGATAATAAAAAGTGAAGTCGTTTTAATTTAGAAGGAGTTTTTAACTACATCCATATAGTAAATAATTTTCTATTGTTGCAAAACAAAAAAAAATATATATATATATCTATGTGCATTATTTGTACGTACACATAAATTTATATAATTTATACTTTATTGAGAACAAATTAATATCTTTTTTTTATATTTATTATTTTTTTTTTATTAGTTTTTTATAGTAGAAAAAGATGTATTTTGTCTTGTTAATTTTATATTTGTCGGTTTAACTTGGATGTATAACTTTTACAATGGTTTTTTTTTCTTGTTGTTGATTTTCACATAAATTTATTTGGTAAATTATTTTTGGGAAAATTAAAATGAAGATTTCTATAGGTTGAGGTGCTGTTATAATTTTACTTAAATTAGCTTTTTATCTTCAATATGATTTCGTATTTTCAGGTCTGATTTGTATAATGAAGGACTACTTTTCATTCTAATTGCTATCATTGATCAAGTTTCATAGTTTCTTATTAATGTTACTTATACATTGCTATTCCGGGTAAATGACAGTCCCGTGTACCGGTAAATAGTACCGGGCACTGGGTAAATAGGGTAGTACCGGATAAATAGGGTAAATGACAGTATAATGTTTAAATTTTGTGTTATCAAGTGATCGATTTTATTCTGTCAATACCAAACCTAATTGTTCATATATTCTAGACTCATTTGAGAATATAAACTCTATCTAAAATATTTTTAAAGTTTTTAATTTTGCCGATCTAAATTGTGTACTTACTCATTCTGTACTAATATACTAGTCAGAAGGTTCGAAATAAAAATACTCGTCCAACTTTATGTTGAAAATTGCATTTAACATATACTTAATCGTTTGAAAAGATATTCTACATAAAGTTACTCTTACAATAGAATGAAACAGAAAAAAATAATTGGAAGAGATAGTTTGAAATAATAGATATATTCATAAACACATACTGCTAAAACAAAATACTGCAGAAAAAAATTTGAATTTTACTGTTATTAAAATTTGAATTTTCTACATTTGCAGTTTTGTGTCATGCGCTATCAACTATAATTTTGCAGTTTTCCTGCTAAGTTAAAAATGTTTATGAACAAACTTCATTTGCAACATTTTGGTTATAAACAAAATACTTGTCAATATAAGCAATATTGCCAATATTGCTTGTTAACGAAAACCACCATAACTGTATATTATAGTTACAATTTAGATAAATCATTAAAAATTCAATTGGAATCAATTGTAATCACAAACAAATTATACATATATATATTTTATTTGACATATTTCATATTTTTAATTGACTATTTGTAAATTGCATTCATTCATTACTTTCTGAAGCAGAATTGAAAAAATTGTTGACGTAGATCAGACAACGGGTGTGTTTATATTATATTTATTGAAGTTGTAACACAGAATAATTAATCAGAAATATTAAAAATAATAATTATAACAAAATATAAAAAGTTTTCAAAAAACAAAAAAAAAATATGATTGACAAGTTTCAAGTCATTCAAACAATTAAAACAACATATGCCAACTCTTTAAAATTTAATTCTCTTATACCCTTGTCAAAAACTTAATTTTCAATTTGTATATATACGAGTAATTTCGAAACAAAAATTAATTTTTACTTTAGTTATAATATTTTTGACATTTCTTGGAATTAATTTGTTTTATCTTCTAAATATATTTTGTTTTTATTGATTTCATATTATACGAATATTTCCAACATATATTTTTGATTTTTCGGAAAAAAAACCATTTATTTCCTATTCTGCCAGTCTACCAAAGTGATTTCCTACTCTACTAAAATAAACTTTTTCGATATTTTCTAAATTGTTTAGTATTTTGTGATGGTGTTTTTATATCTTTGTTATTCGACTACAAATGAATAAGAAAATTTTTAATATTATTTAAATGGCACAAAAATATTTCAATTGGAATTAAACGATAACTCGAACAAAAAAGACATTTTGATTTTAATAAATTCATGATTTCTTAATGAAATTAAATCATATTTCAAATTTTTTATTCATTTATTTTTGTTTATTCTCTTTCTTTCTATTTTATAATAATTTAAATTTTTGAATAACATTGTTTTAATATTAACTTGTTGCTTTTCATTTGAAACATTATGATATATAAATAAAATAATAAAACAGGACATTTATCCTTTTTCTTAATGGTATTCAAACAATTTATTTTTGGTTAAATGAATTTTATATATACACATATATCCATCTACATAAATAATACATAAAATTCGTTTTTTATTATTAATCATAAAAAAAAAAAACAGAAAAAAAAAATAGAAAAATAAAGAAAGGAGTGAAATATTTATGATGTGGAAATAAACTTTTACGACAACACTAAGCATTTGTTAAGTTTACTATAATTATTTTTTTGTTTTTTTTTTTAGGATTTTTGGTTTTTTGTACTTAATATAATAGAAGAATAAAATAATTAAAGTATAAAAAGAATTAGAAAACAGCTTTATAAGTTATATTGAAAATTGTATACAAAAATAGTTGTGAAAAGAGATCAGAGTCAACTATTCATTATTTCTTTATTAACTTATTCAGAACTTTAATACCATATAGAAATATCTATTTCAATAATCCTATCACGTACTACTAATAATCTGACTTGAGCAATTCATTCTATATATATGAATGAAACTAGTTTTGATTGGGTTAGGATACTCCTATTAACTATAGGTTCATTCATATAGAATGACAGGTTTCCGGATATATCCGATAGTTGGCACAATATAACGTTTTTATTACGCTTCATTACATATCAATACAATATAAAAATCTCTATAATTTCAATGAATTGATATATATAAACGAAATTAAGGATTATCACTATAATAATCTGTAGCAAAAATGTGGACCATATATGAGGGTTATTTTTATATTTTATACAATTTTTGCGATAGTTTTGATATCATAACCTTACAGTGGTTAATATTTGTTGTCATAATAATCTTACAGTACTACACAAGCTAGTGTGACCATTTTTTACTTTGTGTCTTGTTTGATATAGATCCTGTGCAACTATTTTACAGTAGTTTACTATAACCGATCCATCAGTTTGTGCTTCGTTATCAGTTTATCTTAATCTTCATCTTCTCATCGAATTTCTGTTATAGAAAATTACATTAAATATTTTGCGTTGCATTTTATTTTCATTGAATCTTGCCATATGATGATTATCAAATCGAAGGAGTTGCGCTTTAACTTAATGTAATATTTTAAATAATTATTAATATTGACGTATTACAGTGAATCATGTTGTCAAATTAATTTTTGTATTCACATTTAAAATTTCAGAGTTAGAATTATAGTTTTGTAATTCTTTTGAAATAAAGAATAATTTATTATTATTATTATTTAATCTATGATTTTATTGATTTTTGATCATCATTTTACATTATGTAATATTATAGTTCTTTGAATTAAAGAAAAAAAGGAACTGGTATACGGGTACACCTATTTTATATAATAAAAGAAGCAGGAAAATAATTTGTGTGAAAGATTTCATTTTAAAAATATATAAAAAAAAAAATGTTCAACTACAGAACACACACCATCATAATGCAGATAAAAATTTCAAATGTTTGTATATTAGCTTGGTATACAAACTTGCTTAAAACAAAGAACCATAAGTTTCAAAACTTTGATTAATGTCATTTTATTTTATTTCATTTTTTATTCTTGAAATATATTTTACAACAAACTTTAGTTATTTGGAGAGTATTTCAAACTTATAAAATTGTTTTTTATTTTATTTTTGTAATTTACTTTGTCGTATCAACTTGGTCAAACACACAGTGTTAATAAATCCGAAAAAAAACAGCTTAAAATGTTTAAATTTTGTGAACAAAAAAGAACCTGCTACATATAGGTTCTCTTTCTTAAATACTCATTTGGAATATGGTTATAAATACAATGTAGTCAGTCAGCTGAGATCTAATATGTTCCATATGCCATTTTTTAAATCTTAATTATTTCAATTTATAATTGATATCGTAAATATCTTAATACAAAGTTGTATACAACGTCTGCATGTTCTAAAATGTCACAAAAGCTTAAGGCATTGTTTTGTGTCTTCGCGACAGGTTTGAAAGGTTTTTGACAGTTACAACTATCTGAAAAAATTTAAATTATGTAAAAAACATTACAAAATAAAGTATAAATAAATTTATTTGGACATTCACTGATTAGAAACTCTTACGATTGTAATAGCTCACACTATCTTTGATTGGTTTTGAAATTTTTATATGCAATTCATCAATGCAATGTGTTGTAGAAGGATAGGAATGTGATTGTCGGGACATCGTAAATATCGTAAATGGCTGTGTACAAAAAAAAACTAAATTGTCAATATACACTGTGTAATGACAGCTCTCTTTGCCATTGTGTTCTAATTCATTTGTGATCAAGTAAAATTAACAGAATGTTCTTAATAACACTGTACAACATTGGGGTTTTAAAATTTTTTGTAAACCTAAATACCTCAACTAAATAAATCATCAACAATTTTGATCATGAAGTCGAGCTTTTATGACCTTTTGTATACATTTAAGATTATGTAGACGTTGATTCAACTTTGTGTTGAGACATTTACGATGTCAAGGTCACCCAAGTTTTTTTTTATAATAGTGTTTTTTTTTGTAAGGTTTTATCTGTGTAAGGGAAAGAGAATGAGCTACGTTGTGATTAAAATAAAAATAAAAAAAATTTTTCGAGGTTTAATAATTCACCATTCATCGTCAATTATAATATTATTTAAAATAATGCAAGCCATGATTATATCGGAAATGTATCTAAAGAATTTCAACCGATACAATGTACATACAAATAAAATATGTCAAATTTTTGAACTGACAACATTGTGTTGGCAATTTTGTTTACAATTCCGATCACTCGAAACACATTGTGTCTGAAATAAACGTCAACTCAAATGTCAAAATATTATACTTATTTGTGGATAAATTTTTAAAATGTTCGAATTGAATATATTTGTTAAAGTAAAAATTTTTTTTTTTTGTAAAATAGAGTCTGATTTTTATTATTGCAGATTTTATTTCTGCAGATTATGAATGACTTTCTTTCAGTGAGATATCTTGAATTGTTTTACATCTACCAAATTCGAACTCTACAGCCAACAGAGTTCAAATGGTTTTACATCATGTCTGACAACCCATTACATATCAAATTATTTTCGTTTTACATGTCCAACACACTGTATTATTTACTTGATTTCAGTTTTCATGATTGAATTCACCTTATGGTTACAACTCATAAAATACGAGTAATTTAATTAATGAAAAATATCAAAGTTATGTAAAATATTTTTCGATTAAATTTGATTTTTCGTATAAAAGCTTTTTTTTTTTTAAGTTTTTCCTTATGTTAAGGATTATTTTTTGTACTCATACATTTCCGTTTCCAGACAATTTGTTAAAGTTGTAAAAACTTACTAAACTACTAAATTTTTCGAAATTGAAACTTATTTTATAATAAATAAATGTTGTATAAAAATTTTACGCTTTAATAAATTTGATTTAATTTGAAAATTTTCATTTTCCACTTGACTTAAAACATACCCAAAATGTCGTATGGAACAAATTAGAACTCAATCAACAACAGATTCTTTTGAAAGTTTTCCGTATTTTTTTTTTTTTTTTTTTTTATTTTTTTTTTTTATGATAAATTGATTTATATGGCAAATTTTTTCACATTGATAATTGTTTGTATTGTTTTTTTATTAATGGCACTTGTTTTTTATACATTATGTATAAAAAAAAAAAATAAGAAAGAAAATAAAAACTTTTTATATATTTTCTTTCAAATTTTTTTTCATTTAATTTTCTTTTTAATTTTTTTATGATTAAATTTTGTAACTCCCTCGAAAATAAATTTTTTTTTTTTTTTTTTGTAAAAACGATAAATACAATACATTCATACTGTCTTTCTCGTAAGCCTTATAAAAGAAAGACACAAAAAGGAAAAATACAACTTTTCTTACAAAATCCAATGACAGCAGTATAGTAGCAGCACTGTCTGGGCTATAAATATTTCCACTAAAATTTTTTATATTAGACAAACCTTACCCAAATTTTTATTTTTATTATTATTATTTTTTGTTTTTATTTAATAAATTTACAACATAAATAAAATGGATTATATTAGAATGAAGTTTTTAGAAAACAAAAACAGAAAGCAACAGTACCATTAACTTTTCACTAACTATTTATTACAATATAACTCGGTTAACCTTTAAGATGAAAATATGAAGTGGGGTGGGGAGAAGGAGGTGTCTACTATCAGTGATTTTAGAAATTTATTCATCGATAATATTAAAATTATTATACCATATTATGTACGTCGCTATTTTCTATTTTGTTTTGTTTGTTGTTTTTTTTAGGTTGGTAGTCTCCAAAAAAAATATACATACTTGAGTTATATAGTTTAGAAGAAAATGTAGAGAAAAAAAGGATAGAAGAAAAAAATTCAAGATAATTTTAATAGTTTTTCTACTTGATTAAATCATTTTCATTGAGATCTAATTTTTCGATGAATAAATTTTATTATCATGGTCTAATTGATTATTACAATTTATAATGCGGTTACATATATTAAATTTTGTTCTTCTTCATTGTCCATGGAGTGGGAAATATGACAGAATAACTTAATTATAATCATCATCACTAACTAATGATATCACGATAATTGAACACTCTCCCATTAAATTTTTTGCTTTATAAATTTTGATTTGTACTTAAGTTTTCTAGTTGAAAAAACAATACAAACAAAGCTTTGGTCGTGGTGAAATTACAGCTGCCACATAGGACTATTCCAAATGCTTCTTCAAAACTAATTACCACTTCATTGCGCCTTTATGATACCACGACTCAAGTGACCTATTTGGTGTTATTGGTTATTTTAGAACATTATCAGCTCTCCCATTATCACCTTACCAAGGAACTCAGTATTAGAGCCACCCTGTGCAATTGAGAAACTTGATTAAATCGCGAATTTTTCTTTCCTCTTCGACTAAAATTTGTTTGTTTTTGTTTGGCTTTCTGCTTCGCCTCTATGTTATCGTGACCAGGAGTAGAGAGATCGAAAACCGGTTAACTATGCTTTTAAATTCGTTTCGCAATTGTTCTGCCAGCTTAGAGCAGATAGGGCCCGAAATTAAAGCTTTGATAGCGGTTTGACTATCCGTGAAGATGGCAACTTATGTTTTGGTTGTCTGAATACGATTAATAATATAAAAGGGCTTCATTAATTGCAAGTAACTCTGCTTGAAAAACAATAGCATCTTTAGAGAGACACCATAAAATATTCTTAGATCTTCTGGAAAATTCCTACACTTACTTCGCAGTTCATTTTTGATCCATCCATTACTGAAAACTACTACATTACTATACTTCGTTTAATCAAACCATGCTTCCAATCAAATGTAACAGGAAAACCTACCGTAAGCTATTTTGATCGTGCTGATTACAACTGAGCAGGTTCTTTCCTTATATGCTTTTCCAGCCAACATTAAGTTTTAAAAATGATTTTTTAATTTAAGCTTTTGAATACTGATTATATATATACATATAAAATCGAAAGCATGCTGTTGTTGTAGTAGAAGAAAGTATATTGATTCCGAAATATCGAAATTTTTTCGTCACTTCTATAGTGTTTTAGCTTTTGTAGAGTTTACTCTTCTAATTTGAAATCGCCAGGATCGAATATCATAGATAGTCGCCACATCGTCAAATCTCTTTGTATGGTTTTGAACAAAGTATAACTGTTCTGAATCTTTTGTTTTTCTGTTTTAGCTATTTCTTCTTTCTGAAGGGCTTTTAACGAAAAAATTCTGATGGTCACACCATTTTAAATATGTTTTCTACTATTTTTTCGGTTATTGGTGAATTTTTTAGATTCCCCCTAATCCTTTGAATCATTTTCTCACATGTGACTTTAGATGTTCAACATAGAATTCGAATTTCTGTATATTTTTGATTGTTGTTGTTGTTACTTCCAAACATTAATTTTACCATTCAATTCAGTAGCTTTTTGTGGCATAATACCCGTGCTAGTGCTTACCATTTCAACCATCTTTTGTTCACCTTTATGGCTAGTCTCTTTTCATCTATTTTTCCTTCATTTCAATTTAAATTTCAATTTATTTAATCAAATCAAATTTGGTTTCAATATACATGAGACGATTAGTCTCTACAAAATTGTGTGTAGATTGTATATGTAGCATTTATTTTAAGCACATTTTGTTCCAATATTTGCAACAACTTCATTTGTAATTGTCATTTGTAAAATATTGAACATAAATTGGTTTTCTTGGTCCATACTGGTTACTGGGTAATTACCAAAACGACCATGAGGCTTAGGGTAGAAAATATATATGCAATACCAAATTCTATGACTTGTACAATGACATGGAATTAGTCCTCAAAACCAAAATTGAAAAAATTTCTCTATAGCTTGGATATGTCAAACAAATATAATAAAATGAAAATAATTTTCTATTTCAGAGTTAAAGATAAAAAACGACAATTTTTAACATTGTGACAATTGCCACAAAAATATAAAATATGAAAATTTAACAGGTTTTAATAAAATATTACCATAGCGAGCCAGACATTTCACTGAATTTAAATTGTAACGATCGTTTACCTTCAGATTATTACCCTCATGGGACGTTTTGGTATTCTACTGCACATACCGGGCTCAATATATGTTTTGCAATTTCATTATTATTCGTCAAATAAATTGTACAAACTCATTCGTGTCTGTAATTTTTTTGTACAGAGTCGAGAATTATTTTGAACATTTTTTTTATAACATAATATTATATAGGAATAGGTTCCATATATTTATATGTACTATAATTAAATTATTCATACATAGCTAGACAAGTTTGTGAATTATAAGCAATGAATCTAATATAATGAATATATTATATTCTTTTAAATTCCATACATCAGGTGTAATCAAAGTAAACAAACCAAAAAAAAAAGCAGCCATGCAATCAAATTAGAATAAAGAACATGTCCTGGAATAAAGATGACAGCAATATTTAAAAAAAAAAAACAATATATATATATATACATATATATGTATGTACTTTGTTATTTAGGATATTATTCAAACTCATTTTCTACTTTTCTTGTTTGTTCAACTTGACTCAACAACCAACAGCAGCAGAATTTGTTTTTGTTTATTTTTTATTTTTTTTTTTTATTTTATAAGTACTACTTATAAATTATGATATAGGGCTCAGTTAAATAATGGATACTTTCTAAATAAGAAAATAAGTACATGGAAATTTTTTATAATTTGAATGTTTTGTGTACCCTTTAAAGCAAGAAGGATTCTTAAACTTTTTTTTTGTTCTTGTTTTTTTTTTTTTTTTTTTTTTTTTTGGTTATAATGAATACATTAAGTCAAATAACACGTAAATTAAAATTAGAATAGAATTATTTATTTTTTTTTCAACGTTACATTCTGATATTTGACCTATTTTATAAGATTATCTTAATTAGAAAATTAGGTATACAAGAATCGCATGAATGTATTAAAAGATTAAGTCTGCAATTACTTCCGTTTATTACACCTTATCTCGATTATTTCCGATTTATTGTTGTCAATTTTTTTTTTTGTTTTTTTTTTGTTTTTGGGTTTATGTGTTGTACGACAGTAAAACAAAATTATAAAATAATTAAGGACATGATAAATGAATTCATTATTTCTAATAAGAAAAATATAATCCTGAGATTCTTTCAGTAACAATCCTATAGTTTAATCCTAGTAATGCTTGTTTATAGAAGAATGTTTAATATAAGTAATCCCGAACAGAATTAGTTATAATGTATTTGATTTAGAAAAATTCAAAATATATATTAGCAACAGTATTTTCTTTTTTCTATGGTACTAGTGTTCTTCCCGTAGCTATATATACTAATCGTATTATAATAATTGTTAAATTTATGCCTAATACTGGAGACAATGTCAACGCATTTCTCTTATAATTCAATATAAAATAAATTCGATATAAAATATTATTTTTTGTTGTCAATCTCAACTTAATGATATTTGAAATGTTCAACCCAAGGCCAGAAAATCTACATCGACATAAATTTGGGTTTTATGATGCTGTCAATGAATTTATTATTTTCTTTCTTTTTCAAGCTGTTTTTATATCATCTATCTATGCAGATGACGTTTTATTAATGAAATGAAAAAATGGTGTAAAAGTTTAAATAAATTTTAACTTTTACGCCATTCACATTGTCTAGTCTCATACATTTTCATATATTTTAACTATATTTTAACATCTCGCGCAGTTGAAAAGTGTCAACATTGCCATTATTCGTTTGGATTAATAAAATATTGACATCGTATTGTAAACAATATAAGTTTATGTAATTTTACTTGTTTTGATGACTATAAAAACTACTTCTATTTTGAAAAACCTTAATATTTGATTGATTTTATAATGCTTTGCTATTTGGTTCTTGTATTAAATATATGGGCTTAGAACTTGAATATGTTTTTCTAAGACGGTTACAATCAAATTAGTGTTTTTTAATTTTTTTTTAGTTTTTAAGCGGTAATATTTTAAAAAAGCTTCCCACTTAAATTTTTGGGTCATTACTTTTGCTTTAATTCAGTGATTACAGACATTACAATACTTACGATTACTTTAATTAAATAAAATATGTTAAATATTAGTTTATAATAATAGTTTAACTTATTATGTTAGTACTTTATCTTAGTTATATAATAATATATTCTGATTTTGACAATTACAATTCTGAATTGGATAGAATTTACTTAGCGAAACATTCTTGCAGTTGAATTAAATTTGCTATATGGTAGGTATATAAAGCACTTTAATGAGCTTCTCATTGGAGTTCAAATTGATTCTTGCAATCAAATGACTGGTTGATAAAAAAAAAAGTCTGCTTATTTGTTTATTTTATGCGTTATGGGTGCATCAGTTGAAGGGTTGATAACTTGATTTGGTACAGTTATATAATATATGCATCCATGACCGATTATCCCCATTTTCTTCTTTGATTGGATATTAATTGGATGGAGAAAGAGTTAAGAAAATGAAAGTGTATTGCAATTTTAGTTTGGTATAACGAATTGAATAATCCATTATTAATATATCTATTACAGATTAAATAAATAAAGAAATGAGGTAGTTATAGTTCATTCGGGATTATGCTCAAATATACGTGGAAAAAAAATGCAGTTAATTAGAGATATTTTTTGATCATCGTTAAATGAAACCTATATAGATATATATCAGGCACGAAGCGTCCATAGATTGAGTTGAATGAGTGCTTCCCCAAATGAAATATTATTTATTATTTTTTACAGCTTAATATAAAATTTATATTTAATTTAATATAAAAATTAGATAACTACAAAAATTCAAATCGAATGAAAAAAAAATCATCATTATTTTCTATTATTCTTTCAATCATACAAGCCAACAAGGGATATTCAACAACCACAAATTTAAAATATTTGAAAATAATGCCTATTAAAAATTATTATATTATTAAATACTTACCAATATCTACCTATAATAATTATGCATAATACATTGCATAAAAATATAATGACAAATTAAATATCATTCTCCTCCTCAGTTCTCTTCTTATTTACAATATGCATACACTCAAACACTTTGTCTCTGTCTCTATTTAGTATTAGTTTCCTAGCAACAACAACAAAATAATAAATGAAGCAACAATAAAATAAAATCTTAGAAGAAAAAAAATTTGATTGAGTCGCTGATATTCATTCCAAATCTACCTGATATAATTAGAAAATATCTGATAGAAAATAGATTATCTAGGGAAACAATAACAAAATATCGCATGACACAAAATGAACTTACAAATAAAAAAAGTAGCAAGGAATGAATTAATTTTGTGCATTATTGTGGTTGTTGACTTAAATGAGAATTAATATTTATATGAATAATGTATGTAGTTTTGGGTTTTTTTAGAGAGTGGAGTGGAGATTGATATGTGTTAAGTAATTCTGTAGTTTTTTGTTATTGAATGCTACATTGCTTATTTTCAGCCATAATTTTGTTTTATGCAGTTTTCAAACAATTTGTTAACAAATGTAAAAATTTAAAATGTTTTTTTTATTATTATTTATAAATAATTAATATAGATAATTGTAATTGAGTTATTGAAAGCTTAAGACAAAGTCATTTTCGGTTAGAAGTTTTGAGGAAAAATTATTAATTGTTAAGGATGGTAAACCAATGCTTGATCTACTAATAACAACAACAATAAAACGGTGCAAACAGCATTTTTCAATAAAATCTTATAATTCTTATACGAGGTATTTTCCAACATTAATATAGAAAATTCATATTTACACTTTTTTTTTACATTGCTTTCTTGAAGTCAGAGCTTAAGTTAATGTTATATTTTCAGATGAAAATTTTAATAACAAAAACAGTATTTTCGAAATATTAACATTTTTAATTGAAACAGAATTAAAGAATTCTTTTAATAAATATTCCCAACTTTGTAAATTCATAATAACACTTCATAATAACTACTTCAGTTGAGCGATCGTTTTTCTGCCTAAACAGAATTAAAACTACTTTGAGAAGTAGATGTGAACAATTTTGACTGTCGGAATTAGCAAAAATTTCAATAGAAAAAGAAAAGCCAAAGCAAACTGATACTTCCTTTTATAGTGCTTCTCCAGCTGAAAATTCTACGCCCCGTCACTGATATGTATATGTATTACATACAATTTTGTTGTATAGTATAGCTTGAAATCAAGTTTTGAATCAACATTAGTATTATTTTTTTCCTTTACCCTCAGATTTTTCTATTCATGTAAAACAAACACCATTATGTGACAAACCTTATTTTCTGTGTTTAATCATAATCATCCTCTACATTTAATCTATTCGAAAAAAAAATAAATAATTTCTCTAAGCATATCTACCATAAAATTAATCGTTAACTTATTTAAAACGATACCCATTAAAAGCAATATTTACGAAAAATTTCACAGCTATTAAAAACACATAGTTTTTAATGTTCCTCCTTAGTCTTTAATAATAAGAACAAAATAAGCCTATACTATTATATATATACCACAAATATTAAAATATTTATTTTATAGTTTTAATATTGAATAAACCACCATTAAAAACAAAACACCACTTCTTTTTAAAACCTATTAAATTTTTTTTTTTATTTATGGTTAAAGAGCCCTTCTTATTTTAAAGGATAAAATTTTTGAAGCTCTGTTCTGCTCCCATTATTTATATGCATATTTTTTTTTTTTGGTTTTACTTACATTTATACTTAAATAGTCTTATATGATACCATCCATACATAATAATAATGTATGTAAATATATAAAATAAAGATCTCATTTCAAGGTTGTTAAGTACTAAATTTAAAGAATTCTTCAAATATAAAATAAAAAATAAATATCCTAAATAAGACATACGTAGACATACAATGGATGGTAAATAAATATAATGAGAAACAAATCTTTACATCAAATATACTTACATACATTATAAGTACATACAATATGTATTACATATGAATGTAAATTGTATATATTATTATTTATGGTAAAAAGTGATTTATTTTGAGGCTTAAGAATTGCCCAACTAATAATATATAATATATATATATATATATGTGTACAATATATATATATATATATATCTTTTTGATAAAAAGTTTATAAAACAGAATTCTAGATTCAAAATAAAAGAAATTTTCAAAGAATTATTTTGGAATTTTGTTTAATTTAATTTAAAGATTTTTCAAAGCTTATTATTTTCATTATCAAGAGATTTTAGATTAAAAGATTTGCTATACCTCCCAATTTTTCTTTTATTTTCTTTTCTTTTTACATCTTTGTTCTGTTTGGTTTTATTTTTTGGGTATATATATTTGAAGAGATCTAGAATGTAAACATTACTTAGGATGTACATATACTATACATATACAGTAGGTACATATGTACAGTGACAAACAAAAGTATTATGCAACATTATTTTATTAGAAGAAAATTTGAGGGTAATTTACTTTTCAGATAAAATCTTATATGTATTTTGTCAGACTGATTGACACCTTATTCAATTATATTTCAAGTGCTTTGAAATATATGAAATCGCTTTAAGTTTTTACTTTTAAAGTAAAAAAGTTTGTTTAAATAAATCGCTTTATACATTTTGCAGCAGAAAAAAAAAACACTGCTGAATCTTACAGTGACGTATGATTTGACATTTATTTTAATAATTATTTTTAATTTTTGAAATTGTTTCTGCTTATTTAAAGTATTCATTTTATTTAACCACCTCTTGTTTTATTATTCTTATCATCTACTGTATAATTTGCTGTTATTATTTACTAAATAAATAAAATACTAAATTGAAATAAATACAAAATGTCATTTAAGACAAATTACATTGTACTTAAATTTTGTTTTAAATCGTTTTTAGTGCCATAACATTCGCTTTACCTATTGATCAAAATGACAATGGTATTAGCCATCACGCAGCCACCCAGTTGCAAAATATTAAAAAATGGCTATCAAATTTCATTGAACACAATGAAAATATTGAAAGTGTAAACTGCCCCAGTAACCAAAAATTGTCATGACAAGTTTTTATCAACAATATGTGACAATTGGTTGACAAGGTTTGCAACTTTTTAATTTATTTTTATGTGGAATAGTATTCTATTCATCAGTCTATTCAACACTTTTGAGAATCGGTATTGTTTTGACATTATTTTTTATTTTGAAAAACACAACAAAATTTATTTAAAAATATGAATGAATTATGTAATTAAAAAACAATTGAAATAGAACTTGTTTTTTAATTATTTTTATAGAATAAATTATAGATAGAATAAAATATGTAATATATAAAAAACAAATTGTTTTTATTATTAAAAATCCACCCCTAAATTACTGAAAAAACTGTCCTGTCTGTAACATAAAAAAATCCACAAATTGATGACAAGTTATTGTCAAAATTGTCCACAAATGGATGACAAATTGTCGGCAAAATAAGCCACAAAATGATGACAAATTATCAACAAATTGTTGACAAATATGTTGACAAAATTGTAATTGTCAACTAAATTGTGACAAATGGGGTCAACCCTACCGACCTTTTTCCAACAAAAATTGTCACAAAATTTTGTCGATAATTCACCCAAAATTTGTCAACATATTGTCACCTTTTTGTGACATTTGGCTGCTCGGGTAACTTTGATGATGTTACAAAAAATCTATTTAAAATGTCAAGTTGAAAGAGAAATTTTTATTTCAAATTTTATTTTAGTAAAATTTTGGTATACTAGTATTTGGATGAATATTTTATAACGAAAACTTAATTAAAATTGTTCCAAACAAATCCATCATTTAACAAAAAAAAAAAAACAAAATAACAAAAAAAAAGAACAAACATTTTTTTCAGAAATGACATAATTTAATTGTCAAAGTTGAATTAACAACATTAAGGTTAAAAGTTAACCAACTTTTGTATGATGGTTTACTTGGAAGTGCTACTTTCAGTCTGTGCATTTATATTGATTTTTATATGTTTTATGCATTTATATTTATACTTTGAAAGTTGTATTTCTGCGTTGCTCCTTCTTTCTTTTGCTCATTCTGTTGAGGCGTTATTCAACGTAGCCATTATTTTATTTGATATAAACTAAAAACAACCATTTGTTTCTGAGATTTTTTTTTTAATTGTAAACTAAATTTTTATAAATATTAATTTATATAAATATATTTTTTATCATATTTCCAAAAAACAATTTATATAAATCAATAATTACAAAAATTAAAGCCACGGATTGCAGTTTGTTTCCATCATATTTCATACTGTAAAACTGACAATAAATTTAAAGAAAATGGTTTCAGTCTATTTAGGTTATGTTACATTCTATTTGCATATTATATTTTCATCAAATTTAGATTTATTCGAATGTAATTGTTTTGTTAATAAAAATGTGATAGTAAATATTTACCATTGGCCAATAAAATTTTCCTGAGAAATCAGAATCAGAAATTTGATAAATAAATAATAGAAAAACATTGTAGTAAAATTGTAGTGTGAAAAACTTAATTAAGCACGATAAGGTAATTCTACCTAAGTGACTGTCAAGAACATGAAAAAAAATTCAATTATTGCTTATGCTGTTTTAATGAGTTAAAACTAAGTTGAAAATCATGTGGCATATTATAAATTCAACAGGTGGGTGGGTATAGTTTTAACTCTCTTTATAAATAATAATTTTTGTACACATAGTATTTGAACAATATTGTAGTAGAAATTTTTTTTTGAGTTTTTTAAATTCCTGGCAAATAATATTCACTTGTAATAATACTGTAGTTTTTTAAAGTGATCATTATTCTAAAAAATACACATTAAAGAAGTCAAATTTAAGAAAAATCTTAAGCGAATTACAATTAATAAACTTAAAGTTGATGCATTTGAAACCAAATTCATATAGGGCCTTTTCAACAACTGTCATAAATGACGTGCAAAAATTAATGTTAGCTTAGCAGTCACGTGGCTTAATCAAATGTCAAAAAAGTCTGTCAACGGCATTCAAGCTATTGATATTTAATGAACAAGCATATTTAAATATTTATTATTAAACATACATTAAAAATTTGTTGAGTTTAACTGATGGTAAGGTAAACGAGTTTACGATGGAGTAAATATGCATTAAATTTTATTAATAATCAAATTATTAAAAGTTGTTCCATAAATGTGGAATTAAAAAGATTCTGTATGATTTTCAGTAGCTTATATCTAATAATTTCTTTCCTAATGTAGTGGGTTGTATTGTTTGCATTCACTTTGAGATAAACACACCAAAAGTAGATGCATCCAGCTGCTACAATAGAAAGAACACAATCAATTAATTTACCGGTTCAAATTTATCATTGAATTATTTGAACACTCGATTTTGACTATTGCACGTCATATGACAGTTTTTGAAAATGTTCTACACATGTCATTTTACATGTTCTTCTGAATATGTAAATGATCCTGTATTTTATTCTTATTATTTTTTGTTTAGTAAATACATATATATTTTCTGTATTTTATTATAATATGAATAAACGAATTATTAATCTAATCTAATATAATATTTACAAAAACACTAGAAATTTCTTAAAACCTTCTTATAATTTCCAATAGCTTTCTAATATACAAATTGTTTCTTGTATTCTTATCATAAATTATTTATTTGCTTACTACACCGTAAAATTAATTTAGAAAGCTCAAAAGTTGAATATATCATTAATTAAATAATAATTTTAAAATGTCACAATACTTTTGTTCATTACTGTACCCATTTATACATATCTAATATATACAATTTATATGAAAAATTTTTATAGAATCCTTACAAGGATATGCAAGTTTTAAAATAAAACGATAACATTTTTTGATTACATAAACGAATAGAAACCAACGAATGAAAAGTGAAATTAGAATATAAATTGTAAATTTAAGGCTATATGGAATTATTTTAAGACTTGACAGCAGTAGGCTTTCAAATTGACTTTAATTTAGTGGATATTTACATAATTTAAACTAAAAGATTTTCTTCTTGTGATGTATATTGAATGCTTTGATTTATCTTTGTTCTCGTCTCGCTCGGTAATACTAAGGATGCCATAATTTTAAAATAAAATTTAAAAAAGAAGGATAATTACAAAGTAAACACATCAATTTTCTTCCTTTTTTATTTATAGCAATTTTAATTATGTAACAAAGTTAATTACAATTTTACACCCTCAAATTTCATTAAACCAATGGGATAAACCTATAAAATTTTCTCATGTAAAAAAATTAAATAAAAAAAAAAAGAATATATATGTACATTATATAAGAAATTAACAAACGGTTTTATAAGAAAGTTTAATAAATATTATAAAAAATTTTTTTAAATAAAATTAAAATTAAGATTAATATTGATGTGATACTAGTAAAATAATCTTACAATATGTTGGTCATTTCTTTTTAAGAGCATTGTTTTATAGCGCTATTTATTATTTAAATAAAATTTAAATGTATAATTCAAATGGCTATTCAATAATTTTTTATCCTTTTTATATATAATTATAGAACAATGTGGGCGTTCAAATCTGGTCAATTACAACTCAAATAACTTTTGTGGTTATACTCTTTGCTTGCTACATCTATTTTCTATTACTGTTTTGTTGATGTTGAATCGTGCAATGAAAATTTTTATGTAATCTGTCAACGTTTAGGTTTTTGTAGCACATTTTGCCATAGTCAAACAAATGAAACCAGTATTGTGACTGTTGATTATTTACAGCTTTGTACCTAGATATTGAATAATTGTAATTTAGTCTCCAAAATTCGTTGTCGTTTATAGCACCGACAATCTTAAACAAATTCTTCTCTCCGAGCATTAAATGTTTCCATAGCTTGTCAGTATAAATCAGTAACTTAAAATACCTTCATAGAAAATTATTCAAAAGTCTTTATAGAAAATTGTCCAAAATTATCCGTTTTATTGATTATCCAAAATTATCCAAAAAGCAAAATTTAAAAAATTATCCAAAATATTAATTGTTTCTTGCTTGTCAGTATAAATTAGTAACTTCAAATATACCTTCATAGAAAATTATCCAAAACTACCCAATTTATTAATTATCCAAAATTATCCAAAAAGTAAAATTTAGAAAAGTTCCCAAAACAATAATTGTTTCTAGCTTGTCAGTGTAAATCATAGTAACTTCAAATATACATTCATAGAAAATTATCCAAAACTACCCATTTTATTAATTATCCAAAAAGTAAAATTTTAGAAAAAATCCCAAAACAATAATTGTTTCTAGCTTGTCAATCATAGTAACTTCAAATATACCTTCATAGAAAATTATCCAAAAAAAATAAAAAAAATACCTACAAACAAATTATGTAACGAAATCGAATTACATAATACATAATAATATTGTCTAATATAAGAATCAAATCATTTTAGTATCACTTGAACCGAAATTCCTTAAAAATGTATTTATGTAAATTTTTGTTACTCAATTTATTATAAAAACTATAAAATATATAAAATATTAATGAGTACCTCTGAAAAAGGTCAGCAATAAAAAGAAAACCAAAAAAAAAAAAAAAAAAATCTGTTGACTCAGTTGAAAATAAAAAATATAAAATAAAAAATTTAATATAATAACCCAAGAAAAAAATTATACAAATTTAGAACAATTCTTTTGAATGAAGGGATGAAATTATTGAAAGAATTTTGTATTCGCTGAATTCTTAATTTATGATAATTTTTATTTTATACAATAATTAAATGTTATAGCATACATAGGTAGAAGAGAACCTTTAGTCCCATTGGTAATAATGTATTTGCATTAAAATGTAAATACCCAAACCCATCAGATTATATTTACCACAATCGATAAATATAATTTTATTTCAAACTTTGCGGAAATATTACGAATACTTATACCAGAATGTTATTTTAGCTCGAATCTAAGAAGCTCTATAGATTCAATTTCCCTCAATATTCAAATAGATATGAACATTTTTATTTTTGAATATTAAACGAATTTAAAAAAAAAAAAACAATTTCAGTTGAAGTTGATTTCTTTAATTTATTTCATTGATAAAATATCAGACATTGTTAATGTCCCCCCGGTATTTTCAAAAAGTTTATTTTTTACTAAATTTTTCACAACGAAATTTTATTTTATTGAAAGTTCTACAAAATAAATAAATATAATTCAAATTATTTACCCTTCGAATAATCAAAGAATTCAATTTTGATATTTTATATCCGCTGAATTAAGTGATGCATTGCAATTCTGTAATTGAAATTCAAAAACATTCACGTACAATACTATTATACTATCTATTATACTCGTACTTGTCTATTCTATATTGTCAGCCATAATGTCAATTTTAAAAGTTAAATTTAAATTTATATTGCAAAAAATAAAAGCATAATAAAATATCAACAAGATTACCAAAAAAATTCTTTGATTCTGCCTACAAACTACAATAAACAATTTAAAAAGAGTTAACAATTTTAATGCTATAACAGTGTATACAGATACGTAGTAAGTATGTTTATGTATTTTACATCCCTATTATTTACAAAAATCGGGTAAAAACGTCTTTCAAAGAAAATTTTTTGTATATTTCTAAAGAACTTTGTTCTACATTACAAAGCTGCGAACTTTATTTTTATTTGTTTTATTTAGTTATTTTTTTTTTTCAATAATATGAAAAATTGGAAAATGGAAGTCAATTTAAATATAATGTAATAGGAATGATTTAAAAGAATGGATGGATGGATGGATGGATGGATGGATTCAAGAATATAAATTCAAATATCAATTGATAATCAATATCATTTAATGATTAATCAAATCATTATTCTTTTATGATTTTTTTTCTCTTTTAAATTACATGTAAATATAAATAAATTGACTTGAGTTTTATTTTGTACTAATTTGCATAAATATGTGCATCTCTTTCTCTATTTATACCAATAAATTTTTTTTTTACTTGAGAATGTGAGGATTTTTTTCTTTTTTTCGATCTTGTGTTCTTCAATCGGAATGTATCGTTAATTTCCAACGGATATGGTTCTGTAGTAAGCCCTAGAGGACGCAAAATGAACTCATTTTATTAGCTAGATGTTGTGGTCTTCTCTTTGTGACTCAAGGTTATATTTTGAATATTTTGAATCACTATAATCTGTCCACCATAAATTTACATAAGCACATCAAAAAATAATGCTGCAATATTTATAGGTTATCAACTCAACTCAACTCAACAATATTTATACTTATATCAAGCTTTGTGTTTTGTAAAAAATAAATTCAGATCTCCTATCAGATTTCTTTGTAAATTATAAACCATATTATTACATAATGTATACGATTCCTAGGATGTTGTATTTGCTCTGTGTTATGTATGGCATCAATGGTATGGCAAACATTTGCTCTGATTTCATAAAAATTTTAACCAGCTAATTTGATTATAATATGACATCTAATGTCATTTCTAGATATTTACATAGTTGTATTTTTTTTCTATATTGGTACTTCTATTTTTGTATGTATTTTTTAGTAATAAAACACTGTTATTTTTCTATATGTACCAGTTTTTCTTCAATCTTGATCAATAATTATTAAGTTTTGTTTTAAAATCCAATTATTGGTGATTGAGGAGGTTTGATAAATATTGTTTTCAATTTCATTAATTGTTTTACACCATTTCAATTTATTCTTGATACTATATCATTTTTTTTATTGATTTATCTTAGACAACAACCACATACGTAATAATTTATTTTAAAAAAAAATTTTGTATGTTAAAATGATTTATGATTTGAAATTGACATTTATTATGATTGAAAATTGAAGAAATTAAAAAAAAAATTTAATTTCGCTACGTTTCCTTTTAAATATCTATCAATTTTAAAAGAATAATAAAATAGCTGTATTTTTTCTATCATTAATTATTAACTTTTATTTGACTATCAGTGATTAATGAAATTCAATTACAAAATATTTTCTCATCAAGATCATTTGAAGATCTCATCAATAAAATCAGCTTTTTTTTATTATTGTTTGCCTATTTAAATCTCTTTTTTTAATTTATGACGATGGGGACTTGCTGTAATGATTTTTTAAAATCTTTGCCGCTTTCCACAATTTGGTTCTTAAATTGTCGTCGTTGTCGACAAACTTTTTGTATAATTTTTTTAGTTGAGGAATAATATTATTAATTTTTATATAAAATTTTAGTTGTGTTCTGTTTTTCCCTAACTCCACATTTTATTTGTTTTTATAAATTAAGATACTTATCACAGCAATCACTTTCTGAGTCAGTCACTTTTTCCCCTATAGTTTTTTTTTTTATATCGATAAAAAAGGTGAGTTACTCGAAAAGTAAATGCTACGATAGGGTACTAATATTTTATTATCGACAATTTAAAAAAAGAACAAAAATATTGATTTATATTTGAATTTTAATGCATATTAAATACAAAATAATAAAATAAAAACATACAAAAAAAAAAATAATAATAATAAAGGAAAAATTACATTTTAAGACTACGAATTAAAAATATCACAATACTTCGATTGCAGTAAAGTCAGTCATGACCTGACAAACACACTACTCTACAAAGTAAAAAATATTAAAACAAAAAACTCTTTAAAAATAAAATTAAAATATAATTTTATTAATTTTTTATTTCTATATTGTCTTTTAAGTTGTTTTTATCTAATTTTAAAGTGAAAATAAAAAATGTTTTTTTTAGGTTTTTTATCGTATAAAGGGTGACTTTTTTTTGTTTGGGGTGATAGAATTGTAAATTGAAATAAAACACATAAGCTTATATAAAAAAAAAAAAAAAAATTTATTTAAAAAATATTTCATTAGATTTACAATTTAGAAATATTTTCAGCATATTAGGTCTTTTCTGGCTTTTCATAAACACATACTACTACAAAAACAAAATACTGCAGAATTTGTTTTTTGTTTGGCAGAGTTATTAAAATTTGAATTTTCCACATTTTCAGTTTTTTGTTATAAATATGTTTATATTTATAGCAACACAAATGATTGCCATACGCCATCTGCTATAATTTTGCAGTTTTCCTGTTTATGAACAAACTTCATTTGCAACATTTTGTTTATGAACAAAATACTTGTCAATATAGTCAATATTGCCAATATTTCTTGTGAAATGTAAACCACTATTCTATTACGACTGATTCTGATAAATCGCATTGGATTAATTCAATCTTTAACCACTTTTTTAAATGCATTGAATGGTTATTTCTGAAATAGAAATGGGATGAATTATGTTGATTTCCCAAGATTAATGGTATTCTAAAATAGGACGATTTATGTTGATTATTAATTTTTTCTTTAACTTAACAGCATAAATCAGTGGTTTCAAATATCGTTCATATTTGTCATATCATAGTTTCACAATGTGTTTATATATTAACTCTAAAATTGATTAGTTTGTAATTGACTTTCAGTCTATTTATCAAACAAACGACGCGAACGATGAAATTGCAACTTGAAATCTGGAACCATTTGTCCTTATAATTTTAAAAATCTTTACGTAAGTTTTCTCATGTAGTGGAATAATAAAACCGAGCTGAAGAAAGACAATAGACTTCGTTTAAACCATCTATATTTTCTTCTATACATACAGTTTTTCGTTCTATTGTTGTTTTTGTATCGAGTAAAGTATTAAAAATATTATTCGTAGTTTATCAATAAATCGAGAAATAAATTCGCGAACAGAAAATAAATTTCCACAATTTACAAATGTTGTTACGGTATAATGGGTTAGCTACATTTTGTTTTTGTTATTTTTTAAAAAAAATTTCTTATGTTACTATGTAATTATGGATCGACATATGCTTTGAAAAACATTTATGTCAGCTTTTCTGTCAAGCAATTTGACATCTTTTTTTTCTTTTTTATATAATTCCAAGTCTATGGGATGAACACCCTAACTGCTTTTACACAAAGATTTGGAATGCTTCTACAATACATTATTTAGTTCTATGGCATTACAGTTAGCGCATTAGTCTTCTTTCAACTCAACGTTAATTTGTGAAACATTTACAAACACACATATGTATGTAAAAACAGATATCATTCACAATCTGTCAAATACCAATTGCTGCCTGCGTCTATCAAAAATTCTATCAGCCTAAAAAAAAATCACCCTTTATAAGTAGAACATTACATTGCTTGTACTCTTCAAAAAAATATATATTTTTTTTTTCAAAATTTTTTAATCTTTTTGTTTTTAAAATTCTAAGTCTTATGAAGTTTAAATTTTTTATTAAATTTAAAATTATTTTTGATAATTATGTACAGTATTTTTTTTAACTGTACATTACTTTTAACGTTAAATTTTTAAAATGATTGAAAATCAAATTAGAATGTCAGCACTTATCGTAAAATAAATTTATATAAAAAAAAAAAAATAAAAACTTCATAATTAATTTTAATTCAAGCCTAGAAAGCTACAGTTACTTGTTAGAATTACATGCTTTGCATATGCATATGTACATAATAAATAGAAGTATGATGTTTAAATTTAGAAAGCCTTGTAATAATAATTCTGGGCTTAAATTTTAGTAATGCTAATATCATACAAATATATATAGTCATGGACGTAAACGACAATAATAAATTTACGATATCATTTCATGTTAATTAATTTTCGATATATTTTTGACGTTTAAAAAAAATATTTATTGTAGATTGAATTAGGTTTGAATTTCTGAACTTCATTGTAGCTCTTATTTGTTTTTCGTTAAAACTAAGATTGGTACAATCATTGTAAAAAGTACATCAAACTTAAGAGAAATTTATATTAAAAAAATAAAATATGAGATGTTTATAAAATATTCTTAAAACAAACAATTTGGCTAAAGCTATTTTGCAAGGTTAAACTAAAGAATGTAATAATACATAATTAATATATGATATATATTTGATTAAATAGTGTTAAACTTAATGATTGGCGGTCTAAAAATTATAAACATTATAAACAAATGAAATCAAAGAAAGAAATATCATATTTTTGATTGATTTTTATAACTCACAGATATTGTTTATTTTGATATAATTTATTTATCTTAACGTTTGCTATTTGGAATTAAAAATCAGAAGTTCTATAGATAGTCTAACACTACAACAACTACTGATGAGTTCCAGTGAAATGTTCCTTTAATAATTTTTATAAACAAACTTTAAAAATATATTTTATTAACTTATGGCAGCATTGATATAAAATTTGTACATAAATATACCATGTTTAAATTGCAAATTGAGAGATTGAGGGATTGAAAAATTGAAATTATAATCTTCGTTTTTAGATTCAAAGATTAAATCGAAATAGAATAATTTTAAAACGATTTTGTGTGATTTAGCAATCCATTGTGTTCCAAATAATATTCTATTTTAACAATTTTTAAATATTCTTGTAACTGTAGCCTTCGCACTGAATTGAAAATTCTTTACAAAAATTTCAAAAATAAATAATATGAAAAATAAAATGAATGTAATATTATTTTTCTTTCTCACACTTTTTTTTATCTCTTTCCTTTCTCTTCTTCTTCTTTTCATTCTATAATCTTATGCTGTGCACTCCCAAAAAAAAAAAAAAAAATTAATACAATTAAAATTTTTTTAAATAAAATTAAAAAAACAAAAACTAAAATTTCTACTAAATTTAAATTTAAATTCATATTAATAAAATAAATAAATTAAATTAAATTAATTTATATGATGATTAAAATGTTAAAAGGAAGGTATTGAAGTGAGTATATGTCAAATATACATTTATACATTCAATATATTATAAATATTAACTTAAAAACAAAACACTAATGTTAAAAAATTTCTATTATTGTTGAAATTAATTCAGTTAATAAATATTAAATAAATTTATATTGTAACTTTTTAATTTGATATGCTTTTTAAATTTGTTCAATATTTCGTTATTATATTCTCTATTTGCAAATCTATTTTTTTAGTCACAATTAATTGCATATTTTTTTATTTATTATTTTTTATTCTTTAATTAAATTAATTATATATATATATATATATGTTAAGAGATCCCATCTATTATTTAATTCGAATGAAATTATTGGAAATTAAAAATAAATAATTAATAAATATTATTGTAATATACATACATATAATAGTAATAATTATATTAATTATTGTTAGGGTGTTAAAATTAAATATTTAATTTAAGGATTGTTTAATTTATTTTAATGGTTAAATTATCAAATTAATGAGACTTGTGTAAATTTGTTGTTGTTCTCAGAGGTTTATCAATTCTATAATTATTTTTTTGTTTTTGTTTTAATTCGTTCAGTTTAGTTAAATATTTAATATAATATTGTTTAAATTAAATAAGATAATTAATTAATTATGTTGTTTTATTTTTGAATTAGTTAATTTTGAATTTATTTAAACAATAAT
Organism: Argyra leucocephala; assembly: GCA_963942445.1. Classification (NCBI taxonomy): domain Eukaryota; kingdom Metazoa; phylum Arthropoda; class Insecta; order Diptera; family Dolichopodidae; genus Argyra; species Argyra leucocephala. The sequence goes on from OZ012681.1 coordinate 2,196,452, forward strand.
TATATCGTAAATTATTATTAAATTATCTATATTATTTTGTTTTCAAATTGTATATAAAATTGGTGGATTTATTTTGTTTTTAATTTAAAATAAAAATGGGTTTTCATTATAATTTTATAAACTTGTAAATTCGTAAATTTGTTTCATCTTTTTGGTTATGTAAGTAAATATATAATAACCATTTTATGATCCAAATGACTATTTCGAATAAAATGCAATCTAATCTAATCGTAAATTCGGTAAAAAAAAATGACAATGTACATAGCTTTCAAAACCGCATAAACACAATTTGAATGCAAAATTACGTAAAAAACCTATGTTAATACGTTGTTTTAAATAGAATAAAAATATTATAATATTTATAATAATTTACCTACGTTATTTTAAATAAACTAATTATTTTTAATGTTATTTTTTCGATAAAAAACTTTTATAGTACGCAGCTTGAGAAAATTACGTAAAAGCAATGTTGTTGTCAAATAAAATATAGTTGTCAAAATTAAAATGTCTTTTTCTATGCCTACGAATGCATGTTTGACAACATCACATTTATGGCTATTTAACTTATATGACTATAAACTGTGTTTTGTTTCAATTAATTATTACAGTACATATTCTTAAATTGTATTACATACCATCTTTTTGTGGTATTTAAAAAATTGTCAATCATAAAAAATCGAATAAATGTAGGGTTTTTTTTATTAAATTCAATATTTTAAAGTTTTAGCATTCCCAAGCCAAATCCGAAAAATCGTTTTTGCGTCAGAAAACATATTACAATAAATTTACGATATTTACAAGATTTACTGTAAATATTATTAATTTTTTACGGTATTATCAAATTATTGATGTGAATACTCTTAATATTTGTTTATAATTTTATTATTTTAATTAATTATTCGATGTTAAGCTACTTAAAAAAAAAAAAGTTAAAAATAATTATTTAATGCGAAAATATCTCATTACAAACACATACATAAAATATGCTTACAAATCCACAAACATATATATTCATAATTAATGTAATTTTCACAACATATCATCAAAATATCATTGGTAATATAAAAATAAAATAAAGTTAATATTTGTTTTGTTATATAATTATCAAAGTTAATTCCGTTATTCTAATTATATGCGTTATTGGGATAGTAAATATAGTAATTAGTTATAAATATCTACTTGATAACAATTACTATACAAATTCTATTTAAAATGTTAAATAAATTTTGCTTTTTTGTCTAAATTAAAATCATTTGAAATGTTTCAGTTCTTCTATACTTACAATGTTATTATAATTTATAAAATAATCGATTTTAAAAATAATTTTCAGGGTGCTGCCAAACTTACAAAAGATGATATCGAGAAAGTTTTCTCATTATACGATAGAGTAAGTTGAAATATATTAATTTTTTTTTTTTTTTAATTATATAAAAACAAATAAATTCTATTATCAAACAGAATATCGTAAATACATAATATTGTTATAATAATAAATAATTACTATATTTACAAAGTCAATGATGGTGCATAATTGCATTATCAACATAAACAAAATAATGTCTAATATCACCTAATATGTAGCTAATTCTCAGTTAATAATTTTAACTATTGTATATGTATTTATTTAATAAAATTTTACGATAAACTGACTGTACGATATAAATTTTCAGCCAAATTTCCCTCTAAAATTGATTAATTATTGGTTCTGTTCAATTTATTTTTTCATTTAAATTTGGGAAAAAATGTGGAAAGTAGAGATGAGCTAAAAAAATATAGAAATATAAAATTAAATAAAAATTTTGCAATGAAATATGAATATCATTGATTGACACATATGGTGCATATTTCCTAATTGTAATATACATATATTAGAGAACAGGACGTCAAATTGTTTAAACCAATTATGTACGACAACGTCCATGGTTCATGGTTTATTCAGAAAGTCCATGGTTCGAATACAGGCGTTAGGGGTGTAAAATTGAATTTTTCTTTCATTTATTAATAATGAAATTAAAAAAAAAAATTGTTGAGGATAGATGCTATAATAGTTTGGTAATAATAACCTAAGTGAAATGGAACTAAACTAGTTAAGAAGACCTAAGTTACTGACAATATTATAAATAGTTATCAACATTTAACTATACTAGAAAAATTATAAATAATTGTTATTTAAACGTATATGTACCAACCCATGAAAGATTTCAATACAGTACCTTACTCAATATCAGAAAAGGTACTATACTTTTACCTAAAACACTGACACAATAAGATTAAAGGAAAAATTTAATTGGTATTAAATTTAATGTTTTTAATTTAACAATTATTACTGGTTCAATTTAATTTTTTGCATATAAATTAAAATACAATTTTATTTGAATAATAATAATAATAATATGTACATGTACTTTTATTTAATTAAATATTTATTAATTTAATTTTTATTTGTATTTTACTAAGGATAATAATGGTAGCATCGAAAATGAAGAACTTCGTGGTTTTCTGAAAGATTTACTAGAATTAGTAAAAAAGGTAATTTTTATATAAATTTCATATACATCCATAGTTATTATTAATTTTTAATTCAATATAAATTATTTTATTAATAAAAAGGATTACGATGCACAAGATTTAATTGAATTCGAAGAAACAATTTTACGTGGTGTAGGATACGATAAAGAAGGCAAAATATCACGAAAAGAATTAACAATGATACTATTAACATTAGCTAAAATGCCACCAGAAGATGAACAGTAAATACGCTTATATATATATATATTTTTTAAAATATATATACAATATATATATACTTTAAAAATAATTTCTAATTTCCAATTTAATGAACATTAAGAATTTTAAAATTTATGTTTCAAATATATTTAAATTTCAATTAATTATATATACTAATTAAATTCATAATTTCTACTGCAAATAATTTATAATTACATATATACTTATATATAGATATATGATATTTTATGCAGTTGAAAAATTAAAATACAAAAAAAAAATAAAAAAAATTATTATTATTAGTTTGTGGTACAAATGAAATTAAATTTTATGATACAAAAAATTATGCAAATTTACAATTTGTTAAATATAAAAACGCCAAAAATCAAATTTAAAAATTTTTTAAATATACAATTTTTTTTGCTTAAAAAAAAAATTGTTACAAATAAACCATTTTTATTTTTTTACAGAAAACATTAAAACAATAAACAAAATTTATAGATAAAGAAAACTGAAATAGTATATATCTAAAATTTCAAAATTATTGAATATACACCAGATGACAAAATGAATACCAAGAAAATAAAAAAATAATATTAAATTGAAAAAAAATTAATAATTATACACAAGTAGATAAAAATTAAATTAAGAAAATTGAAATTTTAATAATTAAATAAGAATTAAATATTAGTTAGTATGTATACATATTTAGAAAGTAACTGATATATATATATATATATATATTATGTAAACATATTTACAGGGTGTCTTTTAAAACACTTTATTCTATTAATTGTAAATAGCTTAATGTGGTGTGATACAATTGTATGAGATGGTATTAACTTAAATTCGTATTTGATATCAGTAACGGATAATTTCATATTATTGACGATGAATGGATATATATATTTACATCTCGTTGACTATACCCATTTTGTGAATTTTATATTTTAATCAATTTTTTAAATATCGGATACTATTGTTTTACTAAAACTGTGTAAAATATAAGTAATAAAACTGCTTATACTATAATTTTAAATAATTTTAAAAGCAAAGCTAATTCATTTTTGTTGTCAGATTATCAAATTTAATAATGTAAACATAATTTACCTATAACATTTATTTATTTCAATATTGTGCATTATAAATTAATAAACAGATTGAATTATATCACAATTGAAACTTTGAAAAGTTTTTTTTTTTTTTCTTAAATCAAGCTATTCATTGAAAAACCTACGTCATATCACATGACTGTCTTATTATCACAGTTAATCTAATCTATAAATTAGTGTGTACCTTCTCAGAAAACATAAACAATTAATCTATCTTCCGATAGACGTTTTATGTTTGCACATTTAGCTATTTGCAATATAATCTATAATAGTAATTCTTTGTTTTTAAGAATACCACCCTCTCATAGTATATTATATACATATTACGAGTATATAAACAAACCATTTAAAACGACGAAAAGATTTTATTAAAAAAAAATTATATTTATTATATTTTCAATTAGTATATTAGTTAGGTTTACAACAAAAATATTTTATTTATTCATTATATTAGAGTCAATATGTGACAAAAAAAAAAAAAAACAAACAAATTTGAATCATGATATACTTATTTAAATGTAAAAACAAAAAACAAATGTTTTCATATATAGATTTGTAGTAGAAATTAACTTTTTAAAATTTAAACGAAAAAAAGTAAAACAATTTTTAGTGTAATTTCTATTCACTTTCCCATTTTAAAAAAGAAAAATTTGAAAAAAAAAAACAAAATTTCCAAAAAAATCTATTAAACATACCTATACTTAAACTTATAATAAATATCTATAAAGTATTATAATCATCAGCTTTAAATTACAACATAACAATAATAATAATAATATTCAAGGTTTTCAGAAATAAAATTTGATTAAAATCCAGTAGCGTAACTATACTATTATAGGTACATAATATAGAAAAAATTCAAATTCAATTCGAAAACGAAACTCTTAGGTATATTAATAATATGACAATCTTCATAACTCTCAGTTATTTTCATTTATTTTATTTATACAAAGTTTAAATATTTACATACAACAAATTAAATAAATTAAAATCTTTATAAACATTTAAAACAAAAAAAATTTAATGTTTAAAATTAAATAATAAATAATTAATTAAAATTTTGAAAATATCAGATAGAATTGCAATGTTTAAGAGACTCTATAGAGCTACATACAAGTAGAGCCATCATTTAAAATACCTATCAACAAAATTATTTTTGTAACAAGCTATAAGTAGAAAAAAAAAATAAATAAAAATTGTTACAGAAAAAAGATATAGAATTACAAAACTTTCTGAAGATTGATTATTCCGTTTCTTAACCAATTTAACCTTAATTTTCGTGATAAAATACATAAATATAAATTACAAGCATATAAATAGTTTAGTTTAATTGAAAATGCGCTATTATACGACACTAAGTTACGTATGGACACATAGCAATCCTCTTCACTATCTCACAATACGAACTGGACCTTTACCTATTCCGCCAGCAGACCCATACCTGTGACAACAAATTTTATAATCATGCTTAATCTACAAAACGCAAACTTGATTGCGTTTGGAATAAATCAGATCCGCAAGCACTCCCGCCGCAATAAATTTGAGTTCATTGAAAACGCTAAACAAAAACGGAGCGGTAAAATTTTTTGACATTTCAAATTTGTGCCCGCATATTTTATTTACAGATGTTTTAAGTATTTTAGAATACAAAAAAAAATTGTTTGTGGAGTTGTGTGGTTTTTTAAATTTTTATAAAAAGAAAGAGATTTGTTGAAATTAGTTAAATAAAAAATTCAATAAAGGATTAGCTATTCAAAAAATATTAAAATAACTAAAGAAAAATAATTGTGATTTTGCATTAAAAAAAATTATTTTATTAGAATCCATATATTAAATATAAGAAAATATAACTAAAAGTAATTCAATTTAAAAGTAACAAAAAAATATATTTTAATTTTTAAATAACTAACGATATTCAAACAAATTAAAAATAAAAAAAACTTAAAATAAATTTTATACTGCTTTGTTTTTGAAAATATAGAGTTTTCTCTTTGTAATATGCATCTTTTTTAATTTCATTTTTTTTTAGTTCTAATTTAAATTTATTGTTTTATAATTTTTCTTCTACTAACTCTTTCTGCTTCAGATCACAAAGTCTATTTAAAGCTAATTTTATTTCATTGCAATTCTCATTTATAGACTGTAGCGTTTGAGAAACATTTTCCACTAATTATTTTGAGATATTTATCTGTTGTTTAACTAAGTTCTCACATTTATTTTTTTTTTTTGTACTCTATTTTTCCTCAAAGACTGCAATGGTGTTTCAGTAGAGGTAACAAGTAGATTTGGAATACCTGTAAGATCGTCAATATATTCATCAATTGTTTCATTAAGTAATATTAGGTACTCCAAAATTACGTGTTTCTGGAACTCCTTCAACACAGTCTTTAAGGGATAATAGCTCAATCACCTTCTCTTCCAAATTTGTAAAAATTATTTTCTTATTCGGTCCACCACCCGTGGACGTGATTTCTTTTTTTTTCGGACTCAATTTTTTAGCGTTTATAATCTGTCCATGCCTAAAAATTAAATAACATGCATTATATTTAAACTTATGATTAATAAACTTAATCAATTATAGTAATGAGAGTTTTACCTTTTTCCACTCTGAAACTTCTTTAAAAGGTGGCCGAAAGTATTTAATTCTTTTTTGTGATCAATCCAAAAATCTCTTGAATCAAATTTTGAATTATTTGCAATATCTGGATTTTTTTAAGCCCGAAATCAAGCACTTCTTATACTGCTCCTGATTTGTTGTTTTTTTTCTATAATAATTTTTAAAATCTTAATTATTAAATAGTGAAAAATATATTTTTGATATTTACAAAGTTTTGTTTTCCATTTAATTTTTTTTTTTAAATTCAACCACCATCAATCACTAGGAATATATGAACTGCACTATTTTTCAGTACTACTAAAATGTATGAAACCGCAATAAAATTATTGCGGATAGAAAATGAAAAAATGTTCATACAAATATATGATTCGCGTTCAATTGCGTTTTCAATGATATCTCAAAAAATTCACCGCTCCGCAATTATCCGCAACGTTTTCAAGGATAGTTATTTTTCATAAAAGTAAATATTTCCAATTTGGGTTTTGTAGGATAGACATGAATATTTTTCTTATCCTACAACAAAAACAAGCTGAAGATTAGTTGAAAAGCAATGCCATTTATTCACTTCCATACTCATACTTAATCTCTTTACACACATATAGTTATGTATATACATATTTTTTTTTTTTAAATAAATAATTCAAATATATTTTGTAAATTCTTTTATTAGTATAAACATTTTTGTAATTTAAATTTTTTTTTTTTGTTTTAAATTAAAACAAACTCAATTTGTTTCCATATTATTATTTCTTATATACATATATATATATATTTTTATATTTTTGGTTTTTTTATTCAATTCATGTTTGCAATAAATTTTATAGAATAGAAGTTATTCTATTTTTACATTTTATATGGTAGCTATATATTTATATCAATGATCGAAGTATAGACCTGTTCGTAATACATTAATTATTCACTTGTCTAACTTAAAATTTTCTATAGTTACGCCACTGTTTAATTTAATTTAATAAAAATTTATATAAAATGAAATGTATAAACATATACAGTAAGACCTCTTTAAACAAGAAAACCTTTTCAAAATAGAAAACATATTAAATAAATTAATTTATTAAAAAAATCAATTTAAAACTATTCTTACTACACTAATTCTAAATATTTAATTATTAAAAAAAAAAAAAAAAAACTATATTTATCATAAATTCTTGAACTTTTGTACTTAAAATAATTGTGATAAAATTTAAACTTTTTCTAAAATCTAAAATTTAAATTATTTATATTATTATTATATTATATTATATTATATTATCAGAAATTATATATTTTTCTCTTTCTTCTTAAAATACATTTAACATCTGTTTTCTAGATTCATATTGGTATAATGGTATAAATAAACCCATATTTACATTTATCAAATATATGTATTTTCCGTCAATTTAATAATCGTTTACCAATATGTAAATCAATAATAGAGAATTTAATTAAAAAAATATTTAAATTAAAAATTAAAATTTTATTGTTATATGTTTATTAATTTAAATAAAAAAAAAATATCACTTATTTATATATTATTAAATATTGAAAAATTTATTTAAAAAAATTTATTTAAAAGAAAACAAATTCATTAATAAATTTATATATTTTATTTTAATCAAAATTAACTATAACTATTATTATAAATATCAACTCTCAAGTCTTAATTAAATAACTTATATCACTAGCTCAAATTAAATTTAATTAAATAAAAATTTAATATTTATGTAATTTTAATTTAAAAAAAATACACTCATATCGCTCAAATGCTATAACACATACACACATAGATTTATGATTACACATAATCATATACATACCTATATATATATTAAATAAATATATTAAATAAAATATAAAAAGAGTGAAATTTTTAAAAAATATTGGAAAAAGTTGACTACACTGTGTAAAACTTATCAAAACAAAAACACAAAATCTTTGAATAAAAATATTACTTGCACTTTAAAAATCTATTTCAAACAAAAGATATACGTATATATAATATATATATATATATATATATATAAATTACATGTATTCAAAATTATACAAATTATTATTGTAAAATTTATTTTTATGATTAGAAATCAGAAAATTAAAGTAGATATTGTATTGTATTTTTGCCAAATTTCATTAAAATCTAAATTAAATTCAATAAATTTTGACAAATTAAAAAAAAAACAATTATGAATATACATATATGTATATATGTATATATATAAATATATATATATATAAATGTTCCATACTATATAATAAAAAAATATATTTTAAACTAAAAAATTTAAAAATAATAATTTAAAAAAAAATAAATAAATTAAATCTACACTTTAATAATATTTAGTGTGCACAATTAATATCAATCTTAAATAAATCTTGTAAAATGAATCTAATAAATATAATATGTAATTCGTATTACATTATTATAAATTAGTTTTTCATAAATATTGTTTCAAATTATTTTTAAAACATACTTACATGAAAAGAATTTAATAAAAACCCGTTTAAAATAAATATGAAAGTAGAATAAAATTTTTTTTTGATTGATTACAAAATTGAATAAAAATACCCTACTGTCAATCTGTCAATATCTGTCATAACAAATTAAAATGAAAAATAACTTAACTTAATGGTTAACAAAACAAATGTATTTCTATATTCATGTAAAATTAATTTAATAATTAACAATTATACCAAATTAATAAAAGTTAATTAACTCATCAAAAGCAAAAATAAGAGGGACTCTACTAATAAGAAAAAAAGTTAGCTGTCAAAAATTAACAACATGTTTCCGTTAATTTCCAACAACATTACTGGCATATTTGTTTTTGTCAAAACAAATTCTCTATTTTCTTTCTGGACCGGATCTCACATCCTTCGCTCGCTAGAATAAGAATACCGAATTTTTTTATCACATCTCGCAATGATTGGTAAAGCGAAAGAGAGTGATGCACTTCTCAGCATAAGTTCTATTATTTTTGCAAACTTTTGGTTATGTATGGAGTCAGATTAGATTTTTTAGATCAACTTTAGAATTTCGGATTATCTAATTATGTATACGATATAGGATACGAGTGCAATTCAATTTCAATTCGAGCTAAACATTTTTGTTTTCTATGTATGCATGCATACATACATAAGTAAAAGTAGTTCATTTAAATTTGCTGTTATATTTAAAAGAAATAAAGGCAAAAAACAACACGAAAATGCATGAATATTTTTTTGAATTACTAACGCTTACAAATTTAATTATTCGGAATTTAATGATTGAATTGATTTAATTCGGAATTTCATGAAAGAAAAATGTATATCGCATAATTAAATACAATTCAAATGAAGACTCTTGCGATTTCTCTATTTAATTTTGATACAAATACGATTGAAAAAAATCTACATAATATGTTTAATTTATTGATCATGATCACTATTTGATCGCGAACGATATTATCTATATGTTAACCGATATTAACCGATTTTATAATCAAAAAATTGTTATATAGTTATTGACAATGTAAAATAACGAAATTTAAAATTTAAATACAAACATACATTCAAATTGATATTATATTGAGAATTCATATTAAAATAAAATATATAAATATAAATTCATTAATTTATTGTTTTTTTTTTGTTTTTATTTTATTAAAAATATTATTAAAAAATATGCAAAGAAAATAATTTAAAGTACAATTTTCATCTTGTGACAAAAATACTTACATACAATATTTCAAAATCCATATTATTCAAATCCTTGTTCATTCAAAAACAAAAAACGAAATGTTAAAATAAAATAAAAATGTACTGAAAATATTTAAAATAGAAAAAAAATAGAAATAATATAGATGCAATGTATATTTATTTTAATATATATAAATAATAATAACAAAATATACAGAAACTAATATAATATTCAATGTTACCAGTAATGCTGTTGTAAACTTAAATTATGAATAAATTACAATAAAAATTCAGATTTTAAGCCAAATTTATGAAAACAAAGTGATTTTTATTTCAAATTTTCACTTGGTTAAACTAAACAACAAAGTTAAGTAATAATAAATACGTCCTTATGTTGATCTAATATATAAAACTATACCTATACCCTAGCTATGTAATCTTTGTAATTTTATTGCAATACATAATAATAATGCTCGTAGAACAAACAAATATATCAAGTCAATTTAACCCTTAAAAGACCAACCTGGTATTTTTGAACCAAAAAATTTTTTTTGTGTGAAGGTTCATCAAAAAAGTATTTTTTATTCTGGGATTTTCTAATTTTACGATTTCGGGCTAGAGAATTAATGATTTCAAGGATTGTATCAAATTTGATACAATGGGTTTTAGAGAAGAAAAAAAAGTAATTTATATAATATTAAAAATTTGTTTTCTTTAATTCTTTTAAACTTTAATTTTATATTTTCAATTTTTAATTTATTTATTTTTTGACAAAATATATTTTAACAATTCATTTAAACAATTCATTCTTTCTTGACTTTAGTCTTATTTTAGAACGTCCCATGAAACTATCCATGAGATCAACACCTCCCACGTGAAGGTTATATTGTTTAATAACCTTTGGACAGTCAATTGTAATTTTTGTTTTGGTTTTTCTATCAAATCTTTCTATGGTTTCTAAGGGCAGAATTCCACAGTAACTTGATAGAAAATAAACCGTTTTGTTGTCTTTCAATGCAACAGATGAAATTTCAATGTTATTTGTAGTGGCAACAAACTCTGCAGAAGCTCCACGTTCTTTTGTTTTAAAGTCATGATCAGTGGGTAGTTTGCAATCAGGTAAACGATTTCGTCGAACTGTACCTAAACTAAATATACCTTTGGAAGCCAAATAAATGATGAGATCTACTGATGTATAATAATTATCAAAATAAATTCGATGATTTCTATTACACGGAACATCCCTTAGTAGGCGAACAACAACGTTTGCCGAAGCTCCTAGATAAGGTTCATGAAGTTTACGGAATTTAGCACGGTTTTCTTGTCCGGAGTACAACTCAAATTGGTGTACAAAACCATTTCTGATACTTAAAACAAACAGTTTGTAACCCCACTTGTGAGGCTTGTTAAGCATGTACTGCTTTAAATAGCTTTTGCCTTTACTTGAACACATTTGTTCGTCCACACATAAATCTCTATCATATGCAACTGTTTTAAATTTCGTATTCAAGTGGTCAATTATGGGGCGTAATTTATGCATTCGATCATGATTTTCGTCAGTTCTAGCCAATATTTTGTTATTGTCGTTGAAATGTAAAAATTTTTTGATTTTTTCGAAGCGATTTCTACTCATAGCTTTGTAAATGCCTTCGTAACCTAAACGATTACTCCAATATGAACGAATATTTGGCAACTGAATTATTGAAGTATATAGAATTATACCTATATAACTTTCAACTTCATTTCTTTTAATATTTGGTAAGCTTGTAACGCATATTTGTGTTGCGTAGAAGTTTGTTTGTTTTACAATATGTTCTATTATTTCATCATCGAAGAAGTATTTAAAAAATTGCAAAGGTGTATGCAAATTATTAATTTCAGAAGCATATTCTTCAGGTGTAAAACGTAAAATATTTTCTTCTATTAAGATGTTACGCTTGCGCCACAAAATATTTTTAATTTTTTTAGCCTTACTTCCATTTTTTTCAGCAGAAATTTTGTTATTGCTGCAACGTGAAAGCTCCTCATTTTGAATTTCTTCTTCCAACTCTTCGTCAAGAAAATCTAAAGGCATATTTTCTATGTCACAGTCGTTAAACTCATCATTAGAATCATCCAAACCATCTTCGCTTTCCCAACCGTCAAGATCTCCTTCAATTTCTTTATCCAACAAACAATAATTTTTTTCCATGGTTAAACGACCAATGTATCAAAAAAAATACAAATAGTTTTTTTTCCCTGGATGAACCAAATCATAATATATTTTAAAACTTTCTACTTATTTGTAATAAAAATAATATTTTTTAATACTTACAAATTTTTTTACGCGCCAAAAATATTTAAAAATATGTTAATTTACACTTATTCTAATTGCAACTTAGCTATTCTGCAGTCAGCGATAAAAACTGCATATTATTTTTAAATTTCTACTCAAACACACACAAAAACCATATAATGAGCATAATTTTGAGTTAAAACAGTTCGTATTAAATAAAATACAATGGACTTTGTGAACATCATAGATTAAATATATTAAAAAATGTGAGAGTTTCAATGGTTTGTATCAAATTTCATACACGAGACGTTTAAGGGTTAATAAGAAAATAATTGGCCATTTAGGAATTTGAAAATAGGCCATTATAAAACTAAAAAGGCGGTTTTCATATTCATAAAGTTAAATTCTAAATGAACTGTTGATTTGTAAGCACTGTCCCCTTCCAATTAATTTCAAAATAAAGAATTAAAAAAAAAAAAGAGTTCCACACATGTATATGAATGCTTTTAGAGTTGGTTTCAAAATCAGAGTTTCAAGTCGCATTCTTAATGCGTGGCTGCTGTTAAATACAAAAAAAAGGGGATATCTACTTTTAACGGAATATTTACCCTTCAATATTTTTATGCGTAACCCCATGTTGAATACAAAAAAAACTTTCCATAAAATTTTTAATTTTAGATTTTTTTTGTTTACAATTTTTTTGGTTGGTTTTGTGTAAATGGAATAAGAGAAGTGGAATTTTTTTTTTTTTCATTTTGGTGAGTGCTTAAATTAATCCAGAAATAAATAGCCTTTTTCTGTGTTGTACCAAAAAGTATCTTATATGCAAGTTTCCAACTTTAAAATAACTGTACAATTTTTTTAAATCTGGTAAGTGAGCATCTTGTACTTTACTTATTTGTTCCTAATAATAAATTGTACCACTTATTCTAGTATGATAAGTTATTGTGGAAATATTTTGAATGTTATAAATTAATTATTTAGACCTTTTCAGCCAAATATAAAATTTACAATCATTGGCGGCCTTGTTGCAGATTCTACTGAATAATTTTATTTGAGCCATGATTTACACTTTTTTTTTTTTTTTTTCTTTATTATTTCAAACGAGTAAAATACAAATTTGTTATAATTATAATCTTATTCAAATATTTATAAGATAAAGTTCAATTTTATTATTAAATCTATTATTAAATCTAATAGTAACATGATCTTAAGTATAGAGAATATTTATATTTGATTTAATAAAAGATGAAAAAGATAAAAAAAAAAAGTAGTTTAGATTAAGATTAACATTATATACTAATTAATTTAAGATGTAAAAATATATGTTTAAGACCTAGCCTAAGCTGTCTGGTCGAATTGTGTATTATGAATCAATTTTTATTTTCCTAATACGTGTTAGAACGATCACATGAGTATACAATAATAATATAGAATTAATATAAAATATATGCAAAAGTGCATTTTAATTAGTTTCATACTTTTTAATATAATTTTACTTGCATTTAATTTTATTACTTTATTACCAATTATTTTTTTTTTTTTTGCATTGCTATTTCTATTGTTATTTCTATTGTTTTAATTACATTTTATATTTTTTATGATGGATTGAAAGAAGTATTAAGACAAGATATAAGAGCCAGAAGAAGAAAAAAAAAAAAAACAAAAACAACAACAAATAAAAATTATACATTCCTGCCAATAGATCATAGAGTTGAAAATGTGAAAAGAAAAAAGGAAAAAAACTCAAAAATCAAAAATCAAAAATATACTTTTGAATGGTAAAATGCATGAATTTTTAAATGCAGTTAGTCAATCAATATTAACTACCCAATTTTCTAGTAATGTGTTACTTTGTTTTGTTTAGGTAATGTTATGTGTGCTTAACAAGAAACAAGTAATATTTTTTTTGAAGTGTGGTAAATTTTCTATTTCTATTAACTTTGTAGGTAAGTCATTATAGGATTTTAGGCAGTTGTAAAGGCAGTTTGTTTTTTGTTTTTCTGTTCGGAATAATGAAAGATAATAGTTTGATTTATTTCTTGTATTGTGAGTATATAGATCAATATTTCTGTTAAGAATGAAGTTGTGTTTGATATAGTTATTTATTATTTTGAAAGCTAATATGTATAATTCTCTGGTGCATATAAAATCGAGGCTTGGAAATTCAGGGGAGTATAGTAAGTTTGTTGGATGTAGTATTGGGTAATTATTAATAATTTTGATGGTTTTTTTATGAAGAACATTTAATTTACTTATGTGGGTCTTTGATGCTCTACTCCAGATTGGATTTAGATATGTAATGTTGGAAATAATATAGGATGAGAAAATAACAAAGAGGCTTTTTTTTATCTAAGAATTGTTGTGGCAATTTTTTTACATACAAAGTCTATATGCTCTACCCATTTGAGACTAGAATCAATCACCATTCCTAAGTAATTGTAGTTCTTAACAATATCAATTTGATCATTTTTAAATAAGAAGGTGGGATGAGCAAAAGTTTTGTTTTCAAATAAGAGGATTTTAGTTTTTTTTAGGTTTATAACTAATTTATTTTTTACTAACCACTCATCGATTAAAAATAAATCGTATAGTATTGACGACTTAAGATCGGTTTCGCTATTAGTTGAATATTTTATAGCCAAGTCGTCGGCAAATAATTGCACTTTGCCTTTCAGATTTAGCCGTGCTATATCATCGATATAAATTTTAAAAAGATCAGGACCGAGAATTGAGCCTTGAGGCACTCCTTTTTTGCTTAATTTACAACTACTGTAAGTTGTTCCTATTTTTATTTTTTGCACCCGACCAACTAAATAGCTTTTAAAAAATTCAATTCGAAGGTGGGTAAAATGAAGTTTCTTGAATTTTAATAATAGGACATCATGGTCCACACAATCAAATGCCTTTTGAAGATCAATAAATACACAGGCAGTAAACTTTCCTCGGTCCATGCTCTTGGAAATAGAATCTGTAAGAGAGACGCAAGCTGCAGTTGTGTTTGAATTCCTTTCGAACCCAAATTGTTCCGGATATAATATTCCATTTCCATCCAAAAAAACAGACAGTCGCTTTTTAATTATTTTTTCATAAATTTTTGAAATGGTACTCAAAACAGATATTGGTCTATAGTTTGTCGGATCAGTTGTATTATCTTTTTTATGAATTGGGGTTACAATAGCAGTTTTTAGTGGTTCCGGGAAGATGTGCGTTTCGAAGGAAGTATTAATAAATTTGGTCAATAAGGGTACAAGTCCATCAGCAAACCTTTTGGACAAATTTTGCTGAGATATTATCATGCCCTGTTGCTGAGTTTGATTTTAAGGACATAATGGTTGTTTCTACTTCTTCAGTTGTAGTCGGTGTTAGCTCAAAAGACTTCTATATAGTTCGCAATGTATTGTCGAAGTAATTTTGATCAATGGGTTCATCTGATATGTTTAAATTATCCGTTACATTAGTAAAGAACTCATTCATGCACTCAGATATTTCATTTTCCTCAGTAACTGTCTGATTTTTATACTCGATTATTTTTATATGATCGTTGGATTGAGCTCCTCCAGTACTAAACATTATTTTCTTGTATAATTCCCATAATTTTTTACCATCATTAGGATATTTTGCAATTTCTGTGGTACAAAATTTCACTTTTGCTTCAAGAATCAAGGACTTAACTTTTTTGCTATAAATATTATATAATTCGAGAGTGTGTGCATCATTTGGGTACTTACGTTTAAATTTAAGGAGAGACTTTATTTTTATTTTTTTTTTTTCTATGGAAAAAATGTACCTGAAGCTCTGAAGATTCTGTTCTCAGAGTTTGTCCACTGTTCAATATTTTCTTTGATGATTTTTTGTTTGGATGGCTAATAGTTTTGCGGTATATGTACATAATAAGTAAATATAAAAATTTATTATCAATGTACGACACGAAGATTTGTGAAGTCAAGGATTAATTTTATTCGTTACTAGGTCAACAAAATGTATCGATTCAACATGATTTTTGTTTTTTTTTTTTTTGTATCAATTTTATTTTGATAATTTACTTGAATAATAATTTTAACAAATTTTAAAGGAAAAAATGTCTCTTGAATTTAAATTACCTTATCAATTTGCAAATGAAATAACGAAAGCTGAATTATTAAAATTACGTGAATGTTGTTTGAATTCAGTGAAAGAAGAAGAATTATATTATATTCGAAATGATGCAAAAATTCGAGCTGTTCATTCTACACAAACTTATGATGAATTCAAGTAAATTTAAAAATTTTATTTGCATTTTTTTTTTATGAAATTAAAGTTTTCTTTTAGAGATATTGTTGATGCAGCTCATTTGAAACCCTTAAGTAGTTTCGATAAAAATAATTGTAAAACTAAAAATCGTCTTTGGAATTCAGCTGCAAATGAAAAATAATCATTATTTTACTTATTTCTTTTAATTTTTTAGTAAACAATATTAATTTTAGCCTGACCGCCTGACTATGTAAATCCAGCATAGCATTGATTAACTATATATAATTGGAAGTTTTCTCTGATCATGTTCAATGTGTTAAAAATCAAATAAAAAAATTGGAATTTGAAATTATAAAAATTTATTTCAATAAAATTGTATTTTTGTTCTCTGACTCATTATCTTATTATAAAATGACGGTGTTTCAAAATTAAATATTTTTAATCTATTAAAAATATTTATTTATTAATCCGGCTGTCCACTTGTTTGATAATCAAATACAACAAGACAAAAATTAATCTGATACATTGTTAAGTGGTCCTGTTAATTTTAGTGTAATAATTACAAAAACATTTAAAAATACATCCAATTATTTTTGTTTAAATTCAAGTACTACTTTATAATCGCCTGTCTATTTTATAATGAATTTCTAAAATTCTAAAAATGAACCACTTACATTTTTATTTTTCTAAGATAAGCCTATATACTGAAACGTATATAAATTGAGGAAAAGAGTTCTTGAAAATGAGTTTATGAAAGACTTTAAATCATTAAAAATGTTCGTATTTATTAGCTTTGCAATAATATTTGCTGCTGTATTAAATAATTCAGTATTAGCAAAAATTGATGGTCGAATTTACAATGGATTTGAAACAACAATTGAAGAATTTCCACATCAAGCACAAATGGTACGAGGTACAAGCCATCATTGTGGTGCTACAATAGTAGGAAGACCAGGCGATACATACACTTATTATGCAATCACAGCAGCACATTGTGTTGGATCAGCAGAACCTCGTCCATTCCGAATTAATGCTGGTGTAACAAATCGTACCCTAACTGGACAATTATCACAAGTTAAAGCTATTTATCCATATCCAACATTTGAATGGGCAAATTTCCAAGGAGATATTGCTGTTTTAGTATTAGAAAAACCAATTTATTTTAATGAACAAGTGAAACCAGCTTATTTACCAGAAGCTAATGAAATGGTGCCAGCAAATACAGTAGCATTTGCTAGTGGTTGGGGTGCTACTGAAAATGGAAAAGGAGCTATTAATTTACGAGCTGCTCAAGTGAATGTTTTTAGTAAAGAAAAATGTGGAGCAATTTTCGGTGCAAAAAGATATACAGAATTAAATTTATGTGCCGGTGGTATTGATAAGCCAAAAGATTCATGCGGTGGTGATAGTGGTGGTCCATTGGTAAGTAATGGTAAATTAATTGGTGTAGTTTCGTGGGGATATGGTTGCGGTAATCCAGAATATCCAGGTGTTTATGCAAATGTTGCAAATCTTAGATCATGGCTTGATACAGTTATTAGATTTTAAATTAATTTAATTTAAGAAAAAATTAACTTCATTATGTAAATTGCGAAATATTTTTTTTAAGGAATAAAAAAAGTTTATATTAAAAAATTTTAAATCTTGTATTTTTATTGAATTTATATTATTATAAGTTTTATTCAAATTTCTCCCCTTTTAAATAATACATGGACTATACACATGTACGTACATTTTAATATATTTGTAAGTTTTTATATTTTTTTATATTTTTATACTTATTAAGCAAATTATCTCTAAATTATATCAAAAATTATTCTTCTCTGTCAAAGTCAAGTACCTAGTACTTCTTCGTCGTATCTTTTAAGATAGCTTAGAATGTCTATTATTTAATTTTTATTAAATTTAAGAATTAATCACTTAAATTTTTGTTAGATAAGCATGACTAAAAATGTATATAAATGCACGAAATATGATTAACAAATTGAGTTATTTAAATACTTTAAATTCTGTAAAATGTTCATTTTAATTAGCTTGGGAATATTAATAGCTGCTGCCGTCAATCCAGTATTAGGCAAGCCAAAAATTGAAGGTCGAATTTCTAATGGATTTGAAACAACAATTGAAGAATTCCCTTATCAAGCACAGATGTTACGCAGTGGTGGTGCAGTTCATCATTGTGGTGCTACAATAGTCGGACGTCAAGGAGACACATATACTCATTATGTAATAACAGCAGCACAATGTATTGGTTCATTTCCACGTCCATTCTACATTAATGCTGGTGTAACAAATCGCACGCAAACTGGACAATTATCAGAAGTTTCAGGTGTTTATCCATACCCACCATTTAACATGATAACTTTACAAGGAGATATTGCTGTTTTGAAATTACAGAAACCAATTTATTTTAATGATCAAGTAAAACCGGTATATTTACCAGAAGCTAATGAAGTTGTACCAGAAAATACAATAGCATTTACTAGTGGATGGGGTCTCACAGAAACCGGAGAAGAATCCATTAATTTACATGCAGCGCAAGTAAATGTTTTGTCTAAAGAAAAATGTAGTAAAACTTTTGGAAAGACAATATTTACTGAACTTAATTTATGTGCTGGTGATATTAACAAACCAAAAGATATATGTGATGGTGATACGGGTGGTCCATTAGTAAGCAATGGAAAATTAATTGGTATTTCCTCTTGGGGATATGGGTGTGGTAACGCAGAGTACCCAAGTGTTTATACAAATGTCTCACAATTTAGAGAATGGCTTGATACCATAATTAAAGCTTAAATTAAATTATTTAATTCATATCGAATTTAACAAAAATAAATTTTTTTATAAAAAATTGAAACTGGTATTATTGTTGAAATTTTTTTTCGCAGTTACATCGCATAATTAACCAAAAATTATTATAGGTACATTACGTACATACAAATTTCCGGTTAAACTAAAATAAAAATGTATAGAGATAGAGTTTATACTTCCATTCCTAATATTGGTTACATATATACTTATGTGTATCTGGTAACTTGTTTGCTATAGCTATAATTTTATAAAGTTAAAAAAAAACGTTATTTTCTTATTATAAAAAATATTATTTTCTAATAATAAAGAACAATCAATATTTTCTTAAATTTTAAACAGAAATGAAAAAAAATTCTTTTTCGAGTACAAAGCACCAACACCAATTTTTGTATGACTGGTTCAAAAAATATATTTAAAAACTTTTATTGATCATTTTTATTTAATTTTTATAAAGTTTTTATTTTTTTTTTTTTTTGATTTTATTTGTTTACAAAATTTTTTTTTAGTTGTTACCAACTTTTTAGCAGTTACATAGAAAATGTTTTTATAAATGTTTTTTTTTTTACTATGATTTCGACTTTTAATTAACAGCAAAGAATATAAAAAACTTTTAATACTAAAAGTTAAATAAAAAAGGAATGAATGAAAAAATATTTCGTTTATCAAATATTAAAACTAAAGTCGAATAGATTTGTGTTCAAGTCCCTAGAACAATTAAGAAAAAATATTTTTCTAATAAACTTAAAGTCTATTTTCTAGGTTGTTGAATATTATTGAGTGGTTTATTTGGAACTTGATGTGGTGGCTTAGGCGAATGAGCCACTTGTGCTGCAGCTGGACTATAATCTACGTTTCCTTTAGCTGGTGCACCACTGACTGACATAGCATTTTGAATGTTAACAGGTTGCTAAAAGTAAAAAATAGAACATATCAATAATAAAAATAATTATGAAAAATCTTTTTTTACAGTTAATCCTGTGCAATCTTCGGCATCTTTTGCTGGTCTTTCTGGGTGAAGATTTTTATGTTGTACAATTCTCATGCCACCAGCCTTGACTAAAATTTTTAATTTTATATTTTAAAATAAATGATTACACATAAATATGTATATCCAGGTTGAAAGGTCTTTTTTATAATCATTAAAAATTAAAACTTATGTCGAAATGTTTTTTTTTTAAATTGTACAGATACATTTTTGTCTTTACCTAAATATTCTTTGTACATACAAAAACTAAAGAAACAAATCTCAGTTAGTTTCATAACAACTGATTTTGATTAGAAAAATTATTCAAAACAATAGCATAAAACACATGCATCAATAATTGCTACGTGGAATATTTCTTATCGTTTTGTTTTTTTTTTTGAAAACATACTTAGGTACTTTTGCAATTTAAATATAAAATTCTAGTTTTATTTACTTAAGGAACACTGAATGTATGTATAAAATAAACATATGTATATACTTGGTCATTCATACAATATATATATATATATATACATTGTAATATAAATTGATAAGATATTTACATTATTTGAAAAATATAAACTATATTCAGTAACATTTGTAAGCAATTTTCAAAATTAGTAATTAATATTTTTATACGTCGTAGAGTTCAACTTCGATGCCACAAAATTTTTATTTTAATTAATATACAGGTGTAATTTTTCTTTTTAATCTTTTACAGTCACATTAAAACTTTTTTTTAAATTAATGATTGATTTGTACATAAATAATATAATAATATTTTACCTGCTGGAGGATGGCCAGCAACTTTTTGTGATTCTTCGTCAGACATCTCTTATTAGAAAAATTTAATTTAACTTGACTTGACCGTTTAATGAATAAACTTGATTTCAACTTCAACAAAATTCTTTCAAACAAACGTCAGCACCCAACTCTACGTCTCTAAAAACAGGTGACAGAAATAATTTGACATGTAAATACGAATTCAAAATAACAATAAAACACATAAGCGATATGTTGGTTTAAAAGTGTGAATATAATTTTTGAATTACGATATTAAAATGAGTTGCCCAAAACTATTTTTCATTTATATTCAATTCCAATGTTAGCTACTTTGCATACAATCATAACAATTTGTTTTTCCTTTTACCGTTTATTAAAACAAATTTATACTAGCGGTATTTCCAATCACATTTATTTGACCTTCGCAAAATTTTGTATGTATGAGTTTAATCAGTACATTTACATTTTAAATAATTTAAATTTTTTATAAAACTTTTAATATATATTCAGTATAAAATCGTTAAACTTAAGCTAAAAGCATAGCTTTAGCCACTTCTTTAGCTTTATCGGGACCATTCAATTCTTCAGCTATTTTGAGAGCAAAACTGAAAGCGGTACCCGGACCGCGACTAGTGATAAAGTTACCATCCTTAACAACATCTTCATTATCAATGTAACTAAAAATGTAATTTAATATACGTAAAGCGTTCGTATTAGTAACTACAATTAATTTACCTAAATTTTGAAGAAAGCTGGTCCTTAAACGCTGGGTAAGATGTTATTTTTTTACCTAATCCAATGCCATGACTATCAAAAGCAATTGGAGCAGCACATATTGCAGCTATCATTTTATTAGAAGAACTTTGTTTTTTAAGTATTTCTCCAACTACATCAGAAGCGGCAAATGCTTTAGCTCCTCCTAAACCTCCTGGTAAAACAATGACATCGAAATCATTCTATTTATAAAACAACTATATATGTAATATATTTATAAGAAAATTTACAAAATGATTTACGTTTTTAACATTTTCCAAGCTAGTGTCAGGTTTTATTATAATATCTCTAGAGCATTTTACAGGTTCGGAACCATCAAGTCCAGCTACAGTAACATTAATTCCAGCTCTTCTTAACACATCAGCAGAAATTACAAATTCCATTTCTTCAGCACCAGCTGCAAGAATTACTAAAGCATTTTTTGTTGACATTTTTCTTGTAAAAATTGATCTTATCATGAAATTTTTCCAATATTTATTAAATTAATATTATTTTGCTTTAGCAAAATAAAATTTCGCCGATATTTCTTTTAATTTGACAGCCAAACTAATGTCAAATATTAAAAAAAAAAAAAAAAGAAAACCGAAAAGGCTGTCATGACAAGGTAGCGTTTCTATTAGAAAATTTCTAACAACAATTTAGAATTGAATAAAGTTGAACGAGAAAAATTACAAGCATTTCATTATTATTACTAATAATTGCTAAAATAAGGCATATATAATAGGTTGCATTACAAAAAGCAATAGGTCGATATTAATTAATGTTTTTGCAATCATTTTTCTTTTAATTATAAAGTATTTATATATTTTTTAATACAAAATATATACATTTTCTAAATATTTATAATTACATAACCCTCATTCAATTCATTGACCAGATGTTTTCAAATGTAAAACTAAATGTCAAAATTTCGTTAAACTTTTGTATTTTTAATTTTAATTGGTTTTATTTTACGATTGTAAACAATTTTAATAATTAGCATTAGTTATCAAATAAAATTGAAGAATTAAATTTTTTTTAATATGGATTATGATTTTAAAATGAAAACTCAGGCGGAACGTACAAAAGTTGAAGATCTTTTTAATTATGAAGGATGCAAAGTAGGACGTGGTACATATGGACATGTTTATAAAGCTAGACGAAAAGAAGGTAGCGAAAAAGAGTATGCTTTAAAGCAAATAGAAGGAACTGGTTTATCTATGTCTGCTTGTCGAGAAATTGCAGTTAGTATTAATTATAATTAGTAATTTAAAAATATTTTAAATTTACATATTTTAAAGCTATTGCGAGAACTAAAACATCCTAATGTGATCAATTTAATTAGAGTATTTCTTTCACATAACGATCGAAAAGTATTTTTATTATTTGATTATGCTGAACATGATTTGTGGCACATTATTAAATTTCACAGAGCGGCAAAGGCTGCCAAGAAACAAGTTGTTGTTCCTAAGGCTATGGTTAAAAGTTTATTATATCAAATTTTAGATGGTATACATTATTTGCATTCAAATTGGGTTTTGCATAGAGATTTGGTAAAAATAAAATTATTTTATTATTTTATAAATACAACTTTATTTTTTAAAATAATAAATTATTTTATAAAATTATTAAAATATCTTAGAAACCAGCTAATATATTAGTTATGGGAGATGGAATTGAACGAGGACGAGTTAAAATAGCAGATATGGGATTCGCTCGCCTTTTCAATGCTCCTTTGAAACCATTAGCTGACTTAGATCCTGTGGTAGTAACATTTTGGTACAGAGCACCTGAATTATTATTAGGCGCCCGGCATTATACAAAAGCAATTGATATATGGGCCATTGGTTGTATTTTTGCTGAACTATTAACATCAGAACCAATATTTCATTGTCGACAAGAAGATATTAAAACGAGTAATCCATATCATCATGATCAATTAGACAGAATATTTAATGTAATGGGATTTCCACTCGATAAAGACTGGGAAGATATTAAAAAAATGCCTGAGCATCATACATTAACAAAAGATTTCAAAAGGGCGAAGTAAGAAATATGTTTTAAATCCAATTCTTTTTAACAAATTGTCTCCTTTTGCTTTTTAGTTATTCAAGTTGTTCTTTAGCTAAATATATGGAACGTTTCAAAATTAAACCAGACAGCAAGGCATTTCATTTATTACATAAATTATTACTAATGGATCCCAACAAAAGAATAACATCAGAACAAGCTATGCAAGATGCATATTTTCAAGAAGATCCTTTACCAAATGGTGATGTTTTTGCTGGTTGTCCAATACCTTACCCAAAAAGAGAATTTCTTACTGATGATGATAATGAGGATAAATCAGAAAATAAAAGACAGCAGCAGCAACAACAACAACAACAACAACAGCAGCAACAACAGCAACAACAACAACAGAATGTATACATACATACATATATTATTCTTTCTATAATTTGACTCAACTTTTTTACTTATTTTGTAGCAAATACAGCAAAATCAACAATCAAATCATGGTGAACCTAGTAGTAAAAGAGTTCGTTTATCTGGCCCAACTCAACATCAACAACAGGCAATGAGTCAAAATCAAGATTTTCAACAACAACAAATGATGTATAACAATGCTCAGGCGAATAATTTTCAACAACGTTTTTAAAAAAATATAGATAATAACTAAATTAATTTATAAACAATTTCAAAAAATAATCTTGAATTAAGAATCGGTGATAAAAACTGTAAAATTTTTTTTTTTATGATACCTATGTCCATTTAAATACTGTATGTATAAATACCATAATGTATTTCTATAAAATTATTTTGACGATGAAATTATTAAATGTTTGTGTATAGTTTGTCTTTAAATTAAAAAATTTTTAACAAAAGAAACAATAATTTTTCTATTCTATTTGCTATATTTCTATTTCTTGAAAAATATAATTCTATAAAATACATTTTTTATTTAATTTGTTCCTTAAATATATTTCCTTGAATAATTAGAACGAAATTAAATTTTAATAAAAAAAAAAAAAAATTATCATTAAAAAAATATATACAAAATATAAAAATGTGTTCTAAATTAAATTTTAACTAATAATCTTGTATTACTTTACATAACATATGCAAATTAAAGTATAAATTTATTATTTTTAATTTAATAGTTGTGATCAACTTAAATTTCAAATTGCGAAATATTGTTAAAAAATAAATTTTGTGTTAAAAAAAAACTGGCATACGATTTCTATCAAAATGAAAAATTTTTCTTTTTTTTTTTCTAAGTAATTTGGATGCACATTTCTCACCATACAAAACATAATTTTTAGTGTTAATTTACAAAAATTCAAATTATTTGGTTGAATTGATTTATTTTATTTTCTACTTGTTTTTTTTTAGAGCCTTTTAAAAAAATTATGAAATGTTTTATTTTTTTTTTGTTTATAATTAAATAATCAATTTTTATACATTTACTCAATAATTCTGTATAATTTTTTCAATATCATTAAATTTATAAAATAACTTAATCTAAATGAAAATATTTAATTAAAATTTAGTATTTTTTTTATTAATTCTTTTTTGTTTTCATTAAATTAAAGAAAGTAACATTTATTTGTATTAATTTTTACATGGATGTTGGAGACCAAAAATTCATTTCTCTAAGCTCTGATGGTTTTGCCTTTAAGACTTTTTTATGTAAATCTTTTGTATTATCACCTTGATTTATATTATTATTATTAAAATGTTCTGGCTCCTCGTCAATATGATGTATTGACGACGAAGGTGTTGATTCACGTTGAATACCTAAGAGTGATGCCAGAAACCAGCCCCTAAAAAATGAAAATAGAAATAAAAAAAAAATGAGAAATGTAAGTAAGTAAATTTTATTTATTAAAAAAAAAACAACCTTGTAAAATATTAATTCTTATATAAGTAAATCAGAATATAATATATAAAGTAATTAATTTTCAAAACCTACCTTGCTTCTGAATTTGGATTAGCAAGGGCATAATTTCCTGTAAAGTATGGATTAGCTTTCCTCATTGATTTTGGTGAACCAACTGGTGATGCTGGTAATGATTTTGATCCGCGACGAACTAATAATTTAGCTTTAGCCTTTTGTGCCTCTAATTCGTAAGGTTCAGGTTGAATTAATGAACTTGTTTTCAAAGTTTGATCTTCAACTGTTTTCAATTGTAATGAATCTACTTCTTCGTCTTGATCAACGCTAAAAACAAAAATTCTACATAAGTATTTACATATTTTATATCTTTTGATAATTAAAATATGTATCTACATCTTTTGTGTTATATCTTTCGATTCTCTTAAATTTCTTAAATTCAACAAAATAAATAAGTTAAACATTATTGAGTTTTAATTAAAAAAAAAAAAAAAAATTATCACACAAATAATTTAAATTTTATTTGCTTAAACTTTCTTACAATTTTCTTACAAAGTATTTAATTAAATATTTTCTTTACAAATCCTAAAAGAAACTAATTAGTTGTACTCATAAATGTTTATGTCATTTTATAAAAACAAAATTCTTACTTTTGTCAATAATACAGTATATACAATACAATCCCTTTACTTCAATTACCGTTTTTATACATACAAATTTATCCTTTCCTACTTTTAAAAGGTTAAAAGTAATGAATTTATACATTTAGTCAGGTATGCATATATGAATAAATGTATATATAGGTATAATTTTAAATGTAAACGAAAAATAAAAAATGGGTAATTGGTTTGATATGTACAATAATAATATAAATATGTAAATATGTAGGTACCACGAAAAAAATATTTGTAAATTGACCAAATGGTAAATTTTGAATTTTCCATTAACTGGAAAACTAATCATGTACATGTATATATGTAGATATGGTAGGTATAAAAACATACCTTTAATGCGTATAGTGTTTTTATTTGTATACCAATAAACTATCATAATATTTTGAAGTTTACCTTTAGAAATTCCCAAAATATTAATTAAATAAATTGGAAAATTATTCTTAAGACCTTGACTTCATCAGAATTACAAATTAAATTTAGAAATACCGGGAATATAATGACTATATATGATATAATGACTAACGTTTCTAGAACCAATAAAGCAATTATTAATTTAATATAAATTTAATATTTAGGAAATTATTCTTAAAATTTAAATATTTACTTTTTTTGAATTTACAAAGCGATTCCTAAAATATGACTTTTGTTAAGGCTTGGAATTTGTAAATGAAACGCATTAAAAACAATGTTTACAATTTTAATTGCTATTTAAACTACGTATCTAAATTTTATTATTATGTATTGTATTTTATAAGGCCAGTATTATTATAGCTGTTTATTAGAACGAAAATATATAAATGTATCTATATAATTACATATAAATATGTACCTACATAAAATATGTATGTATATTGTATACAATTTAATTAGAAATATATAAAGAAAGGTTCTATAATAAAATACTTATTCGAAAAATTTAATTACACCTTAGATTATTACTAATTTTTGTTACATACATGATGCACTACAAAAATGAATACAACATTCAATATGGTCAATGTCAATTTCGAATAATTGAAATATGTTTATAATTGAAAAATAAAAAACAACTATTATGGTTAAACTTACTTTGGAAGTTGAAATCCTCTAGGAGCATTAATTGAACGTCCAGATACCATACGTTGTGCAACTTCAATTATTGAACTACCACATGCAGCGTTTGGCCCCTTAAAACCATCATCTGTTCCAAATGATTTTGGTGGATGTTTTATACCGTCTACGTTTGATTCTGTAATAAAAGATATAATTGGGTATAGGTTAATAAAAGTTCAAATATAAATTTAGGTATTAAAATAATAATTTTAAAATAACTTTCAAAATATTTTACGAAATCAATTTAAAACAATTTAAATTAAATCCAAAAAAACTACCTATATTTTATACAAAATTAAGTAATCAATAAAAAAGATGATGAAAGTTTTAAAATGATTTCATAATTAAAATTATTTTATATTTCACCCTTTTCTTACTTAATCTTTAAAGATTAAAAAATTTTCATTTTATTTTTAATTAAAAATAAAAATAAATTAATAATTAACACTACTTGACAATTTTCTTGTTAAAACTGATTTAGTTTTTAACTATACTATACTCTATTAGATAATTTAACAATAATTTGTAAGTTACTAAAGTTTCAGCCTGAGAAAAAACTACCAAAATATTTTTTTTAGAACGAGAATTCTGCCAACTCATGAAAATATGTTAATGTTCAGTGTTTTTTTTTTGGTTTTTTTATAAAAAGTATAGGTGGGTATTTTAAAAAATAAAACTTTTTTTTACACTGTGAATATGAATAAAATATGTTTGTATGTATTTGTTTGCAAAATCGCGGTTATCACATGATATCGTCATTTTCAAATTTAATCTTGGGTTAATTTTTTTTTCCTTTTTGTTTATTTCTTATCAAAAATAATTTATTAGTGTGGAACGAACTATAATGAATTTCGGAAAATATATATATATGTAATTTTGGAAGTAAGATTTTTATTTTATTTTTATTAATTTTTTTATTTGTTTTGTTTTTACTCAAAAATTAATAAAATAGATATATAGGTATTCTATTAATATAATTTTTTTTAGCTAAGAACATAAAATACACAAGATGGGAAATTTTCGAAAAACAAAGAATTTGTTTTTTTTGTTGTTATTTTGTTATGTACACATTTATTTGAATTGCGTATATTGTCTATACTCGTGTACTATAAATTTGTATTTTTATTATAAACTAAAAAACAAATAAAAAAAAAAACAAACAAATAAAAACACAAAAACAAAAAAAAAGGAGGCTTGTTTTTCTGTGACGTAATAATCAAGATCTTTGCAACTTATTTTTTATTTAAGTTTATATTTTTCTAAAATTTCATACATACATATTTATGTACATATTATGTACATTTTACATACATGTATACCTATATATTAAAAAATTAATTATTTTAATTCTCTAAATATGTATGTATATACGTATGTACGTAAGTAAGTTAGATGTTAATGTACCTACATATATCGCTTGAGTCATAAATGTTTTTGATTTTATACATATGTATATATATATTATATATATATATTATATTATATATATATTATATATATATATATTTTTTTTTGGTATTAATTAATTTAAATTTTGAATTTTCATTACTTCTAAAGCTTTAATTTTTGACCAATCAATTGGTTAATTCACGTTAATTGTTAATAGATAGATACCTACATAGTAAATATGAATGATATTTTTGATCTAATATAATATTATGTATATTTATATCTATACCTATGTAGTTACATAGTACATATAACCACAAAATACAATCTCTGATTTAATTTTTTTAGTTTTTTTTATTTCACATCGACCTCATTCATCGACACATACTTAGGTACATAAATACTATTCAAAATTAAAAATACCTATATTTACATTTCACGACAGTAAAATACATGTGTTCTTAATTTTAAAAACATGCATTACAAATAACCGCCTATCTGTTATTCCATAGAATTTAATTACCCTTCTGTTACGTACCCATTCACTTAATAAACTGATCTTAATTTTGTTGTCTTTCTTTAACATAGTACGTGAGTACTTATATTTTTAGAAAAAAATTAATAATATAACCAGATATAACACTGATGCACATTCTAAGTACAAGAAATTTTAATTTTTGATATAATTTCGAAAAAGAGTTACTTAAAAATACAATTTTACACGAATTGAAAATATCTAAAACAAAATATAAATATTTATGACTCAACAAAAATAATTGGAAAACTTTTTTGGTAGTATAGAGTAGCGAAAGTAGTAGAAATATTTAGAATTAATCATAGTTATAGAAATAAATGAATGATGAGTGGTTTGAGAGAGGATGAAATGGATTTTCAAAGAATTTCAAAGCTTAAAATTAATAATCAGATAATTTTTGTTTTTGGATAAGCTTCTTACGTTGGCAAAAAATATATATAAAGCTTATATACATATTATATACATAACATGCAATATATTATGTATTTGTTATGTATTGCTCTAAAAGTTGAAAATACAAATTTTATTTTCAGCGAAATAAAAATAACTTGATTTTTTGTTGTTGAAAAATCACTAGAACAAATTCTATTGAAATCACCTCAACTGACCAATTTCAGATAAAATAAGTATTTATTCATTTAATTATATGTCCTTATAACCTGTATATTTATTTATTTGTTTATTTCATCTACTGAGAAATTAACCCTTACAGATCTTGCTTAAAAGTTCATGAAATATATTTTGTATAAATTTAAACATAAATTGATAATTATAAATAAGTAATCTATTCAAACTATTCAATCTTCTCTTACAGATGTCAGCTTAAACTAAGGCAATAACTAAAAATACAAAATAAAATTAATTTTAAAAAATTTTGATAACTTTGAAGAATTGTTTGCTATAATGAAAATCTATCACGGACGAATCGGTATTAAATAGACGTTGAGAGTTAACTATAGGCTCAGACAGGTCATAATTAGTTGAGACTCGAGATATAAAAATCTATACGATACTGCGTTGGAGCATATAATTTAAATAAATTTAAAATATATGGGAAGTTCATTCTAGCTGATAAAACATTATACGAAAACATTACTGAAGCAATATTACGTCTAGATTCAAGAGTTTGAATATCAATGAGTTGACATTTTACAATGTAGCTAGTGACATTAACCGGTCAATTAAATTTGTGAAGGCAAAATCTAACTGCATTTTTCTGAATTGATTTAATTATTTTTATGTGTTTAGCATAAGATGGCATCCAGATAGAGGAAGCATATTCTAGATGAGGACAGACTATATGAAATATATACTTAAGTTCTTAAACATGTATGGATCAATAAATTGAAGAGAATTTCTTTTAATAAAATCAAGTATTTTGAAATGATTTGGCTAAGATAAAATCAACATGCGGATTAAGAGTCAGTTTATTGTCTAGAATGACCCCCCAAATTCTTCATTTGATTAACAACATCCATATCAGAATTATTCAATTTATAGTCAAGTTATATATTTATAGTATTTATAGTCATAAATTCAAAAAAGTTATTGATTTTGTAAAACCTCATAAATTTTCATTTATAAACATTTAAAATGAACCCATTTATACGACACTATTTATAAAATTTCTCAAGATTAATTTGAAATCTAAGACAGTCTGTCATCTAAAGTTCTAATGATAACATATTAACATACGTGTACTTTAGGCAAACTTTAGGTCACTTTTTCCTTTCAAGAAAAGTATTCTAAAATCTATTTTTTGATAGTCTCGTAATTTGTTTCTAATTATTGTTTTTTTTTTTACTTAAATTCGAAGCATTTTATTTCAATCAAAATCTATTCCAACATTTCCAATAATTAACATCCTTGTCAATGCTTATTCGGAATTTTGTAAAAATATTTTTAAGTTTTATTTTTCGGAATTTCATTCAATTCTGAAAATTCTGATGCATGCGCAGTTTTTCTTTGGATATTTCAAATAAAATTATTAATTAATTAAATAGTAGAATAATGAATCTAGAAAAGTATATACATATATATATATATATATAATATCGTATAGGTATGTATAATTTATTCATTGACATTTTTAAATTGTACTATTAAAGTACAACATGCCTGCATATTTGGTTAAAGTATTAGAATTCAAGCCTATCGAATTAGGTACCGAAAATTTAAAAGAATTTTTGAACCTGTACACATTTTTACATACATACCTACATGTTACATATATTGTATTAACATTTCGAAGAAAACACAATTGAAAAAAAAAACGTGTTTGGCTTTTTGCCCATTTTCAATAAAATATACTGTAGTATGTAAAACACTGCATGTATATAAATGAAATAAATAAGATGTTTTTAGTCAATTTGAATTTTCGAAAACAAAATTTAATAATGTAACAATGAATGAATATGTTGAAATTCGAAAAATAAATAAATAGATACTTATGTACATGAGGTACATATATTTAAAAAAACGATTTTGTAGTAAGCTAATTAGTGCGATTTATTATGGTTAAAAAAAAGCTTCATTTTGGAAAGTCAAGGTCATAATTGTTATGATTACAAAAACTGCAAAAACTTAATAATTTCTCTTACAAATATTTGGATAGTAAGTGCTATAAAGAAAGTTATGAAGTTAATTAGTGTGCTATAGAAGTGCTTCACTCAATTTATTTTTTTAATGCCCCACTCAAATGTATAAAAATATCCTATATTATACAATTATTATAATGAATTAATTAGATTAGTGTAATTTTTGTTTGACAACGTTCTATTGTTCTATTTATAATATAAAACTTATAGGTAATAAAATATTTTTATTTCCAAAAACACGTATTGATAAAATTCGAGCACAATTTTAGATAAGTATTTACATTTAATTTTATCATTGATTAGAATATAATAAATTTGAATTCAATGGATTTGTTTATGCATTTCTTTTTTTATAAGTACATATTCAGTGGAAGAGACTTGTCGTCTCTACTTTATTCATATTATAGAAACATAGGTAGGTACTTGTTGTAACAAAGAAAAAAAATCAATATTATGATGAATCTAATTAATTTGACTGTGCTTTTGGCCTGTTGCTTTTAAATTTAATCTAAATAGTAGTGGCTGTAGACATGCACCGATACACTTAGACCATATAGGTCAAATTCATATACGTAAATATTTTGATTAAAATTTTCATATTGAAAAAAATTTTACACTTGAAAAACTGCAAATTATGCACCTACTATTGATAATTAAATTAAAATATGTATTTATGTATGTAATTAAAAAATGTAATATGTATTTTGCATCAATAAAAAAAAAAAAATTTAAAAACAATATTGAGTAAATATTTAATATTTATATTTTTTTTTTTTGTTAATCTTACCAAATGGAACTTTTTTTTGAAACAAACAAGGAATATCATTTGTATCATGAAGAGCTTTGTGATCTGTATCTGACATTTTTAGTAATTTATTTTAATTAATTTACTATAAAAAAAAATATTAATAAATATTAAATTATAATGTAAATTAATTTTAAATATATATAAGTATATTTTTTCTATTTTGGCAAACACAATTTTGAATTTACACAGACACAATTTTGTAATTATTTTCAAAAAACATTTAAAATAACGTTTTAACAAAAACAAATAAATGTATTTTTGAGTATGCAATTATTTTTAATATGTATATATATACGAATAGGTACGTCAATTATTATACAAGTGTTCACAACAGAAATAAATATGTAATACAAAAACTGCGTAATAAATAATGTGAATTATTTTTACATAATGTTTTTGTTAAAAAAAAAAAATGTATATATATAAATAAATATGGAAATATAAATAAAAATAAAACAAAAATCACTTATATTTTCAACCTATTTAAATATAATATTTTAAGGTATTATGAATGAATTCACCGCTTGCATTCTGCATTTTAACGAAATTAGAATTAAACTGAAAATATATATTTGAAATAATTGAAAAACTCTTTCAAGAAATGCATTTTAAAAATGTTTATTATTTCATTTTTGAAAATTACACAAAACTTATAATAAAAGTTATAAAAACAAATTATATACAATAATGTAGGTATATCATATAGGTATATTAATTATACAATAAAAGATTTGATCATGCGCTACAAAACAATAATTCGAATTTGTTTAAAAAAAAATAAAAATAAAAAAAACCTTGTAAAAAGCTTTTTTGTTACAAATTTTTATTATTATTACACGTGTTATAAATTGTAAAACAGGACAGGACGATAGTGCAATGACAATAATTATTGTTATCATCCCAAGTGCATCAAAAAATTTATGTCATTTAAATAACTGTTATTCAGTTATACCAATTACTATACATGTATACATATTATAATCATTGGTTATACCGTTATAGGTTATATGTAACATTTTGGTTCACAACATCGGTAACATTTAATGTAAATTTAAAAACTTCAGAAAACTAAATTAAATTTAAATATGTATTTATATTGGTTTGTTAATAAATTCTTAAGGCCAAGAGAAGTATGTATTTATAATCGAACTTAATCAGCTTAAATTATGTTTTGGTTATAATAATATGTATCTACTACATACATGTTGTATACAACGTACATAATATTAATAATAAATAATTATTATGTTACAGAAATATTCGTTAATTTTCATTAGCTTTGCTTGAACAATCACTTATACATATTTTCTCTTACACAAATTAATCAAGCAAAAATAAAATATACTAAGTAGTATATTAAACAAAGGCAGACACACTGTCGAAATGTATAAAATGACTAATGCATTCTGAATGTAAAACTTCAAATATACAAATTATTATGTTTTTGTTCTACTATATGAGTATGAAATGCAAAAATACCACCACTTAAAACTATTATAGATATTTAAGCAAAATGACTTAGGTATATATACATTTTGAAGATATATTGTTAAAACAGTGAAACACTGACTGTATGTAATATAAAAATATAGTTGAGAATGAAAAATGAATAGGAATTCTAGAGGAAGAAAACTTTGAATGTTATGAATTCTAAATATAATAGGATATGTAAAAAACATTGGAGAGGTCTGTAGAGGAATAGACGAAATACGCGTATTTGTATTTCTTTTTTTAGCTTAAATTGTTTTAAGCTTAAAAATGACTTTTTAATACATAATAGGATCTATTCAAAGGAAAATATTCCACTATTTTCAATAATTGAACATATTTTATTCTAACGAAAAAAAGTAGAATTTTCTAAAAACTGAACTACAATAGAGTAGTAAATGAAATTGTGTAATCTGTCCCACCGCAGCCGCAAATAGACTTATTGTGATGACTGAAGTAGAGTAGTAAGTAAGTAGTAAATAAATAGTATACAATTGTTCTATTTATATTTAATTAATTAGAAATATTGATTTGTTTTTAACTATAATTAAAACTTTATTTTTTCGTATCCAGTAATTTTTACATTTTTATAATTTTAGTTTTATTGCTTTAATTAATTAAAATAATAAATATAGGTGTATTATATACATATAATAATAATATTAAGGTTATCTGAATTTGTATACAATAAGTTTATAAATATGTACATATAAAAAACAGTTTTTTTTGTAAATTTTGTTTTGTCAATTTGGTCGATATAAAATTTTTGATATTTTTGACATGAATATTATCAAAAAATCAATAGTTTTTTGTTAGAAAATATAGCCATTTCCATGTACAATCTATGTATATAATACGTTGATTGAAATAAAAACTAAATTAAAATAACTGTTTGAACAAAATAAACAAATTAAAAAAAAATTAGAATATTATTGAATAATAACGGTAATTGTTATAATTACGATCTGTGAAAACCGATTAGTCAAACCAGAAAAGTTGCATGATTTTAACTTTTTTTTTGTTGACGTTTTACATGTTCCTGAGCCAATTATAGACTTGTTAAGTAAATTGTTCTGATCGGCATGGATTAGATTGTGCATAACAGTTAATCTAAGTTGATCTTGATTATAATTTTTTTTAAGAACAGTTTTGGACAACTATTTTTGTTGTTATTTTTTCTTTAAATTTTGACAGTCAAACAAAAAATTTGAGAGTGAAAAAAAATTAGAACAAAAACTTCAAAAACAGTATTCAGTACATCTTTCGGTTCTTAAGTGTTTGACAGTTATAAATTGTCGTTGTCCAAAACTGTTCTGTTCGATTCCGTTTCAGATTCTACTGAATAAACTTTATATGAATTTGTTAGGTACATTTTTGATTTTTTTGTTTGTTTTCGTGTTTCACGTTAGCGTTTCTTATGAATTAACTAGTCCTTCATTATTATAGATCTTTTAACCGTCGACATGTTGTAAAACTATTTCATTTGACATTTATCTTGCGATTTGATAGGTAAGTACTTATGTTTGATAAAAGTTTTTTTCCGTTATTCCTTGATTTTCTTTTTTGTAATAATACCGCGGTATTCGGTAATCATTCACTACAAATAAAGTAAAACTCAAAGATTTCATTACGCAAAAATTGCCATAAATACATGTTCAGATACGAAAATGTTTTGAAAAAATCACATTATACCATCATATCAAGTTAATAGAGTAAAAAAAAATTAGATAAGAAAAGATTAAGATTCCATTGCTATCTTTTTCAATTAGGTTTTTTTTTTTTTTTCTAAATAATTGTTGTCATTTGGAAAATACTTAGGTACATTCAAATAATAGTTTTTTCTTTTTTTAAGCTTAAAAATGACTTTTTAATAATTGGATTTAATATTTATTTAAAAAATATCGGTACCTATAGGTATATTGATTTATTATCAAATGTAAATTACCCATGAAGCAATGCCTATTGAGTGGTATTGAAATGTTTTATTCTGTGAACAATTTTATTGCTATATTTTGGTATAACGATGAGATGCGGCTACAATGT
Organism: Argyra leucocephala; assembly: GCA_963942445.1. Classification (NCBI taxonomy): domain Eukaryota; kingdom Metazoa; phylum Arthropoda; class Insecta; order Diptera; family Dolichopodidae; genus Argyra; species Argyra leucocephala. The sequence continues at coordinate 2,232,920 of OZ012681.1, forward strand.
TAATATTATAATAGTATTCACGAATATGGGTAGATTTAAGGTGTAGTCTTGTACCAGTTGTAGAAGTGTAGAAATGTATTACCATTGTAAAATTGAGATTTGTATAATATACTCAAAACTATTGTACTTTAATTGGCATTGTACTTTTTAAGTTGGACATTTTTAAAGCTAATATACATATATACGTATTTGGAAAATGGCTGAAATAAAGCAGAGACAATTTTTTAAATAAAAAATTTCAATTGAAACAAAATTTTAATTGAATTATTTTGTGAATGTAGTTACAAGTGAAAAAAAGAAAGTTGTTTTTCACTTATTCTAATAATTATAAATTAAATTCATATGTAAACAAACCGCTGTCAAAATTCTACATCGAGTACAACACTGAAAGTACAAGGATGTGCTCACGAAATCGTTGTACAAATTATTGTAGACCTACTACACTTCTAAAATCGCATTGATTGCATTTAAATTAAAAATTAAACAAAAAAAAAATTAAAAATATTACCTTTAAATACTTTGTACATCATTACAATGTTACAATTATTTAATTAAAATTAACTTTAAATGCAATTTAATTAACTGGTAATAAAAACTTAACTAAACTTATATATATATGTAGTTTAAATGAATAATACTTAAATATGTACAATCTAAAGTAATACAAAATTTTAGAAAAGTTAAATTCTTTTGCTAAAAATTCATTTGAATAAAAAAAAAATTATATGAAGGTCAAGGACGGTTGTTTTTTTTTTTTTTTGTATGAGTGGGCACGAACGATCGAGCCCCTTTACGGTAAAAACCTTGTATAATTTTCATATAAAATTTAAATGGAAAGGAAAAATAGAAATTTTGAATCTAATGAATTAATATTTTTTTTTTTAAATAAACTATAAACAAAAATATAACATTCATGTTTTATTTTATTTTATTATTTTTTTAAAAATATTTAGAAAAAAATTAATTTAATTAAAATGAATGGAAAAATTTAAGTAATTTAAAATACCAACGTACATATTTTTATTGATCATAAAAAATAAAAATAGAAAAGATTTCAGGTTCTTAACAAAGTTTTTGTTTTTTGTATTTATTTTATCTGATGTTTTTTCCTTTTTTATTGAATAAAAAAAAATAAAAACAAACAAAGAATTTATTATTCTATTTTAAAATAGCAACCTAACCAATTTTACCTTAGAAACCAAGAATTAGATTTTTGAATATATTTTTAAGTGATAAAATTATTATGTTTTTGTCATATCAACCCTACATCCATTGCTTTGTATACTTTATCAGGCTTCCATTTCTATATTAAATTTTTTTTCCGAACATTACATTTCGTATTATTTTCGTCTAAAATTACAATAACAATTGAACGTTAATTTTTAACGATTTATTTTTTGTTCTTCAGTGAAAAGTTGTTCAGCGTTCAGTGAAATTAACTATTGGATCTGAAATCCACAGATCCATGGATCTATTTACTGAACGGTGTGGTAAATGTACGGGTTAATGTATCGCGGTTAATGAAAATAGATCTGAAAAAATTCTAGATACATTTCATGGATCTGACTTTTTATATGTAAAAACAACAACAACAATTTGTATGTTGAGTGTTGTGACATCTACCGTAAGAAAAATTAAATGTTTATATTTTTTATGAAAGTTTTTAAATTTAAATCCCCATTATTTTTTGAATTAGTGTGAAAACTTAAATTCTTAAGGAAGATTTATGTACATCAAACTTAAATTAAGAGTTATAAAAAATAAATTATATGTATGATAATAAATATTATTCCATTCAAATTTAATTCATTTTTAAAAGTACTCATTATATTTTCCGGTGATGGCGCTAGTCTCGCGGTAAATTTTTGTGGTGAATTGTGTTCAGTGGCCAGATATATGGTACATGGATCAAAAATGAATTCCAGATCTACCGGTTAATGCTACTGAACGAACCCAATGTGTATTATGTTTGTTTTGTCAAATTAAACTTAATTGAACAAAGTAAGTCTTGTGTCCTTGTGTGTGAGGAATTTTGTTTAAAATCAAAATAAAAAGATATTTTTTTTAGTCTTCTGATAGAAGTTGAAATGAAAGCCAGTATGTAGAATAATTTTGCTTATGAATTTTTTTAATTTGTAAAATTATGAATGAAAGCATTAAACTTTTTTAATGCGGCTCTAGATATTTATAGTTTAAATACTCCCCTTCCATATTGGTAAATTAAATTTAGTCCAAACTTTGCCAGAAGTAATATCTTTTGAAAAGAAAAATGTCCATTTGATTTACACATAAGCTGGATATTATTTTTATTCAAATTTTTTAATCTACCGGCCTGTTAAACAATATACAAGGCAATGCTACATCACTTATTTTGTTTTAAATAAAAATTTACCAAATTTAGAAAATGTAGGATGGTTAATGGTCAATGGATTTCTTAATCAAATACAGTAAAATAAAATTTAACTTTAAAATTGTGAATTAAAAAAAAAAAATAACGAAATAGGAATAAAACCAGAAATTACAAATACAATATTGGGGTAATTTCAAATCAACAAAATTGACTAACATTTTTTATTCTACGTGAATTATTTATGTACGTATATATATAATTTCTGATAAAAGCTACAGTTACCTATTTAAAAAATTTTAATTAATTATTTTAGATTTAGGTAATTAACTTAAGTAACGTATCGCATAAATATTATCATTTTGAAATGATAGCGTTCAAGTTTAAATTATGAAATATAATTGAAAATCATGACCTAAATGAAAAATATCAAAAACTTTTGATATTTTCTGTATTAATGACAATTATTATGGTTATTTTAATCGGACGAATATTATGCAGATCTTGGAAAATAACAACAGAATGGAAATTAAAAAAATGTTAATATTTTTCACAAAAATGACATTGATTAAAAATGTTATGTACCACAAGAAAACTGATAAATAAATTTAAAAATTAAAATTTTTTTAAATAAACAAAAAACATACACTACTAAGCCAAAATCGTAATGTAATAAAAATAAAATAAATTAATAATATTGAGAATATGTGTAATCACTAATCAGTGTAATGTTAATACATATTATATAGACTATTTAAATAAATATAAATTTTATTTTTAATAATTATAAAAAGTTATTAATAAACAAGTTTTAGCTAAAAGTATTTAGGATTAATGAACTTTGTTAAAAATATTGTGTTAAAAATGTTAAAATACAAATATTTTAAAAATAATTTATGGAATTTGGTGAAAAACATCGACTCATATAGCACACGTTTTTTATATTACATTATTTTTCGTCGTACAAAATTTTAATTATCTAAAATTGTTCGGTTTTAATGCCACCAATCTAAATAAAAATAAATAGCAATACATACGTACACAATACTGGTAAAACATTCACAGCGTATGTATTTCTATGTTCAAATAATGTTTTCAATACTAATTTAGAATCGAATATTAAGAAAAATAAAAAATATAGCCGAATATGTGTAAATTAATGTTAAAATAAGCAATATTTAAAATTATTAATTATTTTGATTATTTTACATTTCAAACAAGATGGATATATAATAATAAATTATACTCCCCAAAATTTAATAAATTTATTACCTTTAATTTTGTTATTTCAATTTTAAATATTTATTATTATTATTAATTCAATCTAACGAAATTATTCTTTTAATTAATTATTATGTAATTGTTTTTTTTTTTTTGGAATATTCACTGCTAAATTATTTACTTTCTTATAAGTTGTGTAGCTACCGTATACTATTATAATAATTTAAAAAAAAAATTTAAAGTTACAAATTAAAACAAATTGTAAATATTTTTTAACTTAATTTCTTTTTTCACTATTATTATTTTCATAAAAAATTATATTCAACCTAAATATTCCATATGATAGATTGAAAGTGTTAAAAAATGAATGCGATAAGTTTTTTTTTTTTATTTTGACAAATTGTAAAGATAATCTTCAAAAATTAACTAAACCATTTTATTTATCATTGGTGATCTTATATACAAAAAAATAATTCAATTTTATTTATAAAAAAAAATTCAAAATTACAATACAGAAACATTTTATGCATACACCTAATTAATATCAAAAATATATATATTTTTAGTATGTATGTTGGTACTTTGAAATTTCAGAGAAGAAAATGAATCATACTATATCAGCAGGAGTATTACAACAGTATTTATATGTATATATATTATGCTAGATATTGCTAGAATGTTAACTATGTATGTATGTACATATGTGAAAACTTAGTACATATTTCAATGTTTTTCAATTTTGTTAATTTTTTATCAAATACCTATAATGTGCTATAATACCAATTTTTATTTTCTTTTAAAATCCAAAACAGAACAATTTAATAATTTAAAAAATAAATAAATTGAGTATTTTATTATTTCTAGATTGTAGATCGATGCATATTTTTTTTAATTGTATTATTTTTAACGAAAATACTAACTAACTGATTGAGAACTATTAATTGATGAAGACTAATTGATTCTTAATAAATGATACTACTTAGAATTTATATTAAAATTATTAATATTAAAGGAAAAGTCAAAATTTTAATTATATTCAAACTTTTGGAAATATTTATTTAAAGTTTTGTTCAAATAATATTTAAATTGAAAAAAAAAATCTTCGTGAGCTAAACATTTTATTTTTTAATTTAAATTTATAATTATTTTGTACTACTACAATATCTACAATGTTTTTCGAGCATTTATCAAACTACAGGCTTATCAACTCATGAAATGCAGAAAACTACTGTATTGTCAGGAACTCAACTTTCTTAAAAAATAGAATAGCTCCATTTTATTTAATTTGTTACCAGATTATACTCTAAATTATTTTTTGTCATTTATTTTATCCCAATGATAGACAGGTCGAAAAATCCAATAAAGCATTTTTTTTTTTGCTTCATCGGGAATCGAACTTGCGACCTTTTAGTTGAAAGGTCCTTTATTAGCAACATTATTTAATTACACTGTTAATAGAAACAAGGATTCATATAGCTTCAAATACTCTGGAACTATACGATAGGTGGAGTTATACTGAAGCTTATTAGTACCATTAGTATTACGATTTTTGTTTTTTTTTTTTAATTAAACAAAATAATTCAATTAAATTCAAAGTTTTAGTGAAATACAATATTGTCACCCCTCATAAATATTTTTATTTTGTAGTAGTAATAATAAAAGTTCATTATTAAGAATAAGTAAACAATTCAAATTCATTGGGAAGATTAAAATAAACATTAATTTTAAATTGGTAAAATACAGGATAAGAACACCCTTTATCGCAGATTATCACAAGTTCACTAACTTTTACGAAATAAAAAATAAAAACAAAATTAAATTTGTGTTTCTAACTAATAAATTCAGTCAATATTAGTGAAAAATTTGTGATTTAGAAGATTTGTTAACAAAAAAAAAAAAGAAACAAAAATATTGATAATTGTTATTTTTTTCGCACATATATAAATTTTAACGTCAATAAAAAAAATTATAATTTTTTAATAACAAATTTTGAATTTTTATTACTTTTAATGATATTAATAATGACGTAAAAGCTACTCTATATTTTTAAAATATGTATATATATAAATTCTTAGAAAACTTGTAATAACAATGTTTTCACTTTGATAATTAAAAAGAATAAAACAAATTTTTGATTTTTATCATTTGTTAATTATTTACTAGTTTTAAACTAGTAAGCTTTAGTTTTAAATATTTTGTCACTAATGTTTTTTTTTTAAAGAAATTTTGCATTTCGACAAAACAGAATTTTTGCTTAAAGAAACAGTCTAATAACGTTATTGTTTTTTAATGGATCGATTATGGTGGTCATTTGCACTGCCATGTAAATCAATTCCAGTTAAAATCGATTATAAACAAAGATATTAAATTATTTATTTTAAAGTAAACATATGCAAATTAGAACTGAATTGGTTGGTCCTGGTATTTTCAATTAATATCATCAGTATTTTTGCAATTTTGAAATTAAACTCTCTATTATTTAATTAAATTAGTTATTTAATAAAAAAAAAACTTACCGTTCATGAATTTTTTGCATGGTTCTGTGTGATTCGAAAAAAGAGCAGCTTTTGATGCAAAATTGTGCGTTTTAGTTTCTTCATGAATTTTTTCAGATAATTTTTTAATGCTAGATTTAGAACGATCCTGTACTGGATACCGTATGTAAAAAAATGAATCATCGTGTGGTGGAGGTGAATAATTGGTATCGTAATCATTTCTGAAAATAATTTAAATAAAACAATATTTTCAAAATGATTTTAATTTTAATTGCCTTAAGAATATTAGCAGAGAAAATATGTAGATAAGTACTATCTATTATGAATTTACAAAATTGAATTTGTCTAAGTTAGTAGAAGTAATAGTAAAATTGTATAGTACTAAGTTCCTGAATTAGAAATTACAAACTGTATGATATTTAAATTACAAAATATAATTTTTTAGAGTTTTTTTTAATACGATAATTCTACACAGAGGAAAATTAATATGTATATATGTATATAATAATATTATTTAGTATAATTGGGGTATAATTAATATTATGTACATATAATTAAACGACTTTTAACGGTAGTTTTAGAAAATTGTAAATAAGATTTGATAGAACATTAACTAAATATATCGGTAGCTACTATGTAGAACCATTAACTTAAATGTTTAAATAAAGGATAAAGTTTTGATGTAGTTATCCTTCAATTAAATATTGTTATATTCTTAGTCAATATACATATCAAATTATTTTTATAAAGTATGTTTACAAATTGAGAATTTATTTATACATTTTATGTAAATATTTTAAATTATTAAAGTAATGAATGTATGTGTGAACCGGTCATACGATTTTTTTCATTTATTTATTTTTTTTTATTTAAGTTGAAAAATTCTAAATTGACTTGTTTACGAAATTTTTAAACATATAATTAGACATAAGGTAATTATTTCCGTATCAAATGTCCGAATTTATTTTCAAACGTGTCCAAATCATATTAAAGAAATTTGTTTATCAATCAAGGTTATAATAGTATTTTTTATGGGGGGTCAAAAACTGATAAGATAAATAACATTTGGACTTAGTTAAAGGAATATTTATGTAAGTACATTATTATGTGTTTTAATATTTTTATATACTTAAAAGAAAACTAATGATTAAACTTACCTATCTGTTTTGGATCGTATCCATTGAGGAACACTTAGCCCAGATGAAATACTCGAACGTTCTGGGTCAGTCATTTTTACCTTTTTTTTATGAAATTTTATTTTAATGAAAGTTAAATATCTATTTTATGAGTTGATTAAGAATAAAATTTCAAATAGGAAAATCAAAATTTTGGCTTTCTTGTATTTGTAAAAGCATGCAATTGGAACAGCAAAAATAGGAAATTAAATTTAAAATACAAATTTTTAATTAGCATTTGATTATTATTTTAAAAGAAATGTTTTCCTCTTTTAAAAGAGTTGAAATATTAAAAAATGAAATCATTTTCAAACAAATTGTGTATTTGAAATTATAATGGTTATCATTTAGTTGATTTTAAAAGTATTTTTGTTGAAAATTAAATATTGAAAGTTAAATAAGTTTTTGTATTTTGCTTTCATCGAAAATAACGACTTGTGATAACGAAATTATTTTGTTTTGACTATAAAAATGTTATGTAAATAATTTTCCGTCTAAAATAAAATATAAATTTCACAATTTGAATATAAAATATATAGCTATAATATTTTAATACCTGTTTGTTGTCTTTAATCTAACACCTGTGTTGTTGTTGGCTATATGGTTGTGTATATTTTTGTTAAAATTCTTTATAAGAGCATTTTGTTATTGCGTAGGTAAATGAATATAAATTTAAAATAACTTTTATTTTAATTATTCCCGAAATATAATTTTGTAAAAAAAAAATTCTTCTGAACAATTCATAAAAATAATTGAAAACTGATATTGTGAGATAATAATTAATTGTAAATGTAATCAGCAATATAAAATATGTTTAAAACTGTTTAATTAAAATGAAAAAGCTCATGATTTTATTTTATATAGATAATTTTTATTAATTTCAAAATGAAATTTTCCACTATATAGTTTTTAATATCATTTTATAATCAAAAATTATTTGTTTTTAAAATTTGAGGTCGAGTATATATCACGTATAAATAATAAACTATAATCTAGTGAATTATTTAATAAAATATCAAAACTACACTAAACTAACATTTTGCTCCGTTTTCTTTGTTTTTTTTATCTAAAAAAAGTGAAATCTACTTAACGAAAATTGTTTCTTGTGACAGCAGAAAGATAGAAATTTACAATGGCAGCATTTACTTATTATAGCTGCGTTTTTTTACAAAATGAATTAAGTTGTCAAAAAGATTAATAGTGCTTATGCTTTCTAAAAACGTAACTAAATGCACGAGATGAAGTAATCGGATCCTTATTTCAATTGTACATCAACAGGACAATGGACAATGGAACTCGGTATTAAACGATGTTAAATTCAAACCAACCATAATTTTTTTCTATTTTTAAGTTCGAGGGAAAAGAGTGAAAGACAAAGTGAGATGCAAATGCAACAGCGTGTAATATTCGCTGTTATGATTAGGCTCACAAACCGCAAACTTAAAATTATTCAAATACATTAAAATATTTTATGATTTTTTTTCCGTAAATTTATTTAATATTTTTAAAAAAATTATCTAAATTATCTAAATTAAGAATATAAAATATACAAAAAAAAAAACAATGATTCGATTATAAATAATAAAAGCGGGACTGCTGTTACAACACGGTGAAGATTTGTGAAATTAGTAACGGTCCACGAGTGAAACAGACACTGAGAAATTAGTATCAAATAAATTGTTTAAAATGTTGAATCAAAGTATTTAATTTCTACAATTTAAATTTTATAAATCGTTGGTGAAAAAAAAAAAAAAATTTCACGACTCTTTCAAAAAATATCAATTATGTCTGGTTGATATATGTGAAATAAAATAATTTGAGCCGTTTCTGCAAATTGTTTACTAGCCAAACTTTTACTAACCAAATATTTAATGTTTTATGCTTAATCCCAGTCTTCATTATCGTTGTCATTATCTGAAGGAGAAGAATACATTCCTTGATAAGGCTTTGGCGGAGGAGGAATTAAAGAAGATATTTTATCAAGAACATTTTCACTTCTATCGGCATCTTTTGATCCAGATATTCCTTTACGTCTCATTAAAAGTTTTTTATGTAAATCATCCATTAAATTATTAGAGCTGTTATTGTTATTACATGCAGTTTTATCACTTATTATATCAGATGCAGCTCTTAGTTTGCCTCCACGAGTACCACCAGCTTTTCTAATTGCTTCCATTAGATTTGAACGTACATCAGATATATCTGGTGTTTTAGATAAGGATCTTTTACTGTCAAGTTCAGTGCTACTAGTAGAACTTTCTGGAACTGGTGGTAATGGTGGCGGAGGAGGAGGAGGAATTGGCGGTGGAGGAGGTGAAATTGTTGAATTATTAATAACTTTTATGGATAACTCTTTCTGTTCTGAAATATTGTTAGGAACAATAGATTTTTCAATATTGATATTTTCCTTTGTTTCCGTTTTTTGTGAATCTACTACTTCAGAGTTTTGATTGTTAACATAAACAGATGGTGCTATTTTCACTTTTCTTTCAACCTCAAAATGAATATCTGCAACTCCTGGTAAATCAGGTAAGTCCAATGGAAGATTTATGTCAGGAGCATCATTTAATTTTGGTGTATAGAATAATTTTTGATGGAATTTCTTTTCGGAACCTAATTGTCTAGTTGTTATAGATGTAGGAGGTGCTTCTATTTTTTTTTTTAAATTTTCAGTTTTATCTTCATTAAGTTGAACGTGGACCTGACTTTTAAAAACACCCTTTTCCTTTCCCCTGGCGTATACATTTTGTGTAGTATTGTACAATAATAATGAGTTAACAGATTTTAATCCAATTGGAATTTCTCCTAAACCTTTTGAATTGTTTACAATTTTAGATATACGAGATGGTTCCAGAGTTTCTTTAACATGAAAAAATTCTAATTTATCTTGCAAACTGGTTTGTGTTAATGGCTCGAAATCACTTTCTATTTCATAATCAGTTTTTAATTTAAAATTCACGTTTTTATAAGATTCTTCACTAAAAGTTGCTGGAATATTTTTCAAAATATGAACTGCTGGAAATTTAGCTGGACTGTATATGCAAATTGCCTTTTTGGTTCCAATTAAACTTTTAATCTTATCATTTGCTTTATCAATTCGTGTTTTAATTTCTTTCATTTTTTCATTATTTTTCTAAAAACAAATTACCTTATTTTTCACAGCAAATATTTTTTATTACAACAATAACTTACATTTACTCTATTATCAATTTTATTAAATATGTCATTAATTGTATTATTCAGATATTCTAAAGCATTAGCAGTTTGTATAATGGTCTCTTCATGTCTTAAACCAGATGGTATTAAAGGTACTTCGTAACCATTTATATTTAATGAATTCATTGTTTAATATTTTAATGTTTATAACTGAGGATGTATTTTTTTTCCATATATTTAAAAATAATTACACAAAGAATTAAAAAACGACCACTTAAAAGTAAGAAAACAAAATCATATGATAGTTGACGTTGATATGATAGGCTAGGGCTGGGCTAATTACTATGTTACTGTTGCGACATCTTCCAGCTAAATGTAAAAGTAGGTAAGCAAAGTAAATAAATATGTACATTTGTAAACAAAAGATATAATTTAAAATTAAATTTATAACTAGCTACGTGTTTTTTTATGAAGTTATTTTAAAAATGATTAATTTGAAGAATCCCTTTAAAAAATATTTCTTCTAGAAATCAGCTCCAACTACCCCAAAGCCCAAAGTATTAAAGAAATATTTATTTTCGAAAACATTGCAATGCAAATACAGACCATATCAGCTCTTGATTAATGTCACTTTTGATTCTATTTAAAATTTAAAGGTTATGTATCCCTTTTATTTCTCTCTGAAGTCTGAATTACAAGAATTGAAATAGAAAGAAGGGAAGTGAATGAAGTTTTTGGTTATTCTTTGGTGAAAAACTTTTATTAATATAAAAATTTAAAAAATAAATAAAATAATGGTATTAACTAAAGAATATCGTATTTGCATGCCTCTAACTGTAGAAGAAGTAAGTTTGTATAAAATATAAAAAAATATTTTGTTGTTATTTATTTATTCTAATATTGGATTTATGAAATCAAAATACATATATACATGTATGTACATAATACATTATTTTGTGTACCTAAATACATTTTGTTTTATAAATTTTTAAATGAATTTGTATTAATAAAGTATTTGCGTTTGAATTATAAAATCTTGATTAATTTTAGTATAAGGTTGGACAATTATATATGATTGCACGTCATAGCTTAGAACAATCTGGTGATGGTGAAGGAGTAGAAGTGGTTGAAAATAATGAATGCGAGGATCCAGAACATGGGAAAGGTCAATATACAGAGAAAAAAATTCATTTATCGAGGTAACAAAATTTTAAAAAAAAATTTGATTTTAGGATTTATTTAATTAATTGAATGAAATTCTATAGTCGTTTACCATACTTTCTTCAAGCAATATGTCCACGAGTGTTTTACATAACTGAAAAATCTTGGAATTTTTATCCATACACTACAACTGGTAAGAAATAAAATTTTATATAAATTTTTTCAATTTTTTTTTAATTAAAACAATTTTTCTCTTAAAAATTTCATTAAAAATTTTTTTTTAAATTGGTAGAGTATACGGTAAGTAGATGATTATGTTATTCACATATCGAATATCATGTAAATTATTTTATAATTTTCAGTGTTCATTTGTTCCAAAATTATACATTGGTATTCAAACTCGATATGAAGATAATAATGGCAGTTCTGAAAATGTTAGTATAAAATTTATTTAGGTGTTAATCATTATATTCAATATTAAATTATAGTGCTTAAATTTGAAAGAGCCACAGCTAAAAGATCGAAGTGTAGATCATGTAGATATAGCTTTTGATAATCTTTCTAGTGATAAACATTATAAACAAGAAGAAGATCCTAAGTTTTTTAAGTCATTGAAAACAAGTAAGCTAGTTTTATGTAAATTTGAATAGAGTAGTAGATACAAATGAATGTTTTTTTTTTTCATTTATGTTGCTTAGATCGTGGACCATTAATTGAAGGATGGCGTGAAACAGATAATCCCATAATGTGTTCTTATAAAGTCGTCAATGCTTCTTTTGAACTTTGGGGATTTCAAACACGAGTAGAGGATTTTATTCAAAGATCAATTCGGGATATTTTATTATTAGGCCATCGACAAGCATTCGCTTGGATAGACGAATGGTTAAATATGACTATTGAAGATGTTCGTGAATATGAATCACAATTACACAAAGAAACTAACGAAAAATTAAGAAATGGAGGTCATGTATTAGCAACAACTCCCACTGTTGAAAAATCTTTTATAACTGAAACGCCTTCCACAGTACAGGCAAATGTTTAAATATTAAAAACATTTGAATTTGAAATAAAACGTTCAAATATACTACTCTTTACTTTTTCAGTAAAATAAAAAATGTATACAATACGCTTTAAAATTTGTTAAAAGAAACAAAGGTTTCTTCATTGATTTAATGAATAATACTTATGAATGCACAATTGAATGGAAATGTAGCACAAATATGAAATAATAACTACAAATTGAAAAAGCACTATTTTAAAGAAATTTATTAATTTATTTTTTTTTTTAAATTGTTTATTAAATATTTACTAGTGTTTTTTTTTTTGTGATGTCTACTTGGGGTAGAACTTTGTTGTAAGTGTATTTTAGTAATTTATGTTAGTTAATAACTGAAAACCTTTGGATATTTGCATTTGCAGGAGATTCATATTTAATATATGTATTTTACTTTTATTTATGGTGTAGTGTGTTTGACTAATTCACGCATAACTCACATAAAGTAAAATTTGTAATTAGTAATTAAAAATTGTTATTTTCAAGAATTGAAATAAACTATGGGTATTGAAATTTGGTCTTTTTGTTTTTAATATTTACAGGGATTAATAAAAATATATTGAGAAATTATCTTAATGTATTAAATGTTTATTTAAAATTTTATCATAATTATAAATATTTAGTCCATATTTATGTTTTACTTAATGCATACATCAATTTTGATTAATTGAAACAATCATCTACTAAAAAGCAACATTTGCAAAGAAATTAAATACTAACACACATATTCCTTATACATTAAATTGCACTAAAATTAAAGTTAAAAATTAAATTTTTGATGTTTAAATTAATCATATTCCTTTTTTAGTTGAATTTGGTTATTATTATTAACTATTGTAGAGTACTATTTTTTTAAGAGTTAAATTAAAAGGAATAGAGAATATTTGGTTTAAAATTTAATTTATATTTTTTTATAACTGAAAATTTGAAAATTGCACAATTTATATATTTTATCTTATTATAACAAAGGTACTACATAGGTAACTAAAAAAAAAATAAATAAATAATGAGTATTAATATTAACAAATTATTTTACATAAATATAGTTTTTGAATATTTTTATATTTAAAATAGCATATTTGCTTAGTAAACTGAGCCTCTAAAATAATAATGGAATTTTTATAGTTAATTTCAGAATTTTTAAATTCTTCCTTCAAACAATTTACTAAATTCGAAATATTTATAATACCAAATACATACATTAAATTTTCTACAAGTTTAGATTAAAGATTTAAAATTTTTCGTCTAAAATTTTGTTAAAAATTTTTTTTTTATTTTTAATTGAATACATAATAAGTTATTAGTTTAATTTTTATATATTAATTTAGGGAAAACAATTTCAAGTTTCATTTTTTTTTGCGTTCTTAAAAGAGTACATATGAAAAATCTCTTTCAAGACGTCGTTTTGCCTTTGCTGAAATTGTTCCCATGAGATCGGAGGGTGGAGGTAAACCACCAATTTGATTGGTTGACTCTTTGTAAAATATTTCGGTTATTCCTAACTTATAACCATAAATAACACTTTCGTCAGTTCTATAATAAAAAAATTTATCAAATCTACATATTTTTTTTTTGAAAGAAATTACCTCATAATCATATCAGTAATAGGAAATTTCATATTAAGATCTTTATGCATATGTTCTAAAGCAACTAAATCTGAAGGTGTCCAGGGACCTCCGCGATGTAACGTATCCCATTTTGGATCAATGCAAATAAAACTGTAACTACCTTCGCCCTTTTCACCATCAACATTAATATTCAAAGTTTGATTAAGTTGATTTTCAAGTTTACCCATTCGAGCCACACAAACATCAAACTAAAATAAATTTAAGAATATATGTAGTAGTATATTAAAAATTTAAATTACTTACCATTGCTTGTACTAGTTCTTGATTACGACTTGAGCCCTCTTCTAATAACAAGAATAGAGTCATGTTTTGTTGCCCACAAATATATAACTCTACTTTTTGGTAATCTTCAGATGTAAAATTTTCAGCAACTGGTTTAATTTCATCAGTTTTTGTCGAGGACTTTCTACGGAAGATTTTAGGTCCATCTATAGGAGTTTGAATATCAATACCTGGAGTTGCATCCCAGCTGGAAAATCCACTTTCTTCATTAGCAGCCAAAATTGAAAGTTTAGCCATTAAAGGAGTTAATTGGATTCCTGATTTCCTTCTCTTAGCCTCAAAAATTCCACCATTATTACAACCAACAAAACCTCCGTTATTGTGTTCAAGTCTATCAAGATCATTTAAAGGTTTTAAAGGTAAAGTTAATGATTTCCTATCGCAACCATTTTTATTACTCTTCAAAACCTCTACATCATTTTCGATATTATTAATAATTTTGATGTCCGCGTTTTCTTTTTGTTCAACCATTTTGCTAACTTTCGTATTTGCTTTTTGGGTATCTTTAGAAAGTTTTAAATTATTTTTCAATGGACAAATATTTTCTTCAGTTTTTGGACTATCTGTCCAAGATGAACTATATTTTTCAATAAATTCTTGAAAAAGCCCATTTGAAATAGCTTCGCCCTTTGTATTAAACATTGGATAAGTTGGGTCAGATATAGTTTTTACAGAGCTCTCATCATCATTGTCGAATGAATCTTCTCGACTTACTGATACTTCAGGCTTTTGATTTATATCAATTTTTGCCAGTCCAAAAGCAAAAGGTCTCAACGAAATTTTTTTCGAAATTTTTTTAATTGAATCCTGTATATCGTTCAATGAATTTCGTCTCTCAAGTTTATGAGGATTCGGTATAACATTTTTGAAGAAATTCTCAAAATCTATTTTAGAAGAAATTTTTTGAATGAGACCATCGTCTTTATAATTTTTATATTTGTTTCCTTTTAAATCATTTAAAATTATATTTTCTTGTGGATTTGCACATATGGATAACATATTTATACCCTGAAGTATTTTATTCTCAGTCATTGGTGTAGAACATACGCTGGTTCGACCTATAAATTCTGGATAAGAATCATTCTCGTCGAAATTAATTGAAACAAATCCACTCTCGGGGAGTTCTTTGGTGGTAACATTTTTAAAACGTAGTGGTAAATGAGTTGGTCTTTGCAAATTACTCTTACCACGAGAAGTAACAGATGCAGTACTTGCAGTTGCGGAGGTAGTTTTATTTTCTTGACTTATTGTGGAAGTTTCTGATAAATTTGATGTGGAAAACTCTGATGTAGAGGTGGGTTCTTCAGGTATATTTGTAAAAATTATAGATTTATCACGTTTTATTTTACTACGTTTAGTACTGTATTGAAAAGGCAACGTATTGCCAATTAAGTTTTGTGTTGTTAAATTTTGTGCACGTTGCGATTCCGAAATTAATTTTTTGTAATCTGTTACTGGGATATACACAACAAGCATTTGTACACCGTTTGGTACATGAAAATCTACTGTAATTTGTTCAGCTGTTGATTTGATACGATATGGATCTGTAAGGACTAAGTTTTTGGTGGCTGTATGCGACAGCTGTGTAGCGACAATTCTTAAATTTAAATTAATTATTAATTTTTATTGAAAAACAGTAAATAAAATTTTTCTTACTTATTGTGATAAAGTAAAGCTCCACCCAGAACTCCATTTCTTTGTTGGCAACTTTGGAGAGTTTGTATAGCATCTAAGAAAATATTACTACCGCTCTAAAAATAAATTTATTAAATTTAATTATTGATTATCATAATTTAATTATTAAAAACTTACTTTGGGAATTTTTAATTTAGGTACATTATGAAATATATTTCCATTGTGCTGCAATATTGGTAGATATGTTTCGAATATGTGATATAATTTTTCTGACAAATTTTTAAATTGACCTCCGCTAAAAAATTGATCATAAATTGTTTGTATATCGTGATGAAAAAATTGTATCAATGATGACAAAAGTTCTGCACGATGTTTTAATAAAGAATCGGATATATTGCGATCAGTACCCACAGCCTAAATGATATTAAATTATTTTTATTATTAATAAAATAACAACCCGATAGAAAATTACCAAAATAAAGCGTCCAAATTCTTTTAGTATAAATTTTCCATTTTGCAATGCTATTATTTCTGGTTTGAATAATCCAGTTTTTAAAAAATATGTCATGCCCATTAACTGTCCACATAAAGCCAATTTTTGTACATCTGATACCCAACTAGGATGAAAATATAAGACTGCATCAACTGGATCATCTGCTTCATCTTTACAGCACTCTGTATCGTAAACGAAAACGATCAAAGTCTCTCTGAAAACGGATACATGTATTTGTTTTTTTAACTAATATTTTTAATAGCTCTGGAAATTTGATATAGTTGTGATTTTTCAGTGAATTTAAAACAGAATGTGATTAAGTATTGCATTAATGGAAATTATGTTTGTGCTTTCGTTGTTAATTAACTTAAAACAGCGGTGTCAAAGAGAAATTAAAAAAGTTTTATTTTTCAACACAATTACGTAAACAAAGAGAAACTAAGGTTTTATATAAAAATGAAGTCATCTAAATTTACGCATCACGACCATTATATAACAAAATTATAATTAATATTTTTAGTAGTGGGAAGTTTAGTTTTAATCTGAGTTAAATCTATTTCTACAATAGAAAAATTGAGAGTAGATTTATGCAGTCAACTGTAAAGACACCTACGAACCGGTTCTTTAAAAATAACTTTTTGGATTTTCTTTCTCGCTTGAATTTAATTATTATGTACCCAGCCACAAAAAATATATTTTCTATATCAAATTACTTTTTAATTAAACCAAGGAAAATATTTTTAATTATGTTTCTAATTCCCAAGATAAATACATTTTTTTTAAATAATATTTAATATATTTTTTTTGTTGTTAAATTATGAAAAGAAAGCATGTTTACTTAAAAAAAGTAAAATATTTGCGTATGTACCTTCAAAATTAGATTTAATTTAGTACGTTTTTCACCTTTATTAATATAGTGCTCGACTTTAAAGTGTAAAGTGACGAATATTTTTTTTTATTTTAGTGCACATTATAAAAAGCTTAATTTAGGAAAATCCATTAACTTTCGTTAATTTACAAATAAACTTTTTAATATTGTTCTTACGAAAACCTTTTTGTTGATTTATCAAACAACCGACGTAATGTTCTTTTATTGATATCACATCCAATATTGGGGACAGCATCATTAGGGGAACTTCTATTGGAACTTTTAATTTTATTTTCATTACCCATTACTAGCAAAAAAATAAATTATGATGTATAATTGTTTCAAATTGTATTTATAAGAATATTTTTTAATTATAAATAAATGCTATCAGTAAAAGTTTAATTTAATGCATCTAAATATTTGATTTTTTAATTGTATAAATATTTAAAAAAAATAATTTATTCTTTCACATTACTTTTTAATACTACTTATGTACATTAATCTAAATCAGAAAATGTATAAGCTGGTATAAATAAAGAGTTGGAGTTTTTAACCACAATTAAACTACACACTTAAAGCAAAGCTTTACTCTTCCGAGGTTGCTTTAAATATGATATGATTTTCAAATTTTATTATTATGATCGCTCCTACAATTTTTTTTTTTTAAACAAATGAGAACGTTGTGGTCAACTTGTTATAGAATTTGTTTGTACTAGTGTAAGTATTTAAAATTTAAAGTTTAATTAACATTTGTATGAAATAGTTTGATCGATATATTTATATGAATATATATTCAAAATTATTGTTGAAAGGCTTAAATTCAAAAATATGCCAAAACTAAAATAAAAAAAAATAAAAATCTTAAACTGAATTTATATCAAATAATAATTCTAAGCAAAAACATGTACTCAATTGAATAAGAATTTAAATTTTTTATCTATTTTATAGGATTAGTTTTATAGAAAAATTATTGCTTAAAAATCATATTTAGTTGTTGAAGACTTGTTAGTCACTGTTTAGTGTTTACCTAATTAAATAAACAGGTAGGTTGTAGGTATATAAATGTACATATGTACCTAGCTAGCCTACAACATAAATACAGAATCCAAGTTTTGTTTTACTTTACCTCATTTGAGGAAAATCAATTTTTAAAACTAATCTATTATTATTTTATTAACTACAAAAAAATTAAACAAAACAAAAAATTAATAACAAAATGTAAATTTAACATATTTTTTTGTTAACATTTATTTTTATTATTCTTACTTGGCCATAATTAACTAGCTTTAAAAAAATGTTAGCAGAACTCAATTATATATAATATTTCACATGCTCACTGTTTTTTCATTATTTATTTTATAATTTATTTAATAATTTCCACTTTTTAATTAAGAATATTATTTTAAATTAAAAATTCCGATATCATATAGAAATGAAATATGAAATGATTTGGTGTCTGTTTAATAAATTTCGATACATCCAATATCTCCAATATCCATTTGATTAAAAGTTGTCATCACGGTAGACAGCAGTTACTACAACACCTCTTGCAGATTCCACAACGAAGTTGTGGTTTGACATTTTTTGGAAAACTAAATTGAGCTAGCGACGATACTTTAGTACTTTAATACTTAGCTAAAAAGTACTACAAACAAGTTTTAATGCAAATATTTCAATAATAAATAAAACATGTTTTTAATGCCAAAAATATTTTAATTGTTTTGATAAATATGGAATAATATAATTGTTACTTCTTTTAACTATGAGTTTATTGCAACCAGGATTCAGGAATGCCTGGGAATAGTTAGTGTGAACAACTACAAAAGAATTGCACCCATCTGTAACATAACAGAAAAACGAATACATATGTTAATTTTTATCGTTTTTACAGTACGTTTATATATTTACGTTTTTAAATTTATAGTTTTATTTGGTTTTTATAAAAACTTGTTTTCCAGCGTTAGAGTAAAATTTTGGTATAACAGTGAAAATAGTCGAATATTTTCCTTTTAATTTTACTGATATGCTTATCATACAGATACGCGTATTTAGTCGAGTACAAAACACTGAAGAAGTCTGCAAGTAGTAGACGAAATACGCGTATCTGTATGATAAGCATATCAGTAAAATTAAAAGGAAAATATTCGACTATTTTCACTGTTATAGTTTTATTTGATTTATTCAATTATTTTTTATTTTCCGAATTAAACGGTTTTTAACTTGTTATGCGTAAAATAGAAGCAACATTTTTAAATAAAACTATATATTTAATATAATAAAATATATTTGTTGACTTGTATAAGTTAATGTTTTTAACCTTGTCTGTTAGTATTTTACTTATTAATTCAGGAACTTCCATTTATGTTCATATATTATTCACATATTATTCTGTTTTTGTACTGACTCTTGTTATAGGCATCTGGCAAGGCCTCCTAAATTTTAACAAAAAAAGTACGAAGTGTCATGCCTATATATTTCGGATGCCTTGCATTTGTTTAATGTCTGGCATAATCATTTCTAGTAATTTTGCAGTGAGGAATTGCTGAGAATCCAAAGTGTAGCACTTCTAAATTTTTAACTGCATAAACCAAAAATTGAAAGACGAACATTTATTAATTTAAATGCATGTGAAATTGAAGTTTAATGGCAAGTGATTACATAGTGGTTATGTTATGTTTTGCCTATGCTTAGATCTTGTTTTAATTTTCAACTACAGACCCAACAATTTTGTTTTTTAATTTATAAATAAAAAAGTGAGTAATTTATTTTACAAATATGTAACATGAAAATTGACAAGTTAGGGATATAAATTAAAGTAATGTAAATTTGTAGTTAATACCTTAACAAGAGTAATTTTATGTACATTTTTAATATATAAAATTACAATATTTTAGATAAGACAAAATGAATAGTATTGGAGATAATTGTACAGAGTTAAAACAACAGTATGATGCATGTTTTAATGTTTGGTTTACTGAAAAATTTCTAAAAGGACAAACTGATGATTCAATGTGTGCTCCTATATTCAAAGTATACCAAGAGTGTGTAAAGGTGATTTGTTTTTTTTTTTGTAAAAGTAATAAAAAATACTATTAACATTTATTTGCAGCAAGCTTTAAAAAATCAAAATATTGAATTCAAAGATATTGAAGGTGATTATTTATCATCTGGTTTTAAGACATCATCAGGGCAAGAACCAAGTTGACAAATTTCTTTGAAAAAGTCTGTTAGAAGGAGTACTATTTAAACATACGAATAATGTTAATGTATATAAATTTCAAATTTATTACATGATCCATTAAAAGTATGTAAATACTCATGATACTTAAATTTTTATTAATAGATAACTTGAAAAAGTTTATAAAATAATTGATTGTCTATAAAATTCCAATATGTATCTAGTTATTTGTAATATAGATCTTTTTTGTTTTATTTTTATTTATATGAAACTGTTCAATAACCTATTTATAATGTATGTATGTAGACATTGAAGTGTTTAAAATATAAAACATTCTTGCATAATCTTAAAAAGTTGATGGTTTTTTTTTTGTTTTAACAGAGAAAACATGGAATTGATTAATTAATACAAAAATTAAAAACATTTTTATGTTTTACTTATAATATATTTTGTAATGTGTAATTACTTAATCTATTCAATTAAATGCGTTAAACTACTTTCCAGTTGTAAATTTTGATATATTTTCTAATAAACCAATGTATGATGAGTGTTCGTAAGCTGTACTTAGATCTGATAGCTTCTCAGCGAATTCGTTACTGATTCCTTTTTCTTCTAGTAAGTTCATTAATAGATCATACAAATACTAAAAAATAAAAAATTATAACTTAAATATAATAAAAACAAAAATATTTTACCCCATCCAAGACATCTCCAGCCACGGCATATACTTTATCGTTCCACTCTCCACTATATATTGTTAGTTCATCAATACCAAAAACATCGTTGTATTCTCCTTCTTGAGCGGTACCTTGAAGGAAGGAACAAGTGAACGACAGTGTTGTTGGACCTTTTATTATATCAATTTCAAATTGTGGTTTACTACGCATTTCTGCAAAATTTGTATTCTCAGCTCTTGGTTCACCTTCAGCTTCATCGTCGGCGTCTACAGTGTGATTTACATTAAAATTTATAACGATTCTAAAAAGAGAACAATGAGTTACGGTATTTATTTTTTATTATATTTTTAAATTTTACTTTTCTTTTTCTGATTGTTTTGATAATTCAACTTCAGCTCTGTTTAAGATAACCTTAAAACCATCAATTTCTGTGGGAATCGTTTTAACTTTTTGACCTTTTTTTTCAGCAAGAATTTCTTCAGTTAAAAACTCTACTAATTCTCGTTCACCTGTTAAAACAGCTTTGTATTGAAATGTTTATTTTTATGTTAATAATTTAGAATTTCATTTCAATTATATACTTTTTAAAAAAAAAAAATTTAAGGTTATGTTGGAATGCGTGTTTTAAAGTGAACTTACTTTTAGAATGAGTGCATCTGAAACCACATAAACAAGAGCAACCAAGACTAGGTTTCGGCAATGTAATATCATTTCCACTTATATTTTTTATATTGCCAGATAATTTGCTCATGTACCATATATTTCGTACAAATTCGCTTTTACCTACCACCATTGGTTTTAAAGGTTTTGTTAATCCATATAAAGAAGTAAATCTTGAACTTAATTTTAATAAATTATTCATTTTTTAAAAATAGTTTAGTTAATTTTATTTATTTTCTAAAATAGCAAAGCTAAACAGATGAAGATAAAAAAAACTACCGGCCAGAGATAAATTGAATAACTTTTGATTTTTGAAATAAAAATCGTGATGAAATTTGATTTGAACAATAGAGCACTGAGCAAACTCAAACAGAGTTGGAAACTAGTTATATTTTGACATTTTTTTGACAATTAAATTTTAGATTAATTTTTATTTTTTTCCTCTAGCTTAAAAATTTAGCCATGATATGAATTAAAATTAAAAGATGTTAAAAATGTGGTTTTTTCTGTTCTTCTGAAACTTTTAGATAAAATTGAAAAACAAAAAAAATATATATTGAATAAATGATTTTCTATTTACAGATAAAAAATTAATTTGTTCCAATATGGGCAATTTTACAATGCGCTACTTATGGTACGGTAATCAAAGTCACAAGTAGGTGACCATAAACCTTGATATTGAACAAGCCAATTTATGAAAGAGCAACAAAATGTCAAAAAACGGCTATCCTTGCGCAGTCAAAACAAAACATGCGAATCATAGTAAATAAACATTAGTAGAGTATTAGACTAAACTAAACAATATATAAAATAAATAAAATAATAATATTGATAAATGGAAAGTTATTTATAAAATTATAAGAAAGGTTAAATAAAGTTATAGAAAATTATTCTTGAATAATTAATATGCTGTTATTATGACGTATACAAATTTCTCATCTGAACAGTTTCCAATTAAAAACTTAAAAGTTTTTTGTGATGATAATGAGTTAAAAAGGCACCCGGTGTGTCCGCATGGTCCAACTTTATTATTCCGTAAGATTTATATATATATATTAAATTGACTTAGAATAAATAGACGTATTTTATTTAAGTGTTTTTTTATTTGTTTAAAGGAGCAACTGAAAATGGAAATATCAATGAATATTATGCCTGTTCAGCGTTTCGCAACAGAAAAGGCTGTAGTTTTTATTTGTTAAAAGATGATTGGAATGTAAATAACATGGCTAAAAATTCGAAAACTTTTGTTGATGTTGAGAAAATCAAAATTCTTCGTGATAATGTAAGATGATTCTGTATACAAAATTTATATATGCAATTTATATAAAGTAAGTTGAAAGTTTTATTTTATTAAATAAAAATAATATTTTTAAGTTTAGGTATACTCTGTGAAAAAGGAAGGATTATGCTATTGCCATCAATGTAATGAAGTGTTTCATAAATTTTTCAACGCAGACCTTCATAGAAAACATGACACTATTTTGAATATTTCAGTAGAATTAATAAAAACACCTACTAAATTTTTAAGAGCGTTGAATAATGACAAAGCACAAGCACAATATTTTTTTAAGGAAACTACTTTGGATTTTTTCGTAACAATGTTGGGTACATTAAAAATATCGTAAGTCATTCGAGTTTTTTAAATTTTCATTTTGTAATAGGTTCCCTATTAAATATTTAATTTTTGCAGCAAAGTTGTTTGCATAGGAGTTCCCAGGTTACATGAACATTTGAAAAAACATTTTGATATATTTAAGGTTCAAAGTATTTTGCTAGATTTGGATCATAGATTTTTTTATTTCAATTCAGATTCCGAGTACTTTCTGTATAATATGTTTAACAATCATTTCTTTGAAGGTCAAAACAAAAAGGAATTATTTAAAAGATTTCTCACCATTGAAAAGTAGAAATAAATAAATATTTCAATTTAATATAATTTAATAATTTTTATTTGATTTATTTTTTTTAGCAATGAATCAATTCTAGTAGTAACTGATCCACCATTTGGTTGTAGAACGGAACCATTGGTAAATACATTAAGAGAAATAGCATTAGACTTTCGAAATGTTAACAAATGTATTCGAGTGTTACCAATTGCTTGGGTGTTTCCTTATTACATGGAAAATTATATAAAAAATGAAATGCCTGAAATGGAAATGCTTGATTATAAAATTAATTACACTAATCACGAAAATTATTCAGATGGTATAAATTCTAGAAAGTATGGAAGTCCAGTGCGTTTATTTACAAATATACCTTTAAAATTAATAAAATTACCCACAACAGAAAATTATAAAAAGTGTAATATTTGCCAAAAGTGGACTTATCCGGAAAATATTCATTGTAATATTTGTAACACATGTCCTTCGAAAAATGGTGAAAAATATAGACATTGTAATCTATGTGCAATGTGTGTTAAACCAAATTATATCCATTGCAAAAATTGTCGTCGTTGTGTACAAAAAGAGAACCATGATTGTAAAATTTTTCAAAAAAATGTACATTGCTGGATTTGTAAAAGAATTGGTCATTTAGAACTATCTTGTGATAGAGCTAAAGAAAAATTAAGGAACAAAATTCTTAAATATAAAGAAAAAAATGTTCGTGTATGTTTAATATGTTTTCAAAAGGGTCATAACGAAAATAAATGCAAAAACAGAAAAAACAATTCAAACCAATAAATAAAAAATTGTATATCTATTATTTTATTTTTATTTTATTTGTGAGTACATAATTATACAAATTTATATATATCGAAAATAAATTATTTTTAAAATTTTTTTGCAAAAAATTCTTTGAAATTTATTTTAAATTGGAAATTTTAACTTAAATAATTTTCACTATTTTATATTAAAAATAATTATTATATATTGCCTTATTTTATTAATTTTAGGAAGAGTTATACAACTGAAATTTTTTTTATCAGTATCATTTTAAATATGTTATCATTAGTTTGTTTCCAAAGACTAGGACTTAACCAAAATGATGATAACCATAAAAATTCAATCTGAAAATGCTCCTTAATTTTTTTTCGTTTTAAAATATACATACCATACATATGTACATATTTATGTATAAATATACATATATTCAATATATTTATATCAATTACATATTGACTAAAATCAACTTTTTTTTTTTTATCTGGAAATAAGTCAATCTTTCAAAACTTCGAATTTAAATGTAGGGTAGGAGCTCTGAAATTAGCTGGAAACCAAAAAATTTATTTTACTAAAAGCTTTCTTATTTTTCAAGAAATATTTGGTATTCAGTGAAATATAATTAAATATAGATAAATAGATATAAAACTAATAACTGCTCTAATATATTATTTTAAATCTAGACTAGGCTTATAAAACAAAAATTACATCGAAATAAATTAAGTTTAAAATGACGATGGAAATTAAGCACTTCTATTAGAATATAAATTTTCTATTAGCTACATTTTTTTTTATTTAATTTTAATAGTTATAAATTTTTTTTTGAGATATAAAATTCAAAATAAAATCTATTATTATTTTATGCAGCGTTATGTTGAAATATTAAATTATCTTAGAAATTCACTTTTAAACGAAAACAAGAACTTTATAAGCATTATGTTAATTAAGTTAATATATAGAAAAAACCACTAGACTTATTTGATTAGATCTAATAAATTAAAGGAATGCATATTGCTACCATAATATGTACTAAATAATGTCTATGATACGTCGTTAATTATATTTACTTACATAATATGGATAAATTATGTACATGTATTTAATTAATTTAGATTTAATAGTACTTTTAATATATGTATGTGACAAATTATAAATCGATTTTTACTGATAACATTTTTGTTTTCATTAATACATATTTAAAATGATTCGATAATTTTATATTATTTTAACTATAATTTATCTATTAAAAATTGACTTAAAATAAAAATTAACATTAAATTAATTATTAGGTATATTTCGGTATAATTTTTACTAGATATCCTATAACACTATGTTCGTATATAAAATATATGTTACAATAATAGAAACTAGAATAAAAATAGTAATTTTTTTCACAATTTCGTTTTTGTAAACTCCTATTCCTATATGCCAAAATAATAAAAAAAAAAAGTAGTTAAATTTTTTTCTAAAACTCTGGATCATAGTGATCTCTAGGATATCTAGGTCTAGTATTATAAGTATACATTTGATGTGCGTCCCATACGGGATCAGTTGAATATGGATTTGTTACTTTATAATGAGGATGTGGTTGTTGATAAGGATTATGTTCAACATAATCTTTTTGTTCATTATAGAAATAATCACCATGATTATGATTAGAACCCCAACTATCGTAAATATTGGTTTGACTGCTTCCATGTACAGATGTTGATAGCCTCTGTAAAAATAAGTATGATCAGAAAAAAGAAAGAAAGAAAAATGATATTTTTATACTTACTTTTGGTTTAATTGGTTGTTTATTTTCGTTCCAAGTATCTTCAACATTATAGAAATCATCAGCTCCATAATTATCAATACCACCCATATGATTTTTATTAAGTTCATTTAGCATATCTGCTGTTAATGGGGTTGGTGTCTTTTTAGAATTCTTATGACGATTAATCAACTGTAAATAAATTAAATAAACGAGCAAAGAGTTAATAAATTATTTATGAAATTAAAGCGATGCGATCAAATAATCAGGTTCTTTTTAATACGTTTGATTTATAATATTGTATCTTCGTAATAACCGATTTATATAAATGTGAGAATCTTTTAATCTTTAAACCTTCGGTCTTTAGGTCTACAAAAATAATTTTTTTTTTAATCTAAATAGTCCCTTAACTATTATTTCGTCTAATATTTGCTCATAAACGACATAAAATTTTGCGGATCATGCCTTTTAAGAAATTTTTGTTCAAATTTAATATCAAATCTTGTATTAATTTATTTAAATATGTAATAAGATTATAGTATTAAAACCTCAAATTGTCAACAAATTAAAATACATTTTTTTTCTTAACATAAAGAATCTCTTAAGTTTTGAAATTGTATAGAAATTTATAACTGTACAGAAATTGTACCGGTCTGAACATTACATTACATTGATGGATATATCTAATCTGATCATAAGATTTTCCTTTATATATTCTTTTTTTTCACCCGAACCCGAACGAATCTGAAAGCTTTATATTACAATAATTATAAATACTTACAACTGTCACTCCAAATATAATAATGAAAACAAGAGATCCAATTCCAATTACAATTAATACAACTGCCCATTGTGGAACAAGTGGTTCTGTATATTCAACATCTGGGAATTGAGACTTTGGAATAACTATATAAAACGTAAAATATATATTAAGATTAGTAAAACTATCAGATTTATTTATATCAATTTACGAACCAATGAAATCTGTAGATAATGGATCAACAATAAATCTTCCTAACATAAATGTTTCCTTAATTAATTTTTCACCTTTACCCTCACGATACTCATCATAGTTATCAATATCAGATGAACTTGGTATAATTGTAAGTGGTGTTTGTACCAGAGCATCATGAAATAAACGTTTTAATTCTAAGGTATTAACTCTATCAGTAATATTTGATAATTCAACAAAATAATCAACTAAAACACTTCCTTTATTGAAACTATCAATTCGAATTTTTTTATACCATTTTTTTAACATTGGAGCGTTTACATACACTTGATTAAGCTTAAAAACAAAAAGAAAAATAAAAAAATGTTTAAAATTTTTTAAATATATTATTAAATAATAATTATGTACTTGAATTTCAATTTCTTTTGCTAAATTTTTCCATTCCAATGTATTATGATCTAAAAGTTCAGGTCTCCATTGAACACCATCAACAATTTTAATTGTTGCTGCTAAATCACATTCATAATAACATAAACCAGGTTGAGTTGGTTTTGGTGGCTGTGGAGTAGTGGTTGTTGTTGTTGTTGTTGTAGTTGTTGTTGAACTTGATGTTGTACTTGATGATGGCAAATAATTATAAATATCAAATTTAGCTATTTTAGATTGTTCTAGTAATTTTTCAATTGAAATCGGAGTTGTTGATGGTGTTGGCCAACCAGTAAATTCTGTAGTAGCTCTGAGATTTAAGATATTAAGGATTAGAAGAAAAAAATATTAAATTTTTGATCAGATTAAATTATTATTCCTATTGAAATTATAAAAATTGTTAACAAACATTAATATATTCGGTGTCTAATATAGTTACTAAAATAATCGATCTTCTTCAAAGTTCAATATTTTTAACATTTAAATTTTTTTGTTAAAACTTAAATTCAGAATCTCAAGCCCAGCATTTAGAGTAAAAATTTGCACTAACGAAATTGAAATATTCAAACTTTTAAAAATTATTCTTTAGCGTGTAACATTATTTAATATTAATGTTGAATCAAAGACATTAAATATATTTACAGCCTTTGGTTAAATGTTAAATACTAAATATTTACTAGATAAAAAAACCGGAAGTTAAGTCCTACATTATTTTTTTTTTTTTTTATCCTAATACAAACTAATAATTTTAATAACCCCAAAATCCTATAACACTTATTAATGAATTTTGTTTTTATAACAATCCCTTGAAAATTTGTGATACCGTTATAACTGATCATGTGACATAATTACATTTCATTAATTCAAACTGGAATCCAATTCGATTTTTTTAAAAATTTTATTTTATAGAATTTATTTTATAACACTATTAAAAACCTGATGCTATTTTTTTCATACCTTATTGGTGGTCCTTTTTTAATTGTTATTGGTGGAGATGATGGTCCATTTGAAATAATTGGCGGTGGAATTGAGGTTGTTGGTCGAACTCTTTTATTTATTGGTTTAGGAAAAATTACTTTATTTCCACCATCATTTTGTTGTTTTTGAATTACAATATTATAATTGCGTGCGTCTTCTTCATCTTGTGCTTCGAATACATGATGAGAAGGACTAGAATTATTTTTACTTTTTAATGATTTTTCGTTCATAAACAATTTCGATATATCAATCATTTCAATTTCATCATCTTTTTCATATAATTTAAAACCTGGTGGCAAGAATTTCTTTAAATCTTTTTCATTTTGCTCACCAATTGGTGTTCTTTTAGTTGTTGTTGTTGTTGGAAATTTATCAGATAATTTTAATTTATAACCTGGTGGTAATAAGCTACTACTAACATCTTCTTTTATTGGTATTATTGATAAAGGTTTCTTGGTAGTTGTAGTTTGTGATGGTGGTTGTCTAAATTTATTAAATCCAGCTGGTAAATATTTACTTACATCTTCTTGGGTTGTTTTATGTGGTTTTAAGGTACTCTTAGTATTACCACCTTTTTGATTTTTATCATTAAAATCTTTAAAATTAAGAAATTTTGAATCTTGAGATTCTTCAAATCTTATTTTACTTAAAATATCTTTGAGTATAGCACTTGATTCTGTTGTTGGTTCATTTAATTTATAATCCTTTGGTAGAAGTTCACTTAGAGTAAGCTCTTGATTTGTTGAATAATTTTTAATTGATCTACTTAAACTGGAATCATTTCGATTAGATTTTTCATTATTGTTGGTGATAGACGATTCAGTTGTTGTTGATAGTTTTCTTTTATTCGTATAATTATTTGTTCGTTGCTTATAATCGGATGGTAAAAGACTGGTAAGTTCTTCATTTGATGATTCTTCAATATTTGTCTTTGGTTTTGGTGTTGTTGTTGTTTTTGGAACAAATTTTTTTATATTTGGAACAAATTTTGTAATGCTTGTTGTTAAAATTGGTCCATCCATATTTATTACAGGAAATTTATCTGTAATATTTCCATCTGATGACAATAATGGATTTTGTATGGTACGATTTTCATTAATTGTTTTTGAGAATAGATTTTCAAGTGATGGTAGTGTAGTTATTTCAATTGAATTTTCTGTACTTGTGGTTGTTGTTGTTGTTGTGATATCTTGAGACAAAACATCTTTACTAGTGATCCTTTCATTACTTTCAACATTTTGATCTTTTGATATTAAAGTTTTTTTTGTAGTTTTTGCTTTTGGTCCATGAATTTTTTTCTCTAATTCTGAAAATGGTTGTTTCTTTTCTTCTTGTTCAATTGCTGGAAATGGTAAGAATCGTGCTCCATTTATGCTTCGACTAGTTTGAATTGATGCGATAACTACATAACCTTCAGTAGAATTATTAAGAATTTCTTCTTTTTTATTCTTTTCTTCTTCACTTTCGGCTGTTGTAGTTGTGGTCGTCGTTGTTGTTGTTGTTTTTGTTGTTGATGTTGTTGTAGAATGGTCAGAATCTAATTTATCAGTTTTATTTATATTTTGTTTCTTTAGCTCAACTATTTTTTCATTTTCATTATGGATTTTTTCTGTAGACGTTACAATTGAACTTGACAAATTTTCTGATTCTAATTTTTCAGTTACATTTTCATTTGTTCCATTTCCTAAATTAAAATTTTCTTCTGGCTGAGCGGTTGATCCATTTATTACACTTTTTGTTGTTACTACAGATATAACTTGTTGTTGACTAATATGTGGCTGTTGTAGTTGTTCATCATTTTCTCTATGACTAATTAATGGTTTTTGTTGAGTATTTTCTTCTTCAGGATATTCTCCACTACCTTCTAAAAAGTCATCATATTCTTCTTCGTATTCAAGAATTTCATCATCATCATCATCACCACCATTAGAAATTGAAGAATTTTTTTGAATATTAGTTACATTTGTTGAAAATTGTAATAATGAATTTATATAATTTAGTGTTGTTGGTGATTCTTCTGTTATATCTAATGGTAAATCAGTAATAGCTTCAGTTCCCGAAAAAAGACTATCATTCTCTTCATCGTTTACAATGTCTGGAATTGCTGAAACTTTAGATGGTAATGGATTCTCTGTTAGCTTGTCAAAATTTCTTCTAAATGTTGTAGCATGTATAAAAGTATTTTTTTCTGTAGAAATATTTGTTGTTGAATCTTGAATTTGTTTTGTTGGTTTTTCTTGATAATTTTCAATTTCTAATTCTTTTTGTAAAGCTGGTGATTCTGTTTCAGCTTGTTCATCATAATCTTCATAATCGTAATCATATTCAAATGGTTTACTAGTACTTGAATAATCAAATTGTTTTTTTCCATCAGAAATATTCAATTCATCAATATTATCTGGTTCAATTTCAAAATCTTCATTGATTTGGTCAACATTACTACTACTACCACCACCACCACCACCAGGTAAATAAAAGTTGGAAGTTAAAATAACGGAATTTTTCTCATTAGAAATTCCATTAATATCTTCTTTTGAATTTGAATTTAAAGTACTTAAGGTAGTTACTCTAATATTACTACTCTCTTTTAATGGTAATGTTTCTAATGGTTTTATAGATTCCTTTGAATTAACATATTCATCTTGGAGATTTTCTGATTTATTCATTTTCTGTCCAAATTTTCTATTATATTCATTTATTTTAGAACTTCTATCGCTTCCATTATGATTAATTGTTATTTTATTTTGTTGTGATTTTGAGTGAACTGGTTCATTTGGTTCACGACTAATGAAAACCGTTCGTTTTGGTGTATTTTGATTTGATTTTATTGAACCACTTGCAGATGATGTTGATGTTGATGCAAATCTTGATCTTTGTGGAGTAAATGATAATGGTGGATTATTATTTTTAGATTGATTTGAAAATTGTTGAATTTTTGATTGTTTCTGTGATGAGAATGATGATGATGATGTTCGACCACCATGGCTACCAAATCGATTACTTTTTATTATTCTTTCAGGTGATGATTCAATTTCAATTTCAGGTATTGATGGTGAGGTTGTTGTAATTTTTGAATTTGGTTGAAAACGATTTCTACTTGTTTTAAAAGGAAGTTGCTGCTTTTGATTTGCTTCTAAAAATTCTTCACTACTTTGTTGCTTCTGTTGTGTTTCTGATGATGTTGTTGTGGGTTTCAAGCGATTCGAATTAAAAGTTTTATTTTTTAATTGATTATTATTATTGTTGTTGTTGTTATTGTTTGTGTTACTGAATTTATTGAATTGATTATAATTAGAACGATTTGGTTGAGGTGTTGTTGGTTTAACAATTACACTTGCATCAGGTTTAGATGGTGGGAAATAATTCTGAAATAAAATAAAAAAGAAAATATTTTACCCATACTGTTTTATAATAATGTCTTTTTAAAATAGGCATATTTTATATTATAGCATATAGGTATGAATTTATATTTTAAGATTCAAATTGTACATCCTTAATTTCTATTTACAATATTCAACTGTGTGTGAATATTTTGATATGAGTGATAAACAATTTGTTTTGAATTGTTCATGCACAATTTTCAATAAAATTATAATATTGGTTGGTTTGGTTGGTTTATAAAAGAATGAATTCAAAAGGAATTGTGGCTTTTTGTTTTTTTTGTTGTTTTAAAACAAGAGATTGCCTTGCGTGTTATTTCGCAATAAAAAACATCTAAAGACAAGATAAATTTTTTTTTTGAACAACAACCAAACAACTTTTGTCACCGCTTAATAATGCTTTTCTGTATATTTTTACTTTATTTCTTAATTTGAAATCCTTATTAGTTGGCAGCTACATACAAAATACATGTACGATTGGTTTCATAATGATCAACCGAAGTGTTTGTGTATGTGAAAATTTTGTTTAAAAATTGTGAACAAAGAATGTTCTATACTGTTATACAAACCACTGTCTATATCTACCAATTTAATTTTGTCGGATTGAATTGAAATATCAACAAGTAAATTAAAAACGATGTTAACGAAATGTGTAAAAGAGATGAACCTTATAAAGGGAAAAATAATCAGATGAAGAAGAAAAATAATTGATCCTTGAAACGCAATTAATTTACAATACGATATCCGAATATAAATAGCAAAATAAATAGAAGTATAGACCATTGCAAGGATGTTAATATTATTGTGCGTTCCTTTATAAAATGGTAGCGAAATGTAATTACTAAAAGGTTTTGTTTTTTTTTTTTTTTTATTCCTTTGATTAATTTTTCAAAATGAAAAACAAGAGAATGCAGAAATAAATATAAAACTTACTGGTTGTTGTTGTTGTTGTTTCTCTAATTGTGATACGAATTGATTTTGCTTAAGTGAAGTATTCTGATTACGATTATTAGATTGAATTCCAATATTATTAGGAGGTTTTTGTTGTATAAAACCGGTACTTCCATTTGGTCGAACTGCTTGCGCTCTAGTAAATGATGGTTGAAGTGATAAAGGTGGTGGTAATGGTTGTGAAACTGATGATTGTCCAAGCGGTATAACTGATTGTGAATTACTATTGAATACTCGTTGTGGTGGAAAATCATAGTAGTCAGGACTTCGTGTTGGCTATAAAAAAAAACAATATTTTTTTTTTAAA
The DNA here is from genome assembly GCA_963942445.1 of Argyra leucocephala. NCBI lineage: Eukaryota > Metazoa > Arthropoda > Insecta > Diptera > Dolichopodidae > Argyra > Argyra leucocephala. The sequence goes on from OZ012681.1 coordinate 2,266,357, forward strand.
TAATTTAAATTAATTAAAAACAAAAAAATCTTTAGATATTTTTTCGGCACATGTTTAAATTAAGTATTTTACCTATTCAATTAAACTCTAATTAAATTTAAATAAAAAAAAAAACATTTATTCTTTAAGTAAAAATTTGTTTTGAAACCTTTTTTAAATTTCGTTACATTTCTCTTATAAAAAAAAAAAAAAAAAAAAAAATTGTGCTGTTGGCATTTTCTTGTAATTTTCTATTTTTTTCCATTGCATCCAAGTCTATGAAAGTATAAAGTTTATTTTTTGTTTTTCTATAAGAAAAATAATCGGAACATGTACTACATATCAAATTATATATATAAATATGTATATATATAAATACAATACATAAGTAAGATTATGCACTATTTAAAAGTAATTCCTAGTGGGAGAGTATATAGGCATTTTTTTTTCTACTCTGCTTTTCTCATAATTCGTGTCAATTTACAAAGTTAAAAAATAAAAGCTTTGACTTACGATCTTTCATTACAACATGTAAATTGCAATCCAATAGGTAAATAAATATGCTAAAAAAAACAATTTTGGTGGGTCTATTTTTTTTTGTTTTTGTTTTAACAGACATTTTCGAAATCTGTGATTTAGATATGCATAATATTTATTAAATATGCGGCTATTTTTATAATTTTATAAGCAAAAAAAAAGTGTATTGAAATACATTTTTTTTTTCTGTGGAAATAAAATATTGTTTATGTCGGTTATAGGGTATTAATTATATCTATCTCTGCATAGAAATTTGGGAATCGCTTTTTAACAGGCTGAGAGACATTCGGAGAGGAAAGCTCAATAGTAGGCCTGTTTTTTTTGGTTAAAATACACACAAATCGGATTATAACTCGAAAGCTATTAATTTTTTTTTACTTTCGTCCAAAGGATGGGTTAAAATTCCATCTTTTTTTTACATATTTTGGAGTATTCAGATTTTAAAAAATTAAATATTTCAATCATGGTAAATATGTGTTTAAAAAAATGTCTTTCATCAAGCTTATAAAATATAAAATGTACTACACTAACACACTGAAGTAATTTTGTATCTCAGCCTGTTAGTTAGTGTTAGTCTTGATAGAGGCATTCCAGAAAAAATTATAGATATGTTTAAAGAATATTACAAAAATGCAAGATGTTGTGTCTTATATCGAGCACAGGTGACAAGTTGGTTCGAGGTGTGTCAGGGAAATAAGCCACGGCTGTATTTTATCACCCATATTGTTTTTAGTAGTAGTGGGTGACATAATTACCACCATACTGTGGGTGTAAACGAGACGAGTGGTGTCCTTTCGAACGTATCAGCCACTTAGATTACGCGGACAATGTGTGCTTATTTTGACATTGACAATCCTCCATGAAGAAACGCGAATCAAAGAGGTGAGTACGCTCAATTACCGGGACAGCATCGTGTCATCAGATGGAGGTACCGATTTGGAAATTGAAGCCCACATCAGCAAAGCTCGTACTGCTTTAGGGGTGCTCTAGAAAGTACCCAGCAAAGAACGTGGCCACAATTGAAGAGGTTAGTCGCATATAGAAGCCGATGAAAAGATTTTATTTCTGCCCTATGCCCCACGGATGGGGGGGGGAGGGGTTGTTACATGACATTAAGGAAAATGATGCATAAAACAATAATACATAGATAAACAATTGAAATAGACTTAATTTGATTTCGATAGGCAACAGTAATAATCAAATTAACTGTGGATCACTTGGTGTAGATTGAGAGGATAGAGTTACTTTGGTATTAGTCATAAAATCAAATAAAACGACTTGAATGTTATCGAGTCATGTATATGCTTATATAATATAGGTTGCGTTACCATAAAGTAATTTTTTTGTAAGGATTGCAATTCAGATTAATAGTAGCGACTATAACAACTGTATTTAGTAAGATTGAAATTGGAATTGAATAAAAAAATCAGTACAAATTCTAGGAGGAATTAACCAAATAATAGGTATGGTCAGAAGCTTTTGGTACTTTTGGTATATTGTATGAACTGAGAGAAAAGGAAATAAGAAAACCGAAATAGCGTTAAGAGGGTTGCGGTTGGGGTGGATGTCAGATGAAGTTACAGGTGTTCCCTCTGCAATAAAATTTATTTTTAATTTATATTTTGCTTCTCTGACATTGATGAAATGTTACACTAGTCTCAACAAGATTGCGGGATCGATTTGTTTTATCATCTATGTTGGAGACCAGATCATAAGACCATCCGGGAAAAACTGTAGAACGGATGAATTTACTAAAAGTTGTAAATAATCTGAGGTATACATCTAGCAATGGACAATTTATTGCTTTATATAGACACAATTACAACTTTCAATTGCAGCTTATCCAGCAGACATGATTGCAATGCAACCAAACAAATCTATATATAGTTCACATTGGACCAGAAATGTTCTCACAACCTATTAATATTTTTAAAAACTTTAGATATCGGTGGTAGGGATTGTAATGAGATTGTAGAAGGGATTGTAGAAGTTTTGAATTATCCTAATAACTTTTCGTTTAGAAATGAAGAAGAAAATGAAATTATTTTGCATGTTCTTCACCCATGTCTTGCTCTATACTCTAATTCAAACTCATTTAGAGTTCTATACTGAACTCACTGAGTGACCTTTTTCAATACTGTATGAAATTCCATTGCTTTGTCAGAATCTTGAAATTATTTGATATAATTACACCTATGCAAGGTAAATAGATTCGTTAGTATAACAATATGACCATTTTACAGCATTGCCACTAGCCAGTCTCTATTACCTAACTTCTTTTATAAAAGTAAATCTTTTAATAGTTATAATTTATAAATACCATTAGTATTTTGAATGAAATTTTCAAGACGTATTCGATGTTTAAGGTTTGAATAGGGTCCAAAATAGTGTTAGAAATTATTATTAAACAAAAAATATGTACCGTTGTGTTGAACAACATAATTTTAAGTAATAAAGTAAAAAAATCTTAACGTAAAAATGTTATCAAAAAATTTAATGCTTTCAATAATTTGTATCTTAAATCAAATTTCTAACGGTATATCAATTACATTATAACCTTACAAAGTAAAATTTATTCCAGTAATAAATTTAATATTAAAGTTTGGAAAGCTTTTTGTCGTCTCTGTTTAAAAAAAAAAAAATATTTATGCCTTAAGGCGACATTCAATTTCTTAAAACCAATTTTAATTTAAAATTTCAGGATCTTTATTTGGAAATTTTTACAAAAAAAAAAATAAAAATTAAAAAAATATAGCAAAAAAAATAAAAATATTTGCATAATTTTATTTTTATGGACATCATTTTTAAATATAAACTTTGAAAATTTATTTCATCAACTTTATGAAATCTAAATTTGTTTTATTTTTAAAGCCCCACAGAACTATTTAGTGTCATTTATAATGAAAGTTTATGTCAAAATTAATTACAGAAAGTAAACACCTGGTTTTGTTGCATTCACCACTCACCAGTTATAAATCCTTTGTTTTCAAAAGTTTTATTTCATTTTCTTTGTTTTAATGTTTTTTTTTTTTTTATTGAGTGGAACTGGTGCTAAATTTAATTTGTGCTGTTGTTGCAATGGGTCAATATTTCTCATATGTAATTTTTTTGTCTTTTCAATTTAAATGTATTTTTAATTTTTTTTTTTTAGATATTTTTAATAATGTTTATTCATTCTTCTATACAGATTTAATCGATTAATTTTATTTGCTTATTAGTAGAGACATTAAATTTTATTAGTCGTGATTTTCTATATAAAAATTCATTGGAATTACAATAAAACTTGGTGTAAATTTTTATTTTTATTTATTTATTTAACACTGAATAATGGAATAGAAAAGCTTTTCTTAGTTAGATTTACAAAAAAAAACAAAAAAATTATAATATTAAAATTAAGTTGGCTATGAGATCTGACTTGTAATTTTTTTTTTTGGGCAATCTCGTGTATAGGTATTTAATACACATGTTCATTAGTAATCGTTTATAAATCTGGTGAACTATGTTAATGTAGTTTTGTAATATATTTCAAAAACATTGTGTCTGAATGATGTAACCATGGAAGTTACTATTAGTCTGTGGAAATGATGTGTCTGACTGATGTCTATATAGAAGCTAATATTAAAAGTATATAGGATTAACTTACTGATGTTAGATCTTTTGTTTAGTAAATAAAAATATCATTGATCATTTTCATTACTCATATTTGCCTATAGTCCATCATGACTATTCTGTAGTAATATAGTGAGATATAGGGAAAAAAAAACTTCAAAATTGCTTCTTGTCCAATTAGACCGATTTACTCTGACTAACCTAGAAAACGCTATCTCCCGGAATTGCTTTGTTTTTAATTTCTTTTATCTTTCTTCCTACTTCTCTTTGTGAGCATAATCAGTTAACAGTTTCATACAGTAATAACTATTCTACATCATAATGCGGTACTACGTGTTAAATGTAAAAATTTAATCCTAAGCTTGCCATGTCGTTGCATCAGCGTTAATAATTAAACTGAAGAAAGATATTAATACTATGTCTGTTTTCATTTACTAAATGTTCATTTATAAGTTTCTGTAATTATTTTGAATTTTAATTTTTACTGTTATATTGAAAAAATGTTATTTCATGTTATAATTCACAATTTATCACAATATTTTCCAATTTCTTCTATATTTATCTACATTCATAAATATTAAATTTTGTATAGTTTTCAAATTGCCCCAAATGTTATGGACAACACAAAACTTAAATATATGACGTTTTTTTTTGTTTTTTTTTTGTTGTTTCTGGATTTGATCTGCGCTCTGCACAATTCATAATTAGACCGAAACGTGAAACAGAACGACCCTATAATATTTATATATATACGGGTGGCAATATCAACTTACAAACATGTTTAGTTGTAGATTTTTTTTTTTTTTTTAAACATATGTATATAATTTATATTGAATGAATTATGTAGATTAAGTTGTTGTGGTGCATATAGAGTTAAAAGTGTAAACATTGATGTTCGGTGGTGCCTGTTATGGGTGTAACAAATTTCTTTTCTTTTTATGTTTTACTATCTACTGAAAAAATTCATTTTGATTATTTAATAATAAAATTTATTGATTATGACAATGTTTCTCAAATTTAATGAACTGTTTTTAAAAATAAAATTAAATTGTACTACCCGTATAGTTATCACAACCGTACTCAAAAATTATGTCATTCATTTTGATCTCACCTCCTAATTTTAATTTGTATTGCGTATATTTTAGTACTGAGATTTATTACGAAAATTATTTTTTTTTTGTTTTTTTTTTTGTTTTGCTTTTAATAATTTAAGGTCAAGTTTATATAAGTAGGTATATTTTATATATATGTATGTATATATATGTTAATTAAATAATAAAATTAAAGCTGGAAAATAAAAACAAAATTTTGAAAATTAACCACTTGAGGTAATCAGTAGTTGTTGGCATCATAGTAATGATATCGTAGCATTTTCGTTAACTTTAAACAGTTTAGTTTTGAATATTTTGTATTGAATAAAAAGAAAAATAAAAATAAAAATTGAAATTTGACTTATTGTCTTTCAAATAGATGCGAGATAAATTGTTCAATTGTAATTAATCTTTTTCTCTACTGGAGATCTAACAAATTAGCATAATTTTAATTTTTTTTTTTTATTCATGATTATATTTAAATTAGAAAAGAAATCTAAGAAGAATACGAATTGCTGAAAATAGAAAAAACACAAAAATATAAAAAAACAAAAACAAATAACCCCCGGTGATTGGCTTCTTGTAGCTACCGGTTTAATTTTTTAATTCTATAATTAAAACTAACAATGATGCTCAAAATTAATTAAAAATAATTGCAAGAATTAGAATTATGCTTAAATTAAAATTCTGGACACAAGATAATTTTCATTCAGATTACATCATTTTATGATAAAGACTTGTTGTAGTGGCATATTCACACAAACCTTTGTCTATTGATTCAACATACATTTTAGTTATTTTGTCATTCAATAAAGTGTTTATTTTATATTTATTATATTTATCTACATAGTATATTTAAAAAAAAAATAAAATATGAATTTTCAATCAGTCAAGTATAGCTTAAAAATAATTATTAGACAATAGAATTGTTTTTGTTTTGTTTTTGCGTTTCTACTAGTGCTAACAATAATTAAAAAAAAAAATTATTTTTGAATTTTTACAATTAATTAATAAAACGGTATGGAAATATTGAAAAACTTTCCGGATAAACTGAAGGACAAAATCTATAAAACATCTAATCTATAAGTCTTAAAATCAGTTCTAATGGGTGTCCAAGCCAGAATTGTAAGTTGGATTTGAGATGAAAGTTTGATTAATAAAAATATGACAAATTTAGGATGTTCTTCAGATCTTTTTATGCCTTAAAAAAAGTAAATGAATTTTCTTTTAGAAATTTAGATATTAGAAATCAATTAATGGGAATTTGTACATTGGTATTTTTACTGACTGTTAACTTTTGCTATTATTTCCCTCTTACACCGATCAACTATCATAAGATTTACTAACATAAGATCTTTATGTGTTACTTTCAAAAAATCACAAAACATATTTTACTAATACATATAAAAGAGAATATTTAGGTTGTACATTATGGCTTTGATTGCAAAAACATAAAATAATTTAATTAAATATTTGTTAACTTAGCGGTCACACGAGATACTACCTTCATTGTCTTGTTGACTGTTTACATAATATAAAACGTCAAATTTACTGTCCATGTGATGTATTAGTGGAATTTTGTTGTTAAGACTAGACTAGAATGGAGTTTAGTATTAGTAAAAATTTCAAATCATTTGGGTACTGTCTCGTATGGCTGGTTACCTACGTAACAATTTTATTGCTTTAAGACTCTTTCGCACTCTTATAACACTATTATAAACACTCTTATAGCAGTATTGGTGTTATAAATACGTTATAGCACTAAAATGAAGAATCCAATAAGGCACCAGAACAATTGCTGTAATATTGTTATATGACATATATATATTAGTGTATATGTTTTTATTTTAAAATGAAATTCTTTTGAAATAATTTATGTTATGCGAATTGAGATTTTATATTTATTTTACGCACTTTTAGACTTATAACAACATTAATGTAGCACTTGTGAAAATCTCATTATAACAACTCCCGCAATTGCTATAAGAACATTCTAATAGCAATATTAATCACATTATTCCCATAAAAACAACATTTTATAACACCTTTAGTCGTTATCGGGAGTCATATAGGATTATTATGGCACTAATTTTGTTTTTATAACAATAAAATGTTACGTGGGTAGTAAAGAAGAAAATTTGAATATTATTATTTTTTGGTTAAATTTTTTAAATGTAATTAATTATTTGTTTTTATCTTTTATAATTTTAGAATTCACAATCAATATTTACAATAAAAATACTTAAAACTTGATAAGATTTGTAAGATTTGAAATGTTCTAAATGAATGAAATTGAATTTTCAAGTTAATTCTGTCATACTCATAAATGTATATGCATATTGTCAATCAACAGACACAAATAAGTAGTTGATCGAAATGACACGTTAAGTGTGAATATTTGGGTTAAATAAAAAATGCAATAATATTGAAAATAATTGTCAGTACATTGAGAAGTAGTGGTCCTTCATTCAAATTTTCATAATTTAAAAATTTCATATTTATGTGTAAATTGTTGTTGTTTTTCATAATTTTAGAATAGGAAATAGTGTTGTCAAAAATTTATGAAAATTTGACAGTGAATTGACTAAAACTGTTTTACTCGATTCTGTTTTAATGATCTACTGAACAAACTTATTATAGGTACAGGATGTGTATTCATATTTCAGTTTCATATTTGGTTGTCATGTCAACGGGTGTATTTCAAAACAGAAAAAATTAATTTCACAAGTGAAAACTTACAATTAAATTGAAATATGCAAGAATACACTCAATCGTCTTCCCTGAAAATTATCCAAAAGTGACATTTATGTAGATAAAAATATAAAATATAAAGTTATGAAATTATTTCAGCGGACGACCACTAATATTTTTGAAAATTATTTCATAAGTTGGAAAATAAGGTTGGTGACAATATAATTCTGGTAAATTAAAATGATTGCAAAACTAAATTGTATTTAATATATTGTACATAATATGTGAAATTTTATTAATCTCTACAATTTTTTTGATCAAAAAGATTTTAAATTTGAAATGAAATTAAAAATGATAAAATGATTTAAGCGTTAAACACAATAATGTATTTCACCTGACTTCAAATAACTTTATTTAGATTTATGGAATAAAAGTCGAGTTTCCTTTCACTAATCATTTGTACTTATTTTGCAAATATTGATATTTCGGAAGCAACTTACTTCCTTCATCAGTGCTTTGCTTTATTTATGCTTTTATTACACTACAATAAAGTATGGTTTATTACAATCACAAAATTGTAATTGATATCAATGTTGTTATAATAGGTTTGTTCAATATACATATCTAGAGCAGAATCGAATAGAACAGTTTTGAACAATGACAATATTAACTTTTTTGTTCTAATTTTTGTTTACTCTCAAATTTCTTTTTTTAACTGTAAAAATTTATAGAAAAAACAATAACAACATTAAAAGTTGTCCAAAACTATTGTCAAAAAAATTCAGAACAAAAAAGATAGATTTAAAACTGTTTTGCACAATCTAATGAACATCGTTTCGAACACTTTTGAACAAAAAAGTTCAATTAACGGAAACTACCGAACACAAACAATGGTTCTTTTTACTCTAGAACGTTCTATAGTTACGTTTACTGAACAAATTTAATATTTACTTTCACTGACATATAAACTTACACTGACAGAAATATGTCATATACAGATACATCAAAAACATTTTGAAGGCCTTTCAATAATGTAGTACTTTACTAAAATCCTATGAACTGAATAACGTTCAAAACGTCAAGTTTTTCATAACACAGAAATATGTTTTTTGTCCAAACACATATTTTTCGTTCGAAACCATTCAAAAATAGAAATTTTTCTATTTTGAATGCTGTTTAATATCTGTCAAAAAAATAAAACGAAATGGTTTTACAAAACTGACGTTTATTTCATTTTATTTCTATGATCGTGTCCAGAGACTTTAAAGTTCGATTTCTAAAAACGGGAGTTCTAAAGTAAATTTTTCGTTATATTTTCTAGCTTTTAGCAAAATAATAATATGCGTTTATTTTCGTTTATTCTATAAAATCTAATTTCGCTTTGAACTTGTTTCAATTATAAATCACTACACTTTAGACCTTTGAGTTTTTATGAATTTCATTAAATTTTGTTGTTTTTTGAAAACAATTTTTGTTGGAGAGTTATTTTATTTTATACATTTTCATTCAAGGTCAGACCTACTTAATTTCTTCTGTAAAATAATACCACTTAACTTAGGCATAGATGAAATCATCTGTATATTACATATTACAATTTCATATTATTTGTTTTTGATATCTATAGTTAATATGTTGTAAATATAATGATACCACCACCCCATGAATAGCGTAATAGGGAGGTAAGGAAAATATTAATTATTTCGTTATAACCGATTTTTACTGTAATATTTATTAATTCGCATTGTATATGTATACACATAAACCAATATACATTAAATTTAAATGCATTGTAATAGTGAAAAATAAAAAATTTACAGTTCAATTACAAATCGTTCAGAAAAGTGAAAAAATTAAATGAAAAATTTCAAATAAATAATAGATTCATCATTTTCATGAAAATTTCATATTCGCGTAATATCGCATATTTGCCGCATCGTTGAACCTGTATTATTAAACATAATTACAAAAATCACAAAGTATGTAGGTATATATACATATTCATTTATACACATTTATATATGCATATCTAAATATGAATGTTCAATAAATTGAACGCAAATAAAGCGCAACAAAGCTTCTAACTACATAATATACTCAACTTTATTTAAAGTATACCGATCTACTTGTCTGGAATCTACTCTCTACTGGTGCAATTTTTGTTTTTCTTAATTATAAAAAAGTTAAATTTTTTTCTTTTTAAATTCATAATTCGAAATGATGAATGATGAAAGAAGAAAATTTTGTAAAGCAGAAGAATTAACTCCTTTTTTAATGGTATAAATAAATACAAGTATACATAGGACATATACACAGTACATATGAGCTTTTAGGAGTTAAAAATTTAAAAGTATACCCCTTCGAAAACGTTTTGAAGAATATTTTAATTTCTATTCATTCAAAATATACTTATCATGACCATTCATTTACATAATATATAAAGTTTTCTCTTTCTATACTTCTTTAGTTTTATATCGACTGTTAAATGAGTTAACTTGATGACTTTGCTATTGTCCAAAAATTAAAACAAAAAAAAAAGAAAAATTAAAACTATAATAATCAAAAATAATATTTTTGATGGAAGTTATAAACAGTGGTAAAATTTTAAAGTAGCATGAAGTGGGTCGCTTATATCAAATGATTTTTCAAAGTGTTTCGAATCGAATGTTGTAAATCGTCGAAATTCATTAGGGATCATTAAGAGTATTCGTGATTAAGTGTAGAAGTGTAGTAGGTGTCTGTCTACAATGACTTGTACAACGATTTCGTGAACGCACTCTTGTACCTATGATACTTGATGTAGAACTGTGACAGCGGTTTATTTAGACATGAATTAAATTTATAGTTATGAGAATAAGCGAGAAACAACTTTCTATTTTTCACTTGTAACTACATTCAATTCAAATTTTGTTTCAATTTAAGTTTTTGATTTAAAAAATTACCTCTGCCTTTATCTTAGCCATTTTCCAAATATATGCAATGACTTTACAAATGTCAAATTTAAAAAGTACAATGTCAACTAAAGTACAATACTAAAAGTACAAGTCTTGTAGAATATTTTTTTATATAAAAATTTTACAATGGTAATACACTTCTATTCTAGACTTCTACACCTAGTACAAGACTACACTTTCAATCCAAAGCTATTCGCAAATACTCTTATTGTGTTTAGATGAAAAAAGGATACATAATTTAATTTAATTTTTGTTTATTCATTCCAAAATATAGTTAACATATAGTACTGACATTATCGACATTATCGACTTAATAAAAAAAATTACTTCTTCAGAAGACGCTTTACTCCTACAAGGCGATTTAGATAACTTCTTTAAATGGTGTACAGCTAATAATCTTGTTTTAAATGTGAATAAATGTGCACTTATGTGTTACACACGTCGACGTAATTCGGTTTTGTTTTAATTATTCTTTAAATGGTATTAGCCTTTCCAAAACGTGCTCAATTAAAGACTTAGGGGTTTACTTTGACGACAAGCTTAACTTTAAATCACATTTTTGTAATATTATCAATAAAGCTAATTCTATGCTAGGTTTTGTTAAACGTTGGTCAAAGGAATTTAACGATCCCTATGTTCTCAAATCTTTGTATTCTAGTCTCGTTAGACCAAATTTGGAGTATGCTAGTCAAGTTTGGTTACCTTTCTATGATGTTCAATTAACAGGATTGAAGCAGTGCAAAAACATTTTTTAAGATGTGCTTTGCGTAATTTCCAATGGTCAAATCCATTAATTTTACCTCCATATGAGCATAGATTGAACTTAATTCATTTGAAAACTTTGAAATTAAGACGAGAAGTGGCGTATGTTATTTTTCTTACTGAAATTATTAAAGGAAACATTGCTTCACCTCAGATTTTGAATAACATCAACATTAATTCAAATAATCGCCTACGAAATACAAACTTCTTTACATTAAGTTTCCATAGGACCAATTATGGCAATTATGAGCCAATTCATAGAATGTTACTAATTGGTAATAAACACATAAACTATGTTGACTTCACACTTTCGAAACAGACTCAAAAACTTAAATTATATATATAAGTAATCTGTAGGTAATTAAAATATGTGTGCAATTTATTTCAATGTATTTTAACTAGTTCTAAGTTAGATATAATTTTAATTTGTAAATTGAATGTGTTATGTTGTATTGTAAAAACAAAAAAAAAAAAAAATAATAATTATTGTAATGAAGTTTGAGCTAAACTAAATAAATAAATAAATAAATATTAATTTAGACTAGAGCTTAGATTAAATCATCTTATCAACTACAATTGACTTTTTTTGTTTAATTGTGCAGCACAAGCACAAGCGATTTATTAAATGTCAAAGTGTCAAAACAATAGAAAACAAAAATAAGTTGAAAATTTTATTAGAGCTATTAATCAATAAAGTAATTATTTATATTATATTATATAATATTAATCAATAAATTTCATAAAAATGTAATTAATAATGTAATTTAATAAAATGTATATTTAAAAAGAAAATAAAATTTATTGCTGACTTAGATACTAAAAAAAAACATAAAGTGAAAATCATTTCAACTAATTTAATAAAATGAAAAAGAAAATTATATTCACATTTGAGTAAAATTCAGTTGGAAACTTATAATTAATTAATATAAATGTGTATTTATGTAATTGAAAACCAAAATAAAATTCAAACTTATTAAAAAAAAAATTAACAAATAATCACAGCATTTTTTATTCAGTTCCATTATTTTTAAATCTTTTGCAATTTTAGCGACTTTAATTCTAAAACTAGCATTTTTTAATATTTACATTATAATGAATCTTAAAAAACCAAAACATAAAAATCTAAAAAGCTTAAATCTTAAGAAACAACCAAACTTTTATTTATATTTATCATGAGTGACACCAAATTAGCTGTCACCCTAAAATCACAAAAAAAGCGACTATCACTGTGACAATCACCATATAGAATACCAAATATAGATATGCGACAGTCGAAGCGTGATTATCACAATACAGAATTCCACCCCTGAACTATAACTCTGATATTAATTTTTTTTTTCTATTATTTTTGATTGAAATTAAAAAACAAAGTTTAAATGATCCATTGTTGAACTGTGAAGAGTCAAGAAGAAATATTCCATTATCATCATCATCTTCATTATTATCATTCAAAATATAAAATTATTTTAATATATAGGTTATAATATTAAATGGTATACAATGAAGTTGATCATAAAATTTATATGCGACCACAATGGACAATGAGATGTTAAAATTTTGATAAACATTTTCAATTGAAAAAAATTTGGAAGAAAATTTTAATTTTTTTTTTTTTTTGTTTTTTGAAAGAGGCGTTGAAAATCTATTATGAATCTTCGAAATTTATTAATAATTTTATTTTCTTAAAATAAAAAAAAAATATACAGGAAGTATTTTTCAAAATTATCGCATAACTATTATAAAATATATTTTATAGATTTTTGTAGAGCAAATAAATAAATTTCCATTAATTCTTTTAAAACAAAAAAAAAAAAATAAGTAATTTATTTATTTTTTGATTAATTTTTTTCAAAACATGTACTCGCAATTTCAATTTATTGAAAGCATTAACGTAATTATTCAATGTTGTTGTATTATGTATTTGTTATGCAGTTGATTTCTTTGTTATTTTCATTTGTTATAATTTTCCTGAAATTTTCCTGATACCACTCTCGCTTACCTGAAATTGTTGAAATTGAAATGGTGAATTTTGTATTGTTGGAGTTGTTGTATCATCAGCTAAATATAAAAATTGTTCATGATAAGATCCCGGTGCACCATTATTATTGTTATTATTAATGGATTTCTGTTGTGGTAGTTGTTGTTGCTGATGTTGTTGTCCTAAATTGCTATGATGAAATGAAGAAGTTTGATCTGATATACCACCAATACCACTTGGAAAAAAATTATTTCTTTGTGGTGGTTGTTGTTGAAATTGTGAAAATGGTGGTGATGGTATAAATCGTCCTTGATGCTGTGATGGTGATTGAAAATAATAATTAGAATGATCTGGAAATAAAAATGGAAAGAAAAATTTAGAATTATTAATTTCTAATTCAGATGTTATTTTATTATTTTGTAATATAATTAATATGTTGTTTTTTTTTCTTTTTATCAATAGAATTGATTTAGAATATATTAGCAAATTAAAAGTGTTTTGTAAAAGATATGAAATGTAAAATTAATTTTACAAATTAATTTTAATACTCCTACGCTTTATAAGTGCAATACATAATTTACCCATCCAATGACAAATGAGCATTTCAATGCAATCATATTTTTGTTTTTAAGTGCACTTAGTAGTATGCCAATTTATAGTATCTACAAATAAATTTCTTATTTTAATTGACATTTTGTGAAAATGAAAAGATTCAAACATATAAAAATACTCCTGAAATACTTAGAAGTTTAGTTTAACAGACGGTGGCAGCTGTAGCAATCCGTCGCCGTTCTTGTCAGTTACAAATTCTAAAACTCTTTGATCGATAAATAAAAAAAAATAAAGAAAATAAATGCAACTACGTATTTATTTTATGGTTAATGTAAGACGTCAATATTTATTTGTGTTTTCATTTAAAAAAGGTAAGAATGCCAAATTAAGACTGAGAATTAAGGTAAATTAAAGAAAATATAACAATTTTATTATTTTTTAGTTAAAATTTAGAATTTCATAATTTTTTTTAGTGTTGAAATTTAAGAAAAAACTAAACTAAAGCACAAAATTCGTTAATTTAGGTTTTTAAAACATCAATGACAAATACAAATATGTACATAGTTGCTAAAATCAACGACCATGCAAACATCATCAACAGTAAATGTGTACAATAAATTGTTGGCGTTTTGGAATAGACAAAATATTTCACCTGCATGCTGAGTGAATAGACGAAAATACTTTAGTAAAGAAGATTTTCGAATTTAGAAACGAAAGTTGTAGAAACTTAAAATGATTTTGGATTTTTCGAATGTAAAGAAGTTATTCGAGATCAGTTGGAAGACATTATTTAAAAATTACACAAATGGAAACGACAGTAATAAAAAGAATTAATAAATTATAGGCCCATGATTAATTACAAAAAATCTGATGTCTAATAGATCATTTCGATCTTACAAATAAAATATTTCTAACCAGAATAGTTGTTTTCTGAAATTTAGTACAAAAAAAATTTAACAAAATAAATACAACTATAAACGAAATATATATAGAGTAATCACGCAGAACAAAAAATATATTTTGCTTTTTCTTAAATTTAATTTTTTCCTAGTATCACAGAGTCATGACAATATATTTTTGATATATATTAGTACACCAAAAAGTAAAATCATAAAGGTGGGTCATATATATTTGCTTTATGATACAAATGCAAAAATTTTCAAATCAATATCAACTATTATAATCCTTGACATCGTAAATGTCTCAACACAAAGTTGAATACAACGCCCATAATGATATTAAACGTACAAAAGCTCACAAAAGCTTGAGACATTGACTCCATGATCTCAGTTGTTGTTGACGATGTGACCGCGACCGCTATCACAGGTATTTGGGTTTACAAAATTTTTTAAAAACCTAATGTTGTACAGTGTTAATATTGACAATGTTGTACACAATGTCTCAGAAAACTCTCATTACATAATGTGGCCAACTTATATGTTTACGGATAATATTGACAAGTCAGTTTTTTTACATTATATCAGGTTGAAGTTTTTTTTAAAACATTTACTATGTCACCGTATATTACACAACACTAGGTGGCGCAGTACGTAGATCGTTTCTTAAACTTAAGTGTTTTTCAATTATAAATCGAAATGACTTGGAAGTCAGATTAATTCCACATAATTTGGGTCTAATTCGCTAACTGCATACGTTACTGTCGTTTCCATTTGTTCCATTTTTAGCTAACACATATATCAAACTGATCTTAAATGATTTTTTTTTCAAATTGGAAATTATTTCGATAGTTTAAAGGCAATACAAAAATTCGGATTTGTATTTTTTATTCCTAATCTTTTTTTAATTTATTTATTTAAACTCAAATTTGTGCTAAATTAATTTATGTAGTGGCAATGATTTAATTAAAACTCATTTTCGTATTGAATCTGAATGTTGTTGTATGCTTTTTCGTCCCTATTTTTACCATCTCTTCCCTTTATTTCTTTCTCATTTTATCTAATGTATGTATGGTGCAATATTGTATAGGGCCTTATAGGCTTTTTCTTTTTTTATTCGTAAACAAAAAATACTTTTTTCTCAATTTTTGTTTTTTATCTTGTAGTTGTTGTTGTTGATTACGCGAATTTTTATTATTTTTTATTTTATTTTATTTTTTTTTTTACATGATTCAGGATGTGGTTGCATACTAGTAATTGAACATTTTTCTTAATTAATGATATATCTTGTGGTTATTTTGGTGGGTCCATCATTGTTGTAGCCTAATCTCAATATAGCTTATAGAAATGATTAATTGAATGAATTGTAAAAGAATGTGTTGTTCTATTCACATGGCTGGTATGATAAAATAAAACATTTTTTTTTGTTACTTTTTGGTTATTCATTTGTAACTATATACCTTTAATGACTACCGTTGTAACAAGTTTTTTTTTATTCTTTTTTTTTTGTCATTTTTAATTTATTATTTTAAAAGTCGCATGTACAAAGTTTATGCGTAAATTTTAAATTATTTTGAAAATTTTTAATTTAGTTTATTGAACTTTTTAATGTTATAAGAGATGAGAGTTCTCAACACAAATATTTCTGGACCAAATTAATTTGCTTACTGTATAGTGAGTTATAATATAGTGAATAAAAAATATGCAATGTAACAGACCAGTTATTTATGGTTAATATTAACCGATGTTTTGATCTTAGACTGACGTCTTACTTGACGAAAACATATAGAAGCAAAAAAAATGCAATTTGCCATAAAGCTGAGATCTCTATACTGACTTATGCGACCAAAATCCCAACTTACATTGCAAAACAAGTTGCTTCTATGCAAAGCAATTTTCAAGCCAAATTTGGACATATGTGATACAATTGTGGGGATCAACCTTAGTGTTCAACATCAATCAAATACATCGCTACCAGTCAAAAACTTTACGAATAGTTGTACATGCTCTTTGGTATATTACCAACCATATATTATTCAACATGATCTTAGGATGTTTAGCGTACAAGAGAAAATTAAGGCTTTTCATATATAGAATACAAACCCTGGCTGCAAAGCATCGAAACATTCTTGCCAAAAAATTGCTGGACACAGTTTAAAGTCAGCGAAGACTCAAGAATACTTTCATAGAAGATTTAGAATTCAGATTTGTTTAATTTATAAATGATATCTATATATAATGTTATTTTTTTTTTATATTCAAAATGTTAAAATGTTAATTTGGATCATCATTGGATGCTCCACCAGCATGTCTGGTAATTTTATAGTCAAATCTATTTGTTTATTGTCCTAATTGGTACAGATTGCAAATATAAATAATAATAAAAAAAATAGTTAATTTTAGTTAGAATTTGAGCTTTAAATTTTTAATGAATTCAGCGGATCTGTGTCTGAATATGAGTAATTCTATTGTGTGGAATTTTGAACAAGGATATTATTCTAACAAAAAAGGATAGATCTTTTAATCTACTTTGATGACGAGGAATATTTATTGAGACAGATCTTGAAGATTTACCAAAATCGAGTTTGCTATATATATAAGAAGGAAGCACATTATATAATACATATTTAAAAATTCAATCATTATTGAATGTATAGCCTAGTAAATACTTAGACACATCAGAGATCCTATAATACCTGCAATGATTTGTGACATACCTGGTTCATGAATTGAAAATAATATTAAGTTGAACAGCATCGTTAGCACTAATCGAAGAGTAAACTACATCGCAATAAGTGTGACAAAATGAGAGACTTAACTAATCTGCACTTAGCTCGTGAGAGGATTAATAAGAGTAGAAAACTTTCAAAGCTTACGTAATACATTGGGTTTGCAATTCGAGTAATGTGATCGGCCCAACCTAATGTTTTATTAAATACAACGACACCAAATTTTTAGCATGATCAACAAATGGAATATTTTTATTATTTAGTATCATCAGGGTTTGGAAATTATATTCTAAATCTTTAGAATATGTTTATTTACTTTTTCCGAGCTTAAATGAGCTTCCAAACGTCCATATCAAAATGGCTTGTGACTTAGCGGGATATTCAGCATGAGTTGATTAGTTGCAGCTCATTAAAAAAGTTTGGCTATATAATTTGAAGGCTGATCAATGGAGCAACTAATATAAATCTGTGCATCATCAGCATAAAGACGGCAATAAGCTTCAGTTAAGCAGTTTGGAATATCATTGATAAATAAATTGAATAAGAATAGAACTGGGCTCTAATATGAAACCTTGGAAGACACTACATCCAACTTCAGGCTGATCAGAAGTATATCCATTGAGATACACAAATTGAGAGCGATTGAGAGATAGTTTTTACAGATGAATGAAATCCAAAATACAGTTACATCTTACTACACACTATAGTTGGTGATTGACAGAGTCAAATGCCTTAGAAAAATCCAATAGCAACAGAATGGTAGCATATTTTTTATCAACTGCGAAGGAAATAGTGTCAACAATTTCAAGTAGAGCAGGATATAGAATGAAAGTTAGAATAATTTGTAAATTTTCTTTGACTGTAACACAAAACAGATGTTTTTGTATTTTGATAGATTATGCAATTGACCACTATATCATATAACAAAATATATGAAGTTTACACAAACAATGAAGTTAGAAATAAAATAATTCAAAATGAAAAAAAAAATACCACCCAATTATTTTTAATTAAATATTTCAAAAAATATGCAGAATTAAATTTCCCTAACAAATTAAAAAAGAAAATCGTTTTTATTTTTGTGATTTAACTTTTTAGAATTTATAGAGGTCATTTATTGAACAGCAATATTTCTATACAATCTAATTGGACCTCCACTCAGTTCAATTTTCATTGTTTTTTTTTTTGTTTGTTTTTCCTTCTTTATTTTCAATTTTAGTTTTTCTTTTAATAATCTCATAAATTTTAAATAAATTGTGACTATATGTGAGTCCTTTAGATTTATAAATTGTGACTTCCTAATTTAAAAAAAATCAAATAAGAGGTAGTAGTTTGTAACGACTGTGGGTACTCGTCGTTTTTATTAAATAGTTATTTTAAATCAGTGATTTTTTTCTATTTTGATTTTGTTGTTTTTTATTTTTCTATATACATACTTTGTATTTCCTCTGTAACTTGTTTGAAGACAATCTTCAAATTGGTACCTTTTAGTACAATTTGATTAAAAAAAAAAAAAAAAATAGAATAAATAAAAAAAAAATTCCATGGATTGCACAAATTGTATGTTAAATTTACACACAATCTTCTAGCTAGATAATACTTTCAAAAGTCAATTTAATGGAATCCCATTTTAACTACTTTATATTCATTGGTGACAAATGAATGTGTATCCAAAGTTGAAATGCATAAAAAAAAGTAAAAAAAAAACAAAAAAAAAAAAGAAATTGAAACTCAGAGAGCTGCTTTAAGACTGTAGGAGTTTATTTATTTTCGTTATGAGTTCTAAGCGTTTTTTTTTTGTTATTTTTTTATTTTTCTTCTAGAAAAGATTTCTTCTATACTTTTAGTGAGACGTTCATTTAAAATGTTGTTTGATTGTACATATTTATATTGGTAGTGATCCTTTTCAAAGGAATTTATAATGTAAGAAAATTGGTTTTTTTTTCTGTTTTGTTGTTGTAAGTAAATCGATGCATATTTTTTGATTTGAAAAAGTAGTTTTTTTTTTTTTTTTAATGTTTACACATTTAAGACTAATGGATGGGGTTTCATTAATAATTGTGTGTATTAGACTAGAGTATGTTAAAATGATTGTAGTATATTATAGCTTAGTTGGTAGGATAGCAGAAAGTTGTAATGGGATCAAATCACGTGGGAAATAAGCTTTGGCTCTTCAACTAAGCGATGTTCAGAAACATAAAATTAGTCAATCATTTTGTGAAACATTAACGATTCAAGAAAAATATTTTTGGTTCCTAAGAGATGTGCGAAAATTAAAATAATTATATTTAATTTATAAAAAGTACGGTACAAATATCTCAAGCATTTCAAAACTATTTTTTATTATTATTTTTTTAAATATCATTTTAAAAGGAGACGTGGCGAATTCAATTATTTTTTCAATTTTTTTTTAATTTTCAATTAGAAATTTCAATTTAAAATTTCATTCCATTTATAAGTCATTTTGACATATAAAAATTTTAATTTATCAAACTGCTACAACTCATCCATTTATTTTTAAATTTTATTTTAAATAAATTATTACCTATGGCCGGTTGTTGTCTAAGTTAAATCAATAAAAAATCAAGGATCAATTGAAATGATGGAAAATAATATCTGAACCATTTCACAAACGATTTTCATTATTATTTTTCTAAATGATAGATATTTGAAAGGAGACGTGGCGAATTCAATTATTTTTTCAATTTTTTTTTAATTTTCAATTAGAAATTTCAATTTAAAATTTCACCTCATGTGAAAGTCATTTTGACATACAAAAATTTTAATTTATCAAAATGCTGCAACAACAACACCCCCACACCTATTTAAATTTAATTTATATTTTTTTAAATAAACTAATTAGGTTATTGTTTAAGATAAATCCATAAGAAATATAGTGTCCACGATAAATTGAAATGAATTGAATTGAATTTATAAAGAAATATTGAGTTTTTATCAAATTTCACCGAATTTCTGGAGCTGGCGAATGCTAGTAATGGTTGAACTCGATTTAACATTTTATAATAAAGAGAGTAATTTTACCTTAAAAATATTTTTTTTTGTACTAAATTAAAACTTTGACTTACTGACTTATTTAATAAACAAATTTTGGATACCGACCTTCACGATAATGGCTCGAAAAGTGTTAAAGTCATTTTCGATCATTAATAATTAATTCTGCCCATTTTATTTGTACGCTTACGCCAAATACTTTAATTTAGATTTCCTAACTCATTATTTTGTACTTGCATTTGTACTTTGTAGTGGCATGACTCTTCGTTCATATTTAGAGTATTTCGGTTTAGAATACAATTTTAAAAAATTAGTACAACTATTAAATTATATTTGTTTGTGGTGATGTTTTTATTAGTTCTGTGGTTATTTTTCGATTGCATTTACCGCCATATGCCCCACGGATGGGGTTACAGGATAATGATGAAGATGATGAAGATTGCATTTTTGATTTTTAAAAATTTTCAGTTTAAATTTATTTTTCAGTACATTTTGTTAATATAGAGACTGAAGCTCCACTGAGCCCTAACCATGTAATAAAAATTTGTTTTTGGGAATTTGAGAAGTGATACGAAATTGAACAACTAAGCATGTATGTAAAAAAATGAAGAGAAAGTTGCAATACGTAGTATGTACCAAAAATTGCTGTCAAATTATATTCAAATTTAATCTCCTACTATACTTTGCATGAGAGAGATCGAAATACTACATTTTAAAATCTTTAAATTGTTTAGTGAAACTAGTAATATCAGGTTAGGCACCCGTAATCTAGTTGAACAGCTACTTTATTACTTCATTAATTTATCTGCTTTTAATATCTACGTGCATTGATGTTGACAAGAGAATTTATGAGCTTTGATGAGCCATTATGAGCTATTATGAGCCATGCTTTTTTTTTAACTATTACATTGAGTTCGTTGATTTGTTTTAAATTTTTATTTAGATTTTGAGTTATGTCTAAATTTTAAGTTATTTCATTCCGAGTTCTTTGGTAACATATTAAGTTTTCAATTTTTGGGTAGTATTTTCATAAAAACTTGATTTTTGTTACTATTATAGGAATCTATAATAGTTTTAGAACTATTTTTTTTTGTTTTTCATATTATTCAGGTGTGTTCATTTTAAAAATCCTTGATTTAAGTTTTTATTTTTGTTTTTAATTTATTCCTATTGTATATCTTGAATTGCATTTTTATTCAATGTTCTGGGTTTTGACAAGTTTTTCTTTAAAATTTATCCTCTTTGCAATTCAATACAATACACAATTCAAATAGAATTAGAGAATAAGAAAACGATTGAAAAATTATGGTGATGATGATGATACCAAATTGGTATTCTAAAGATGTTATCTTAAATCGATAGGTATATAAGAAAAAAAAAAAAAAAACCAAAAATAACATAGAATTCGTTTTTGCTCTAAGTGGCTACAAGATGCATCCTATTTTATATAACCCATTACAATGGGGTGTTGAATTACACATTGTAAGCAATTAAAATGACACTATCAAACGACCATTATGGAAAATAGTGAATTTTGAATATTTTTTGGTAAATATATTTAACTAACCTAACTTAAATGGTAAGTGGTCTCATATTACCATTTGAAAGAATTATGAGAATTATAAAAAATCATAATAAATTCGGTGAATATTGTGTGACAGGTAAGTTTGTTAATTTTTTTTTTAGGTTAGGTTTAGGTTTAGGTGTTATTATTTGGAATATATTTTTAATTTTAATGATAGTAACATTTGGAAATGTAATTTGTTATTACAGGTATAATGAAATTTGTTTTTGTATTTTGGGTTATACTTGAATTTAGAAGGAGTGTAGTTGTTAAACAAATAATGATTGGAAATTAGGCAGAATATTTACGACAAAATATTTACAAACATAAAAACAGCAGACAAAGTAATGCTGTTAAATGCTAAAAAAAAAAAAGATTTTACAGACGGATTTAGTGTCATCAACTAAAATGGAATTGGCCATATTGTAAAATTAAATGGTGAGAGATGGAATAAGACAGTGATGGACTGTATTCCTATATAGGTAAAACTAGAAGAGTCAAATGATTACTATCCAGTACTGCTTCCGATTTTACAGAATTTTATTTTATTGTATTTGTATCCATTCCTCCTGGTATTTAGATACAGGCAAACAACCAATGTAATTCTGTTTTGATTTGTTTTTGATTTTTTTTCTTCCCGTTATAACTACCCTTAACCAAAAAACTTACAGATGTGGCTCTTATAATTATATTGTTTTCATTTTCACTCTTAACGTATGACAATTATCGTTTTAACTAAATATTGCAATAAACAACTTTAATTAAAACTTAAAAAATGTGACAGTTAGTTTTTGAAAACGTTATTTTTATAAATCCAATGTTGAAACGTGAATTTAATTTTTTTATCTATATTAGATGAGATAAAATTGCTGATATCATCAGCTCAAGATACAAGATTGTGTATGTACGTAAGTAAATATAAATAAAATCGGCATGTTTCATCATTGTTACTTTAAAATGTAAAAAAAAAAAAAAACAAAAATAAAAACAAAAACTCATAAAATCTCTTATCATTTTAAGAAAATCTTTTTAACTTTTACTCGTCTCAGTAAAAATGTACAAAAAAAAGTAGAGCGATATGAGATCTGCTGATGTTTTTCTTATCGAAAATCATTTATTTTTCTATCTGTGTTTTGAATGTAACAAAAATTAGATGAGTTTACAAGTTTTTACATAGTTTCAATTCAAATAAAAATGTCAGCAATTAACAAGACAAATTCAAAGTGATTAAAAAAAAAAAAGAAATCGCTAATTTTTGAAAGCAATAAAATTGTGTAAATTGCATAATCGTATCGTAAGTCGTCTAGTGATACAGAAAATAAAAATTCCAATTCTATTTAAGGCAAACATTTTGTATTTTTTGTTTGTTTTCCTGGTTATTTAGGATTTTTTTCTTTTCAATTATTGAAATTGTATAGAAATGTTGAATATTTTTGTTAGGTACTTGGACTAAAGACTAGTGTGAAAATTCAATACAAATACAGAAAAATCTTTGTCTAATTGACAAATTGCTTAAAATGTTTCATGTTTTGAATGAATAATTTAAATGAAGTTATCATTAAACAAAAAAGAGGAAGATTGTGATGGTGGCATGGATTTATTGAAGTGTATTGCATTTCTCTGAATTTCAACAATGGTTATGTGGTTTGATTAACGCGCAGATCGTTGGATCGGATTTTGCATGCATCTATTATTCAGTAGATTATACATAAACTCAGATTAAACAGAAAAATTCTTAAACTAGCGCATAGTAAGATATGGTATATCCAGTATACTATATAGTGCATTTATTTAGGACTTTACTTGAACATTAAAATGACCAATTATGCATTAGTTAATAAATCATTTTTATTTTGTATTTATCAACTCACAATACTCATTTTGTTAATAATGTAATTAATTTCGTAAAAAATTGATTAAAGAACATATTAATGAATATAGGTATGAGAATATATGTATATAGGACATGCAGATTAATAACAAGCAAACGATCATTATTTTGATGTTTTTAGAAGACCTCATATCGATTAACATTTTATAGTTATAATTATTTTTATTGTCACTTTTTTATGTAATTTGAAAAATGTCAGAAATTACATGAATTCAATATTATGAACAAGAAAGTATACTAGTTGTAGAAGGTATATTATTGGTAGGTATATATACTCGTTACTATCCCATAACAAAATGATTGGATTACCGACTGCAGTAAATTTTAAATTGATTGAGGTTGGAACATCATCCTATTGAGAAGAGTATAACAACATGTTCTATAAGTACACAGAATTTATCTAAGAGTTACTCTTCTAATATGCTCAGAATGTAGCACTTTTAAATTTTAAATTAGTGCATTGACAAATTCATTGGTTCATTGGTTCGGTTCATTGGCTCATTGGTTCGGTTCACTGGCTCATTGATTCTTTGGTTCACTAGATCATTGGTACATTTGTTCATTCGTTTATTGGTTGATTGGTGCATTGGCTCATTGATTTATTGGTTTAGTGCATTGGTGCATTGTACATTGGTGATGATGATAATCTACAAGGAAATTGGTGAGTCAATAGAAGAAAAAAGCTAAGGTTGAATGATATAAGCTTTATAAAATATTTGCCAAATCAATTCATTGGTTACTTTGATTTATTAGTTGATGGGTTCAAGTGTTCATTGTTCGGTTCATTGTTTCATTGTTTCATTAGTTCACTGGTTCGTTCATATATTTGCTAATTTGTTTATTGATTTATTGGTTCATTAATTCATTGGTACATTGGTAAATCGATTCATTGGTTACTTGATTTATTGGTTCATTGGTACATTTGTTCATTTATTTATTGATTCATTATTTTATTGGCTCATTGGTTAATTGTTCATTGATTTATTGGTTCAGTGCATTGGTGCATTGGTGCATTGGTAGATTCGTACATTGGTGATGATGTACAAGGAAATTGGTGATATAACAGAAGAAAAAGGTTAATGTTGCATGATATGAGCTGCTTCATAAAATTTTCCCATAAAACAACAATCTGCCATAGAAGTTGAATCATGGTTTTAACTTCGCCGGATAATTTTTTGATTCTTAGATGTTACCTTAAATTAATTAATTTAAATCTTATCTTGAAGCTAATAACATTACTTATATCCAAGAGTTTCTTTGAAAGATCATTGTAAATATGTTGACAAAGTATTAAGGACCTCCAAATTTATTTTCAGTTTCTTTTGACATTTACTTACTTTTATACTCTTTTTTGAAATTGTTTTCATAGCAAATTAATTTAACTTAAGTCTTTACAATTTGGATAGTAAGTAGAATATCTTAACCTTATCATCCTATTTTTCCATTTCTTTCATTTGTAATGTATATTGAGTTAATTTTTGAATACAAATTATTGATTTTATTGCATTTTAATATTTAACACTAATTTAATTTTGTATATTTAGTAATAAATAAATCATAAAATATATCATGCAATTATTTCTGTCACGATATATTCATCTTATTTTTAATAAATATTATTTTCCATTACATATTTATGATAATAAATCGATTTTAATAAAATAATAATAATTGTTGTATTAAAAATTATTAAGCCTCAGGAAATATTTGTTTTAAAAAATAATATCATAAAATATTTTGTAGGTGTTGTTGATGGTGGTGGTGGTGGTTATCATTATGGTCTGACTTAGGAATTTTTAAATTGAAATGTACATTTTTATATCAAAACATTTTAGATAAAAAATCATATTTTCAAAAGATTTAAAAAAAAAAAAATCATTTTTATTTTACAAAGGCGTTCCTAGGCGTCCTCGATTTAACACGATCCAATAATAGAATAAATGTACCGGTTTTAATGTGGAATATAAAAATATAAAAAAATATAAAGTCAAGGTCCTTTAATAGATAAATATAGATAGTCTCATACCTTCTAAGTACATTAAATTTTATTACATTTATATTACTTAATTCTAATGTTTTCATTAAAAGTTAAAATTGTAAAATGGGAAGGGCATTTCATGTATTTTATACAATACAAGACAATTCTACGGTACAATAAATCAGAATAAATCATAAATATCAAATTCAAAATTTATTAAACAATGAATGACACATGCGAATACTAATATATTGCTGGATTAAACTGAATATTATTTATCGGATAAAATGACCAATAGATTAGATGCTAATGAATATTGTAAGGACATTGCAGTAGCATAATTAATTGTTTACTCTCATAATTTGTTTTAATTATGAATATCGTAATAGAAGTGATTTATTACAATTATTATTACAAGTAACAAATCAATAAAAAATTGTGTATTTTTAAGTGGAGAGAACTCAACCGAGACTGTCAAAACGCTAGTGAGTCAAGCTCAGATTCTACATGGTCTATTGGTCAGCTAAGTAAGTAGCTAACCAACATAGACCCATACAAATATAGAAGTATAAATTTTGGTTAAAATTATAAATAGTAAAGAGCTGAAACCTCAGAATTTACAAAAAACGTTGCTCACCCAAATTAGTTGTAGCAAAAGTACAACGATCTGTAGTAAGACCAATTAATATATAAACTTTGGGAATTTTTTTGAATTTTTACCAAAACCTAACTTAAAATGTCAAAAAGTATACAAAAAATTATAAAGTCCTCTTCAAAAATATAAAGTCTAAAATGATCGAATTGCAATATTATGAAATTGAAAGATGATGAAGAAATAAAAAAAAAAGAAAACAAAAATAAAAATTGCAGGATTATTGTGAATATCGAAACGTGATTTATTTATGTAATTTTCAAAAAAAAAAACAAAAAAAAAACAAATTAAGTTCCTTCATAAGAGTACATAAAAAATAAAAAAAAAAAAAAAATTAAAAAGGAAACAATGATGTAATAAATTTATTATCTCGTAATAACCTTAAACTAAACTTTATCTAATAAGAGAAGCCTAAATAGTATCTAATGTTTATTAAACGATAAACATTATTTAAAACCACGACATGACAGTGTTTTTTAAATGTCGTCATACACGTTCGTACATACATATTTGATTTGCTTTTAGAGTTTATTTTTTTTTGTTGTTTCAAATTTGTTTGATTGCAATTTGCAGCAGCAGCAGCTGGCAAATACTTTTGCAAATATGTTTTGTTGTTTTTGTTCATTCTCATTATTAAAAACTATTATTCACCTACTTCTTTTAAATAGTAATAATAATGCCTGTGATGTGACGAGATTTAAAAAGTTTTGTCTATAAAAAAAAAAAAAAATTGTATTTCGTATTTTACTTAAATATATTTTCTACAAATCTAATCAAAATCGTGAGGTCTCTTCATTTGTTGCATTCATACTTATGCATTCATCACATAAATGTATGTATGTGTAAATGTTTCATGTAGGTTTAAAAATGGTTTTTTTTCTATTTTTTTTTTTTCTATCTTGATGATGAAATCAATCAATTCAATTTATCTCTACTGTTTGATCGGTTCTCTTTTGTATCTTTCTCTATCACTCTACATCGGTTGCTAATAGATTCATGCTAATAATTTTGCTGTCAAGTAATTCTGATAAAAATGACTTCCTAATCGGAAGTTACGTATGTATTTTATATTTTTCGCATTTGACGTATCCTCGTATTGTTACTTCATTTAGTGTATGATGGCAGTAAATCTATATATTATAATAGTATAGGCAATCATTTATACATTTTATAAATTCACTTTTAATTGAAAGATTTTTTTTTTTTAAAATTGTGTTGTTTTTTTTGTTTTTGTTTTTTTTTTGTTATTGTCAGTTCATGAAGATTCGTGATTTTGTTTTGTCGATTACACAATTATTGAAATGAAATTTAGAAAAGATTTACGACATTTTGTTGGATAAAAAAAAGTAAAAGTAATTTTGATGTTCTTATGCAAAGAAATTACAATAATTTCAACTTAATTCGAACAAAATTAATTTTAGCATATAAATCCAGTTTTGATGAAAATAATAAATTTTTTTGCGACATTTGACTGGATCGGAAGGTAGAAATTGAAGATTGAGCTTAGATTTAGAGTAAAAAAAAAAAATATTTTATCTATATAAACAAAGCGTAATAAAAAATATAGATCACGAAATTTATTTATATGGGGAGATAATATAGAGAAAAGTACGAAAAATCTAGATATAATAAACATGATGACAACGGCTTAAGAACGTATCGAATCGATCGAATCGAATCAATCGAAGGAGGGCAATTTTAATGCAAGATCAAGACTGTAACATAATTAGAAAATTGTTGGTAGAAAATAAATTCTGTTATGTAGATCTACTATCTTAATTAATTTTAGATATTTAACTACAAATATCAAAACAAGGTATTTCTGGATGGATAATTGACAATTTCAAGATAACGATGACTATCAGTTCAAAAGTAAGAGAATCGCCAAAGATTTAAAATTTGACAAACCGTGCAGATATCCAAATTGAAGCCAAAATGCAACTTTAACTGTAGTATTAATACCGTATTTCTATTTTGCTTGTAAATATTATTTAAATTTTAACGTTTTAGATCACAAAATTTTTACATTTTTAATGCCTTGCTTTAGCTCTTAAAACACCTTTCTTTTTTAATTCTATTTAAAAAGAATTGTTGATTACATATACAAACAAGTGTCAAACGAAGGTATTTAGAAGAATGTAGTAAACTTTATGTACGCTGCATACTCAAAATATTCTGTAAACTAACTTTAAAATTGTATTTACTTTGTATTTAATACGCAGTATAATACCTATATTTTGAAGTAATAAAAAACTAAATAATAATATTTTTAGTTCAGTAAACCTTTAATAAATCTACAATATAATAAATTTACAATAAAATATAAAAATATCAAATCGAACAAAGATTATTACATTCAAGTCGGTTAATTTTCGAATGAAAAATATTAAAATACCAAGATAAAATATAAAATACACTTCTGATCAGGCCAAATTATTTTCATTTATAAAAATTCATATAAATTAAAAACAATAAAAAAAATTATTTTTATTTAGTCTGGATGAATCTAGTTATTCTGTCATTCCAATCTTAATCTAAAATAATCAGTAGTTTATCGAAATTTTGAAAATGGCAATAAATCGGTAGATATTGTAATCAATGGTAGAGATATAGTTTCATTCTATTATTTATGAATTTCTTTAAATTATTTTCAAAAACTATGTAGACTTAAAAAAAAAAAAATTATTTTTTTATTGAGGAAGGATCATGAAAATGTCAACAGCGAAAGAAAAACAACACAATAAATATGTGTAATAAAATAAATTCTGAAAATTAGTGGAGGTGTTGATTGTTTTAAATAATATCTACGCTATTTTATTCTATAAAAAAAATTATTATTATTATTATTTGTTTTGTAGGAAGTTTTACTCAATTCAAGTTGGGAAAAATTTTTTTTTTGTATGAGATTTAAAGAGCGTGGCTGTTAACAAGAAATTATTTTTTTTATTTTTACATCATGTTAAATAAAATTTATAGTAAAGTGATGATAGTTTTGTTACTTGTTGTCACTTTGTGTATAGTTTTGAACTGTGTAGTTTTAAATTTGTAATCTAATATTTACATAATATATAAATTTCATTGACATGAGGTGAAAGATTTAAGTCAACACATTTAAAAAAAAATGAAATACATGAAATATAAATTCTCTACAAAAATTTTTGGTAGAGTTTTAATTCGAAGAAAAAATGAGTTTTTTTTTTAAATAAAATTATTATTGTGGCTATGTTTCATTACTTTACCTGTTATTTACAAGGGATATCCCCTGATTTTGACAATAATTATTTGATGGATACATTTGCAGACAAAACTGCGATCCTCGAATTTATTGAAATATCAGATACTAATACTAAACTGGCTACTTGGGCGTACTTACTTAGGTGACGAACAGACCATGTAGGTCTTGGGCCTGACTAATACTCTGACTTAAGCGTAACTCTGACCTCAAATAAAAAGAATTATTCCTCAAATGATAAAAGCTACCCTTATTGATAGTATATACAAATAAAAGGTGAATATCGAAAACACAGTTATTTGAAAAAAAAAAACATTTTGACTTTGAGGTAAAAAGTATTTCTCCAAAGCTAAGAGCGACTTAGGGTTTGGTAAATGTTTAGTTGAAAGCTCTTACGTTATTGTTTTAAATAAAATTTGAATAAAGTTTTATAAATTTTGATAATAACTGAGAATATGAATCATTTTCTTGAAAGTCTCCAAAATGAAAAAAGTCTCCAAAATTACAAAAGTCTCCAAAATGTTTTTAGGTCGCTGAAAAACTGTTGAAGTAGTTGGTATTGTTCCATACAAAAATGTTATCTATTAGTGAAGATTTAAGTGATGGCATATATATAACTGCATTTATTGGATTATGCAGGGTAAGCAGATATTAAAAGTAGTATGAACGTGTACTCTATACAATTATGAGTGTATGCTAGGAAAACAAAATTTGAAATAATCTAAAACTTCTAAAATAAAGGGGTCCGTAGTATAATTAATGTATTATGATAGTATTTACATAATAGAGATTTTCACCATAATTTGGGTATTGACAGAAAGATTAAGGAATATGCAGCAAAAAACGTGCCTGTAAACTCATATAATAGGTATCATATTATGGGCAAATTTTACGTCACAGATTTTCCAAGAACTCATTCGACTTAACTATGCGATCAGTTATTTTTAGTATTAACAGTTATTATTAGTACACAATAATTAAGTACAGGGGGCGAACTATGGAACCAAAAACAAATTGATCAACTCTTTTGAAATGAATTTATATACTTCTATTTATATTCTGCACTATCAAAGTATAGAAGATTCAATAGACTACAATGTGCTGGATATTTGGAGCTAATATCTGAGAACCGATTTTTTCTTTTAGAAAAGTCTTTTATGGGGAAGTTCATGGACGTCGTCGACCATCTGGACTATCCAGACTAAAACGGTTTGATCCATTTTCACTGCTAAGCATCAGAAATTTAAAAGTCTAGAGAACCATGGAACCGGCGTATAGAAGAGGTCAAAGCTCAATTTGAACTTTTATTAAAAGAAGAAGTTTATATTCAGTTTTATTTTATTTGATTCAAAAGAGTCAAAAGAAAGTATAATTTTCATCAATGTTATAATAATCATGATTTGACAAAAAAAAACTGCTGTCATTAGACGTATTATTATTTACTTCAAAACAAATAAAAAACAAACACAAACAAAATATTAATTTTGGAACATCTCATATTTTATTATTCCAACTTTGTAATTAATTTTTGACAGATTCATTCAAAAATTTAAACATTTCATTATTTTATTATTATTATTTTTTTTTGGTTTTTATTGAATAGCCCCCATTACATAACTTTTAAATTAATAAGAATTAAAATTTAATTTGTTTTCCCTGAGATTATAATAATATGTATTTTGAAATTCGAATTTGATTTAAAAAAAAAAAATGTATATATACATAGATATATGCATGTATGTATGTTTATTGTTTGTAAACCGTGTGAACCAAGTTTACAAATTTCCTTTCTTTTATACGAATAAAAAGAAAACAATCAAATTTATAAAACTTTATATACGAGTACTATGCATATATATATGTATGGACATATGTATATACAAAAACTCACATAATGAAACTAATTTTTGCAAACTTAAATACATATCAGTATAATGGCAAATTAATAAATTCTTCATAGTCGTTTTTATTTATTGAACTAAACTCAATTAGAAAAAAAAAATAGCAAATTTTTTTTTTTTTTTTTTTTTTTTTTTTTTTTAAGTTTTAAAAAATTGAACTGAACCTAAAAGCAATAATGGGGTTAATAGTGTAACTAAAATAAATTATGTAAACGTATATATTTCACCTACATTCAATTGATTCACACAATCAATTAATTGGAGGGAATATATCAAGTCATATATTAACTATAATAAATCGAATTTTATGTCCAAATTTATTTCATTATTATATAGTGTATAGGTACTCTTTTAACTATACAATTATGTATCAGCAAATTAGCTAAAGTTGACGGTTCAAAAGCTGCTAACAAAAGCTTTTTGTGATTTTTGTTTGTTTTTTTATTTATTTTTTATTTTACTTTCATACCTACCTAGACCTACCTACCTACTACTACTATATAGTACTTAAAATCATTAAAATCTGATTACTGTAATAAGTCTATGATGATATTGTCAGCACAGCAATGAAATCTAAAGCAAAACATCAACAACAATGTTGGTATGTTGTTCTTCATCGTCCATTTAATTTAAAATTAACAACAAATTTATTTTGGGTATGCCTGAATGCGCTTATAGAAGCGCATTATTTCATCAAAACTTTATCTAACATATTATACGTACTCGTACTCCTCAAGATACAATATGGTATACGTACG
Organism: Argyra leucocephala; assembly: GCA_963942445.1. Lineage (NCBI taxonomy): Eukaryota > Metazoa > Arthropoda > Insecta > Diptera > Dolichopodidae > Argyra > Argyra leucocephala. The sequence goes on from OZ012681.1 coordinate 2,299,120, forward strand.
TACAAAATATGTATAGTTAAGGTGAAAAATGGTACTTCTGTTTCTAACTTAGATATGATATATATACTTGTTGAACTCTTATATTTTGTAAATTATATTATTTTTCTTTTAATCCAAAATGTATGGTCAAAATGCATGAAATTTACTTTTATTCAATATACATAACATATAAATAACTATGAATGTTAAGATACGTGTATGTGTGTATGTATATAGATTGAAAATTGCAATAAAAGTTAAAAAAAAAAAGAAGAAAAAAAAACTTGTAAATATGTACTTGGTGGTGGGTATAGGTCGTGCCGTGATTTTGATGTTAAAAGAATAAGTTAAAAATATAACACTATTAAACCAGTGTTTCATAAATTGTATTGTCACGTATTTCTAGAGTATTTTTTGATTAAGAATAATATAAAATCAATTTTGATATTAGAGCAACAAATAAAATATATCGAATAAAGAGCAATTTGTTTTAGCCCGTCACTCGAAATTCGAGTAAGTATGATAATAAAACGTACTCAATTTCATTATGAATTGTTTTTCATCATTTCAATTTATCCTTGGTTCTATATCTGATACCACATTATATTTTTTATTGATTTAATTCTAACAACAGCCGCATACTCTGAGAGTTTTGGTTATCACTAAAAATGAAAAATAAAATGGAACTATGCTATTATGAAGGCGAAGTACTCTACAGTAGATATAGTTTTCCAAAATTAGTCTATACCATGAAAATTCTACAGAAAAAGCTATTGTATGTGATTGTGTATTCAAAACATCTGTATAAAAGCAGTTAGAGTGTTCATCCAATAGACTTGGAATTATATATAAAAAAAAATACTTAATAATTTATTTAAAAATAAAAATTAAATTTAATTCTGGCAATGGGTGAGTTGTGACAATTTGATAAACAAAAATTTTTTGTATGTTAATGTATGTTTTTATGGTGTGAAATTGAAAATTGGAAATTTTTTAAAAAATATTTAATTGCGCTACGTCTCCTTTTAATTTCGTTACGTCTCTTTTCAAAGAATAATAATGAAAATCGTTTGTGAAATGGTTCAGATATAATTTTACTTCAAAAACAACCTATAAACAAGGTTTTTGAAGGATTAAACATTTTATAAACTGAACACATTCGAACGGTTTCGTCCAACGGAGACGACTAACAAAATAAACTTTTTGAGTGCCAACTAAACGTAGAGCTTCAATATTAATATGTTGAGGTAGATTTATGCCAGGACTATTATGCCAAGCAATGCATCGTTTGATTTTGTTTATTACACATGCGGAAGCGATCTTGAAATCAATTTAATTATATAATTATGTTGATTGGATTTGTTGCTTGAAGAAATTAATTGTATGAGAATGATTTGCTTACATTTCCCCGTATTTCTATTTCTACTATATTCACTCATATTCTGTTAGACCCATTACGCGATATCGCGTGAAAATATCTCTGACGAGATAGTTTTGTATTCTGTTAGACCTTTGACGAGACGAGATAGCCATTTTTTATCTCGTCAAAAATTGTAAGCGATAGAGTATCTTGTCAAAGTATTTTGTGTTTTTTTTTATCAAAAAATTTAATTAAATAAATAAATTGAATTGATAAAATAGTTAAGTGAAGATTAATAAACAGTTTTTCATTATTGTTTTTGCATTATTATTAAAATTGTGTTTGTTTTTTGAAAAAAAAAAAAACCATCTTTACTATTCCAATCTGTTTTACTACGTTTATGTACTCAACTAAAAAATATATTTAAAACATAAATATATTTATATTTATTTTTCATTTAAAAAATATTTTAAAACTAAACCCCACTAATACTTTCCAAACATTTTATAAACCATATTTTGTTTATATACCAATAATTTTTTTTGATAGTAAAAAATGATCAGTACTACCAACAAATAAAATGTTCTATCGCGCCGCTTACAGTGTCTAACAGAAATGCATATTCAGCGAGACGAGACGAGATGAATTTTTTCTTCTCGTCAACGATGGGTCTAATAGAATATGGGTGATTAGTTAGATCTTTGATTTTTATATTTTTCTGGTACTTCCAATCCTTGAAAGGCTTACAGATTCTGTAAATTGATATATATGGGTTACCTGATATATTTTTATATATTATACATTGTAGCTGGATATTGAATTTTTAAACAGTTTGCAAACCTCTTACAAAATTTTTATTGAATTATTTAATCTTAAATGGGTATTGCTAATATTATACAAAGGGTCTGTGATGTCACTAGGTATTAACCTAAAAATTGTGATTTTTGTTTTGTTTTTGTTTTTGCTTCGGTCTATATGCTTTCAGATTTACTAGATGGTACATTACATACATATTATTATTATATACGAATTTACAACAGTGATATAAAAAATCGCATTGGTAAAAAATATTATTTTAAATTTTAATTTTGTTTTTTTGTTTTTGTTTTCAAAACAATTTTATGTATGTGTTTGTTTCTAGTCGTTAACTATTTGACAGTTTAACCTAAAACCTGTCAATTGAGCGGCTTTTTAAAGTCAAATAATATAATATGTTGGCGCGTGTGTCGTATTTATTCCACAGTAATAATATGATTGTGTCTGGCTAAAGTTTTTTCTTTATTTATTTATTTCGACAACTTCTGACTATGTTCACTTTTTTTTTATATTGTATTCTGTTTAGATTCATAAAATTTGATTTAAAATAAATAAAAAAAAAAAAAATAGAAATAAAAAATAAATGAATAAAAATATTTTATATTTGTTTTTATACATTTTCTGTCTAAAAATTGGTTTAAGTGTAATTTTGACATCTAGTGACAGAGAATTTAAAATAAATAAAATTCGATTTGAATTGTTGTTCGAAATCTAAAATATCTTGAATGGTAGTCTCTGGAAATCCTTAAATTGAATACAAAAAAAAAAAAAAAAACAATAAACAAAATTTTTTAGAAGTAAAAGAATAAAAATAACGACCTGCGACAGGCATAGTGAAATATTTTTGAATATATTTAACATGCGTTCAAATAGTTTTAAAATGTAATTCATAAATTTTGGGTGATGAAGTTTTGCTTTACAATACATTTTTTTTTGTTTAGAATTTTCAAAAAAATTAAACGATGCCTACGATATAATCGTAAAAATTCATAAATGTCTATACACATCCACACGAAACACAGAATTTGTTTGTGTAAAAGTGAAGTTTTAATCGCGAGGGAAGATAATAAATGATATTTGAATATCGTCGTAACACTCTAATACAGGTTAAAAGTTTAACACATAAAGTGTAATATAACCAAAATATGATAATTAAAGATTTTTCTAAAATGTAAAAATATGACTTGCCAAGAGAAACTTGTCTAGAGTGTTGCGTGAAACAATTTGTTTTGACACTAACTTTAATAAAATAAGCTCGAAACCCAAGCTGTATAACTGGCATTACCCCAAACGTTTTTTTCAATTCATTTTCTTGCATATTTAGCTTTTACTAATAATACGTTAGGTATTTAAATATTTTTATTTGTATTGACGGTGGTTTATTAACTTTGATGTTTACAAATTTGGGTTATGATCTTATCATCTATAGCAAATGATGCAAGTTTTCGTTTATAACATTTGATGTGATTACTCTTGACACAATTTGACAGTAATTAAACAAGATCAAGCGGAAAATCGACAATTTATGTAAAATATTTAATTTGAATAACATCAGCAATGTATGAAGTAGTTGTGAATATATAAAGTTTAGCCTTACTAGAAACATCTTACTGATGAAGAAAGTTAGGAACTCTAAATAAAAATAAAAACAAAATCGAATTGAAATGCAATTTACATTGTAAATTTATAAATTTATTTTTTTAGGATTGAAACTTCGTTAAATCGTCATTGTATACCCCCTTATCATGATTCTAGAATCGAATATGAGTCGAAGAGAATATGCTAGTCGAACGTTTGCGTAAATGTGATCACGATTCGCGAATAAATTTATTCGCTGTGGAAAAGTCGTTGCTAACCTAACATTTGAAAATTAAATATTTTGACAAGTATTTTTAGATTAATAAAAAACTTTCAGTTGAATAAAGATGCATTATTTTATATTTTAAATTCAGTGAAACATAGATCGAAGCCTTAAATTAGAACAAATGGAATATATTACCAATAGTAACATTAGTCTGTGCAATTACTATGAAGGAAATTATCACTGACAATAATTAAGAGTTTCGATTGTTTCGGATATATTTACTGCTATTTTTCATTTTAGGTTTCTTCAAGTGTATTTGAATTTGTAACAACTCTAGATTAATTTGGATTCTCTGGATTTTGTTCTTTGCTCAACCGAGCATCGACAGCTTGTTCCTACACCTGTTGTTTTTATATATATATTTTTTTGCAATACATGTAATCATATTATTAACAACACGCAGTACATAGACGAATAAACAAATAAAGAATGATTTATTCCACTCTTTGAATTCGACGGTTTTGAAGATCCTAATACATTTAATTCGGTTGCAAATCGATTCCACAACACTTTTAATGCACTTTTATTTCAATTTGCTGTTCCCACAAGCCTAATCATTATTCTCTCAATTGCACCAGCTTATCAAACTTTTTTTTTATAGCTGCAATTAATATCATATTATTATATTATTCATAAATTTTGTAAATAATATTCTCACATTTTTTTTTAAATTTACCCTCCCCTCCATTTTTACTGGAAAAACAACAAAATATTTTTGTTTTACGGTTGTCACTTAAATTTTCCATTCGACAAATTGTCGAACGTATTAAGTTCGCTTCGCTAATCATGATCGCATGACAGCGAATTCGTCTACTTATACGTTCGATTCGAGAATAATGATAAGGGTAGTCATTACTCACTGCGGGCGGTTAAAAAAAATTCTATACATGTACAATATACTTGGAAGTTTAAGAGCAGTAGACATAAATTACATTAAAGTGTTCGAAAATTGATTTTACTTTCAAAATTTCTCTATAAATAGAGTTTTAAATCAATAATTGAGAGAGATTAATAAAAATATTGGACAATAAAAAACAACAATAACAAGAAGAAATTTAGCATTTTTAGGTCAAATTTGGCAATATCCGAAATATGAAATATTTTAAATTATTCTGCAACAAAAAGTATTGAAAGTATATATTGGCAAAAAGAAATGTAACAGTTGTGTTATATTTGCAAAATGATAAAAAATAAATAATATCGCGGAAGAATTCAGAGCACAAAAGAGAGAAAAATTCAAGAACATTGTAAGCAACCGCACTAGACAACAAATAAATCCGGTAGCAAAAGCATCCTTTAGGATTAAGTAACATATTTAACATATTAAATAACATTTTTTTCTTTAATTTTTTTTTTTTTATTATCATTTCAATTCAATTCACACATTAAGATAAAGATTTATAGGGTAAGTTCTGACAAGTTGTTAACATAGAGTTGTAACTGTAATAGATTTCTTGACAAAGGAACGCGCTGATCCATAAAAATTGAATATTCATCTGCCTGGCGTTTAATTCAGGCTACATTTGTCCCAAGTCTTAAAAAAAAACAAAAATAACTCAACCAACATCAAAAATTCAAAAAGTTGTACCCAAAAATAAAAACTTACCTAGATGGTCTCGCAGATGGAAATGGAGAGAAATAAAAAATTGATTTACTAAAGCTTTAAGTTTATTTTTTAATTATTATGGAGACATTTTTAAGTTCTGATTATTTTAATTTAAAGCTTTCATAGTCAATGAAACAAAAATAAAGTCATGGTGTTGTCAGGTGAGAATTTATAAGACATTTAAAATTTTTTTTTTTTTTAAATCGTGAAAATTGATATTTTTTTTTGTATTTTTGGTTTTTTTTTGTTTTGTTTTTGTGTATTACTTAATTTAAGTCGTGACTTAAATATTTTATTACTTTCAAAATATTAAGCGTTTTTATTCTATTTTTTTTTTTGGATATAAACGTTTTGCGTTCAAGATTTTCCATCAAAATATTTACTTGCAATTTTAATGTTTAAAATTTTGAAAATTACTTCAAATTTATTTTACGTCATTTTTCAAATTTTGAATTCTGTCATTTTGAAATTGAATTGCAAGAAAAATAAAAAAAAAATAGAATTTTTGCAAACTTTAATTTAATTTAATTTTTTTTTTTTAAAAAAGAAAAACAAAATACAAAACTAACGTTAATTTGTATTAATTAACGCTTCTAATGGCGGATGGGAATATGAAGATTTTCTGGTTGTTTTTGTCAATTTTCAAATTTTTATTTTTATTATTTAAAAGTTAGTATATTATTATTAAAATTATTATGTTGTAAATATACATATTTAAATATATTTATGATTTATGATTAATTACAATGCTCATCAAGTTATAATATGCCTGCAACAAAAATAGATATTTCTTTTTTTTTTTTTTTTAATAATGTTGTTTTGATGTACTTCAAACCAAAAAACCTCTTAATTGCATTTGGCATATTTCTTGATGAAAATTTTTTTTTTTTTATCTTATTTTTTTTGTTTTTATTTTAAATAAATTAATCCGACGTGGGTAAAATCATCTCGTTCATATTTCAAGGTGAAATCATTTAATTTTGATGACCTATGTATATTTAACCAATAGTGTTTTGCATCTATGTGTATATAATTTAAAAAAAAAAATATATATATTTTTGACATATGAGATTTCCTGATGAATTCTGAAAAAATGATTTGAGTTGAAAAAGTAGAATTTAAGAAACGCGAATTTAATTAAAATGTTAAAACGAATGATGATAATTTAATTCTAAAGTTAAGTTCATCTATTTTTAAATATCCTTTTAATTAAAATTATTTAAAAAAAAAAAATTTATTATTTTTTATTTAACAGTCTTTGCAGATTATAATTTGTACAAAATTTTCTTTGTATTAATCCATTTTTGTTTTTTTTATTACCAGTTTTACTATTTTAGGTAATGTACTTAAAATTGTTAATAAACGGATTGTGTTATAGGTTTAGTTTTTTCAAAAAACGTCAAATGGCTGTCATTTTATAAAAATCATTAATTTTAGAACTCTATGATGGTAACATGAATCAAAAAAATTCCTTTATGTTACCTTTTGATATATTAAAAACGTTAAATATAAATACTCGGTTGTTGATTAAGACTTTTACATGGTAATTAGCTCAATGTTTTGCGCAACAATATGGTTGTATACAATCTTGTATAGATGAAAGAAATGATTGTGTAGTAAATTAGGTGATACAGATATTTTTTTATGTTAAGTAGAGGCAACATCAAGGATATCAAAATCCTAAATTCCACAGTGATTGTTCACAATGATTGACTGACCAGTTGTTGGGATGAATTAATAATACCAAATAAGTTGCATATAGATCCTTTATATATACATATATATATATATATATATATATATACATATTTATATATATATATATATAATATATATATTTTTTTTACCTTCTTGTCAGTAACTTAAGTAGAATTACCTTTTTGTTCCCTAAGTATGGGATGTAGCATTTTTTTGTACTTATAAACAGAAACGAATTATGTTTTATCAATTTTCTGGTATATCAAGTAAGTGAATGTGCAAAACTATACTGCTATTGTTAAAAACTGGTCATTTTTAAATAGTGTAGTTACATTTTACAACAACAATTTTACAACAAATCTTACAAAGAAAGAAAAAAATCAATTAAGAATTTATCTAATAAGCAGGATTCGATTTAAGCAGTCTTCCGATTAGTATGGTCATGTGCAAATAACCACTACAACATGTCGATTCTGTTGTTCTTCTTTAGCTGTATATCCACTACTGATGGATGTCTGCGATCATATTTCTGAAGCTCTCTCTATCTTGCGCTGCAAGCATTAATTGTCACACCCTTTGGAGGCCCGTTCATTGGCTAATGTTTTTTAGCCATGACATTTGTTTTCTGCCAGAATCAGTTGTAGAATATGATATTTGCCATTTCGAATCATATGACCCAAATAACTTGTTTTTCTGCTTTTGATTGTTAATAGCAACTCATGATCGCTTTACCTATTCTATTTAGAACATCACTATTGTTCATTCGATCTACTCATGATATTTCAGTATTCTATACGGTATAGACAAATTTAAAATTTTCAAGCTTGTGATGGTCATTATTTTCAGTGTCCACGCATTCTCAGTGTATAGCATTTAACGAACCAGATTTTTGTTTCGAGATTGATATCACTGTTACTTTTTTATATTGTACAAAACTACTATACGAGCATATTCTATTCGGCATTCTATTTGTATATCTGAGTTCAAGTTTTCATTTAGTAAACATCCTAGATATTTAAAACTGCAGACTCGTTCAATTATGGTATTATTATGGTATTATGGTTAATGCTATAATGAAAAACCATTCAATATCAGAATATTGAAGTATAAAGACAATGAAAATTGTACCATCACCATGATATTAAGAAGATTATTGCAAATAAATTGAATTTAAGTTAAAACAGTTCATAATTAGAAAATATGTACGCTTTCAAAAGTAGAACCTCGTCGAATATATTTTTATATCATTTAAAATTAGCGATGATTTGAATGTGTTAAAAACTATATTGGAATGAAAATGTAATGATTTTTGGCTGCAATAATATTATTTTTTGCTAGTTTTGATATGAATTTGAATACCGTTTGATGGTATATGCTATAAGTTGTTCGACAAAATGCTACGAATTAACATTTTTTTTAAATATAGTTAAAAATTATGCAGTTGAGTAAATTTATTATGAAAATGGAATTTTCAAGTCAGAATAATTCAAATAATTCAAATTCAAAATGTTACAACAATTGCTACTTTGTATTTCGATTTACCGAATTTCTACCCACATGTAAAATTTTCAATCTTACTCATGCACTCACAGTAATTTACAGACATTTTTTCAAGAAAATAAAAATACTAATATGTACATAATATGTAACATATCCTATATTATTCATATCATAGTATATTATCCATATCCATATAAGACAATGAAATGCTTAAAAACCTTGGTGATGATGTAGTTTCAGAATCCCTTAATTAACCAGTAACCGAATCAAATTCTCTTATATTTTAAGTAACCGACATATAAATAATAATAAAAAAAATTTTTTTTTAATATCTTTATACTGAAATTTTTCTGTAACGAAAAACTTAAATGAAACAAAAAATTAAGGTGTGTTACATGTTTAATACATTTCCTAAATAGAAAATTAGTGTTGCCGCTATTGTCATAAAAAAAAAAAAATGTTTTAGAACACTTTTGTACATTTTATTTTTTATTCCAAGTAAGTATTGTTGTAGTTTTCCAACTACATTTTCTTATATAAATTTTAAGCCATTACAACTTGTAGTCGGAATTTCTTTATAACATTTGCTACATGATGAGCTACGCAGTATTAATTATGAAAATTTACGCAAGAGAAGTTCCCTTTCGTTGGCATTAACAATGACACTTTGGAAGAAAATGTTTTTTTAAAATTATTAAATAGAAAAGCGACGTGATTACATTTCTTCTTTTATTGACTATCCCTAATTGGATATCAACCATCATATGATATTTGTAATTATGTCCTGATAGATGTTTCGATTCGTTGCTGAATGGATTAAATCGCCAATGTTTCTGATGCCAGTTCAGTTTCTAATGTTGCGCAACCATGTTAATTATTTTCTTCCCATACCTTTTTATCCTTTAATTTCCTCCTTGAACTATTAACTGGATAAGTAGCTCGTTTTTATTTCCACGTATAAAATATGTTCAAAGTAGGAAGTTTTTGTTTTTTAGCCTTAGAAGTAGTTTTGATTCTGTGTATGTTCTTCGTAGAACTTTTTTGTTTGTTTAATATCTTTTACTTTTAATATCCATGTTTATACACCATATAGGAGTATAGACAAAACATATAGCATTTAACGAACCGTAAGCGAAGGCCTAAGTTTATTTCACGACAGCAAAAAACTTTTGTGTTTAAGAAATGTATTTGTTTGCTGTTCATCATCTAATTTATTGTTCGCAGCTTCAATTCTTATGTAACCAGCATCCGAAATAATTGTATGTGGAGGCTCTCTCCAATTGAACGGTTATTTATTTTAATTGTTGCTGCAGTGTAAGGTACGTCTTACGATCATTAATTTAATTTTTATTTTTAAGTTGAACAATTCACTATGATGGTTGACTTTATTGACTATATGTTGTAAATAAGTTAGGTTGTCTGTTATAAGGACTGCATATCTGAAATTATTTATATAAGTGCCATTTACTTTTATACCAACATTTAAATCGTTCACCGTTTCTTGAAAAATGACTTCAACATAGATGTTAAACAGTAAATGGGAGAAAACACAGCCTTATCTAACTCCATTTTGAATATCAATGCTTTGTGCACACCATTTATTTTTATATTGGCTGTTTGTTGGCATTATTAAAGTATTTATACACATTATACACTATTTAATATCTGGTTATCCCACAAAACGTAAGAAAACATGAACATCATGACAAATTTGTACTATACTTAAATATTAAAAAGGGCTACTTTAGTTTCAGTTCCTTGTTTGAATCCAATTTGTGTTCTGCCCATGTGCAACTCACAATTTGTGTTTATACGATTATGTAACATTTTCAGGAATATGTTAAGTGGAGGTGATTATAACGAAACAAAAAATGAGAGCAAATTTTACTCCGAAATTTTTTTTTAACTCGGCAACCCTTGTTAATTGCTTTATAAGACTTTTTCCTTATTCTTTTGTTTGCTATTGTTATAAATATATATAGAATGGTAGGCAGAATATAAATTGACTTGACAAAAGAAGATAATTGAAATTTTATTACACATTTTATATTGTTATAAGAATTACAAGACTTTAAAGTGATAATTTCATAATGGTAGGTTTCATTACTTATTTCCGTCTTGGAGGGAGGTATTCTTGTATAATAAAGACATTTTAAATATTATCGTACATAATAGATTTAAATTGAAAATTATTTTATATTTTTTTTTTTAGAAAAATTCTACACGCAGAAGTATCACAATGGAGTACATATACTGGGCCCCATACTATATTTACTATACAGTAGAGATATTCCAGAGATAGAAGATGCGACGGTAGTTACTTGTGCAGATGATACGACTATATAAGTAGTTGGGAAAAATATAACTGAAGCTAAAAATAAATGGCAACAAGCCAATAATAAAATCTCCATTTGGTGCAAAGGGTGAAGAATTAAATTGTATGAAGTAAAATCCACGCATGTTATTTTTACGAATAAAAAAAGTGAATTGCACATTCCAGTAAGAATAAACAATGTAGTCATGCCATATCAAAATTCTGCAAAATACCTTGGTACGATGCTTGAAATTTTTTTATTTTTTGCATCAAAGCTTTGATGGAAAGAACACGTCAAGAAAAAAAAACTTGAACTAGATCTGAAATACAAACAGATAGAATTGGAGGGACATCTACGCTTTCGATGTATCACAAAGTTTTGACCTACAATCAAATATTGAAGTCAGTCTGGGAATATGGTATTCAAATATGGGGTTGTGCTAAACATTTAAACAACTATATATTCAAACTATCCAAACATTCCAAAACAAAATATTGCGAAACATTGTTAATGTCCCCTGATTTGTTCCCAATGCTGATATTCATATAGAGATCTCAGGATTATTTTCATAAAGGATGAAATAAAAGAATTAGATGTACGGCATAGAAGTCGTTTTTCTTAACATATCAATGTCGAAGTTTCACATTTAGCTGACAATAAAAATTTTGTTGAACGACTTAAACGAACCAAACTGTTTGAACTATGTTAGGTCAAAATATTTTATCTCTCAAGATAAACCCCCTAATGGTATTTATTTGGAACCCTTATTACAATATTCATCCAATATCCTTAAATAGAATTTGTATAACAATTTCCAATTCGTTTGGCACAGGAGAAAGATTTCAACTCACAATGGGAAGACCCTGATATAATGCAAGATGTAAGTTGTTAGGTTTAACAAAGTTGTCTAATAGAAGATCTATTTTCTATGTTATGTTTGCTCATGATATTTTGACATCGAATATTGATTCATTCTATTGCAGAGTTTCGGTTTAGCTATACCTCCGAGACTATACTTAGATCGCAAACCTTGTTGCATTACTCAATACCAAGAATACTTTATGAATATTGCAAACTTTGAATGCATACTCAATATCATCATAGAACTAATTATAGTAGAAATGAATCGGTTTCAAGATGTTCGGCTATGCTAAATGCTTTCTAGCTTTAAATAATAAGATTGAAGTTTTTTTTTATTAAAATAGAATTCAATTTAAAGATCTTGCGTTATATTTTTTTCGTATTTTTGTATATATAGTTGTTTTTGCTAGTCTGTAAGTGCTTACTTGGTAGACGAGTAAATAAATAAATAAATAAAAAAAAACAATTTCAATTATGAAAAATAAATTTAAAATATGTTCAAAGTATTCTATACCATTATTAATTTCACTGTAAATGACAGTACCACTATACCAGTCTTTTATACTTTGTTTTCAAAAAATTTTAACCAAAAAACAATAAACATAAAATTTAAATAAATAAAATACAAATTCCTTCGATTAAAATAAATTTTGAAATTTGCTCTAAATATTGATTTCCTAATAATATTAAATTCAATAAATTTTCATTTTCAGTAGATCATATTGATTTGGATTTATTACAGCATATACACATGTAAATAATATGTATATAAATTTATATGAAAATTACTTCATAACAATGCAAATTATGTAGAGTATGTATACAATAATCAAATTTAGTTTACTTTATGCATTGTATTCTACTCAATGCACTTTAATTTCATATATACGATATGATATTAAGAAGAACAAAAACATAAAAAATAAAATATAAATAAATAAAAATTTAATCACGAATTTTGAAATCACTGAACTCTACCAGTTGAAGCCAATTTCAAATTTGAGGTTATGAATATGGATTACTAAGATATATATTTTTTTTTGTTCTCAAAACTTATTAAAAACAATTTATTTGAAAGCGTGCTTCACTTTGAACTCTATAAAACTTTTAGAGTACTTATTGCATAACAAACAAAAAAAAAAACAAATTTTATTATGGTACCTACCGAAATTTAAATTTTAATGGTAAAGTTCATATGCCAATATTAAATTTCGAAATAAATTATTAGAACCTATACTAAATAAAATAGTAAAGTTTATGAGTAATTATTATTTAATGAAATTATTATATAAAACTATGTACTAGCAAAGTTACCTGACGTTGTACAGGTCGAACACAGAATGTATAGAATTATCACTTCAATAAAATTTGATTTATGGACTGAATTAAAAAAAATTGGTTTATCAAAAATATTCTAATATATTTTGTTCGCTGTACGGTAACAAAATCAACAATACCACAACTTTAACTATAGCATATCTTTGTTAACACTATTTCGGAGTTTTCATGACGGAGTATATAAACAATCACATCTTGCTGTACCAGCCCGCGATATTTTTACCGCACTTAATTGACCACGAAAAGGTAATTCTGCCTAAATTACTGTCAAGAACATTAAAAAAAAAACCTGCAACCCATAAATCCTATGCTTGACTTGAAATGTTGTCCTACATTTACACTTTATTTAGGCATTCAAACTTTACTATATAGTAATAGAGAAACATGACAAAAATTCCTATTCAAAATATTTTAAACTGTACTGTTGAGAAATTTTTTTTTAAACATAGATATCCAAAATAGGACATAACATTAAACACATATGACATATAAGCCCATCAATCATCTTAGCACAGTTCTAACCTAGTTCGGACATCATTATAGATATATTTTATATCCTCCTGTGTATTAAAACTATCACAAATCTGACACAAATCTGTACGGAAAAGTTCTAAGCGTTTTACAATTTCGACGGTTCTTTAAACTGGCTAATAATATCTTATATTAAAATTTTCAAAAGTTTGGAGACAATTATTAAAATTAACCAATGAATAACAAAATTTGATGATGATTACATACTCATTACCCATTTTTTTTTTATTTTTATATCAAAATTAATATTAAAATTTAGATTCTAAGTCTTGAATTTCACATCATAATATACAAAAATTTATTCATTCAATTTAGAAAATACCAATCATTCAATTGTTTGTGTAAGAGACTGAATTAATTGAACACTTAATTGCTAATATACATTTAGAATAACTTTAACATAATTTCAATAAATCTTTGAAATAGTTTTAAAAGACCTTGAATAAATTTGCTATTTTAAATAATAACTCTAGTTACTAACTATCAATTTTAATCAAATTTCAATCATTTGTTAAAATTCATTTTTAAAGTGTATTAAATAATTTATTGTCAGTTCATAATGTTGGTTTGACATATCAATGATCAATGATTGTTGGTTTTATATTCCAAATAACATTCTTTTATTTGAATATTTTGAAAAAATTTCAAAAATTACTTAAAAACTAAAGATTTTAAGAAAATTGTATTATACCGTTATTTTTTTCAAATCACTATCCTAAAGTATGTCTGATGCATTTGGCAATTATCTATTTTTATTTTTGATTAAAATTACAACAATTTTCTTGTAAAGTATCTTTCAAAATTATCATTTTTCATAACAAAAGCTACCTTAATTTGGAAGCACGAGTTTAATTTAAAAGAATGAATTTTATAGTGGAATTATTGCTATATGATTGAAAATAGTTGTCTAAGATGATATTAGGATATATATAATATTATATGAATGAATACTAGTATATGCAAAGAACTTTGGCAAATGTAGACTTATTTTTGTTCTTGGTAGTAATATAATACATAGTGTATAGAGAGTTTACTGTGTTAATTGTATGATTTGATCAATGTTCACATTTTGCTGAATGAATTTATGAAAACTATTGAAAAAAAATAGTTTATTAGTTTTATTGATCCGTTAATTATTTTTTAATGGATAGTAAATATATATATAGTTCTTTACTACAGCTAACTTACATGCTAAATTCACAAAATAATATAACAAATTAATTCAAATTTCTTAACCTAGTACTTTAATGAAATATATATACAAATAGAATTTAAACTATACAGTAGTGAATTCACACTAGTGATGTATAGTCATTTAAGTCATTCTTAATTTTACTTAAATTTACTTTTCCAAGAAATTAATTGTGGCGTTCCAACAAAGATTAATACTAATTACAGGTACTATACACATTTATATCTATTTAATACGTTAATACCTCTATAGGAGTATAGAGATACAGAATAAAATTTATTTGTTCTTTTTAAAAACACTATTTTATAATTATTGTAATTATTATAATTTAAGTAAGTGAAATTGTATTAATAAATAATAAATAAAAAAATTATTAATTGATTAATGAGTATTTTTTTTACTGACATATATTTATTAATTTGTTATTCTCTTTTTACTTTATTAATTTAATAATTTTATTTATTCGTTCAGTTGTTCAGTTATTCAGTTATTTATTCTGTCATTTGTTTTTTAATTCACTTAATACTCATTTCATTTTTCATGAATTCATTCATTATATAATTCACTCATTAATTTGTTAGTTTGTTCACTCAATCAATTGTTTATGATTTAATTTATTCATTTGTTCACTCATTCAAGTGTTTATTGATTATTTTGTTCATTATTTCTCTGATTCAATTGTTCATTCATTCATTTAGTCATTCAATTATTTATTCATTCGTTTGCTCATTCAATCTTTCATTCGTTCACTTATTAAATTGTTTACTCATTAACTTGTTAATTTGTTCTCTCATTCAATTAATCATTCATTTATTCATTCGTTTGCTCATTCAATTGTTCATTCTTTCATTAGTTCATTCATTAAATTGTTCACTCATTAATTTATTAATTTTTTCATTCATTCAATTGTTCATGAATTCACGTATCCATTTGTCCACTCATTCAATTATTCATTCATTAATTTGTTCATTCGTTTTCTCATTCAATTATCTCTCATTTATTCATTCGTTTGCTCACTCAATTCTCGTATTCATTTGTTCACTCATTCAATTATTAATATATTCATTAATTTGTCCATTATTTCTCTGATTCAATTGTTCATTCGTTTTCTCATTCAATTAGTCATTCATTTATTCATTCGTTTGCTCATTCAATTGTTCATTCTTTCATTAGTTCACTCATTAAATTGTTCACTCATTAATTTTTTAAATTGTTCACTCATTCAATTGTTCATGAACTCACGTACTCTCATAAAATGATATTTATTCATTCATTCATTCACTCCTTAGTTCTCTTATATTTCAAATATCTTGTATTATAGTCCAGGCTTTACGAATTTTTTGCAAAATTTTTGTTCGTTGTGCTTATAGAAATCTAGAAAAAAGCCACAATAGAAGAAAGCAGCCATAAACTAATTGCGTTTTTTAGTTATCATACCCCAACTGATCTTCATAAATTTTCATACATCTAATTTCCTTTTATAAGACTTAATATATTTTTATAATCAGGGGCTCTAAATTTTGCATTTTCTAATCAGGGGTGCTGTAAAAACTGCAACTATTTTTATTTGTTATTATTATTTCGAGGCCTTAGTCTACTATTACTAATCTACTTAGTCTTGTTCGCATCAATTATTGTCTTGTAGAAAAGTTTAATTTTATTTCTAATAGCGTTTAGACCTTTAGATCATAAGATTTAATTTTCATTTCCATTCCTATCGATTAAACTAAGATCTAAGCAGATTTCTATCAAAAATTATATTATAAACAATAATTCAAAATAGTCATGCAATTTTAATATTTTCTATAGTATGAAATTTAAATTACCTAAGACAATATTATAAATAGCAAACGGTAAATAGCATAGTGGCTGGCGCATGTTGTTAAAAAAAAAAAAACAAAAAAAACACTCTACTTTAAATATGAAATTCTAAATAATATTAATAAATCGTTAGACTTGCTTTAAGATATGACTTAAATTTATATTCAACAAGATTTTCTGCCATGTGCTATTTGTTTCCAAAAATAAAATATGCAAATGCTGGAACTGACAGTCAATTCTAATGTTTTTTTTTTTTTTTGCAAACAAAAAATGCAAATAAAATAAAAAAAAAAATGTTTTCTTACCTTACGGCTTTGTCCTCTTAACAAAAAAATATTCATCATGTTGTTTATATAGAGTTGAACTAGAGATTTCTAATCTTGAATAGAAAAGTACCTACATACTTAAAAGTATCCGTGTATCTTAAAATTTGCAAAATATTTTATTCAGATCAGTTCCAGTGTTACCATTTATCTAAAATTTTAATATCCATTTTATAAATCGTGATAAAAATACCAGAAGAATTGAGTCATAATTGAGAATTCAATAGAGATACAGTATGGTGATGATGATGTATATCATTATACGTGTATACTACTAGTTCTTAGCTAAGATTATTTTTTATCAACCCTCCTACTTCAACTTTACTAAATAATGTATGTATATATTACACAATGCTTTCATTATTGTTGTTGTAAATAGTTTAAAGAAAATATTCTAAACATGAATTTTATAAGATCGCGTTAAAAATTATTAGATCACCGCTATATATAAACTTCTAGAAGGAATTTGGGATTAAATATATATATATATATATATTTATAGATTATGATTAGAATTAGCGGTCATAGGTAAGTATATAGTGGTACGTTAAAATGGTTTAAATTTTCAAGAGCATGATTTATGAATTTATGAAGAACTTATAACATTAAATTATATTTTATAGAAATGTTACAGGTCCACGTACAGGTATTCCATATTTTTGTGTGGTTATAAAATATTTGAGGACATTGTACTCTATTTATTTCTATTACTAAGCTCTTGAATTAACTGTAATTTATTACAGTTACGCTATTATGTTTTATTGTATTGTACATATTTTTTTTTCTTCTTCTTATTTAATTATTTGATTATCAACAGGGTATGGTATAAAGTGAATGACATTAATTTTCTAATAAAGAAGTGGAATTTTTTTTAAGAGTTGAAATTAAAAAAAAAAAAATATTTTTACAACTCATTTAAAAAATTTATTTTGAATTAAGCATTCTTAACGTATGACTAGCAAAATATCCTTATTAGTTGTAAAAAAAAAAAAAACGAAAAAAAACAAAATTACGGTAAAGTTATTTCAAATTTATTCTACTTTATAAAATAAAATGTTCAAGCCTTGACAAAAACCACTATAACTGAAAACAAAAAAAAAAAATCCAAGAACAGAATTCATTCCTTGTAAATCATGTAACCTTCGATTAACAAAAGAAAAATATTCGCAATAGAATTCAGAAAGACCTAGTAGAGTAAAGGAGTACCACCTATTCATATTAAATAAATAAAAATATAAATGAAGAAAATAATATAGAGTGCAGTATGTTGAAAGCATAATTGAAAATGCATGTTTGATGTTGTATGTTTTCGTATTTTTAGATAAATTCACTTAATAAGGAGAACGTACTGAATTTGGTTAATATACTGCACTCAAAAGAGTGGGATCAATATATTTTCATCTCTTCACCCCTGTGTTCTGTGTTCATTTTATGTTTTTTATTTTTCTTCTACCTTTTTTTGGTTAATTGTTTTGAAGAAAAATACAAAAAACAAAACCGATAATTTTATCAGTTGAACATAGACGACACATAGACATTTTTTGTTGTTGTTGTTATTTTTTTGTTTTTTTTTATTCGTTCTTCAATGAAAGAAAGAGTTGTTGTTTAAAGAAAAGAAATCAAATTTTCCAACAATGAATCATTTGTAATGAGTGATTGTGATAACAAAAAAAAAAAAATTACACAATTTTTATTAATGAATGTTATTTTTTGAAATATGGGTTACCAGAATATAATAAAAATAATAATTAATTCTTAGATTGGTCTTAATTGAATTGAAATATTAAAATTCTTTAGTATGTCAGTGATAAGAATTCAAAATGAGTAGGTTTATAAAAATGGATTGTATTAATATAATAATATATTTGATTTATATTGTTTTCAGTTCTATAACAGACATGGTAGACACTATATTTGCCTGGTTTACATTTTCTTGATCAATTCAATATTTCAATACAATATGAATTTTCGAATTAAGTATGTTAGTTGAGTATAATTGATTTCATGTTAGGTCACAATGCAATTTATTTGGTATAATAAATGGCAAAATGAAAGTAATAAAAACCAAATAGGCTTAAAGATGATGGTAGAATTAATAAAATACTAATTAAAAGTTGTTGGGAGAAAAATTCTATTTAATAATTATATTATCAGGGGCTTGGTGTTTAAGAGATTGCATCAATTAAGAAAATAAAGAGAAAATGTTATTAAAAACTTTATATTTAACAGTTTAATAAAATCCAACATTTTAGTTTTCTGCCCTATGTCCCACGGATTGGATTACCGGACAATGATGATAATGATAAACATTTTAATAACATTTAAAATAAAAGACATAAGTCAGAGTAGGTATGAGGAATTAGATTATACAATGAATGGCCGTTTAATAAATGAACTTAGCTTTTAAAGTTATTCAATCACTGCTCTTTGAAAGGTTACTATTATTATAGTAAAAAAAAGAGAAAATATTGTCGACAGTGTATGTCTGTTGAATATACTTAATTCAAGCTAATGGCTCGATATGAAAGGCTTCTGTATAGTTTTTGGTCATTTGGAAAGTCATAAATCAAAATATAACGTATTTTGTCAATAACTCATTTTTAATTTCAACCCAATATAGATGGAGGCTGTATCAATTTTTGAATTATAACAATGAATTTGATTTTTCTACAACCCTTGCAGTGAAGTATGGAGTGGGTTGGTAGGTAGTAGTGGCTGGTGACAGTACGCCGACTCATTTAGGCCAGTAGGGCCAATTGTGATACCACAGAAAAGCATGAAGTTATAAATAAGACATATAAGCTTCTTCAATTGTCACCTATTTCCGTCTAGCCTCTTTCGTTGTTGTCGAATTTAAAATTTATTCCACTTAAACAACATGGCATTCAATTTGATAACCAGGCTTGCCGGTATGTGTTTTTTTATTCTTCTAATATTTGCTAGTAAAACCGATGCATCTCATCATTGTAATTTCGCGCTTTAGTTTCAAATATTATTAGTGTTTTGCAAAATCAAACATTTTGACAAGAATTTTTTTCTAAAAAGATTTATATTCCGGATCTCGTTGTTTTAAGACATTGTCTACAAAGACAGCAGAACATAACGAGTATCTTAGAGCAATGAGTGTCAATGAGCGCCTTACGGTGACATAGTAAATGTATTAAAAAAAGCTTTAACCTGATATAATGTAAAAAAAAACTGACTTGTCAGTGTTATCCGCAAATCAAATTGGTAACATTGTGTAATGAGAGATGAATGTGACATTGTGTTTTAATTCAATTGTGATGAAGCAAAATAAACAGAACGTTTTTATTAACACTATGCAACATTTGACTTTTTTTAAGTATTTTTGTATACCCTAATAACTGTTAAACCGGTCACGAAGACATCGTCAACAACAATTGTGATCATGAGTCATTGTCTCAAGCTTTTGTGAGCTTTTGTAGACGTTTAAGATCATTTGGACGTTGTATTCAACTTTGAGTTGAGACATTTACGATGTCTAGGTTAGTTATACTTACTAACATACTAAAACTAAAAACATTTTATGGCTATTTTTAAACTGATATTGGACATTCGACTATAAGGATATCTCCTGTAAAGATTAATGTTCGAATTTCGTTTACAGTACCATTAAAAAGTGAAAAAATTGATTATAAAAATCAAAAAAAAAAAAAAAACCAACTTTTTTCAATGTCATTAATTCAAGTAACAAAATCCTTATAGGATTAATCATTTCAAGGATTGATTAAAAACCAACATTTTAAGTTTTCCATTGTCAACTTTGTCAAAAGATTAACTGAAAACTGGAGACAGAAACAAATTAAAAACCTTTAGTAAATTAAAAAAAAAAAAAAAAACAAAAACAAATCAAGGTATAAGTAAAAAAATTTCTTTACAAAAAAAATAAGTCCACTATCCCCCCACCCCTCCCAACTATTTTAAATTTATTGAGAAGTTAAGAATAAAATATAAGCATATATCAGAAAAAAAAAAATCACAGAACTTTATCACCCACATCTTTGTTTCGTTACAGTATTTGTAATCCAAAAGGACAAAAAAAAAAAAATTACAACAAAAAAAAAACTGTTTCGTGAAAAATTTAATTGGAATTCAAGAAATTAAAAGGATGAAATGTAAGATGGTAACCAAAATGCCTATAATATGTAACATTGATTTAGTTTTATTTTTTTTTTTTACCACAAAGTATATAGAGGGTGACATTCAATGGCCAGTGTAAACAACAAACCACATTAATGATCCATTTAAATAAATAAAAAAGAAAAAAAAACATAAAAATAACAATAAAAATACCTACCTATTGGATATGAGTATATAAAATTCGAGTTGTTTATTGTAGAAGGATATAATATGTACGTGGAGTGTGTGTACGTATACTGTCGATTTCAATTCAATTTATGAATACCATTTACAACATGTTAGTTTTTTGTTTTTATTTTTACTATTTTTTTTTTTTTTTTTGATTACATCGATTTATTTCTAAGAAGACATGGAATTTTCAACAATGTTTCGTATGTCCATCTTTTATTGATTTTTTTTTCTGTTTTTGTTTTTCTTTTTTCCCAGTTCCACAAAATTTTTGTATAATATGAACTAGAGAGCTTCAAATAGACTAAAAGATATAGATTTAAGACGGGCATGTTTTTCGTTTTGTTTTTATTTTTAAAGTGAACTTTTTAATTGGGTTATTCTATATTGGATTTGAAATATGCAAAAATAGGTATAGTAATCATCTCAATTAATCAATTTGCAAAAAAAAAAACAAAAAACAAACTTTTTTTTATTTTATATTTAGTTTTTGATCCTTTAACATTTTGTTCCTATATATTGTTGCAGTTAAACGTGTATATGTAGTACTAATTTTTGATCTTTAAGTAAATTGAATTTAATGTCATGTGTGACAGCAATGTTGTATCATCATTATCTTTGGATTTTTTTTTGTTTTTTGCTATTTCCTCCTCTTATTACTCTGTCTTAGGTGTTTCCGTAATAAACCAATTTTTTAATTTTGTTTTATTTTTGTTTTAACAAGCTAAATTTGCAAAGTTATGGAATGAACATCATAGCTGCTCGCCAGAAAGTTCAGGCATATTAACAATCAAATAGGCAATGACTATATATTTTAAATGTGCAACATTATATCTATTGTAGAGTTACTTCAACTCCATAATAGCATAGTCCCCGATAACTATTGAGCATTATATTAATCCGATAAAATTTAAATATTAAAGCTGCATCGGTGTAATGATGGTGTAATAACCGAAATCGATTAAGATATTTAATTAAATTGTAAAACATACCTACAGTTCTAATATTTATTTAAGCTTAATAATGTAGAGCCTACAGCATATTCCGATAAAGTTAGAATAAAAAAATTTCATGTTTTGAAATACAGAAATCGCAGAAAAATCGAGGTAAGTATAAAAGCAATATGAATTAGTACAAACATTGTAAGGTAGACTGACGACTCAGAAAAGGAGAATGGGGCTCCATGAATCTGTGACATAACAAGAATCTTTTTCAATAACAAAAATAAATTCTAAGAAATTATTTTTTTAACAAAATATTTAAATTGGTGCAATTTTTTGCTCAGAATGGTCTAAACGTATTTTAAAAATAATGTTGACAATTCGTGAAAAGGAGGAATTCAAATATTTTTCAAATAATTTTTACTAAGAAATCTAATAAAGAAAATCTCAAATAAAATTTATATTATTGTGTGTCGGAGAGCATAATTTCCACCCAAAATAAAAATATATCATCCAAGAAGAATTATTATCACCTCCTTAGACCATAAGGTACATACATATCTATAAAATATGCTGTGGGTATTATCAAGAAGTTTTTCTTTTTTTATTGTTTTTTTTTTTTTTTTTTTTTTGTTTTGTTTATAAAGAAAATATTTGCAAAGAATTATTTTCAAAAGACAATATCAATCGATAACTATACAGATATAAAATATGTGTACATGTGTATTTTGAAATTTTTAATTGTAAAAGAACCTTCAATTGAAGGTCTATTATATAGAAATGAAAGATTTATTCGTTTTAAAATAAATGTAATTTGAAAATATAGTGTTATCAAAGTTGACAATGTTTTTGAAATTGAGTCATTTAAAAGAGATACAAAAAATGTCAAATAGTTTTTTTTTTTTGATGAAATTTAATCGCAAATGGTCGTCGTTAACGTACTTCTTTCTCTTTGCTCTATAAAAAATCGAAAAATCTCTGATTACAAAATTATACCACCTACTGACTTGAATCAGAATTTATTCGTTGTATTTAAATTGTAAAAAAAAAAAAATAAAAAAAAAAATTGAAAAAAGTGATTTTTAGAGAGTAAAAATAGATTATTGAAAAGCTGTAAGAAAAGTAGAGAAGAGGAATTTTATTTGGATGGACTGAAAATACTACAAAATTTCATGTTCTGTAAGCAGTGAAGTACTCACTAAAAATTAACAAATGAAATATTAAATTCAAAATAGGAATGACTTTTTGTCGATCTTCGTTTATAAAAATGTAAAAAAAAATTGCGACTGATTTAAAATTTGCATTTTTTTCTAGAAATTTTGGTTTGAAAATAAAATACCAATTTGCCTATGACATAATAAAAAACATATCCGATTTTGCTAAAAATTTCTAAAAAAATTATTAATTTGAAAATTGAAATTCGGAGTTTTCTATTTTCTTGATTTTTGTTCAGGGATTATTTAATACGATATAATTGTCCTTCATAAACAAACTAATTAAGCAAAATTTAAGTTTTTTACGTTCCATATTTTAATTTATACATAAATAGAGAAATTTCACGTGAGATGATAGTTACTAGCACGAAAGTTGCATCACAATCAAATATTTTACTGGTATTATAGTAGTTTCAATTCTTACATAGAGTTTTCAGGTGAGATGACAGTTTTACTAGCATGAAAGTTGCAACGCATTCAAGTATGTTACTAACATCAGAAATTATGTATACAAAAAATTATATATATATATTATATGTATATATAATTTCTGCTAACATAATATATAGCTAATATATATATTTTTTACTGTCTTATCGCATTTGGCATAATTTTCCTGTCCGGTCAGTTACTATGACAGTAATTAGACATTTAGTTGTAATTTAAATTAATAATGGGTGGGTTCAGTGGTATTATTAGGTGGATCTGAAATCCATTTTTGATCCATGCACCATAGATCTATTTACTGAATGCAATTGACCACAAAAATTTACTGCAATACTAACGCCATCACCAGAAAATATATTATTTATTGTTATTACATAAATCTTTTTCGAGAATTTCAAATTTCACACTAAGCTTCTTCACAATTCAAAAAATAATGTCGATTTAAATATAACAAACTTTCATAAAAATATATAAACATTTAATATTTGTTTTACAATTAGATGCCACAACATAAACATTTTTATTGTTGTTTTACATATATCTATAGAATTTTTTCAAATTCATTTTCATTAACAGCGGTACATTGACCGGTACAATTACTGTTCAGCGAACAGATCCATGGATTTGTCGATTTCAGATGCACCGGTTAATGCCACTGAGCCCTACAAATATCATTTCCTTATTTGTGTAGAAGACTTATAAAGACTTATGTATACCAACAATAAGAAATAAATAAATTTGAAATTTGACATTTAGTATATAAATTTTTTATATACTCCACTTTCTTACTAGTTACTGTCACTTTAAGGCAGTAGGTTACAAAATATTTTAATATCAAATTGCTATGTACTTGAAATTGAATGATATGCGCTACCTATAATGAGATGTAATTCATCCACAAATGACATATGCGGTAATTAAGTTGAATCTGACAATTTATTAAATTTTCGTTAAACATAGGTAGCGTTTAGTGAAATTAAGCGGTTAATGAAAATGGATCTGAAAAAATTCTAGATACATTTCATGGATCTGACTTTTTATATGTAAAAACAACAACAACAATTTTTATGTAAGAAAAATTAAATATTTATATTTTTTTATGAAAGTTGTTAAATTTAAATCGCCATTATTTTTTGAATTAATGTGAAAATTTAAATTTTTAAGGAAGATTTATGTACATAAAATTAAATGAAGAGTTATAAAAAATAAATTATATGTATGATAATAAATATTATTCCATTGAAATTTAATTTATTTTTAAAAGTACTCATTATATTTAGGTAAATTTTTGTGGTGAATTGTGTTCAGTGACCAGATATATGGTACATGGATTCAAAATGGATTCCAGATCTACAGGTTAATGCTACTGAACGAACCCATAGAATTCTTACGTTAAATGCCATGCAAAGCGAATTCGACATATATTTTTATAATTTGATTTTTGATATAATTTCTTTTTGTTGTTGTTTTTCTAAGAACTATTTTATTCTGTTACTATATCATTGTGGGTAGATATGTGTCTTTTAAAATATATATATATATATCAGTTTCGTTAGGCAATTTGCATTTTACATAATGTAGTTGTATGTCATTATAGTTAGCCATTTAGGGCAGATTTCAATTAAAGTTGATAGTAGATATACTTCCACTATAGTATACTTAAGTCGCTCTAAATAAGGATTGTAGGAGTCGGTTCGAGCTATTAACAAATTCAATTAAGTAATGCTTTTCAATTTTAATTTCAAATTTGTTGCTAGTATTTTTTGTTTTCGTTTAACTTTCCAACAAACTATCTCACACTTAAGTTACATTTTCTGCAAGTCATCTAAATAGCTCTTTTTGGGTATTTGAACATTATTTTTCTATTTTGATTCTTTTTTAATATTTGTTTCTATAGAACACAATTTTAAATTTTTTTTGATGAAAAGTGGTACCGCAAAAAACACTAACATTAAAATTAACTTTAATAAATTATTAAATAAATAATAAAAATGAATGGCACAATTTATGACACATTATTGTGTCAAAGTGATAACTCTATTTCAAAATATTAAATTGAAATAAATCAAGTGACCAAAAATATTTTCAAAACAAATCGAAATTCTTGTAAATAAAATAATTTCAAAAATTTCTTTATATTTTTTTTTGTTTTTTTTTTCACATTAAAAAATTTACTCTCTTTAAAGTGTGGTGATTCAATTCAAAAGATTAAAATAAAATAGAAGTTAAAAAAATAAAAAATGTTGTTAAAAAATTTGTTCATGACAATTTAATACAACTAATAAATCCTAGTTGATGTCAGTAGGGGGTATAATTTTGTAATAGGTATGTACTTCACATCACCTCAATACTATTTCAATTCATTCTCGTAAATCTCAAATATCTGCACAATGTTTCAATTGAGCCTCTTACTAAATTATAAATTTCATTTTCAATTTTTGAATTTATGTATTTTATATTTTTATTAAAATTATAATGAAAATTCAAAGTTCAAAATGAAAAAAAAAAAAAAATTAAATAGCTAACATAAAAAATTTCATTATTGATTGTATTGTAAAAAATAAAAAAAAAAAATAAAAACCTGTTCAAAAAATCTCATAGCACCAAAGTAGCTGTACGCATTCAAAAATACAAACTAATTACATGTAATTTGAGTTGAAATTAATTATGTCGCGATAATTAAATAATTTTTTATTTTTAATTTTTTTTTTTATAATTATAATTAACTACGATATCATAGTCTAAACTCTGCACGCAGCATTGCAGTAACATTAAAAATACAAATTTCATTTAGAGAATATCTACTTAAACAGTTTGGATTCAAAACCTCATAGTAAAAACTTTAAATCCATCAAATTGAATAATCAAAAATGTTTTTTTTTTTGTTTTATTTCTTTTTGGAGATTTTTTTTATATTTAAGTCATGGTCTTTTCCATATAACTTTTTATTAGAATTATAGGGTCTTAAATTAAAATTAATATTATAGGTATTCACAAGTAGGTGCAAATCATTGATTCTAGTGTTACAGTATGTAATGATGATGTTAAAATTTTAAATATTTTCTATAGATTACTCAAAATTTATAATTAAATTAAATATTAAATTGTAGAAAAGATTTATTCTTCCAGTGTTAGGTTATGGAAGTGAAAACTGAACTCGCAAACTATTCTAAAACAAAATATTAAGGTGCCTAGCAGAGTTGACTTTGGCTCAGGGGAGACTAGATCCAATTTCAGAATGCTGATATGGTTTATCACAGGTCAGGGTCCATTTAACAAGCATCTGGTCAAGATTGGTGTATCGCAGATTCTCCTTAGAAGAAGAGGAACCCTCATTTCATATTATATTTGTTTGTTATGCCATAGCTCGCAAAAGATATAAATATTTCCAGGAATATACATCGCCTCATTGTAAAATTGACAACAAAGCAATAATAGCGTTCATCAAAGACATAGACCTACAATTCTAAGATAATAAAGGGAAGTACTATAGATCTTAAGAGGCATTATTAATAAAAATAAGAGTTGATTTGTGAAAATATAAGCTGGAAAATAGATTTGTACAGGTGAAGTATTTGAAGCGGATACATGAAAACAAATTACCCCAAAATCTTTCTTTGAAGTACATGACAATAGATTAGCTGGATAACTTAAGTTAAGAAGGCTAGATACTGTAATAGCTAGTTATGGTGAATTGTCATTATCTGATATATTAAATTGTACTCTAACCGCCAATAGGATCCTACAGAAAGGGGAGGTCAAGACTTGCTTTAGGCTTTAACGTTGTTATAGAAAGAAGAATAAAATAATGTCTACAAAATTTAATATGATGCATTCACTAGAATTTGTTTTAAATATCATTGACAATGATCATATAAAAATTGAATCCTAACTTCAAGTAGAAAAAATATTTCATATTTTTAATTCTTCTGTTTCTGTTCTACTGTTACTGTTCTATGCTTACTGGAAGAAAATTTCATTGTTCTAAAAAAAATTTAAAGATAAAATACACAGTCCCATACAATACGAGAGATAGATTTAGATCAAGATGAATAAACGAAGTCAAGAGTAACTATCGGAAAACTATATTCAATACATGTAGAACAGTGTTGTGCAAGACAAAACAGAATATTGTGATCGCGGTAGTACCAGCTCAACCAAGGATGATTTTGTTAGATAACAACAATCATTTTGATGCATTAAAAATGATGCGCAGCTAACCGCAACTAAATTTTGATAGTTCAGAGTTGATTATTCTTGAAAATTAAATTTTACGATATTCGTTGGCATCACAAACATTAAAAACAATCTTTCAATATAGGTATGGTTTATATTTTTGATAATAATTGTTATTTGTGCAGTTAAACAAAACTCAACAAAACCTTTTAATTTTATTTTTGTTTTTTTTTTTTTTTTTGTTTGAGAAAATTCAGTTTAAAGATTATCGCTTAGACATTGAATTAGCAATAAAAAAAAAATAAGTCTAAGTTAAAAGTAAAATTTCATACAAAAACAAAAAAAAAAAATAACAAAAATTACCTATACTTTAAAATGAATCAAAATCAAAATGTTTTTTTCTATCTACATTATTAAAAGCTAAATATAATGTACTTAAAAGTCGGTCAAATTCAAAAGCAGCAGCAGTAATAACAGCAGCCACAACTTACTTTTAATAGTCATAAAAAATAATAATTTCATTAATTTTTTTTTTTTTTTTGTTAAAGTTCATAAAAATGATTGTGTCTTGAATCATCGTGACCCATCAATTATATTTATTATTGACTGATTCAGTACTGACTATATTATAAAAGGTATACAATCGGTAGTGCATTTCATAGAAACATAAAAGTATGTTTTTTTTTTGAGAAAAAACAAAAACAACAAAAAATGAGAACTTTGAAATTGAAAATAATTCTGTGGTATACGGTGGTGGGTTGGTTGTACTCTATTCTTTTAGCGGCTGCCTATTCAATTACAAATCATTTTGAAGTATTAGAATTATGTGATCATCACGATAACAAAAAAAAAAACATGAAATTTAAATTGGAAATAATAAAGTAAAGAAGTATCAAAGCTTCTTTTAATTTTAAGCTTCTTTTTTTTTATTTTTCTTTTTCTTATTAGCTTCTTAATAGGGTCGTCCTATGTCAATTTCTATAATATAACAATTTAAGTTTTATATACTTCTAACAATCTCAAGTATACCTACATACATTTTTTTTTTGTCGTTTTCAATAATATTAATTTCTTTGTCTCTTTTAGTTTGCGGTTATGTTTACATTACAAGATACAAGTATACGAAAATGTTCCTATCCTATACAATTTGGTTGGTTTGGTGGTTTTAATTTTCCCATGAAGATTTACAATTCAAAATTGAAATTATGGCATTGGAATTCATTTAAGCTTCAAAGATTTTTTAAATTATGCTACTCAATTGGATGGAGTTTTTTTTTGTTTTTCTGTTTTAAAGAACTGAACAAGCAAAAAAAAAAATGTGTTCTAATGAGTTAAGTGAATAGATTTTTTTGTTTTTGTTTTTAATGAATTTTAATTCAATTCGCAGTTATTGAACTCGTTGTCGAATGTCAACTAATTATTTCATTTAATATATTGTCGAGTCGATTTACTTAAAAATAAATTGTTAAAAAAAAATTGTTATTATTAAAAATGAAAAAAAAATGTTAAGAATCTGATAAATATTAAGAGATTAAAAGCTTATTATGTCAAATCCAACAAGATTCTTTAAAAAATGCTTAGTTATAAAGAATGTTTTGTTTGTACGTGTTTCATGCACACGTCTTTGATTTATTTTTATGATTGGGAATAGAATTTTCAGTAGATAAACAATAAAATTAAAACAATAATGATGGTGGGAGCTTCAAGTGTGTTATGTGTGAAACAATTTTAAATTTATATAAAATATTTTAGTAGACATTTTAAAGTAGGTCAGGACAAAATACCCAATACTATACTTAAAAACTTGTCAAAGACAAGCTATAAAATATTAAGTAAAATTTTTAACAAGTGCATGGAATGAAACTATTTTCCAGAAATATGGAAAGTAGCCTTAGTAACATGCATAAACAAGGAAAATACCCATCACTATCGTCCAATAAGCTTACTTAATTCCTTATGAAAAATTTTCGAAAAAATTTTAAAAATTCGCTTAGAAAATTTCCTGCTAAATAAAAATATTCTGCCGAACGAAACATTTTGGTTTTTGAAGTAAACATTCCAGCACACATCAAGTCTGCAGAATAAAAAATATTGTTAAAAATAGTTTAAATGATAAAAAGTCAGTGGTTAACACTTGATGTTGAAAAAGCATTCGATTCTGTATGGCATCAAGGTTTGATTCACAAAATAATTAATTACGAATTTCCAGTTTACCTTGTTAAATTAATCCAAAGTTTTCTTAGCGATCGATTTTTCATAGTCAAAATCGGAATAATACAATCAAACAAAATAAGAATTACAGCTGGTGCGGCTACCACAAGATTCATCACTTTCTCCCATTTTATACAACATGTTCATAGCAGATTTACCGAAACCTCCAAATTGCTATACAAATTTATATGCAGACGATACTGCCATATTATCATTTTCTGTATGTCCAAACGAAATAATAAATAATCTTGAAAATGGTTTCCAAATAATTCAAGAATTTTATTGGAAAAAAATGGAAAATCAAAATCAATGGCGAAAAAACAAACTCGATCTCCTTCACAAAAAGAAGGAAATCCTTTAAATATTAATGGAATAATATGGGAAAGAGATGATATTAAATATCTT
Organism: Argyra leucocephala; assembly: GCA_963942445.1. Taxonomy (NCBI): domain Eukaryota; kingdom Metazoa; phylum Arthropoda; class Insecta; order Diptera; family Dolichopodidae; genus Argyra; species Argyra leucocephala. The sequence continues at coordinate 2,330,047 of OZ012681.1, forward strand.
GGTATACATTTGGACAAAAAATTACTGTTTAAAGCACATATAACTAAGACAGTCAATAAAATAGATCTATATATAAAAATGTTGTATCCAATTATAAATGAAAAATCCGGGCTAACTGTAGAAAACAAACTAATAATATTTAAAGCCATTTTTTGTAGTATTCTTTTATACGGGTTCCTTATATGGAAGAGCGCTGCGAGAACAAACTTAAATGTGCTAACAAAGAAAACAAAATGCAATCCTAAAATTAATCTAGCATAGCACAGGCCATAGCCTGCCTTTCTAGAGAGCTGTCTAAATTCAGTAAATCCGCTAATAAGAGCGATTGTAGATTAAGCTTTTACCAATTAAGTTTTTTTTATTTTATTTTGTTCATTTTCTTAGCTTTTTTTTGTTTATAATTAAGTTAGTTTTTAAGTTTTAGGATAAAAATAAATTGATCAAAAATGTTTTTATTTGCCATTTTTCCTTAAAAAATATATATATATATTATTAATAGAAAAGTTCAGGTTAGTCTAAGTAAATTAAAAATCATAGGTGTAAATACATTAGTAAAAGCTCTTAATTATTAAAATTAGAAATAAGGAAAATTGTAAAATGAAATTAAAGCATAATAAAATAATAATAATAATAAAGTAAAATACTCATTTTTAAGTTGTAGGTCTTAAATATTATTGTTAATAATTTTCTGCTCGGACAGTTTGGTTCAACTATCAACTAAATGGTTGTTCGCTTTCAAGAGTAAATTCTATTATAAACCTCGGGTTAACACTTGATTCTAAACAATCTAAACTGAACTGAACATTATGATAAAATAATGAGCAAAGCCAATTATCCTTTAGGTTTCATTAAACGATGGTTCTGAACCCTACCTCACGAAATATTTTTATATTATATATGCAAACCGTTGAATATGCCAGTCAAGTGCATGGTCCCAACATTTTTTAATTGATATTAATCGAATTGAGTCGGATCAGCGAAATTTTGTATGTTTCGCTTTGAGTAACAATTTCCACCATCTTAAACTCATTGACTTACAATCATTGTCTGATCGTCGGGGAATTGTTTAAAATCTTTTATTCACCAGATCCTTTCGGGTAAGACGTTAGTCGCTGATATTTTTAAAATTATTTGGTTGAAAGAACCAATTGGAATAATCTTAGAACTGTTGTTTAAATTGTTTCACCTTCCATTCCACCCTACTGAATATGGTAGATTCGATTCGACCAATCACTAGATTGCTCCGTGAATTAAATTCTAATTAAATTTTTTTTAATCACAACAAAACGATTACATTTTAATGTACGTACAACTGAGATTAACTTACAACTGTTCTCCTTTTTAGCTTTGATACTTACTAGCTCGGACTAGCTGTTGGAAGTATTTTTAATTCATGTTTATTCACATAGGTATTAACTTTTCTATTAAATGTTTTACTAACAGAATGTATCTGGTTTAGTTTATTTTTACATTTTTCTAATCAAAGTTGGAGATGTTTTGGGGATGTTGAAAGTTGGGGATGTGTTATATCGATTTGTTAACGTATAAAAATCCATAAGAAAAGGGCATCGCCACAAAAACGTCGAACACCGTTTAATCGCATGATTTTGACGGTCACTTGGTAGCACGAAAATATTATTTTAAAATTCAATGTGTATCGCCGTTTTGTTATAACCACTTGTGCTCTCCATCAATATATTTGGTTACATGAATAATCCATGCACCCATCTTTGGTAACATGAATGTCTCACAAACGACAATTGTAGTTTAACTTTCTTTGTTTGAAAACAAAAACGGTTCACTGACGTCGCCTGACTGCAATGTACACTAAACAGTACCGTAAACGCACCAGTTTATACGTTTTGATCATGCAATGATGCCTCGTGAATCGTATGAGGCACCATTGAGGCACCATGAGGCACATCATATTCAGAAATTTTGTTTATTTACATATACCAAGGTTAAAAGTGTTTATTTTAGAAACCTTACAATGTCAACGCCAACCAATTGAACATTACAGGTACAGGTCACTACTTTCTTACAGTAGCAATAATAGATGCTGCAATGATATACTCTATTTCGAAAATTTTAATTTTTCTTTTAATATTTTTTCTCTATATTGAAATTTGTTAGCTCAATAGAACATATAAATGGACCATAATCTTCCCGTAAATTTCGATACACAGTTCTGAATTGAATATTGTTATTTTTGTAAAACAATTGAAGAATCTTAATGTCTTAAGTGGTGGTTAAATGATTAAGCAATTTCTATTTCGTAAATGTGATGGTGCAAACTAACATTTGGTTTGACACTTTAAAAATACATATTTACACAACAGCTGTTTGATTTACAGTGCTCCCAATATAAAAAGTAGGATCACCAAACTAGTTGTAATGTGAAGATGGAATTGTATTTTTTGTATTCAAGGTCTTTAGAAGACCATAATATTAAGCCTAATATACTTTACAGTTATTAAAAATCGCTGTTACTGTTTTGTAAAAGTATGAAAACCTACTATTACTTAGTAGCAAAAAAATGGATAAATTCTTTTCATTTAAACTATGCAAACGGAATCGATATCATTAATTCTAATCCACAACTTATATATCATTATCATTCTGTATATAAAAAATAGTGTATTTCAATAGGTATAACTAGTAATTTGCAATCCTCCTAACCAATTTTATATATTAAATATAAGCTGTTATATTTAACCATTTCCATTCTGCGTTCCCGTTATATTTATTGCTCTAATTCCGATTATCTCACTTATTCTTAATATGAATTCTAACTAATAATTGTTCAAAAAAAGTTTTCACATCATTTCGAATACAATTTTAATAAATTTTAAATATTCTCATTATTATTTAAGAATCCAACTGAAATTTTATGATGATCTAATATATTTGAATATCCGTAATTATACTGGTTCCCTCCATATTTTTTTTGTTTATTTTAATTTTTTCGTTATTTTCAAATGTAAATTTTGTTATTTTTCATGTCAATTGTTACTGTTGAATTCTGTGACTAAATATATCTCAAAATGGCATAATAGTTATAAAAAAAAACAATAAAAATTATAATTAATTTTTATACAGTGTTACAAACTGATTTGTTGTATATAGCTTAGCTAGAGAGCTACTGGTAAGAATGTAGGCGGTATTGAAGTGAGGAGTATAATATTAAAAAAGGAAATATCTACTGAAACAATTTTATTAGTGCATTGACTTGTGGTGACAATTAGGTAATGTAAATATAATATTATTACATTTTTTTTTTCAAATTAATTCCTGCGTATTGAAATGTACCAAACAACACTTAGACTTTTTAAGGTAATGGTGATTTTATTTCAACAAATAAAACTTGAAATTTATCAACATTTTTAAAACTATTATATAAATATTTTATTTTTTTAAAATTGAGGTGAACTAAAGTATATTGAATCTGTTAGAAAACAAAATGTTAGTGGTAACAATAACAAGATATAAATATGACCATGAGGTACAGCTGAACCAATGATGGCGGACAATATTGCATTGAAAGAAAAAATGTTTATATGTATTTTCAAATTTTAATGTATTGTCAAATCAATCAAAATTTGAAGAAATATCTTGATAGCAGAGGTATAATTCATGATAATCAATATGGCGTTCCAGCCCAACGTTCATCAATCTGGTGAAGCTGCTGTTGTAGCTCTGGATATATCTAAGGCTTTTGATCGAGTCTGGTATTTTGCTCTTATAGACCTTGGTTCAACCTTTTCAAAATAGATTGAAAGCTTTATTTTAAATCGATTTATCATAGTTTGAGTTGACGATTATTGTTTCGACCAACTTCAAATTAATACAAGGCTCCACGTTTCATGCACCCTATTTTTCATTTTCAATAATGACTTTCTCAAATTAACTTTAAATCTAATCCATATTTTGCTTATTATAGCACTCTAGTAGTATTATAACATTTTCTTAAAAAAAACTAATGCTACAGCTTCCGCACTCATAAGAAAAAAAATAATGATGGCCGGTGCGCTCAATCACAACCTAACCAAAATTGTTGACTGGGGTAAAGTAAAGAGAGTCGAATTTAATATTTCAAACACTCAAAACTGTTCGTTACAAGCTTACAGCAATCGAATAAAATATCCGGTTTCAAAATGAATTTATTCAGCGACTCAATGACCTGAACATGGAATGAGCATATTTTCTAATTCGAACTGGAATGAGCATATTTTCGATATTACGAAAATTTTTACCAAATGTTTGGGTTTTTTAAAATGCTGCAAAGCTCATTTTCAACTCAAGATCTCTTAAAAATCTATAACGCATATATACAATCCAAGCCCGAGTACAACTCACATTTATAAGCAATTGCAGCAAAAACTGCTTTAAATTTTTTGGGAAAAGTTCAAATATAGGCGACATAAATGTGACCTAATTCGTTATACCACTCGTTATACCGCATTGTTGGAGCACTTACTCTATTTTATAAAAATATGCTTGGTGTGGCACTTGTTATGTAAGAAATTTTATTGCTATAATACAGTATAAGATACAGGAATAGCCAGATAAGAAAGTCGTTTGTGTATAGTTAATTATATATGATTGTTGTGTTTAGTTGATTGTAGTTAGAATTTTTTTTTCTGCAGTTTCTTCTTAGGAGTATAAGGTTTGGAATATCTTGTAAATATTTTCGTAAATCATATTTGAGGTTGTGTTTCAGTTTCTGAAAATCAAATTTTTTATAAAGTAGTTTATTCGATCTATGAAGTCATGTTGCTATTCAGTCTACAAAGTCATTCGCGTCACTCATCATCTATTAAGAAATAACTAATTCCTTCCAACACGGTTTTCTACATAATGCTTGCGTCATCATTGGATTTTATTTTTTTCCGTACGCTTTCAACAAAAGATCTTTAGAATTGAAGATTTATATTTAATTTTTGTAATGTGAATGGCTCATTTCAACATTTTATGGCTGGCTCTTTTAGCGCAATTTTTTTTTTGCAATTTTTGATCCATCTGTTTTTTTGTCCAGTAAAAAAAAAATGTATTTTTAGAAATGGGTGACATTTTTGAATGAATTTAAAAATTAAGAGCAAAATTTGTTAAAATTGTACCGTTCATTTCGCTTCTTAAATTCACTTTATTTGTTTTGTAATCATTTTTTTTCTTTTTTGTTAACTCAGATTCCTTGAAATTCACCAACCTGTCATTTTTTTTCAATTTATTTTTTAAATTTAGTTTTTCTGTTTTGTTTATTTTTTACTAAATTTTTATTTTGGAATTATGTTTTTTTTTTTTACAAATTACAAATATTTACACAACAGCTAATTTTGCGAAAAATTCCTTTAAAAAATTGAAGAATTGCCAAAAATCATTTGTTAGTGTTGTACATATCAGTTTCATAAGAATCACACCACGATTTAAAAAATTGCATAAAGACAAAAAAAAAAGAATGTTAGTTAGTTTTTTAGGAAAGTTACGTTGGTTGTTTTTTTTTTACGTTGATTGCACCTAATTTAAGAGAAGAGTACAACAATGTTATAAAAGGAGATGATTTTTAATTTTTTTTTGTTTTGTTTTACTGTGAGTTATCCAAGATGTTTATTTGTTTTCAGTTTTTTTTTAAGAAATCCCATTTAAAAATTCCCGTTTTTTCTTCCCATTAACTTTTAGGCAATTTAGGAATCCTGAAAAAGAAATGTTAATTAAATATCAGGAATCAATCAATAGCAGTGTTGTTTGTGTTGAAAACACTTCAAAATATGTATTTTCAAAAGTACATTCAACTTTCAATTCAATTAGTCGAAATGAATCCATTAAGCTTTGAGTTTTCGGTTGATATTATTTTTGATTTAAGAGTCAATTCAAATATTGATAATGAGATCTTAAGAGTACAAGTACGACGTAATATTATGTATTAAGTGGTTTTTTAAGTTTCAATTTTAAAACAAATACAAAATATCTATGAATATTCATTTTTTTTTAAATAAATAAAAACAAATACAAAAAAATATGGTTAGTAAACAAATTGAATTTTAAAAGTAGTTTAAACCTTCCGGGTTAATTAAATTATTGATATTTGATTTTGATTTGAAAAAGAAAAAAAAAATAAGAAAAAACAAAAATTGTTAAATGATTTATTTTTCAAATCAATGATAATAAATTATACAATCGTAAAAGAAATGAGTACAGTGAATTAATTTGGCTCGAACTGAAATGTTTTTATTGGAAACGCAAAATAATGGGGAAAATTTTGGTATAATGAGCTAAAAATAAGTGTTAAAGGAATATGAGAGAAATAATTTATTTATATTATGTGTATATATATTTGTTTTTATTAAACTTTACAATATATTTTATGATCTAATATATACCGGGTGCACAGAGCATACGTATCAGCATTTTATGAGGAGAAGGAGCCGTTATTTTAAAATTAAAACCAAATTTTAATGCTCTTTGTGAATTTTTCAACTTGCATAAAGGTCTAGAAATTGGTTGACCCATTTGAATATCTCGATTTCGGTGGATTTTGGTTGATTTCGTCAAATTTCCGGTTTAAAAAAACCTATTTCCAGTCCTTTCCGGAAGTTTAAAATATCACCCATCGATTTAGTTATTTACACTTTTTTTTTTTAATTTTAAAATAGTGACTCCTTTTCACGCATGCTATGGGACATCCAGTATATATTAGATGATACTGAGTAAATATTTGTAGTAAATATTTATATACTAGAAGAAACCCCGACCAAAAGAAAGGAATTTTTCTGTGAAACGGCACAATAAAATGATTTTTAATACAAATACAATTTGACACGTTGAAAGTATCTGACAACAATATATAGAATAGTAATATTAATAGCAAACCACAAAAAAATAAAAAAACGTTCAAAATTTTAAGTTAATATTAATTTTAAAATAAAATAAAAAAAATATCAAATAGGATTAAACTGTTTTTGTAAGATTTGTTTTTATTATTTTTTTATTTCTCGAGACCCTTTACCATAACTGATATTATTAACCGATTAATTGATTGTTCACATTAATTGGGAAAACGTGTGTTGGAATGTTATTAAAAAATGGTTTCCGATAATTTTATTAAACCATTAATCATGGGTTAGTACCGTTTCCCAATTATTATGAGCGAGTTTTAAAATTCATCAAATAGGAAACAATTGGATAAAATGAAGTATTCTAGACGTGGTATGCAACATTGTCATACTGACAACCTTCCATGTATGCAAAATTGTCAATTACAGTGTCGTTGGCAGTAGCTTTCCCCTATCTTGGTTCTTCTAGAATTTTTATTTTCAGAGCAGTGGATTGTGTAGGAAGGTTGAGGGAGATAAATTTCGACTCTTTGAAATATTTGACCTTGTGATTTATTAATTGATATTGCATATGCAAGACTTACTGGAAATTGATGTCTAATAAATTCTTATAAAATAATTTTCATTCTATATCTGATATTGTTTTTTTATTTTATAAATAAAAGAGTTAATTTTACTTAAAACTTTGAACAATTTTTATTTTTTTGTGGATTGCTATTAATAATTATTATTCATATACATTGATTGCAGATACTTTAAACAAGTCAAATGTTCAAAATTTTCTTGACTTTACTATTCAGGTGCTGAAATTAAAAAAGATATACCTACAAAATTTTTGAACAAAAAAATTCGGAACAAAGCAGATCAATTTAGAACTATTTTAAACAATCTGCTTAACAACGATCAACCTTTGCGGCAAAAAATGGTATGTTAAAATGTCTTACATGTGGTGAAAATTGTAAATGAAAATTTCTAATTAATAATTAAAAAAATTTAAAAAAAAAAATATAATTTAGCTTAGTCTCCTTTTAAATATCTATCATTTTAAAAAATAATAATGAACATCGGTTGTTAGATGGTTCAGATTTGAACCGTACTTTTTCAATCTATATAAATTAAGCATAAATGACCAAATGACTATTTTATTAAAGAAATTATTCAACGCATGACTATTCATATTCATATAGAACTATCTAGAACAGTTACTGAATAAACCTAATATTTTACTATTTTTCAATTGAAGTATGTACTTAAAATTTTAGTTTGATTATTGGTCGGCAGATGGTTTTTTATGTAGATTTTAATAAATATATAATTTTGCTCCTAGTTTTTTTTAAAAATACATTTTTTTTTAAATTAAAATATATGAATAATTTTACATTTAAAAAACAAATTTAATATAAATATAATTATATATATTATATACTTTTATTTATATTTAATATTGCGTATGTCATGATCTGCATAAGCTGAAATATGGCTATATAATATAATAAAATTTAAATAAAAAGTCAATGATGAGTCAATAATATAACAAGAATGGTAAAAATTATTTGATTTTGCAAAAATATTTTCTTCATATCCCATGCAGACATTAAAGTGGAAGCCAACCGAAAACTTTTAGGTAGAATCAGTCTTTCGTGCTGAATTGAAAACGATGCTGCAAGATTATACTACCAATAAGTACAATGTTTTTCGAGTATTTATTTATCACATTTCTGTATCAACTCAGTAAATGTGGATATCTACTGCTATTATCAGGAACTAAGCTTTCTCAAATAGAATTGCACCATTTTATTTAAGTTGTTATCAGAATATACTATCAATTATGTTTTTTTGCCATTTATTTGATCCCAATGTGAAAGGGTACTGGACCAAGTTGAAAAAGCCATAAAGCATTTTTTTTACTTAATGGAGAATCGAATCTTCGGTTGAAAAGCAGTGTGACATGCAGCATGTTATGACAACTAAATGTGAAAATAATGTTGAATCAGACTCTAGTATTAACTTAGAAATAAAATATTAGAAAACAATGGCAGGGAAAAGACAGTTACAGGATTGTTGTGAACAATGTTGAAAAATTGTTAGCCTAAGTTATTTAAGAAAGAACCACAAAGGATTGTAATTCGTATTTGATTACGTTATATCAATATAGGCTAGTCTATGTTTCAGTACACTATGTTTTTTTGTGTCTTAACAATTTTGAAAGTGTTTTTATATATCGGCTACTTTTTGTATTTTAAAAATTATTTTTTTTTGTTTTCAGATTTCTAAATGTCGGGTAATTAAATCATTCCGGCTACATTATTTTTGATTGTAAAACATTTGTCCAATATTACTTTTGGATTTAGAATCAAAATTTTCAAAAGAAAATCCAAGACAAAGAATATAACAAAAATCGGTATAAAGAATAGAAATTAAGTCAAAATATTTTCTTCAAACGCCATGCGGACATGAACTGGAAGCCGACAAAAAACTAAATGTGAATATGATGTTTAATCAGATTATAGAAATCTAGAACTAAAAAATTTAAAAGCAATGGTGAGAGAATGTGCCGCTATGTAATAAGAATGCTAGAGAATTCAAATAAGGTCAAAATATTTTCTTCAAACCCTGTGCGGAAGTAGAAGTAGAAGTAGATCGAAAATCAAATAGGGATATAATGTTGAATCAAACTTGAGAAATCTAGAAATTAGAAATTCGAAAACAATGGTAAGTAAAAAATGCAGTTACAAGATAGCTGTGAAGAAAGTTGAAAAATTGCTAGCCTATAAGTTATTGAAATGGATTTAGAAAAAAAACACAAAGCGTTGTAAAGCTACCGTATTTGATAACGTATATCAATATAGACTTCTTATATTCATATGTTCTCGAAACATTGTTTATCTACTTTTTATATCCCAAAAATTATTTATTTGTTTTAGAAATATATTATTTCACAAATCTCTAATGAATTCTAATGATTTTAATTCTCAAATTTTTAAATGACGGGTGATTTAATCATGCCGTTTGGATTAATTTTTTTGTTAAATAATTTGTCCAATATTATTGTTAGCTTTAGAATCCAAATTGTCATTGTTTAAAGGTAAATGTCCTAAAGCAGAATTTTATAGAAGTAGACAATGAGTGAACTTAATACCAACTGAAAAACATATAAAAAAAGTTAAAATAAAAAAACAAATTTTGTTCTTGATTATTTATATAGAATTTAATGAATTTCTAAGCTGTCGCAAAATTTAATTAATTTTATATTATTATATACGTAATATAATTTTATAGAAAATCTAAATTTAGAAAAAAATAAATTCAGAATTAAATAAAAAAAAATATTTGTATTAAAATTTGTCAGAAATTTTATAAGTATTTGACTCACCCCTGTACTCAAATGTCAATAAAATAAAAAAATAATATTGATTGTCAATACTGTCAAAACATTAATTGATTTTAGTATAAAAATTGTAGTTTAGCTTTAATTTGAAACGTATTAGTTTTTGGAATAATATATAAAGATCATTCTGGATTCAGAGTCAAGAAGATGAAAGAAGTTGATCCGGAATATTTTTTTTTTTATAAATAAATCGAAAATTTTTGTAAAGACGTGTAAAAATCAGGGTCATTTATTTCATGAAATTACGAAATTTCATAATTACTATTATTTTAATACAAAAAAAAAATTTAGATCATTTTAAATAAATTATAAACTCGATTCTATATTCTATTCAATTCGATACGAATATTTTTCAAATTATATATTACTCAATATATAAAAATATAATTAGGTCTTGAACTCAGGTATTATAAAACAAAAAAAAAAATTTATATTTTTGCTTTGTCAATTTCCTGAAACATGATTTAAAACCTTTTGTTAACCTATAATTGAAACAATAAAAATCGATTAATTCAAATCAAATGATAAATCGAAACAAAATAATTTATTCTTAAGAAAAATTAAAAAATAAAAATGAAAAAAAAAATTCTCTTAAAATACGAATCTAAGAAATCGAACAATTATTCAATATTGTATAAAAATTTATTGAAATTTTTATCACTTGTCACAATATGAATACCTATTTCTAGTTAGAGGTGTCAATCCTCCGGCAATATTATTGCTATTTTTCTAATTTTAATTTTATATTTTTATTATTATTATTATATTATAATTGAACTTTTATTTGAATTTAATTTCAAATTGTATACATTTTAATAAATTTTGCATAATTTTAATTTATTTTGTTGTTGTTGCTGTTTTTAATATAAAGAAATAAAATTCCACTCAATTTATTTTGAATAAGTCAGTATTAGTCAGGCAAGACATTTACCCTCCTTTGTAACGTTCTTGCAAAGTAGATATATTATTTGAAATATTCTATTAAAATAAAAAAAAAAACATAATAAGAAAAACAAAAGTAATCTCAAGGCTGTTTAGACCTTGTTTTGAAATATTCACAATCCAATCGATCTAAATTGTTATTTTGTTGCTTTCCTCATTATTGTTAAAATTTTTAACCTAACTTAAACAAAACAGAATAATAACTGTCGGCAACATAACAGGCAAATAGAGTATCTTATTTTTTATTTACCCACCCACAATTTTAGTTTTATATTAAATTGAAAGTATGTGTGTTTGTGATGCATATATAGTTTGTGTTATATGAATAAGAACACTTAAAATATAGAAATACATAATTGGGGTTTATTATAACAAATTTTACGATACATTACGAAAAATTTATATTTGGTATTCTGTGAAGCAAAATTGAGAGAAAAAACCAATCGATATTTTACGCAATGTTTCGATTTTATTGTTCTGAAAAACGATTCTTTATGTTCGCTGTCATAAAAAATTATAAGTATATGGTATAGAAGTAGTTAGTGAAAAATGGCGACAGAAATAGAATTTAATGTCAAAATAGTTGGAAATGAAAATTGTACAGTTTTAACAGTGTTGCCAATTTTAGAAAATATCATGTTATTCGATTTGAAGCTCGAACAATATCTAGCGAAAATGTGTTTTAATTATAATATTTAATTTTTTTTATCTGGATTAGAGAGTATGTTCAAGTTGATTGAGGTATATATTATTTTTCAATGTTGATAAATCTATTTCGTTATATTCTAAATTTATCGACAGATTTGATGTGTTCAATTTTGAAATATAAACGTAACATTTATATTCATATACCGTTATGCAAACAAAAACTCTAACATTAAAATATTAATATTTTTATATTCTATTCAAGTGACATATTCTGTATATGCATTTGCATATATATATATAGAGTACCTATGTAGTACTCGCGTACCATTAGTTAACAATGAAATTAATTTAGAAATGTAGAGAGAAGGATAATAATATGTACTTAGTAAATAATATAGCTTTAGAGAATAAAAATTCCTTAAGTTTATTTCACCATGTCATCGGTGTCATTACACTGTACATGTACAGAATGTATTTTTAAGAAATTTCAGGGGACTTTTGCAATAGCCCGTTATTATATTTGATAAAATATTTTTTTGATTTAATTAAATTTAATAATTTTATAAAAAATAAAATAAAAAATTCAAATTAGTGCTTTGCTGCTTGGGATTATTAATTTTTTGTGTTTTTGCCAAATGGAGCGGTAAATTTCATGTACCAGGAATTATTTTTTTTTGTTTTTGTTGTTTTTATAATTATATTTTTGAAGCTTTTAGTGCACCTTCACTGATTTTATTACATTATTAGTTTTTTTTTTTAAATTTTTTTTATTTTAATAATTGAAATTGTAATAATTTTTGTTTTTTTTTTTTATTATCGAATCCGAATGTTTATTTTCTTTATTTGGATTTTATGGAATTTATTCAATTGCATTGGAACAGTTTTGTTATGAAAGAAAATGCAGTTTTTTATATTTGTTATTTCTGAATAGTTATGGAAAGGAAATTTTTAATTTTGAAGTTAGACGTGAAGTAAAAGTGAAAGAAAAAAATATGAATCAGTTTTAATATGACATTTGTGTTTTTCTTTGTTTATCAAAAAATGGGTGATCGACTGAACCAGTATTTGAAATATCATTAATATTAAGGTTTGGACTAGAAAATTATTGGTGTTATTTTTTTGATTACAAAAGAGCAAAATTAAGTTCACTCGAATTATGAAATATTTAATAATGATTTTTAGAAAATTAATTAATTTTTTAAAATATGCCGGTTGTCATCACCATAAGTAAGTGATGATTTGTTAATCATATTCAATTTTTGTTTTTGTTATTTTTGCAAAAATAATATTGATACTGGCAAAGAAATTAGGTTCACAAAAGAGTTTATGTAATCGGTTAAAAATTATTAAATAATAGATTTTTTTTTAATGTTATTTGAATTGATCTACATTTTAATAATTAGAATAACCTTCACCTTAAAAAAAATTAATTATATTTAAAATGTCGATAAATACATCCAACAAAATTTTCGGTCCATACAGAATTTGTAAGTTGGAAAAGCGGTATCTCATGGATTATTTTTTTGTCTTTGCTTAACAAATCGACACTCATCTGTTCTATAATTACCATATTTTACTAAATATACCATTTTCTATGAAAATTATGTGAAAAATGGTTAAAACAAAAATGAGCTCCATTTTTTAAGTAATGCGGTGTAAAAAATTTAGCAACAAATCATAGTTTTACAAAAGGTACTTTTTCGAAGATATCCATTTTCGTCTTTAATGAATAGAGCAAAGGGTAAATCACAATTGAACTATTTGGATGACACAAAGAAGATACTCATTCTGAACTGAAGATCCGAAACAAACAAGCATGAAAATTTTTGGGAAAAAAATATTGAAGAAAACCAAATCCCAGGATATTAAAACCTCATTATTCGTAAATTAGAAAAGAAATACTCATTGGAACAGACTTACCTTTATGAAAACATTAAATGGTTTGAATTAGTCTGAATATAGTATGAAACTGGTTTGAAACTATAATCTAAAGTTTCAGTTGGAAAACATTTCTTAACATTATAAATTAATTTGTTATAAAATTGCTAATCAAAATAACTAATGACGTACTTTTTTTACTCATACTAGAAATTAGCAAAGATAAAATGGTTTACGAAAAAATAGATTTACCATTGTCTTCATATTTATTCTGTTACCGATATCAAAAAATCAATCGAGTTCAACAAACCTTTATTAATGTGCTTTATTGTTTTTACTCAGGCATTTGATAGGGTGGGACAGTGCAACATTACAATAAAATATATGTCACATTTTTTTGATTAGGATACGGAACAAAACTTATAAAGCAACAACAAAATAAAAGTCAAATTGAACAATGTGTTTGTCAAAGATATAATCTATAATTATAATTGACAAGCATTTAAGGTCCTGCGCAGTAGACACCTTTTCATTTTATTTCGATTCTCCTACTCCATAATGAACTTCTAATATACATAATATATAAGATTATATATAAAACAAATATGCGCACACAGTTGAACATTTTGTACTCATATGATTTTATTATTCAGCAAATACATTATGCATATTTGAGAACTTATTAAAATAATAAACAAAAGCAAACAATTCAGTTTTTATAATTTACATTATATACTTGCAAATGAATCTACATATGCAAAAAAAAAAACAAAAAAACAAATTTATCTAAAATAAAAAATATAATAATAATAAATAATAATAATATAATAATATAATATAATAATAATAAAAAATATAAAAACAACAAAAAAACAAATCACTTGAATTCTACATTTTTATCTTTTTAAGTAACTTTTTCTCAATTTTGGTTATTTTTGTAGTAATAATATAGTTTTTATTAAAATTATGTATTATACATACCTCTTTAATGACAAAATTTTTTATTTTTAGGAATTTTATCCACTAAATGCCATTTACTATAGGGAATATATCGGAAACGAAGCAGTATATGAGGGACATGTATTTATATGTGTCCTAAATAAAACTTACTAACCACAAAGCTTTTTATTAAACACGAGTGGTTTCTGCTATATCGTGCGAAGTCTATGTCAGTACGTAAATTACTGTTTTTTTTAAAACTTTAAATTTGAAATATAATTACTCAACAGGGGTCCCTAGTAATGTTATAATAGACAAATAGATTAAACTGCATAATTTTAGATTTCGTTTTCTAAAAACAGCAGATAGAGATACCAAATTTAGAATAATAACATCAAAATCAAATATCATCCAAATGATTTATGTGTAGAAAAGAAAGGCGATCTTCAAAGATTGATGTTCAAAACGAATTACCGATTACAGAATTAAATAAAATTGATGTATCAATGTAAGAAATACTAAATCAATGAGTATGTTCAATATGGTGCAATATTATATGTGATTGTGTATTCCAAGATCTCTGTGTGAAAGCAGTTAGGGTGTTCATCCCATAGACTTGGAATTATATATAAAAAAAACAAGTAACCTTTAACAATAAATTTAACTTTTTGTCGAATTTTCAGTATTTAGTAACGTATAAAATAATGAAACAGAAATGTATGATGAAACAGGAAAAGCCGGAAAACAAAAAATTTGTGTATACAAAAAAATGGAAACTCTAAAGGAAATCTTTTCAGAAAATTGATTAAACGTTCTGAGAGATAAAAAATACCAAAAAAAAACCAAATTATTTATAATGGATATTATTCGTTGAATCCGTACCAAATGAGAACCTGGGGTGGCAGCACATAACTTGTTACAAACGCTTTTTTTATAACAAAACACCAGCATCACAAATTTTTTTTGGCAGCATGTACATTGAAACTCTACTTTGGGATTGAAGCAAAAAAAAAAATATACGAAATATTTTTGCTAATTTTTTTTTTTTAACACGTCAACTATTTATACTGGAAATTTACACGCTCAGTGAAAATGGGGGTTTCAAATATTACGAGCTGGCAAAAGTAGCGAAATAAAATTAAAATTAGCGAAACAATTTTACATGCTACCGTTTTTCAAAAATAGCGTGACAACATGTTTGTAACAAGTTACGTGCTGCCACCCCTGAATGTGATATGAGTACAAAATGACTCAAGATCGGTTAACGAAAATTCGGATATCAAATCTAGTTTAAAACGTCTAATAGAATGGATCAACGAAAATATGATATGAATGCTACATGCCAATATTATAATATTAAAACGAAATGAGAATTTCGAGCAAATAGACAATTTTGCCACTCCCAAAAAGAAGTAGAAGTAGAAGAAGAAAATGAATTAACATTAGAAGTGACAACATTACAAAGTAAATATGCTACTGATCTGATCAACTTTATAAGGTCATACATAATTTTTTTTAAATACTAATTTACCATAATTAAATAAATTAATTAAACAAACAAAAAAAAAGAAGAAAAAAATGTACGATATAAATTTACGATACAATTTAACGATATTATTAATTACAAATGAATTAATAATAATAATTCCTGTTTTATTTATTCTTTTATAATTTTTTTTATAATTTTTCATTTGATATATTATCATTTTATTTAAATTATTCATAATTTCAATTTTATATTATACAATATAGATAAATAGGTAGGAAGGTAGGTAGATAAGTAATTGAATAAATGATGCAATAATTAATAATCGCCAAAGTTATTTCATTGTTCTTACTACTATTTTTTTGTTGTTGTTGTTATTATTATTGTTTTTATGTAAAGTTTTTCAATTTTTTTTTTCTACAGTAGACATCAAGTGAGCTTTAATTACCTTTATTTCGTAATTAAGGCCGAATCACCTAAATCTATATACATATACATATTCATGTATACATTTATATAAATGGGTATATGCATATAAATTAGTTGAATTAGCGCAACAAATTATTTTGATTTGTTATTAATTTTTTTTTTTTTTTTATTCATATTCAATTCACAATTTTCCAATATAAAAAAAAACCGAATGATTTTTAAGAATGCATTTTTCTTACTTGAAGGCTTTTTTAAAAATAAATTATTATATATATATATATATATATATTTTGTTTTAATTAAATAAAAAGAAATCGTTTACATAAATCCGATTAAAATAAAATTTTAATAATAATAAAAAAATATAGTTTTTAAATTTTTTTTTGACTTGTAATCGCAGTTGACTTCATGCAGTGTTAATCATGTTGAACGCAAGCTAAATTGAATTGAATGCGGCAAGTTATGTTCTACCAATCTAAATTCCGTGTTTTGAATTATCATGAATTTTTACATAAGTGAAATACCATGTTAATTATATCTACTTTAAATAAATTTCAAATTTTCAATAATTTCGAGTTATTTAAGGGAATACAGGCAAAAAAAAAAAAAAAAAAACTAGATTAATTTAAATAAATTTTGTTGTAACTTGTATGTATATAGAGAATGATATTTGTTTATAACAATTATGAAATTGTTAATTGTAATCAATTGCAGTACATTTAAATTGTGGTGTATTGAATTATAATTCCAAATAATTTTTAAAATTTTGACACCTCAATCTATGACTAAATAATATTAAAAAAATTAGAAAGACATGCAATAACAATAAAAAAATATACATAAAAAAAAAACCAGCTTTTAATTAAACTGACAATCGTTGGCGATAAAAGTTATGTTTATTGAAAAAGTTCTTGTTGTTGTTTCCGCACTATCATTTTATCCTCAGGTTTGGTAGTTTTTCATGTTTTAATTATATTTTTTTGTATTTATGGATTAATTTTTTTTTTAAATTTAATAATAATACTTTTTGACTTAGAAATAATAATTTAACATACATTACAGTTACATTTTAATAACAATTATGATTAATTTGGCAAATATATCATTTTAGTTCAATGGAGCTACGATATGGATAGAAAACACACTGTAAAAAGGAATTTAAAGCACTACAATAACTGTACAGACCTGAAAAATGTATTTGAATAGTTTTCTGAAAATAAAGAGACACCTCTATCAGCGTTTTTGAAAGTTCAATTTTGTTCGGGCAGCTGCCATACAACTGCTAGCATTTGTCAATAACTTATTAAAGATTAATCAAAAACTAAACGACCTACAGATCTAAAAATTTGTATTTAGATAGTTTTCAGAAAATAATGAGACACCTCTATCAGCGTTTTCCAAAATTCGGATTTGTTCGGGTAGCTGCCATACAACTTCTAGCATTTATCAATGACTTATTAAGAATTAATTAAAAACTAAAACACCTACAGACCTAAAAATTTATATTTGTTTTGTTTTCTGAAAATAAAGAGACACCTCTGTCAGGGTTTTCCAAAATTCAGATTTGTTAGGGTAGCTGCCATACAACTTCTAGCATTTATCAATGACTTATTAAGAATTAATTAAAACCTAAAACACCTACAGACCTAAAAATTTATATTTGTTTAATTTTCTAAAAATAAAGAGACACCTCTATCAGCGTTTTCCAAAATTCGGATTTGTTCGGGTAGCTGCCATACAACTTCTAGCACTTATCAATGATTTATTAAGGATTAATCAAAAACTAAAAGACCTACAGACCTAAAAATTTATATTTAGATAGTTTTCAGAAAATAATGAGACACCTCTATCAGCGTTTTTCAAAATTTGGATTTGTTCGTGTAGCTGCCATACAACTTATAGCATTTATCAATGATTTATTAAGGATTTATCAAAAACTAAAAGACCTACAGACCTAAAAATTTATATTTAGATAGTTTTCAGAAAATAATGAGACACCTCTATCAGCGTTTTTCAAAATTTGGATTTGTTCGTGTAGCTGCCATACAACTTATAGCATTTATCAATGATTTATTAAGGATTTATCAAAAACTAAAAGACCTACAGATCTAAAAATTTGTGTTTAGATAGTTTTCGGAAAATAATGAGACACCTCTATCAACGTTTTTCAAAATTTGGATTTGTTCGTGTAGCTGCCATACAACTTATAGCATTTATCAATGATTTATTAAGGATTTATCAAAAACTAAAAGACCTACAGATCTAAAAATTTGTGTTTAGATAGTTTTCGGAAAATAATGAGACACCTCTATCAACGTTTTTCAAAATTTGGATTTGTTCGTGTAGCTGCCATACAACTTATAGCATTTATCAATGATTTATTAAGGATTAATCAAAACCTAAAAGACCTACAGACCTAAAAATTTATATTTAGATAGTTTTCGGAAAATAATGAGACACCTCTATCAGCGTTTTTCAAAATTTGGATTTGTTCGTGTAGCTGCCATACAACTTCTAGCACTTATCAATGATTTATTAAGGATTAATCAAAACCTAAAAGACCTACAGACCTAAAAATTTATATTTAGATAGTTTTCGGAAAATAATGAGACACTTATGTCAGCGATTTTCAAAATTTGGATTTGTTCGTGTAGCTGCAATACAACTTCTAGCATTTATCAATGATTTATTAAGGATTAATCAAAAACTAAAAGACCTACAGACCTAAAAATTTATATTTAGATAGTTTTCGGAAAATAATGAGACACCTTTGTCAGCGTTTTTCAAAATTTGGATTTGTTCGTGTAGCTGCCATACAACTTCTAGCACTGATCAATGATTTATTAAGGATTAATCAAAACCTAAAAGACCTACAGACCTAAAAATTTATATTTAGATAGTTTTCGGAAAATAATGAGACACCTCTATCAGCGTTTTTCAAAATTTGGATTTGTTCGTGTAGCTGCCATACAACTTCTAGCACTGATCAATGATTTATTAAGGATTAATCAAAACCTAAAAGACCTACAGACCTAAAAATTTATATTTAGATAGTTTTCGGAAAATAATGAGACACCTCTATCAGCGTTTTTCAAAATTTGGATTTGTTCGTGTAGCTGCCATACAACTTCTAGCACTTATCAATGATTTATTAAGGATTAATCAAAACCTAAAAGACCTACAGACCTAAAAATTTATATTTAGATAGTTTTCGGAAAATAATGAGACACCTCTATCAGCGTTTTTCAAAATTTGGATTTGTTCGTGTAGCTGCCATACAACTTCTAGCACTTATCAATGATTTATTAAGGATTAATCAAAACCTAAAAGACCTACAGACCTAAAAATTTATATTTAGATAGTTTTCGGAAAATAATGAGACACTTATGTCAGCGATTTTCAAAATTTGGATTTGTTCGTGTAGCTGCAATACAACTTCTAGCATTTATCAATGATTTATTAAGGATTAATCAAAAACTAAAAGACCTACAGACCTAAAAATTTATATTTAGATAGTTTTCGGAAAATAATGAGACACCTCTATCAGCGTTTTTCAAAATTTGGATTTGTTCGTGTAGCTGCCATACAACTTCTAGCACTTATCAATGATTTATTAAGGATTAATCAAAACCTAAAAGACCTACAGACCTAAAAATTTATATTTAGATAGTTTTCGGAAAATAATGAGACACCTCTATCAGCGTTTTTCAAAATTTGGATTTGTTCGTGTAGCTGCCATACAACTTCTAGCACTTATCAATGATTTATTAAGGATTAATCAAAACCTAAAAGACCTACAGACCTAAAAATTTATATTTAGATAGTTTTCGGAAAATAATGAGACACCTCTATCAGCGTTTTTCAAAATTTGGATTTGTTCGTGTAGCTGCCATACAACTTCTAGCACTGATCAATGATTTATTAAGGATTAATCAAAACCTAAAAGACCTACAGACCTAAAAATTTATATTTAGATAGTTTTCGGAAAATAATGAGACACCTCTATCAGCGTTTTTCAAAATTTGGATTTGTTCGTGTAGCTGCCATACAACTTCTAGCACTTATCAATGATTTATTAAGGATTAATCAAAACCTAAAAGACCTACAGACCTAAAAATTTATATTTAGATAGTTTTCGGAAAATAATGAGACACCTCTATCAGCGTTTTTCAAAATTTGGATTTGTTCGTGTAGCTGCCATACAACTTCTAGCACTTATCAATGATTTATTAAGGATTAATCAAAACCTAAAAGACCTACAGACCTAAAAATTTATATTTAGATAGTTTTCGGAAAATAATGAGACACTTATGTCAGCGATTTTCAAAATTTGGATTTGTTCGTGTAGCTGCAATACAACTTCTAGCATTTATCAATGATTTATTAAGGATTAATCAAAAACTAAAAGACCTACAGACCTAAAAATTTATATTTAGATAGTTTTCGGAAAATAATGAGACACCTTTGTCAGCGTTTTTCAAAATTTGGATTTGTTCGTGTAGCTGCCATACAACTTCTAGCACTGA
Source organism: Argyra leucocephala (assembly GCA_963942445.1). Lineage (NCBI taxonomy): Eukaryota > Metazoa > Arthropoda > Insecta > Diptera > Dolichopodidae > Argyra > Argyra leucocephala. Next base: position 2,351,113 of record OZ012681.1, read on the forward strand.
TCAATGATTTATTAAGGATTAATCAAAACCTAAAAGACCTACAGACCTAAAAATTTATATTTAGATAGTTTTCGGAAAATAATGAGACACCTCTATCAGCGTTTTTCAAAATTTGGATTTGTTCGTGTAGCTGCCATACAACTTCTAGCACTTATCAATGATTTATTAAGGATTAATCAAAAACTAAAAGACCTACAGACCTAAAAATTTATATTTAGATAGTTTTCGGAAAATAATGAGACACCTTTGTCAGCGTTTTTCAAAATTTGGATTTGTTCGTGTAGCTGCCATACAACTTCTAGCACTGATCAATGATTTATTAAGGATTAATCAAAACCTAAAAGACCTACAGACCTAAAAATTTATATTTAGATAGTTTTCGGAAAATAATGAGACACCTCTATCAGCGTTTTTCAAAATTTGGATTTGTTCGTGTAGCTGCCATACAACTTCTAGCACTGATCAATGATTTATTAAGGATTAATCAAAACCTAAAAGACCTACAGACCTAAAAATTTATATTTAGATAGTTTTCGGAAAATAATGAGACACCTCTATCAGCGTTTTTCAAAATTTGGATTTGTTCGTGTAGCTGCCATACAACTTCTAGCACTGATCAATGATTTATTAAGGATTAATCAAAACCTAAAAGACCTACAGACCTAAAAATTTATATTTAGATAGTTTTCGGAAAATAATGAGACACCTCTATCAGCGTTTTTCAAAATTTGGATTTGTTCGTGTAGCTGCCATACAACTTCTAGCACTTATCAATGATTTATTAAGGATTAATCAAAAACTAAAAGACCTACAGACCTAAAAATTTATATTTAGATAGTTTTCGGAAAATAATGAGACACCTCTATCAGCGTTTTCCAAAACTCGGATTTGTTCGGGTAGCTGCCATACAACTTCTAGCACTTATCAATGATTTATTAAGGATTAATCAAAAACTAAAAGACCTACAGACATAAAAATTTATATTTAGATAGTTTTCGGAAAATAATGAGACACCTCTATCAGCGTTTTTCAAAATTTGGATTTGTTCGTGCACCTGCCATACAACTTCTAGCACTGATCAATGATTTATTAAGGATTAATCAAAACCTAAAAGACCTACAGACCTAAAAATTTATATTTAGATAGTTTTCGGAAAATAATGAGACACCTTTGTCAGCGTTTTTCAAAATTTGGATTTGTTCGTGTAGCTGCCATACAACTTCTAGCACTGATCAATGATTTATTAAGGATTAATCAAAACCTAAAAGACCTACAGACCTAAAAATTTATATTTAGATAGTTTTCGGAAAATAATGAGACACCTCTATCAGCGTTTTTCAAAATTTGGATTTGTTCGTGTAGCTGCCATACAACTTCTAGCACTTATCAATGATTTATTAAGGATTAATCAAAACCTAAAAGACCTACAGACCTAAAAATTTATATTTAGATAGTTTTCGGAAAATAATGAGACACCTCTATCAGCGTTTTTCAAAATTTGGATTTGTTCGTGTAGCTGCCATACAACTTCTAGCACTTATCAATGATTTATTAAGGATTAATCAAAACCTAAAAGACCTACAGACCTAAAAATTTATATTTAGATAGTTTTCGGAAAATAATGAGACACTTATGTCAGCGATTTTCAAAATTTGGATTTGTTCGTGTAGCTGCAATACAACTTCTAGCATTTATCAATGATTTATTAAGGATTAATCAAAAACTAAAAGACCTACAGACCTAAAAATTTATATTTAGATAGTTTTCGGAAAATAATGAGACACCTTTGTCAGCGTTTTTCAAAATTTGGATTTGTTCGTGTAGCTGCCATACAACTTCTAGCACTGATCAATGATTTATTAAGGATTAATCAAAACCTAAAAGACCTACAGACCTAAAAATTTATATTTAGATAGTTTTCGGAAAATAATGAGACACCTCTATCAGCGTTTTTCAAAATTTGGATTTGTTCGTGTAGCTGCCATACAACTTCTAGCACTTATCAATGATTTATTAAGGATTAATCAAAAACTAAAAGACCTACAGACCTAAAAATTTATATTTAGATAGTTTTCGGAAAATAATGAGACACCTTTGTCAGCGTTTTTCAAAATTTGGATTTGTTCGTGTAGCTGCCATACAACTTCTAGCACTGATCAATGATTTATTAAGGATTAATCAAAACCTAAAAGACCTACAGACCTAAAAATTTATATTTAGATAGTTTTCGGAAAATAATGAGACACCTCTATCAGCGTTTTTCAAAATTTGGATTTGTTCGTGTAGCTGCCATACAACTTCTAGCACTGATCAATGATTTATTAAGGATTAATCAAAACCTAAAAGACCTACAGACCTAAAAATTTATATTTAGATAGTTTTCGGAAAATAATGAGACACCTCTATCAGCGTTTTTCAAAATTTGGATTTGTTCGTGTAGCTGCCATACAACTTCTAGCACTGATCAATGATTTATTAAGGATTAATCAAAACCTAAAAGACCTACAGACCTAAAAATTTATATTTAGATAGTTTTCGGAAAATAATGAGACACCTCTATCAGCGTTTTTCAAAATTTGGATTTGTTCGTGTAGCTGCCATACAACTTCTAGCACTTATCAATGATTTATTAAGGATTAATCAAAAACTAAAAGACCTACAGACCTAAAAATTTATATTTAGATAGTTTTCGGAAAATAATGAGACACCTCTATCAGCGTTTTCCAAAACTCGGATTTGTTCGGGTAGCTGCCATACAACTTCTAGCACTTATCAATGATTTATTAAGGATTAATCAAAAACTAAAAGACCTACAGACATAAAAATTTATATTTAGATAGTTTTCGGAAAATAATGAGACACCTCTATCAGCGTTTTTCAAAATTTGGATTTGTTCGTGTACCTGCCATACAACTTCTAGCACTGATCAATGATTTATTAAGGATTAATCAAAACCTAAAAGACCTACAGACCTAAAAATTTATATTTAGATAGTTTTCGGAAAATAATGAGACACCTTTGTCAGCGTTTTTCAAAATTTGGATTTGTTCGTGTAGCTGCCATACAACTTCTAGCACTGATCAATGATTTATTAAGGATTAATCAAAACCTAAAAGACCTACAGACCTAAAAATTTATATTTAGATAGTTTTCGGAAAATAATGAGACACCTCTATCAGCGTTTTTCAAAATTTGGATTTGTTCGTGTACCTGCCATACAACTTCTAGCACTGATCAATGATTTATTAAGGATTAATCAAAACCTAAAAGACCTACAGACCTAAAAATTTATATTTAGATAGTTTTCGGAAAATAATGAGACACCTTTGTCAGCGTTTTTCAAAATTTGGATTTGTTCGTGTACCTGCCATACAACTTCTAGCACTGATCAATGATTTATTAAGGATTAATCAAAACCTAAAAGACCTACAGACCTAAAAATTTATATTTAGATAGTTTTCGGAAAATAATGAGACACCTCTATCAGCGTTTTTCAAAATTTGGATTTGTTCGTGTAGCTGCCATACAACTTCTAGCACTGATCAATGATTTATTAAGGATTAATCAAAACCTAAAAGACCTACAGACCTAAAAATTTATATTTAGATAGTTTTCGGAAAATAATGAGACACCTCTATCAGCGTTTTTCAAAATTTGGATTTGTTCGTGTAGCTGCCATACAACTTCTAGCACTGATCAATGATTTATTAAGGATTAATCAAAAACTAAAAGACCTACAGACATAAAAATTTATATTTAGATAGTTTTCGGAAAATAATGAGACACCTCTATCAGCGTTTTTCAAAATTTGGATTTGTTCGTGTACCTGCCATACAACTTCTAGCACTGATCAATGATTTATTAAGGATTAATCAAAAACTAAAAGACCTACAGACATAAAAATTTATATTTAGATAGTTTTCGGAAAATAATGAGACACCTCTATCAGCGTTTTTCAAAATTTGGATTTGTTCGTGTACCTGCCATACAACTTCTAGCACTGATCAATGATTTATTAAGGATTAATCAAAACCTAAAAGACCTACAGACCTAAAAATTTATATTTAGATAGTTTTCGTAAAATAATGAGACACCTTTGTCAGCGTTTTTCAAAATTTGGATTTGTTCGTGTAGCTGCCATACAACTTCTAGCACTGATCAATGATTTATTAAGGATTAATCAAAACCTAAAAGACCTACAGACCTAAAAATTTATATTTAGATAGTTTTCGGAAAATAATGAGACACCTCTATCAGCGTTTTTCAAAATTTGGATTTGTTCGTGTAGCTGCCATACAACTTCTAGCACTGATCAATGATTTATTAAGGATTAATCAAAACCTAAAAGACCTACAGACCTAAAAATTTATATTTAGATAGTTTTCGGAAAATAATGAGACACCTTTGTCAGCGTTTTTCAAAATTTGGATTTGTTCGTGTACCTGCCATACAACTTCTAGCACTGATCAATGATTTATTAAGGATTAATCAAAACCTAAAAGACCTACAGACCTAAAAATTTATATTTAGATAGTTTTCGGAAAATAATGAGACACCTCTATCAGCGTTTTTCAAAATTTGGATTTGTTCGTGTAGCTGCCATACAACTTCTAGCACTGATCAATGATTTATTAAGGATTAATCAAAACCTAAAAGACCTACAGACCTAAAAATTTATATTTAGATAGTTTTCGGAAAATAATGAGACACCTCTATCAGCGTTTTTCAAAATTTGGATTTGTTCGTGTAGCTGCCATACAACTTCTAGCACTTATCAATGATTTATTAAGGATTAATCAAAACCTAAAAGACCTACAGACCTAAAAATTTATATTTAGATAGTTTTCGGAAAATAATGAGACACCTCTATCAGCGTTTTTCAAAATTTGGATTTGTTCGTGTACCTGCCATACAACTTCTAGCACTGATCAATGATTTATTAAGGATTAATCAAAACCTAAAAGACCTACAGACCTAAAAATTTATATTTAGATAGTTTTCGGAAAATAATGAGACACCTCTATCAGCGTTTTTCAAAATTTGGATTTGTTCGTGTAGCTGCCATACAACTTCTAGCACTGATCAATGATTTATTAAGGATTAATCAAAACCTAAAAGACCTACAGACCTAAAAATTTATATTTAGATAGTTTTCGGAAAATAATGAGACACCTCTATCAGCGTTTTTCAAAATTTGGATTTGTTCGTGTACCTGCCATACAACTTCTAGCACTGATCAATGATTTATTAAGGATTAATCAAAACCTAAAAGACCTACAGACCTAAAAATTTATATTTAGATAGTTTTCGGAAAATAATGAGACACCTTTGTCAGCGTTTTTCAAAATTTGGATTTGTTCGTGTACCTGCCATACAACTTCTAGCACTGATCAATGATTTATTAAGGATTAATCAAAACCTAAAAGACCTACAGACCTAAAAATTTATATTTAGATAGTTTTCGGAAAATAATGAGACACCTCTATCAGCGTTTTTCAAAATTTGGATTTGTTCGTGTAGCTGCCATACAACTTCTAGCACTGATCAATGATTTATTAAGGATTAATCAAAACCTAAAAGACCTACAGACCTAAAAATTTATATTTAGATAGTTTTCGGAAAATAATGAGACACCTCTATCAGCGTTTTTCAAAATTTGGATTTGTTCGTGTACCTGCCATACAACTTCTAGCACTGATCAATGATTTATTAAGGATTAATCAAAACCTAAAAGACCTACAGACCTAAAAATTTATATTTAGATAGTTTTCGGAAAATAATGAGACACCTCTATCAGCGTTTTTCAAAATTTGGATTTGTTCGTGTAGCTGCCATACAACTTCTAGCACTTATCAATGATTTATTAAGGATTAATCAAAACCTAAAAGACCTACAGACCTAAAAATTTATATTTAGATAGTTTTCGGAAAATAATGAGACACCTCTATCAGCGTTTTTCAAAATTTGGATTTGTTCGTGTACCTGCCATACAACTTCTAGCACTGATCAATGATTTATTAAGGATTAATCAAAACCTAAAAGACCTACAGACCTAAAAATTTATATTTAGATAGTTTTCGGAAAATAATGAGACACCTCTATCAGCGTTTTTCAAAATTTGGATTTGTTCGTGTAGCTGCCATACAACTTCTAGCACTGATCAATGATTTATTAAGGATTAATCAAAACCTAAAAGACCTACAGACCTAAAAATTTATATTTAGATAGTTTTCGGAAAATAATGAGACACCTCTATCAGCGTTTTTCAAAATTTGGATTTGTTCGTGTACCTGCCATACAACTTCTAGCACTTATCAATGATTTATTAAGGATTAATCAAAACCTAAAAGACCTACAGACCTAAAAATTTATATTTAGATAGTTTTCGGAAAATAATGAGACACTTATGTCAGCGATTTTCAAAATTTGGATTTGTTCGTGTAGCTGCAATACAACTTCTAGCATTTATCAATGATTTATTAAGGATTAATCAAAAACTAAAAGACCTACAGACCTAAAAATTTATATTTAGATAGTTTTTGGAAAATAATGAGACACCTCTATCAGCGTTTTTCAAAATTTGGATTTGTTCGTGTACCTGCCATACAACTTCTAGCACTGATCAATGATTTATTAAGGATTAATCAAAACCTAAAAGACCTACAGACCTAAAAATTTATATTTAGATAGTTTTCGGAAAATAATGAGACACCTCTATCAGCGTTTTTCAAAATTTGGATTTGTTCGTGTAGCTGCCATACAACTTCTAGCACTGATCAATGATTTATTAAGGATTAATCAAAACCTAAAAGACCTACAGACCTAAAAATTTATATTTAGATAGTTTTCGGAAAATAATGAGACACCTTTGTCAGCGTTTTTCAAAATTTGGATTTGTTCGTGTAGCTGCCATACAACTTCTAGCACTGATCAATGATTTATTAAGGATTAATCAAAACCTAAAAGACCTACAGACCTAAAAATTTATATTTAGATAGTTTTCGGAAAATAATGAGACACCTCTATCAGCGTTTTTCAAAATTTGGATTTGTTCGTGTACCTGCCATACAACTTCTAGCACTGATCAATGATTTATTAAGGATTAATCAAAACCTAAAAGACCTACAGACCTAAAAATTTATATTTAGATAGTTTTTGGAAAATAATGAGACACCTCTATCAGCGTTTTTCAAAATTTGGATTTGTTCGTGTACCTGCCATACAACTTCTAGCACTGATCAATGATTTATTAAGGATTAATCAAAACCTAAAAGACCTACAGACCTAAAAATTTATATTTAGATAGTTTTTGGAAAATAATGAGACACCTCTATCAGCGTTTTTCAAAATTTGGATTTGTTCGTGTACCTGCCATACAACTTCTAGCACTGATCAATGATTTATTAAGGATTAATCAAAACCTAAAAGACCTACAGACCTAAAAATTTATATTTAGATAGTTTTCGGAAAATAATGAGACACCTCTATCAGCGTTTTTCAAAATTTGGATTTGTTCGTGTAGCTGCCATACAACTTCTAGCACTGATCAATGATTTATTAAGGATTAATCAAAACCTAAAAGACCTACAGACCTAAAAATTTATATTTAGATAGTTTTCGGAAAATAATGAGACACCTTTGTCAGCGTTTTTCAAAATTTGGATTTGTTCGTGTAGCTGCCATACAACTTCTAGCACTGATCAATGATTTATTAAGGATTAATCAAAACCTAAAAGACCTACAGACCTAAAAATTTATATTTAGATAGTTTTCGGAAAATAATGAGACACCTCTATCAGCGTTTTTCAAAATTTGGATTTGTTCGTGTACCTGCCATACAACTTCTAGCACTGATCAATGATTTATTAAGGATTAATCAAAACCTAAAAGACCTACAGACCTAAAAATTTATATTTAGATAGTTTTCGGAAAATAATGAGACACCTCTATCAGCGTTTTTCAAAATTTGGATTTGTTCGTGTAGCTGCCATACAACTTCTAGCACTTATCAATGATTTATTAAGGATTAATCAAAACCTAAAAGACCTACAGACCTAAAAATTTATATTTAGATAGTTTTCGGAAAATAATGAGACACCTCTATCAGCGTTTTTCAAAATTTGGATTTGTTCGTGTAGCTGCCATACAACTTCTAGCACTGATCAATGATTTATTAAGGATTAATCAAAACCTAAAAGACCTACAGACCTAAAAATTTATATTTAGATAGTTTTCGGAAAATAATGAGACACCTCTATCAGCGTTTTTCAAAATTTGGATTTGTTCGTGTAGTTGCCATACAACTTCTAGCACTTATCAATGATTTATTAAGGATTAATCAAAAACTAAAAGACCTACAGACCTAAAAATTTATATTTAGATAGTTTTCGGAAAATAATGAGACACCTTTGTCAGCGTTTTTCAAAATTTGGATTTGTTCGTGTAGCTGCCATACAACTTCTAGCACTTATCAATGATTTATTAAGGATTAATCAAAACCTAAAAGACCTACAGACCTAAAAATTTATATTTAGATAGTTTTCGGAAAATAATGGGAAACCTCTATCAGCGTTTTTCAAAATTTGGATTTGTTCGTGTAGCTGCCATACAACTTCTGGCACTTATCAATGATTTATTAAGGATTAATCAAAACCTAAAAGACCTAGAGACCTAAAAATTTATATTTAGATAGTTTTAGGAAAATAATGAGACACCTTTGTCAGCGTTTTTCAAAATTTGGATTTGTTCGTGTAGCTGCCATACAACTTCTAGCACTGATCAATGATTTATTAAGGATTAATCAAAACCTAAAAGACCTACAGACCTAAAAATTTATATTTAGATAGTTTTCGGAAAATAATGAGACACCTCTATCAGCGTTTTTCAAAATTTGGATTTGTTCGTGTAGCTGCCATACAACTTCTAGCACTTATCAATGATTTATTAAGGATTAATCAAAACCTAAAAGACCTACAGACCTAAAAATTTATATTTAGATAGTTTTCGGAAAATAATGAGACACCTCTATCAGCGTTTTTCAAAATTTGGATTTGTTCGTGTAGCTGCCATACAACTTATAGCATTTATCAATGATTTATTAAGGATTTATCAAAAACTAAAAGACCTACAGACCTAAAAATTTATATTTAGATAGTTTTCGGAAAATAATGAGACACCTCTATCAGCGTTTTTCAAAATTTGGATTTGTTCGTGTAGCTGCCATACAACTTCTAGCATTTATCAATGATTTATTAAGGATTAATCAAAACCTAAAAGACCTACAGACCTAAAAATTTATATTTAGATAGTTTTCGGAAAATAATGAGACACTTATATCAGCGTTTTTCAAAATTTGGATTTGTTCGTGTAGCTGCCATACAACTTATAGCATTTATCAATGATTTATTAAGGATTTATCAAAAACTAAAAGACCTACAGACCTAAAAATTTATATTTAGATAGTTTTCGGAAAATAATGAGACACCTCTATCAGCGTTTTCCAAAACTCGGATTTGTTCGGGTAGCTGCCATACAACTTCTAGCACTTATCAATGATTTATTAAGGATTAATCAAAAACTAAAAGACCTACAGACCTAAAAATTTATATTTAGATAGTTTTCGGAAAATAATGAGACACCTTTGTCAGCGTTTTTCAAAATTTGGATTTGTTCGTGTAGCTGCCATACAACTTCTAGCACTGATCAATGATTTATTAAGGATTAATCAAAACCTAAAAGACCTACAGACCTAAAAATTTATATTTAGATAGTTTTCGGAAAATAATGAGACACCTCTATCAGCGTTTTTCAAAATTTGGATTTGTTCGTGTAGCTGCCATACAACTTCAAGCACTTATCAATGATTTATTAAGGATTAATCAAAACCTAAAAGACCTACAGACCTAAAAATTTATATTTAGATAGTTTTCGGAAAATAATGAGACACCTCTATCAGCGTTTTTCAAAATTTGGATTTGTTCGTGTAGCTGCCATACAACTTCTAGCACTGATCAATGATTTATTAAGGATTAATCAAAACCTAAAAGACCTACAGACCTAAAAATTTATATTTAGATAGTTTTCGGAAAATAATGAGACACCTCTATCAGCGTTTTTCAAAATTTGGATTTGTTCGTGTACCTGCCATACAACTTCTAGCACTTATCAATGATTTATTAAGGATTAATCAAAACCTAAAAGACCTACAGACCTAAAAATTTATATTTAGATAGTTTTCGGAAAATAATGAGACACCTCTATCAGCGTTTTTCAAAATTTGGATTTGTTCGTGTAGCTGCCATACAACTTCTAGCACTTATCAATGATTTATTAAGGATTAATCAAACACTAAAAGACCTACAGACCTAAAAATTTATATTTAGATAGTTTTCGGAAAATAATGAGACACCTTTGTCAGCGTTTTTCAAAATTTGGATTTGTTCGTGTAGCTGCCATACAACTTCTAGCACTTATCAATGATTTATTAAGGATTAATCAAAACCTAAAAGACCTACAGACCTAAAAATTTATATTTAGATAGTTTTCGGAAAATAATGGGAAACCTCTATCAGCGTTTTTCAAAATTTGGATTTGTTCGTGTAGCTGCCATACAACTTCTGGCACTTATCAATGATTTATTAAGGATTAATCAAAACCTAAAAGACCTAGAGACCTAAAAATTTATATTTAGATAGTTTTAGGAAAATAATGAGACACCTTTGTCAGCGTTTTTCAAAATTTGGATTTGTTCGTGTAGCTGCCATACAACTTCTAGCACTGATCAATGATTTATTAAGGATTAATCAAAACCTAAAAGACCTACAGACCTAAAAATTTATATTTAGATAGTTTTCGGAAAATAATGAGACACCTCTATCAGCGTTTTTCAAAATTTGGATTTGTTCGTGTAGCTGCCATACAACTTCTAGCACTTATCAATGATTTATTAAGGATTAATCAAAACCTAAAAGACCTACAGACCTAAAAATTTATATTTAGATAGTTTTCGGAAAATAATGAGACACCTCTATCAGCGTTTTTCAAAATTTGGATTTGTTCGTGTAGCTGCTATACAACTTCTGGTACTTATCAATGATTTATTAAGGATTAATCAAAACCTAAAAGACCTACAGACCTAAAGATTTATATTTAGATAGTTTTCGGAAAATAATGAGACACTTATGTCAGCGATTTTCAAAATTTGGATTTGTTCGTGTAGCTGCCATACAACTTCTGGCACTGATCAATGATTTATTAAGGATTAATCAAAACCTAAAAGACCTACAGACCTAAAAATTTATATTTAGATAGTTTTCGGAAAATAATGAGACTCCTCTATCAGCGTTTTTCAAAATTTGGATTTGTTCGTGTAGCTGCCATACAACTTCTAGCACTTATCAATGATTTATTAAGGATTAATCAAAACCTAAAAGACCTACAGACCTAAAAATTTATATTTAGATAGTTTTCGGAAAATAATGAGACACCTCTATCAGCGTTTTTCAAAATTTGGATTTGTTCGTGTAGCTGCCATACAACTTCTAGCACTTATCAATGATTTATTAATGATTAATCAAAAACTAAAAGACCTACAGACCTAAAAATTTATATTTAGATAGTTTTCGGAAAATAATGAGACACCTTTGTCAGCGTTTTTCAAAATTTGGATTTGTTCGTGTAGCTGCCATACAACTTCTAGCACTGATCAATGATTTATTAAGGATTAATCAAAACCTAAAAGACCTACAGACCTAAAAATTTATATTTGGATAGTTTTCGGAAAATAATGAGACTCCTCTATCAGCGTTTTTCAAAATTTGGATTTGTTCGTGTAGCTGCCATACAACTTCTAGCACTTATCAATGATTTATTAAGGATTAATCAAAACCTAAAAGACCTACAGACCTAAAAATTTATATTTAGATAGTTTTCGGAAAATAATGGGAAAACTCTATCAGCGTTTTTCAAAATTTGGATTTGTTCGTGTAGCTGCCATACAACTTCTAGCACTTATCAATGATTTATTAAGGATTAATCAAAAACTAAAAGACCTACAGACCTAAAAATTTATATTTAGATAGTTTTCGGAAAATAATGGGAAAACTCTATCAGCGTTTTTTCAAAATTTGGATTTGTTCGTGTAGCTGCCATACAACTTCTGGCACTTGTCAATGATTTATTAAGGATTAATCAAAAACTAAAAGACCTACAGACCTAAAAATTTATATTTAGATAGTTTTCGGAAAATAATGAGACACCTCTATCAATGATTTATTAAGGATTAATCAAAACCTAAAAGACCTACAGACCTAAAAATTTATATTTAGATAGTTTTCGGAAAATAATGAGACACCTCTATCAGCGTTTTTCAAAATTTGGATTTGTTCGTGTAGCTGCCATACAACTTCTAGCACTTATCAATGATTTATTAAGGATTAATCAAAAACTAAAAGACCTACAGACCTAAAAATTTATATTTAGATAGTTTTCGGAAAATAATGAGACACCTTTGTCAGCGTTTTTCAAAATTTGGATTTGTTCGTGTAGCTGCCATACAACTTCTAGCACTGATCAATGATTTATTAAGGATTAATCAAAACCTAAAAGACCTACAGACCTAAAAATTTATATTTAGATAGTTTTCGGAAAATAATGAGACTCCTCTATCAGCGTTTTTCAAAATTTGGATTTGTTCGTGTAGCTGCCATACAACTTCTAGCACTTATCAATGATTTATTAAGGATTAATCAAAACCTAAAAGACCTACAGACCTAAAAATTTATATTTAGATAGTTTTCGGAAAATAATGGGAAAACTCTATCAGCGTTTTTTCAAAATTTGGATTTGTTCGTGTAGCTGCCATACAACTTCTGGCACTTGTCAATGATTTATTAAGGATTAATCAAAAACTAAAAGACCTACAGACCTAAAAATTTATATTTAGATAGTTTTCGGAAAATAATGAGACACCTCTATCAGCGTTTTTCACAATTTGGATTTGTTCGTGTAGCTGCCATACAACTTCTAGCACTTATCAATGATTTATTAAGGATTAATCAAAACCTAAAAGACCTACAGACCTAAAAATTTATATTTAGATAGTTTTCGGAAAATAATGAGACACCTCTATCAGCGTTTTTCAAAATTTGGATTTGTTCGTGTAGCTGCCATACAACTTCTAGCATTTATCAATGATTTATTAAGGATTAATCAAAACCTAAAAGACCTACAGACCTAAAAATTTATATTTAGATAGTTTTCGGAAAATAATGAGACATCTCTATCAGCGTTTTTCAAAATTTGTTCGTGTAGCTGCCATACAACTTCTGGTACTTATCAATGATTTATTAAGGATTAATCAAAACCTAAAAGACCTACAGACCTAAAGATTTATATTTAGATAGTTTTCGGAAAATAATGAGACACTTATGTCAGCGATTTTCAAAATTTGGATTTGTTCGTGTAGCTGCCATACAACTTCTGGCACTTATCAATGATTTATTAAGGATTAATCAAAAACTAAAAGACCTACAGACCTAAAAATTTATATTTAGATAGTTTTCGGAAAATAATGAGACACCTCTATCAGCGTTTTTCAAAATTCGGATTTGTTCGGGTAGCTGCCATACAACTTATAGCTTTTATCAATGATTTATTAAGGATTAATCAAAAACTAAAAGACCTACAGACCTAAAAATTTATATTTAGATAGTTTTCGGAAAATAATGAGACACCTCTATCAGCGTTTTCCAAAATTCGGATTTGTTCGGGTAGTTGCCATACAACTTATAGCATTTATCAATGATTTATTAAGGATTAATCAAAACCTAAAAGACCTACAGACCTAAAAATTTATATTTAGATAGTTTTCGGAAAATAATGAGACACCTCTATCAGCGTTTTTCAAAATTTGGATTTGTTCGTGTAGCTGCCATACAACTTCTAGCACTTATCAATGATTTATTAAGGATTAATCAAAAACTAAAAGACCTACAGACCTAAAAATTTATATTTAGATAGTTTTCGGAAAATAATGAGACACCTTTGTCAGCGTTTTTCAAAATTTGGATTTGTTCGTGTAGCTGCCATACAACTTCTAGCACTGATCAATGATTTATTAAGGATTAATCAAAACCTAAAAGACCTACAGACCTAAAAATTTATATTTAGATAGTTTTCGGAAAATAATGAGACACCTCTATCAGCGTTTTTCAAAATTTGGATTTGTTCGTGTAGCTGCCATACAACTTCTAGCACTTATCAATGATTTATTAAGGATTAATCAAAACCTAAAAGACCTACAGACCTAAAAATTTATATTTAGATAGTTTTCGGAAAATAATGGGAAAACTCTATCAGCGTTTTTTCAAAATTTGGATTTGTTCGTGTAGCTGCCATACAACTTCTGGCACTTGTCAATGATTTATTAAGGATTAATCAAAAACTAAAAGACCTACAGACCTAAAAATTTATATTTAGATAGTTTTCGGAAAATAATGAGACACCTCTATCAGCGTTTTTCACAATTTGGATTTGTTCGTGTAGCTGCCATACAACTTCTAGCACTTATCAATGATTTATTAAGGATTAATCAAAACCTAAAAGACCTACAGACCTAAAAATTTATATTTAGATAGTTTTCGGAAAATAATGAGACACCTCTATCAGCGTTTTTCAAAATTTGGATTTGTTCGTGTAGCTGCCATACAACTTCTAGCACTTATCAATGATTTATTAAGGATTAATCAAAACCTAAAAGACCTACAGACCTAAAAATTTATATTTAGATAGTTTTCGGAAAATAATGAGACACCTCTATCAGCGTTTTTCAAAATTTGGATTTGTTCGTGTAGCTGCCATACAACTTCTAGCATTTATCAATGATTTATTAAGGATTAATCAAAAACTAAAAGACCTACAGACCTAAAAATTTATATTTAGATAGTTTTCGGAAAATAATGAGACACCTCTATCAGCGTTTTTCAAAATTTGGATTTGTTCGTGTAGCTGCCATACAACTTCTAGCACTTATCAATGATTTATTAAGGATTAATCAAAAACTAAAAGACCTACAGACCTAAAAATTTATATTTAGATAGTTTTCGGAAAATAATGAGACACCTCTATCAGCGTTTTCCAAAATTCGGATTTGTTCGGGAAGCTGCCATACAACTTATAGCATTTATCAATGATTTATTAAGGATTAATCAAAACCTAAAAGACCTACAGACCTAAAAATTTATATTTAGATAGTTTTCGGAAAATAATGAGAAACCTCTATCAGCGTTTTTCAAAATTTGGATTTGTTCGTGTAGCTGCCATACAACTTCTAGCACTTATCAATGATTTATTAAGGATTAATCAAAACCTAAAAGACCTACAGACCTAAAAATTTATATTTAGATAGTTTTCGGAAAATAATGAGACACCTCTATCAGCGTTTTTCAAAATTTGGATTTGTTCGTGTAGCTGCCATACAACTTCTAGCACTTATCAATGATTTATTAAGGATTAATCAAAAACTAAAAGACCTACAGACCTAAAAATTTATATTTAGATAGTTTTCGGAAAATAATGAGACACCTCTATCAGCGTTTTCCAAAATTCGGATTTGTTCGGGAAGCTGCCATACAACTTATAGCATTTATCAATGATTTATTAAGGATTAATCAAAACCTAAAAGACCTACAGACCTAAAAATTTATATTTAGATAGTTTTCGGAAAATAATGAGAAACCTCTATCAGCGTTTTTCAAAATTTGGATTTGTTCGTGTAGCTGCCATACAACTTCTAGCACTTATCAATGATTTATTAAGGATTAATCAAAACCTAAAAGACCTACAGACCTAAAAATTTATATTTAGATAGTTTTCGAAAAATAATGAGACACCTCTATCAGCGTTTTTCAAAATTTGGATTTGTTCGTGTAGCTGCCATACAACTTCTAGCACTTATCAATGATTTATTAAGGATTAATCAAAACCTAAAAGACCTACAGACCTAAAAATTTATATTTAGATAGTTTTCGGAAAATAATGAGAAACCTCTATCAGCGTTTTTCAAAATTTGGATTTGTTCGTGTAGCTGCCATACAACTTCTAGCACTTATCAATGATTTATTAAGGATTAATCAAAACCTAAAAGACCTACAGACCTAAAAATTTATATTTAGATAGTTTTCGGAAAATAATGAGACACCTCTATCAGCGTTTTCCAAAATTCGGATTTGTTCGGGAAGCTGCCATACAACTTATAGCATTTATCAATGATTTATTAAGGATTAATCAAAACCTAAAAGACCTACAGACCTAAAAATTTATATTTAGATAGTTTTCGGAAAATAATGAGAAACCTCTATCAGCGTTTTTCAAAATTTGGATTTGTTCGTGTAGCTGCCATACAACTTCTAGCACTTATCAATGATTTATTAAGGATTAATCAAAAACTAAAAGACCTACAGACCTAAAAATTTATATTTAGATAGTTTTCGGAAAATAATGAGACACCGCTATCAGCGTTTTCCAAAATTCGGATTTGTTCGGGAAGCTGCCATACAACTTATAGCATTTATCAATGATTTATTAAGGATTAATCAAAACCTAAAAGACCTACAGACCTAAAAATTTATATTTAGATAGTTTTCGGAAAATAATGAGAAACCTCTATCAGCGTTTTTCAAAATTTGGATTTGTTCGTGTAGCTGCCATACAACTTCTAGCACTTATCAATGATTTATTAAGGATTAATCAAAACCTAAAAGACCTACAGACCTAAAAATTTATATTTAGATAGTTTTCGGAAAATAATGAGACACCTCTATCAGCGTTTTTCAAAATTTGGATTTGTTCGTGTAGCTGCCATACAACTTCTAGCACTTATCAATGATTTATTAAGGATTAATCAAAACCTAAAAGACCTACAGACCTAAAAATTTATATTTAGATAGTTTTCGGAAAATAATGAGACACCTCTATCAGCGTTTTTCAAAATTTGGATTTGTTCGTGTAGCTGCCATACAACTTCTAGCACTTATCAATGATTTATTAAGGATTAATCAAAACCTAAAAGACCTACAGACCTAAAAATTTATATTTAGATAGTTTTCGGAAAATAATGAGACACCTCTATCAGCGTTTTTCAAAATTTGGATTTGTTCGTGTAGCTGCCATACAACTTATAGCATTTATCAATGATTTATTAAGGATTTATCAAAAACTAAAAGACCTACAGACCTAAAAATTAATATTTAGATAGTTTTCGGAAAATAATGAGACACCTCTATCAGCGTTTTTCAAAATTTGGATTTGTTCGTGTAGCTGCCATACAACTTCTAGCATTTATCAATGATTTATTAAGGATTAATCAAAACCTAAAAGACCTACAGACCTAAAAATTTATATTTAGATAGTTTTCGGAAAATAATGAGACACCTCTATCAGCGTTTTTCAAAATTTGGATTTGTTCGTGTAGCTGCCATACAACTTCTAGCACTTATCAATGATTTATTAAGGATTAATCAAAAACTAAAAAACCTACAGACCTAAAAATTTATATTTAGATAGTTTTCGGAAAATAATGAGACACCTCTATCAGCGTTTTCCAAAATTCGGATTTGTTCGGGTAGCTGCCATACAACTTATAGCATTTATCAATGATTTATTAAGGATTAATCAAAACCTAAAAGACCTACAGACCTAAAAATTTATATTTAGATAGTTTTCGGAAAATAATGAGACACCTCTATCAGCGTTTTTCAAAATTTGGATTTGTTCGTGTAGCTGCCATACAACTTCTAGCACTTATCAATGATTTATTAAGGATTAATCAAAACCTAAAAGACCTACAGACCTAAAAATTTATATTTAGATAGTTTTCGGAAAATAATGGGAAAACTCTATCAGCGTTTTTCAAAATTTGGATTTGTTCGTGTAGCTGCCATACAACTTCTGGCACTTGTCAATGATTTATTAAGGATTAATCAAAAACTAAAAGACCTACAGACCTAAAAATTTATATTTAGATAGTTTTCGGAAAATAATGGGAAAACTTTATCAGCGTTTTTCACAATTTGGATTTGTTCGGGTAGCTGCCATACAACTTATAGCATTTATCAATGATTTATTAAGGATTTATCAAAAACTAAAAGACCTACAGACCTAAAAATTTATATTTAGATAGTTTTCGGAAAATAATGAGACACCTTTATCAGCGTTTTTCAAAATTTGGATTTGTTCGTGTAGCTGCAATACAACTTCTAGCATTTATCAATGATTTATTAAGGATTAATCAAAAACTAAAAGACCTACAGACCTAAAAATTTATATTTAGATACTTTTCGGAAAATAATGAGACACCTCTATCAGCGTTTTTCAAAATTTGGATTTGTTCGTGTAGCTGCCATACAACTTCTAGCACTTATCAATGATTTATTAAGGATTAATCAAAAACTAAAAGACCTACAGACCTAAAAATTTATATTTAGATAGTTTTCGGAAAATAATGAGACACCTCTATCAGCGTTTTTCAAAATTTGGATTTGTTGGTGTAGCTGCCATACAACTTCTAGCACTTATCAATGATTTATTAAGGATTAATCAAAAACTAAAAGACCTACAGACCTAAAAACTTATATTTAGATAGTTTTCGGAAAATAATGAGACACCTCTATCAGCGGTTTTCAAAATTTGGATTTGTTCGTGTAGCTGCCATACAACTTCTAGCACTTATCAATGATTTATTAAGGATTAATCAAAAACTAAAAGACCTACAGACCTAAAAATTTATATTTAGATAGTTTTCGGAAAATAATGAGACACCTCTATCAGCGGTTTTCAAAATTTGGATTTGTTCGTGTAGCTGCCATACAACTTCTAGCACTTATCAATGATTTATTAAGGATTAATCAAAAACTAAAAGACCTACAGACCTAAAAATTTATATTTAGATAGTTTTCGGAAAATAATGAGACACCTCTATCAGCGTTTTTCAAAATTTGGATTTGTTCGTGTAGAGCTGCTGTACAACTTCTAGCACTTATCAATAACTTATTAAGGATTAATCAAAAACTAAAAGACCTACATACCTAAAAATTTGTATTTGGGTAGTTTTCTAGAAATAAAGAGACACCTCTATCAGCGTAGCTGCCATACAACTTCTAGCACTTATCAAGGATTAATCAACGATTTATAAAAAACTAAAAGAGGTACAGACCTATAGTAAAATCTTGGCAAATATTTATGGATAACCTAGAACTCTGATATTGAGACAGCAAGAAAATGAAATTATAAAAACGAAATGTATTGACAGACCACAAATCAAAACCATCATTACATACATAATATATAATATTTTAATTGATAAGCAGAAAAAGAAGGCTGTTCAGGATATGTGGGATACAACTTTAAATTTTTGGCAAATTGAAACATGTTCAACGTATCCTAATTATCTAATTTATCCTTTCCATGTATTTTTTTTAAATACTGTAATTAGAATATTTGTAGCACATTAATAACGGAATGTATACCATATCTTACTGAAAAATAGAAACAAATAAATAAGTTTCTTTTATTGAAGTGGTTTTTCAAGAATTTTCACCCTTAAAGATTGAAAAAAAACAAGATTGTGAGTAAATGACATAAGTATACCAAACATGGACGACTTAACTCGCTTATAGCAATAGATCAAACATAGAAAAACAACATTTTAATCAGGTTATAATAGTTTGTCTTTTAGACAGGCCTATGATCACCAATAAGCTGTACTATTGGGAACCAACAGAAGAAAAAATGGTCAATTAAAATAAATCTAATAAACTCATTTCCTTAACTAATAAAAAATCTAATACCTGATATATTGAATTCCATTTTATTGACTGTTACCCTTCTAAGCATTTTATTTAATTTAACTACTTAATTATTTTTCTATTTTTAAATTATATTATATTATATTTAATAGAGATAATTACAACTACAAAACAAAAAAAAACAAAAATAAAATTAAAATCCGTCAATCATTTTTAACCAACATTTTTCCGTATTCAAATTGAACGGTTCAATTCATAACCTCAATTTATAACCACCCATAATAAGTACCATATAGAATGAACCCGGAAATTTTTATATTAAAAAAAACCAAAAATTCTCATCAATTGACAACTTTTAAAATAAATTACTAATAATTAAAAAGAATTAAAAATGAATGAATGTAAATCCTCAATCTATGTCAAATTATTTGTACCCATGTTTACGTAAATTCTAATTGTTATAGGTATAGATAGGTATAGGTACTATGTAGGTAGATAGGTTTTAAAAATTTTAATCGGTTTATTAATTTTCATATTAAAATCATCTTTTGTCTAAGAATTTTTATTTATTTGTCTCATCCGACTATACTCGAGCCGACCTTTAATCGACCAAACATTTTTTTTGTATTTAATTTTACTGAATTAAGAAATTTTTACAATTTTTTTGTTGTATTTATTTCAAGTTCAATAATAAATTATATTGAAATAAATTTTATTTTTAATTGTATTGTTTTGAAAATGTCAGCCAGCCATGCCAGAAATGCGTGTGAATATCGTTCGGGTTAAACGTTTTTTGTTTTTGTTTGATTTGTTTTTTTTTTTTTAATACAAGAAATTAACTAGCTGTGAAGAAAATAAATGATTGCAATCAAAAACTTGTAGACATCATTTGAACACCTTCAAAGCTTTTTGATGACTTTTATGTTGTTGTTGTTGTTATTATTGTTAATATTCAATTCATAGAATTAAAATAAAACTAAAAGTTGAAAATCCAAAAATAAAAAAAAAAAAAAAAAGAATATGACTAACACCTCAGCTCAAGGTCGTATAATTATTGTATGTACATATATATATTTGATATAGCGGTATGATGCGTTCAAAAAAAGTAAACTGATGTGATATTATGTCACGCAATCGAATTCATATCTCATGTCATTTATAAATTAAAATTAACTCATATAATGAATTTGTAGACCTCTTCAAATTAATAATAACTATATAAGGTTTTGCACAGTGATAATCAACAGTTTTTGGATACTTGAAATAGAAAATAATGTATAGTGAATACAGTCTGTCTTGCAATATTCGTTTTATGTTTTTTTTTGTCATTTTGAAACGGTTAATTTTATCCATTTCTGTGTGAACAGTAAAACCTATATTTCACTTTGGATAATTTTTTTTATGTTTGGTGTTATTTCTCATTTTACGGTGCTAATTACTAATACTAAATAAAATAAATTTAACTCAAATATTATTACTGTGACAGCTATTTAACCCTTATTGATCTGTTGTAATTAATGTTGCACTGATAATAAAACTATTTCATTATGAATTCAACACTCTCTTCATTACGTGTTCATACGATTAGAATTTTCGACCATTAAATTTTCACATACAAGCTTCTTTTAATGTTACTCTATAAGATGAGTTATGTAGGTTCTCTGAGTTTTTCATAAATCAATTTTTATTTTGTTTATGTTATAAGCTGTAATATATTTGAATCAAATTTGGTTAGTAGCGATATTACATCATTTAATTTAACTAATAATACTATCAATTGGACCATAAGATTTTTTTAAGACGTACTAGCGATCAACGCAATTAATCATTTCATATTATGAATATGGTACTTATCAAATTTATTCATAATGTTAAACATGTGATTTTAAACATAATTTAATTTTAAAAAAAATAAATTTATTGAATGACCTCACTTCAAGATCCAACTTTTGAACAAATCTGTAATTCAAATCAGTTTGTAATAGATTTTCCTATTTTGGTAAAATATATTCGCAGTTTTAAGTGTCACTTTGCAGATCTGTAATCCTGTATAATTTTATATTAACTCGATGGTGTCTATTTATTTATTTGTTTATTTATTTGTTTATTTATTTATAAATTCAAAAAAAAAATCGTGATTTATTTGTCAGTTTTAATTTTGAAATCAAGAAAGAGAACCTAACTAATATTAAAATGAGCATGAGAGAGTCAAGCATTTTATTAAAAAAAAAAATTAAAAAAAAGGAATGAAAGAACAAAATAACTGATGATCATAGACGTTTATACAATTTTAGGTCTGTATGTTTACTTTATTTTTATTACATAAAAATTATATTAAATCATTTTTCCTCGTTTTTGTCTTTTTGTCAATAAAAAAAATATGAATAAGTATTCAGATTAGTGGTTAGGTATAGACCAATTTTTATTTAAATGCGAAATATTTACATTTTTATTTAAATGCTTCACATTTAAAACAACAACAAAAATTTGACAGCAAATTTTACAATTATGTACAAGTAGAAATTTCTGTTGAAGAAATTTATTTAAGAAAGAGTTCTGACGTCACGTCACATTTTAAACTCTAAATTCTCTTAAATTTCACAAAATTTTGTAAAGAGCATGCAAATAAAAAAGTAAACATACAGGGATTTGGATTAATTTGTGTAAATTTATATAAATTTTCCAGTTAGTATACAGAACTATTTTATATTTAAAGTGTGAGGGCTACATGCGGATAGAGATTTCCAAAAATAATATTTCAGTAAGTTTCATTCATCTTCTACAAATTTTATTTTCATTTGAGCGGACTAGTCTTGTTTCAATAAAAGTATGTATTTTAAGAAATAAAATTTATTTTGATTTTAATTTTACATTTTAATTCATTAATGTTCATTAATTTTTATTAAATTTTAATTCATATCACATACCCATTTCAACACAGCCATAGACTTATAATATTAATATGTATGCATTTTTATATTTGTATATGCAATATTTTATAGAATTTAATCATATGTCATTTATATTAATAGAGCGATTAACTAGTTTTATTTTAATTTTAAACTTCCGAATTATAAACGATTAACAAAAACAATGTCTCTACATTTAAAACTAATTATAAACGTTTAATTTCTATCAAAAATAAATTATACCTATTAAAGTTTACAATTTAAAAAGATAATAATATAATATTATATACTTATATATAAAATATAATATTATTTAATAAGATATTTGAAAATAAAATAAAATTTTTGTTGAAATGACCATCACCATCTTCATTTTCATCTATATACTAAACTGTCATTATTTTTTATCATTAATTTTGTTGTTGTTGTTGTTGCTGTTGTTGTTTTGTATGTTTTGTTTTTGTGAGGATAATAAAATTAATAGGTTGTGATTTTTATTTTTTGTTTTGTCTTTTTTTCTTTTAACATTTTTTTTTTGTTTTTTAATTTTAGGTTAAGTTTATCGTAATGTCAAATTAAGGTGTTTTTGTTTAATAAATTGTAAAATTAATTTATTTCTTAACAACAAATTAAAATTGATAAATTGATTTGAAAAGAAATAATATAGAAATTAACTATCGATGTTTTAAATTTAACAAAAAAAAAAAAAAAAACATTTAAATTGGAATTTATTTTTGTGTTTTATTAGAAACGTTTTTTTTTGTGTGAATTTTTTTGATAATATCAAAAATATTACTCAATTTCTTGAATTTATTATTGTCAATATTGTTCAATTTACAACAATATCAAATTTTATCGTTATTTTAATTATAATATTTGTCAAGCCTGTTTGAATATGTAACATATAGGATTGATATTTTAATTGACGTAATAAATTGACATATTATGTATAAACATATTCAGTAATGTTGCAAGTAATGGAGTTTAAATCATCAAATTAATTGCATAAAGTGAAGATTTACTTCAACTGCATATGTAATAAATATTGTTTGAAACTATACTGAAGCTTTTCGTATTCTGAGATGTAATTAAAAGATTCTCTATTGCTTTTGAAGTTCATTAATTATATTAAATTTTTCCAATCAATTAACTTTTACCTGTATAATTAAATTATTTATGTATACTCATTAAAAAAAGGTATATAATGAGAATAAAATCGTTCACAGAAAACAGGATAGCTGCAGTTGGAATAAATAGGTTAATATGTTGTAGCAATTCTAGCTTTCTGTGAACAGACAGACCAAATGAATATTAGGAAGTTGATTTGACAGGAAATGACAGTTACTACGTATACATGATAGCTTGAGTACCTGACTTGAATTATTCTTGACATTTTAAGCTGTGTGTTCGATTGACCAGCTTGAGTGAGCTTGAGTTTGGCATATGTATTTTTAATGACATAAATTTTGATGCTTGAAATTTATAAAACTTTATATAAATTTAAAGATTAAAGAAAATAAATCTTCTATATCTTAAATTCACTCTAAATATTAACTTCATAAACTGTTGACATTAAATGTCAACTCAAGCTTTCAAGCTGCGTATTCGATTAAAATAAGTAAGTAAATTTTTGTGATTGACTTGAGTGAAGCTGATTTCAAGAAAGTAGCGTGTACGTGATGTTGAAGCATAATTGAAGCTTACTTGAAGCTATCTTGTATATGGGGTAATATCTGTTGAGCAAATATTGTCTGGTGTAGTCTGCATTTTTATTTACATTGTCATTGATGAGCTCGATATATTGTTTATATATGCTTTATTTTTAATTAATGGATAGTTCTATGTAAGCGCGACCTCTTCAGAACTAAAGAAGTTTATTATTTTAGAAGTGTAGGTCTTTGATAAACGCCATTATTGTTTTGATGTCAATTTCAGAATCAGGCGATGTGTATGCTTATGTGCTTATTATGAGTGTTTGAGTCTGCACAGATCTTATATTTTATAGTTTGAGTAGAATTTCGGAATAATAAATACTAAATAGTATGTAAGCATCTATAATTATAATAGACAACCATTTAAGGACATGCGCAGTAAGTATCTTTTATATCGCTTTATCTCGCTTCTGCTTAATTAACTCTTAATATATAAATAAGTTGTATATACAACAGAAATGAGCATACGGGTTGAAAAATACGGTTCTATTTTGTTTTATAATATTCAAACTTTTAAATAAAATATATCCATTTTGTGTCATTCAACATCTTATTATTTGTATACATAAAGGAAATTTTATTCTATTAATTTTTTTAAGTAACTGTCTCAAATTATTGTTTTATATATTTTGGTCATTTGTAGTAATCATATGGTTTTGGTTAAAAATATGTATAATGTATATACCTCTTTAATTACAAAAATATTTTATTTTTAGTAATTTTATCCATTAAATGCCACTGACTATAGAGAATATATCGGAAACGAATCAGTATATGAGGGAAGTGTATTTATGTGTCCAAAATAAAACTTACTAACCTGAAAGCTTTATATTAAACATTAGTGGTTTGTGCTTTATCGTGAGAAGCCTTTGTCAGTACGTAAATTACTGTTTTTTTTTTAAATTATAAGTTGAATTATAATTACTCAACAGGGACCCCTAGTAATAATATATTATACATCAATACTATAAGTATGAAAGGTAAAACTGTCTCAAAATGTCAGTTACACAAAAGTAAGTAACAAAAAAGAATCTAATTTAAAAATATTGTTTATTTGATCTGATTGGAGTTAAATACAAGAAAAAAAATATCAATTAAAGAATTCAATCAAACCAAAAATTGAAATAATATTTCATAAAGAAAAATTAGAATTTAATTAGGGTCTATTATTCAACTGTGGTTAGTTATATGTTTAATTAGAATTAATTTTGCTTTTTTGTTTTTTGTATTTCCTCGAATGGTTTTAACACCAAAATATTTGTTATTTTCAATTCAATATTAGGAATTCATTTTATTAATACATAATTTAAATCATTTTAAAATTTTAATATCAATTGAATATTACTTAACTTATTAAAATGTAATTTTTTTTATTATTTTTATTTCTTAAAAAGACCTTTTGTTCATGAACTATTCCAATTTTATTAAAAATTTCGTTTTTAACTTCCTGTTTTAAAATTCATTCAATTATGTTTATTTTTTTCACGGTTACTTAATTTAAAAGAATTCATTATTTTTAGATTTATGAAGTCGTTGTACTTAAAATAGTATTCCAAAATTTTGTAAATATGTCAAAAAAAAAAACAACAAAATAAAATAAAAAATTATTACATATTTATTATTATTTATTGTTATAAGTATGTAAAAAAAATTGACACAATATAGGTACAATTGTTGATAATATCAAGAGAACAAGTAACTTGAATAGTTGACAAGAATACAATGGGTTTAGTTGTGGTATTTAATTTTGAACAAAAACTCCAAAAAACAAAAATAATGTTTATTTTGGTTAAATCTTAATTTGAATTTTCGATATAAAAATTATTAGACTTCAAAATATTGTTTTGAAAATAAATTATAGTATGTATTTCGCAATTTTTCAAATTACAATTATTATTGTTAAATTTTAAAATATATATATTTAAATTTATTTACATATGCAATTTATTATTTAATTTAACGAATCAAATTAAGAAAATATAAACATTTTTTTTTATTTAAGAATTTCAAAATGTCCTTGTGTAAAAGGTTTTTATATTTTCTCTTTTTTTTGTTTATTCAATTTTATTTGTCATGTCATTGGGTGGCGCTGATAATGTAAAAATGATTAAATCATTATTAACAAGTACTATAAATATAGTTTTATTATAGTTTTACATCATAGAATCGGAACATTTTTCTATCACAGAAGTAAACTGACAATAAAGTCATATTTGACAGTTGTCATACAATACTACTATTCCCTACTTATGACAGTTAAAAACACTTATCTCTACTTGTGAAAAATAATTTGTTTCGCATACAGTTTTTCTGAACAATAGATGCTGAGATTTGACAGTTAAAAACACTATATCCATCTTGTCAAAAATAATTTGCTTCGCTTACAGTTTTTCTGAACAATAGATGCTGAGATTTGACAGTTAAAAACACTATATCCATCTTGTCAAAAATAATTTGTTTCGCATACAGTTTTTCTGAACAATAGATGCTGAGATTTGACAGTTAAAAACACTATATCCATCTTGTCAAAAATAATTTGCTTCGCTTACAGTTTTTCTGAACAATAGATGCTAAGATTTGACAGTTAAAAACACTATATCCATCTTGTCAAAAATAATTTGTTTCGCATACAGTTTTTCTGAACAATAGATGCTGAGATTTGACAGTTAAAAACACTATATCCATCTTGTCAAAAATAATTTGCTTCGCTTACAGTTTTTCTGAACAATAAATGCTTAGAATTTCAACGGGCAGAGGTCTAGTAATCAGGATTGTAAACAATTCAAATTGTTATACAGAAACCATCACTCAATTTAAATTTTGAATTCACTCCAATTTTGGACGAAAGTATGCTTATTCATTGACAAATTTGAACCGCCTCAACATTCGAATTGAGCGATGAGTCTAAAAATAATTATAAATCAATAAAATCAGTTCGATAAAAGTTATAATACTTATGAATCGAATTTTAAAACGAACAAATATAATGTTTATATTCGATTCAAACTTGAGTTAGAGTACAAAATTATTGTGCTCAAGTTTAAGTTTCCATATTTTATTACTCTTATATATTCATATTACATATTATATTATTAGTATAATGTCATTGCTAATCTAGTAAAGTTTGGGTGCAGTTTAAAAAAAATATGCATATTACATTTTAAAAGTTAGTCATATTTATAAAATAGTACACCAACAAATAATCACCTACACAATAAGAAATAGTGTCATAAATAAAATATTCTAAAGTACATTTTCTAATTAGTAGTGAATGTCGGCAAAACACAAACACACTTAGACCAGTTTAAGGTCATTTGTGGTACTTTATTTAAATTTCTGGCAGAAAATTTAGCTACACGTGAAAGCATTTTGAGCTTTTTACAAAGCGGTAAAGTATCTGGATTTTAGCACCTTCAAACTGGTCACCCAGTGAGTTTAGAAAGATATGTAAATGTATAATGTAAACAATACATTACATTTTTATATTTTTATTATATATAATTACATCCCTATATTTATCAATTCTACGCTTATTTCATCAATTAATACAAAATAATTTAAATTGCAACTACATATTGACATTTTCAAATTATTTGACATAAAATTTTTCATATTTAGAATAAACTATATTAATCTAGGGTTTTCCTCGATTCACATTCAAGATAAAATAAGTGTACATTGCGATTAGTTTATAAACCACACGTTTATATTTTAGTGTAACGGTATAACCGATGTTTACTTTATCATTTTTCTACTCTCTTTATAGTGTTTTGCCAATGCCAAATAATTAATTGTCATAATCTGGTTGGTTGTATTTCAGTTTGTTGAAACCATTAATGTTTTTCACAAAGTAAGTTGATTAGTATATAGGTCTATCTAGTAGGACGGACGAATATTACATTCAATTTCTGCGCGGTCTGCAAATTTCATTATTTATCCGAAATTTTTAAATTTATGTATGCTGTACTTCGTCGAAACGGAAAATAATTTGAAAATTGTACGACAGAATTTGTCATTCAGAAGTATTAGAATGGTTCGGAAGTGAATTATAAAGCATAGAATTTTTGTATTTAGAATATTAGGAGAAGTAGAAAATGTAATATAAGTATAAATTGTTTTTTTTTTTTTCAATTTTTTTTTCATTTATGAAAAATATTTTTTTATTTAGGAATAAAAAAGCACTTCAAAAGAATAATATATTTTATTATTTTTAATATTATAACATAATATGTATGTATCAGTGACGGGGCGTGGAATTTTCAACAGGGGAAGCACTATAAAAGGAAGCATCAGTTTGCTTTGGCTTTTCTTTTTCTATTGAAATTTTTGCTAATTTCGACAGTCAAAGTTTTTACTCACATCTACTTCTCAAAGTAGTTTTAATTATGTTTAGGCAGAAAAACGATCGCTCAACTGAAGCAGTTATTATGTTATTATAAATTTTCAAAGTTGGGAATATTTATTAAAAGAACTGTTTAATCCAGTTTGAATTAAAAATGTTAATATTTGCATATACTGTTTTTGTTATTTAAATTTTCATCTGAAAATATAACTTTAATTTAAGCTCTGACTTTAAGAAAGGAATGTAAAAAAGTGTGAATACGAATTTTCTATATTTATGTTGGAAAATACCACGTATACGAATTAAAAGATTTTACTGAAAAACGCTGATTACATCGTTTTATTGTTGTTGTTGTTATTAGTAGAGCAAGCACTGGTTTACCATCTTTAACAATTACAAATTTTTCCTCAAAACTTCTAACTGAAAATGATTTTTTCTTAAAATTTCAATAATACAATTACAATTATCTATTTTAATTATTTATAAATAATAAAAAAAAAACATTTTAAATTTTAACATTTGTTAAAAAATTGTTTCAAAACTGCATAAAACAAAATTATGGCTGAAAATAAACAATGTAGCATTCAATAACAAAAAACTATAGAATTACTTAACACAAATCAATACTACTCTCTAAAAAAAACCCAAAACTACATGCATTATTTATATAAATATTAATTCTCATTTAAGTCAACAACCACAATAATGCATAAAATTAATTCATTCCCTGATACTTTTTTTATTTGTAAATTCGTTTTGTGTCATGCGATATTTTGTTGTTGTTTCCCTAGATAATCTATTTTCTATCAGATATTTTCTAATTATATCAGGTAAATTTGGAATGAATATCAGCCACTCATTCAAATTCAATTTTTTTTCCTTCTAAGATTTTATTTTATTGTCGCTTCGTTTATTATTTTGTTGTTGTTGCTACGAAACTAAATAGAGACAGTGTGTTTGAGTGTATGTATATTTTAAATGTGAAGAGAGCTGAGGAGAATGATATTTAATTTGTCATTACATTTTTTTGCAATGTATAATTATTATAGCATATTGGTAAGAGAATAATGATTTTTAATAGGCATTATTTTCAAATATTATAAATTTGTGGTTGTTGAATATCTCTTGTTGGCTTGTATGATTGAAAGAATAATAGAAAATAATGATGTTCATATAGGCATTATTTTCTAAACATACATAATGTAGTTAATATCAATGCATATAATTTTTGCTTGAAATTTTTTTTTCATTCGTTTTGAATTTTTGTATTTAAGTAATTTTTATATTAAATTAAATATAAATTTTATATTAAGCTGTAAGAAATAATAAATAATATTTCATTTGGGGAAGCACTCATTCAACTCAATATATGGACGCTTCGTGCCTGGTATGTATGTATATTAAAAACGATACATATGCATATATTTTACTTTCTTTAGAGAATTTTAAATTTTTTCTAACAAAAAATTACTATTAAATTTTAATTTGTATATATATATATGTACATACTACATAGTAATTAAGAAAGTTATAACTTTTACTTTTAATTTATGTATGTATATTGTACATATACATTATCTATTAAAAAATTTATCACTTTTTACAAAATAAATAAAAAAAACTCAAATTGTGAATGTCGCCTTTTTTATTTCAAATAAAAATGTTTGAAATGTATATGAAAACAAACAAAATCTTCCGAAACATCTGGTTTTAATTTCTGTACAGACTTTGCAGTCGAATGGATTTCAGCATACCGATTTTTTCGTATTCGGATCGGAATTTTTTTTCGGAGATATTTCGCTTCAGACTTTAGCATAACCACCTTAAATTAAATGATTTTATTGTTGCCCGCAAATATCGATATTTCGGGAGCAACATACTTCCTTCATCAGTGTGCGTGTGACAAACTTCGTTAAATTTAATTTGTTTGTGCGCTACTGCGAATTGAATTATATAGAGATGTCGATAACAATAAAGAGTGAATGTTTTTCAATTCTAAAATTTCATTTTAAGTTAGGTTTGAAGTTAGATAAAAAATTACAAAAATTGTTTCATTTCAAAAATTGGATTTTGTGTTCAGGTTAGCTTCAATTCAGTTTACAATTCTTATTAAAATCATAAATAATATTCAACTAAAATAAATTAATTTTGTATAGTTCTTCTAAGCCAACAACATAATTCTTTCAATCCTCTCTCAAACAAAAATGTTTTCCTTCAAATAAATAATACAATTTTTTAATTAAAACAATGATTGCTCTACTTCTCTTACAACTTTAATTACCTCCAATTAATTTTCTCAGAATTAATTTGCACTCTCCATATTCTACTAGTCATAATTAATCCCCGATCGTTTTCAACACTTTAATGTAATAATAATAGTATTAGTTAATTTTTTTCTTATATTTTTTTTTTTTTTTTGTTAAGATGGTTTATTTCAATCACATGGTAATTTTAACCTAGGTAATTTTAATCGTTTCTTTGTTGAGAGGAAAAATTAAAAAAAAAACAAAATATTTAAGTAAAAAAAAAACTAACAACACAAAGGCTACAAATTTTCTTTATAAATTTTTTTTTTGTGTTTTTTTTGTTAAATGCGCAATAATTTTATAATAACGGCGACAGAGAAAAAAAAAACTTCTAATTGGTAATTTTAAGTACCGCTTTTAGTGTTGCAAAGCCATTTTTTTTTTTTAAATTTTTCCAAAACTGCTCTATATAACTGTAATTTAAACCAAAGATCATTTCGATGAGTTTTTGCTTATTGAAAATTTGCAATATTGAAGTAAAAAAAAAAAAAAAATGAAATGATATAAAACGGTTCAACGAAACTGTTCTGCCAGTAAAATAGGAGAAAAAGAGATAGGAATGGGAGAGTGAAAGAGAAAAAAAAAATTTAATATAAAAATGGAGGTTTACTAGAAATGTTTGCTTTTACAATACATTTGAAAAAAAAAATATTTAGACGGAAATTAAATAAATTTAGCGATAATAGAATAACAATAAAAACAACAATAAGAGCAGCAATGTAGCAACAGCAGAAGTGATATGTGGGGTGCAAAATGCTAATAGTTTTAAGATTAAAATGAATTAAAAATGCATCTGGATTTTAATTTTGAGTTCTGTTTGGTACTGTTTTGATTTTAATTTCAATTTATTCAAATGTTAGGATTTTGATTCGATATTGTATTTTGTTATACGGTCTTTTGGTATACATTTTGGTATATAAGGCGATGACTTGTTTTTTTTTCAAATCATTTCCAGGCCATTCACGATTTTTTATTTAGTTTTTTATATTTAGTTTTTTTTTTTTTTTTCAGCTTTTGTCATTAAGGCGTGTGCACCTTTGCTTTCGCAATTGAAATAAAGAAAATAAATTTTCAAGATAAAAGATTAATACATTATTATACGATGCTGTAATTTGTGTTGTCTTATTTATGCTGTTTTGTGGATTTTTTTTGTTTTGCGAACTGAGACTATTTTATTAGGTAAATTTTTTAAAATCCTAGTCGCCTATATTTGTATGTTTTTGTTTTTTTTTTTTTGTGTTAGGATGTCATAAATATTAATTTGATCTACATTCGGATTGCATTTTTGTTAATGCATTTGAACTATAATAGTTATGGCAAGAAACAGCAGTACATTTTGAATGGAAATAAATAATTAATTCGGAGTATGTTTGTTTGTACAGTTATAGGTATAGGTTTTATTAGAAAAAGGGAGAAAAGGATAGGAGTTTCGACCTGTCAAGTTTGTCAAGCTTTTTTGTTTTTATTTTTAGAAGAATTTTTATTTAAGGTTTGACATTTTTATTACTGACATTAAAAATAGGTTAAAATGCAAAGAAAGGTTTTTAGTTTAAGATTTCATCTAGGAATGATGGCGCGGCGCTGTTTTATATAATAGGTATGACATTTTCTATTTCAAAAATTTTTATTTAGAATTTATGAAAAATATTTTAAAATGTTGTCTAAATTATAGTTGTCACTATACAGTTAAGTATATAGGTGAGATTTTGTATATTTTAATTGTGGATATGTTAGTTATAATAAAATTTTTTTTACAGACACTTATAATTAACTGTCAATAGCTGCGTTCATGCCGGTGATAAAATAGCAATGCTAAACTAAATTGACATTTGTGGCAACGACATGAACACGACTTTTCTTTTTAGCACTGCTAGTTAAAATAGCAACACAAATTTAGCTCAGCTACATAGCATGGTAATATAGCACGGTATAAACGCCAAAATTGCCACAGATGTCAAAATAAACGTCAAAGTAAAAATAATTACAAACAAAATTTATAAAAGAAAGTAAGTATATTTTTATAAGTTTGTGTACTATTTTATTATTTAAATTATATAAAATTAAATAGAATGGAAATGGAGAGAAGAAGAAAATTCACAAATTGGATAGATGGGGAAATAATTACATTACGTGAGATTATGTTTAAGAGGAAAGTAATTTACGTAAGACATTTACAGGATGATTAGTTCCGATATGAAATTTATTTCGTTAAAACAAATAAAAACATTTTTGTTTTGACATTTATAGCAATTCAAGCGGTACGAACACTTTTTGTTGACATTTATAGCATCGTTAATTTAGCAACGGCATGAACGCAGCAAATGTTTAAAACTTATCGATATTGATTGCCAATTTGTAACATAATAACGCAGCAAATCTTTCATTGTCCAAAACACCTCACGGAGAATATATAAATCCCAAGTTATAGAAAACTAGAACGAATCAATATAGAAGCAATTTTCAGATCGTTGAAATGTATCACATTTCATTTCACCTTACTGAATAAAATAGATTTGAGTCAACCTTTAGATTGTTTTTAGAATTAAATTACTAGAATTGGGTAAATTCATATTCAATATTTTTTGAATTGCAGAATTAAGTGTTGTTGCTGTCAAGTTAAGTAGATTGTATATACTTTACAGTTATTCATATTTTTTTTTTAATTTTCTATACTTAAAATTGTTTAATTATTAAAAAAATTGTTCAAAAAAATTTTTTTTATACATATGTACATATATATAGTTGTACAATAAAATTTGACAAATTAAAATTTGCAATTATATAAAAAATTTTTTTTTTGAAAATGTAAAATAATATTTGTTGTATAAGAAAATTAAGATATGTGTCATTGTTTCATTGAATGATTAAGACCTTAGCCTGAGTTGTACGGTCGCATAGTTTATTAATAATTATGTATTGAAAGTTAATCAATAGTTAAAAATTTCAAAATAGTAACAATTATGAATTATCAAATTATCAAATTATTTATTTATATATATATATATATATTTACTCAGCAATGGTGTCTTATACGTCCTAACTAGCCCCACTGAATAATAATATGTCATAATTGACCTTTTGTTGTAATATGTGAAAATAAAATTTAATTGAAATATCCTTTGTATAGGGCTAGTTTGTTTAATGTTTGTAAATAATGTTATAAATTTTCAATTATTATGTTTATTGTTTATATACTTTAGTATATAAAATATATGTACATGTATTTTTAAATAGTATATTTTACTAAATAAATGAATCAAATAAATAAAATAATTTATAGAATATGCTGTATGCTCTAGGTGAAACATTATTAAAATTAAATAATAATATTAAAACTAGGAATTTTTCATTTTAACTCTAGGTATGTTCTGATTAGTCTTCTAATGATGGTGTAATAACCGAAATTAAGATATTTAAAAGTTATCTAGAGTTTTAATATTTATTTAATAATAATAATATTACTCAAAAATATGTAGGAATTTTTCGTTTACTAACAAACGTTTGACGTGGTTGCTCTATAAGCATAAATAATATCAGTAAGAAAAAACTGCAAGAAAAATATTTTATAAAATTGTGTTCATATTTCTTAGTTGTTTTAAATAATTCTTGATATTGCCATAACACACCTAATATATTTATTAAATTCTAGATTTTATCAGATATTTTTTCTTAAGTATTGTCAAATGATTGAAAAGAGTTTTATAAAGTTGTAATTGGAAATGTCAAACTAATATCAAATGCAAAAATATTATTTTGACGATCAAGCAACAAAAGTTTGCGAATGTTGATGAAAATGTTTTTGGTTCAGTTGGATTGGAATTGATCGTTGTAATTCGACTTTTAACGTTTGATATTTGTCACAATTTTTTTACGAAAATAATTTCAGAATTTTAATTTAATTAAACGTACATCTGTTTATCAAAAAGCTTTATATGGGCAAGAAAATAATAAAAAAACAAATAGAAATAAAAAAATGAAAATACTCAAAATATTGTATATGAAATCTAAAATATAAAAATATATTTTAATACCCAAACCCAAATTAGTTTGAAAATTTAATATAAAAAACTTCAATTAAATTGTTACTGCGTCAAAAAATGATTTTTTTGTTTATCTATTTCACTCATTTTCTATTTTAATATACAACTGGGCTTAACGCATTTAAATTTATTTTTTGACTAAATTGCAAATTCACAAGACGAGAATGACGTGCAAATGACATTTTTGATTAGATGATTTTTGATTCACTAAATAATCAATTAAACTGCAAAAATATAGTCATCTTACTCTATTTAAAACTAATAACCAAAAAAATAATTGTTTATATATTTGCTTAAATGCCTTTAATAATCTACCAGAGAAGCTAAAAGTTATTGATTGTATTTCGGAATTCAAAAAGCAAATAATGGAATATTTATTGTCGCATTAAAAGTTGTATATTCTGAAAAAAGAATAATAATTAATGTGTATATGAGTATATTTAAATATGAAAGTCAAATGAAACAAAAAAAAAAGAAAACAAAAAAAATTATTTTATTATTATATATTTACATTATCACAATAAAAGGTGCTTATCATTGGAAAGATAATAAAAATATAACAATATTTAAACTTGTAAGTCAAATAAAACAAAATCAAAAAAATAATCATAAAACCATTTGAATATTAAATTTTCTCAATACGACGAGACAGCTTTTTGCTAGGTTTTAATTTTTAATATGTTAATAATTATTACATTAGAAATTTGTTAAAATCTTTTTTATTTAAATTATAAATTATAATAATTTAATATGAAACATGTTCTAAGTTAGTTTTTAAGTAATAGTTGAAAATAAAGAAAAAAAAAAAAAAAAAAAATCTAATGATGACATGATTGACATTAAAAATGACTTGTATCAAACTGCTTAATCAATTTAGACTGCAAATGCATTTAATCTTAGTTTCACATTTCCGAATACATCTTAATATCAATGAATTTTAATATGACAGTATATTTAATTCTCAATTGGTATCTTATTAATCCAGATGTCAGATGACAGTTCTTAAAATTTGTTTTTATGATGACATTTATGTATAAAATAATACTTCCTATTATGAAATAAAAAATTACAATCTGTGAAATTGAATTAAGGTATGTCATAGTATACCTCTTTTGTATTGCAAATATATTTCTATTGTCTTTGTACCTTACGAACCTTTTTTAACGAATTTTAAGACCCTTGTGAAAACCATATTAATATATATTCTATTTATTTATTTATTTGTTTACAGGTTTCATTCAAGCGAGTTACATTTATTATATTTTTTATTCAAATTCAAATAAATTTTAAAAATTAACAATAAAAATAACAAAGGATTAAAACTAAAAAACTAATTGCAAAAATTGTGAAATAAATAAAATGTAAATCAATAGTTAGCATTTTAAAGAAATGAATAAAATTGTACAATCTGCAAAATATAAACAATAAAATACTCTTATATTTGAAAATTAGTAGTTTAAGAAAAAATTAGCAACTGGAAGAATATTGACGATAGAGAGATGAGATCAGAATTAACTAAAATGAATATAAAAGTTTCTTTAGGGTGCGTTTACAGAGAGAAATAAATACGGTTCTTATATGTGTTATCCATAATCATCATTCTATGGATAGGTTCCTTCATTCCATAGTTGGTTCGATGAAAAGTAAAGATAAATAGGTTAGCAGACCGGAAGCGATTAGTAGTGCTAATAATCTTTGAAATATAAAGGGAGTTCAATGATGAAAACGACATCGGCAATTTCGGGTCTTTTCTGTAGAGTAGCAAAATGGATTAGGTTAAATATATGTTCATATGGAGGCCAGATTAAGGGGTAAGACCATGGAAGGTTATGTTACCATCAATATGAAAACCCTTTCAAATTCAATAAAATCTTAAGCAACGCTTTAATTTTACTCAAAATAAAAAATTAATATTTTTGATAAATAAAAGTGTTATTAATCATTACTTTTCTATTGTTGTTAACACTTTAACACTATTCAATTATATTATCTAAAATATACTCTTTTACTATATATATATATATATATATATATATATATATATATATATATATATACAAGACAACGTAAGTTAGTTAAAGACAAGATAAGTTATTTAAAATTATAATTTTATATAATATTACTTAAAAATATTAAATGGTTTATTCAAATTATATATAATTTTAATTAAGAAAACCTTCATCATAATTTTGAACTAAACAACGGCACAAAAAAAACAAAAGAAGCAGTACCGAAAACCTATCAAGAGTTCAAAACTTTAATTAATCATTTTGAATTTATTTATGTTTTTTTTTTTTAATTTTGAAATTTTTGAACCTACCTTGATATTTAAAAATTCTCTATATATTGAAATCAATTAACAAAATATCGGTTGTTTTTTAAAAAAATTTTGACTTAAATAAAAAATGTTCGACATGGTAAAGCTTAACAAAACAAAACAAGTAAAAAAAAAATCTAAAAAAATTATCTTCCGGTCCTGTTCCGATAGTTCTTTAATTACCGTACCGTTATTATTATATAGGTAAGATATACTTATTTAGATACCTGTTAAGTAAACCTATAAACAAAATGTTATTATTTGACTTGTTATTATTATTTATTATTGTTGTTATTATTAAATTAAAAAAAAAAAAAAACAAAAAAAATTCTTTTGGTTTTTTGTGTTTTTTTATTTTTGCTTTTTTTAATATTCAATTTTCAATTTAGATACGCATCGTCAGCAGCGTTCTGCTATTAAATTCTTATTTTAGTCAAAAAACTGTTTTTTTGGTGGTTTTTAGTTTAAATAATTTTTAGTTAGAGGGGGTTCACTTACAGCAAAATTTCTTAATAATACAATTGATCTCAACGTTTTTAAATTTGTCCTTCTAAACAATCTAATGTTACTTTAATATCTTCCGGGTTTTGACTTTTTCCATTCTTTATTTTGTTGTGCTGTTTTTCGTTACTTTTTTTTTTGGAGTTTTAGACAATTATAACGTCATCTGAATCACCAAATTAATAATTTTGTTGTTATTTTTTGTTTTTTTATTTAACAGTAATGAGCTACTTACATACTAAAGTACGCGATACTTTAATTTCGATTAGGTAGTTGTTTTTATTGTTGTTGAGTACAGTTTTGTATCTCTCTATAGGTAGTATTTTTTATTTTGTTTTAAAAACGAAGTTAAATGAATTAAGATTTTTGTTTTTCTAATAACAATATAAAAAAAAAAAAAAGAAAAACATAAATAAAAAAAAAATTCGAAAATAGACAATCTAGAATCTGAACTAATTCAATATAAATTTGAAGGTAATAAAAACAATAATAACAATAATAATAACAAATTAAAATAAAATTTCATAGAAATATTTTTGTTTAATTTTTTTTTTTTTTTGATTTTTTGAATATATTTTGTTTTAAATTTTTGTTAAAGTTAATTTTTTTAATTCTTTGTAACAAAAAGTATAATAATAAAAAATTCAAAAACACACATACATATTAATAAATACATATTCACGCACGCATCTATATATTATTATAATAGAAAATCAAAACAAAAAAAAAAATAAATGTAACAAAACAGAAAATATATCTCAAGATATATTTTGTTTTTTGTTTCTTTTTAATCAGAATATCTGATTCTCAAGGTTGTTTGTAAAACAAAAAATTTTCATCCAATTTAAGTGGTTTTTACTTTGTTGTGATTTTTTTTTTTTTCATTTGATTCTTTTCATCTTAATTTGGTTTCATTTTTCCCTTTGGTTGTTAAGAAAAAAAATAAAACAAAAACAAAAACCAGAGTAATTTTTTTTTTGTTTTTAGTCTTAATTTATGTGTGAACTGTGAAAATGATCTGGTTAAGTACTGACATGGAAATATTATTTTCTATATAGTATATAAAATAACTAAAATTACTAATTACTATAATTACCGCAAATATATACATATATATATAGAAAATTGACGAAAGCTGCAAATATTGTTTTAATACGATATTTTACTTCTTATTAACAGTTTCGATATTTATTTAGCCAATACCCGCGAAATTTGAAGTTGGGTTCAATTGAAAAATCATCAATGGTAACTGATGTGACAGTTTTAATGGTATATTGCATCTGTCACTTTATTTTAATGATGTTTTTGTGGCTATTAACCTAAATTATTAAATTTTGTAGTTTGTTCCAGAAAAAGTATCTCTAAGAAGCACTGCTGGGTTGTTGCTGGATTGAATTAGCGCATCGTATGTTATTTTTATAAGTGCATTTTACTTTAATAAATATTTCAGATAATTTTACAGTTTCTTTAAAGATATTTTATTTCTTTACATATATTTTTTTAGATATATTTTATTAGATAGATAGAGAGATATATTTTGTTAGATATATTTATTAGATATATTTTTTAAAGTATAAAAAAGTGTATACTTTAGATTTAGACATATGAGGCGGATTCAAAAATTAAGAATTTTTTTAAATTCATCGAGCGCATTGAAAATAATTATAACATATAGTACTTAACAGTGTATTAAATAGTACTGAACAGTGTATTAAAAATTGTAATTAATCGGTCTCTAGAATATGTCAGAAAAAAAAATTATTTTATTTCGTTCAAACGTTTAAAAATGAAATGTCAATTTAAATTGATGAGACATTGGTAGCGTTCAGTGAAATTAATCAATGAATCTGAAATCCACAGATCCATACTGAACGGTGTGATAAATGTACCGGTTAATGTATCGCGGTTAATGAAAATGGATCTGAAAAAATTCTAGGTACATTTCATGGATCTGACTTTTTATATGTAAAACAACAACAACAATTTTTATGTTGAGTGTAGCCAGTAGATGGCACATACTGTAAGAAAAATTAAATTTTTATATTTTTTCTGAAAGTTGTTAAATT
Source organism: Argyra leucocephala (assembly GCA_963942445.1). Lineage (NCBI taxonomy): Eukaryota > Metazoa > Arthropoda > Insecta > Diptera > Dolichopodidae > Argyra > Argyra leucocephala. The sequence continues at coordinate 2,391,108 of OZ012681.1, forward strand.
TAAATCGCCATTATTTTTTGTATTAGTGTGAAAATTTAAATTCTTAAGGAAGATTTATGTACATAAAACATAAATTAAGAGTTATAAAAAATAAATTATATGTATGATAATAAATATTATTCCATTCAAATTTAATTTATTTTTAAAAGTACTCATTATATTTTCCGGTGATGGCGTTCGTATTGCGGTAAGTTTTTGTGGTGAATTGCGCTCAGTGGCTAGAAATATGGTTAATGCTACTGAACGAACCCATTATCATAAAAAATTTGTTTTATTTGACAGAAATTTAAGCGTTGACAACACGGCACGGATACAATGACAAGCAATGTTCGGATATACAATTTTCGGGTAATTTCGGGAATCGGACAGTATACAAAATAATTAAAAAAAAAAAATTTTTACTCATTCCATTTTATATAGTAGTACAATTAATTTATAAAGTTTGTTTAAATATTTTTGGAAAAATTTGTGTTATTTGACAGCACTTTTAAGCGTTGACAATACGGATACAATGACAAGCAATGTTCGGATATACAATTTTCAGATAATTTCGGATTTCGAAATAACATACAGTCCGACGTTTTTGATTAAAATTTTAGTATATAAGATGTTGTATATTTGATATACGTTTAAGATTTAATATGTCCGAAGAAATGCAATTTTAACCAGTGTAAAATATTAATTTCAAGCTATATGACAACTAACTTTCAATACTATTTCTTCTTACTTCTTTAATGAATACGTTTTTTGGATGTCTTATATATTTTACACCAAATAAAAAATGTTAAAAGTAAATGTTAGGGTAAATAATTTGACGGTATTGTTTTCTTTTCAAACGCCGAAAATTATAATATAAATAAAAATATTTTCCCATTTGAACCTTGCCAATTGACTTTTGGTAACATTTTATTTTATTTCAACAAAAGAATTCAAAATTTTGTAAATAGCACTGAATTTACAATACCTATTTTTTTTGGCTGTATATATATAAATAATAATACCTGTATATATGTAAATAAAATAAAGTATAATAATAAATTGTAAAAAGTCTAAACTTTAATTGTATCTAAATAAATTTTATTTGAATTAGTTTAATAGTTTTAGAGGTTCAAGTTCACAAATTTCAAAATGTCAGTTAAAATATCATATATATAAAGTTAAGATGTCACAAAGTAAATTAAGTCAACAATAATATTAATTAAAACTAATTAAATGGATTCAAAAATATGTAAGTGTGCATGTGTATGAATATGGTCTTTGAAATTATTTTTAAAATTTAATTAAAAAAAAAACAAAAATAAAAAAACAACAAATTCCCATGATTATTTATTCAATAAAACTGATCATCATCAATTATTATCATGACAACCACTGTCTCTATAATTATGACTCATCATCATTAACAAAACTACACACTTTATTTCTAATAAATTATTTCCATCATTAACATCATTGTTGTTGTTGTTGTTTTTGTTTCTTTAAATTTTTTTGTTTTCGTTACAATTGATTAAAATTGATTAAATGGTAGGTACTCGTCGTCGTCGTCGTTTTAATCCACTAAATTGATTGAATTGAATGAATATAACAGTTACCACCACCCGCATTTGACAGGTGTGTGGTTATTAAATGTCAAATTTTAAAAATTGACTCTTCATATCATAAATCTATATTTTTGTTTTTTTTTTTTGATTATTATTATTATTATTTTTTTTTCTAAATAATACATCAAGGTATCAAAATAAATAACGTTTATTATTTCAAAAAGATTCAAATCGGTTGTAGGAGTTTTTTTTTTTAAATTGAGGGTGATATTAGCACATTTTGTCAATTAAGTAAATAGAAAAAAATAAAAAAAAAAATACTCTTTTTAGGTGCGAATCAATTAAAATGTCATCATAACATGTGATTTAATTTTTTGGTAAATGTCATTTTTATGTTTTTGATTTTCTATCAAATTTAAAATAATTATATAAGATCTTATTTTACGATTGAGAGCTATATTAATAGTTTTTGTAATATGAGAACAATATTGTTAATATAACACATTAATGCGTTAATCTGATTATTATAAAAAAAAAAAATATAAATTTATTTTTATTTTTGTTTTTGTAATTAAAAATAAGTGGATCAGAAATTAAGAAAGTTTTTACCTTTTTTTTTGTTAATGCTAATAAGGTACGTGCATATCAAAGTTTTATAATTTTATAATTGAAAAAATAAAAAAGTAAAAATATTATTTTGGTGAAGATTATGAAACTTGATTAGAAAAACAAAAAAAAAAAAATAAAAATCTTTGAATTCTCTATAAATAGAAGTTGGTGTAAATTTGCATAATGTTTGTTGTATATGAAAATGATGTGTAGGTGGGTGTACGTTTGTAAAAAAATTGAATTAAATTGAATAGATATAAAATTATCTAAATCGATAATAAAACAAGACCTAATGTTTTTGTTGAAATATTTATTTTCAATAATCGAAGGCTTACATTTTTGGTTAAATGTTGTATTTTCTTATTATATCAATTTTAATTAGCTACAAATTATAAGCGAAGATGATCACTAATAAAGTATTCTATTTTGTATATTTCAATTAATAAAATTTTAAATAGAAAACTATATAATAATGTGGGATTTTAGTATGGTAAAATTGTGCAATATTTATGTTTACTTTTAAATTAGGCAAATTTTTAATAAACCATATGTGATATTTACCTCTCATTATCATTGTTTTTTAAAATCGACCAATTAACTGTTACAGTGTGTTTAATTAAGTTAAATATCTAAAAAAAAAATGTTTTCTAAAATAAAATATTTCAAAATGTATAAAGATTTCGCTAAATTTTGTGATAGACAAAATATTAAGGACTGTGTCGATTTTAATACATACACTACAACTCTTATCCATTTGTTACAATTAAAATAATTATATTTAATACGTACATTGAACACGGAACAAATATCTGAATCATTTCACAACCGATTTTCACTATCATCCTTTTAAATGATAGATATTTCAAAGGAGATGTAGCGAAGTCAAATATTTGTTAAATTTTTCTTAATTTTCAATTATAAATTTCGATTTAAAATTTCACCTCATGTATATGATATCATTTTAATAGTAATTTTAACATATATCATGATATATCAAATTGCCGAAAAAACATCCCCGTCCTGATTTAAATTAAAAATTTTTTATAAATAAATTATTACGTATGAGGTTGTTGTCCACGATAAATTGAAATGATGGCAAATAATTACATACTCAAAATGAAATATTAAGTACAATTTTTTGTTAAATTTCCTCGAATTTCGATGAGCTGACGAATATTATAGTTAATAGTTAAAATGCTAAACATTAATATTCATTTGGCTTTATAAATTGAGCGTGTTTAGATTAAACAATATTTTATTAAGAATTTTTAGAACAGTTTGATAGGATTTGCTCATTTGAATTGTTCAACAATATTTTGGTTATCATTTACCCTTTTCACTCATTTTTTGGGAGTATATTAGTGGAGCTATAACTGCAGTGTGTCAGTTTCTTGTAATCAACATTCAACGAGTTTATAAGCCACACATTTCATAAATAAATACTCGGAAAAACATTGTAGTTGAAATATGAAATTTACAGTACTGTATTTAATAATTTGCAGTACCGTATTTAATAATTCTACCTAAGTCACTGTTAAGAACAAAAAAAAAATATTATTTTTACAAAGTTCACTGATTTGTCTATTGTAGCCATTCTATTAAGCCTCACTTGTGCCACCTGTTGTCTAGTAGAAGAATTGAATTTGATCTTTCAACGAATTTGAACTCGTTCTTGTCACGTCGAATTATTTTCATTTTCGTCATACTATATTGATGTGACTATAGACAGTTAATATTTTTAGAATGATGATGATTTTGATTAGCGTCAAATTTCTACATTGACATTTTAGGGAAGCTAATTTTGTAGTTAATTTTTTTATTTTGTCTTTTATCATAGCGATCGTAAGATTATGATAGCATTGTAAATACTACAAGAAGCATTAAAAATCTTTTAAATTACGTTATTTTTTTAAACTTTTGTTCTTGAATATGAAGTTGTTTAGCACATTTGAATATGAAGTTGAATATGAAGTTCGAATTTGAATATGAGGTTGTTTAGCACATTTCGATAATTGTCTAACCAATGCATTTTCAAATACTGATTGTAAATCAAAAATTGAATGTTGATAGGTCCGGTAAACACAATTGATTGTCTCTTAGCTCTAATTTCAGTTTTATTTTCTTCATATGTTTGCATTAATACCTTGGTATGGTAATCATATGGCTTAACGGTACTGTTTATTGTGATTTGATGCATAGCTGACTTTAATGATTTGAATTCTGATTTAACTGATTAATAAGATCATAAAATTAAGAAAAATGTGTAGCGTTATAAGCTTCTAGTCAATAAGAAATCACTTGATAGTGAAAATATGTATTCATTCAATTCATTTAGAAATTTTCAAGAAAGAAAATTTGTATGGATAAATCGGGTTCCAATCGGAAATAAAAAGAAAAGCTTTTAAAGGATTTTTGTAATTATTGTTTTTGTCACTTATAACAAAAAAATAAATATATATATTAAGATTAGTAATTAGTCATATATTTACTCAATGAAATATAGAATAATCAAATTTAATCTTTGCACTTTAAAAAGTGTAGATGTTCAAAGTCTGCAAAAATAAGTGAACAAACTTAAAAAAAAAAAAAACAAAACAGTTTAAATTTCAATAGCGAGGACTTCAACCACAAAACGTTATTATTTATTATTAAAAAAAAAAAATATTTAATATAAATTTAAATCAAATCTAATATATCATAATTTATAGATAAGATTTAAAAATATTTTTAAAATTTTTTTATAAGGTCATTTAAAAAATTTAAGCTTTTAATTGATGAACGTCAATTCATATTTTGCATTTTTTATTTTTTTTTTTTTTTTTTATAGAAACTTTTAATCTCAGACAATGAAATTTATTTTTACATGACCTGATTATTATATAATTAAATCTGTTTTTATATAATAGTATATATTGATATGTATATATTTTAAAAAAAAAATTTAAATTCTACATAAATTTCAATTGTAGTTAAAAAAACATTTTTTTTCCTGTTTATAAAAAAAAAATTGTATCACACTAAAGTAGACAGAGATACTATTTTGATTGAATTGAATGTGTTGGATTAATAATTACAACAAGATAATATTTAACACCTGTTTTTTTTTTTTAGGTTTTATTATTTAAAATAAAACATTTTTTAACATTAAGAAATTGAAATTCCGAAAAACAAAAAAATTTGCTTTTAAAATTTTTGTTTTTTTTTTTGTCGTTTATCTTTTTTTTTGTGGCGTTCATAATACACAGTTAAATTCCGTTCACTTTTACTCTCTTTGTAAAACCCAACTCAGCAGACATTTAATCTGATTCAAATCTGTTTTCTTACTTTGTTTGTTTTTATATTTATATTGTAACTGAATAAATCCAGGTGAACAAGTCATGTTCAAGTTGCGCTTATTATTAACAATGCAATATTTATATATATATATATATATATATATATATATATATATGTGTAGATTTGCCTATTGATATACATATACATGCATAGTTTATGTACACCTCTATGAAAAATTAAGTTTAGGAGTTTTTCAGTGTTTTTTAAAAAAAATTATATTTTTCTTTTTTGAAATATTATGTACATTTTTTGTTGTTGTTTTTGTTGTTGAAAATTTTTTAAATGAATTACTAATATAGATGAAATTAAAAATTTTTAGCTGAAATTTTCATATTATTATATATTAAAATTACTTTCCTTTTCTTGATATTTTGTTTATTAAAGTTTTTTTTTGAAGAAAAATTAATAAAAACAACCGAAATAACAAAAATTAAAATCAAAACAAACCAGCAATACTGGTATACAGTCCGTATTTTTAAACTGGTTTCGTTGATCTGTTTATTTGTTATTTATTTTGACAGGTTTTAAAATGCAATTTTCATATATATATATATATATGTATATACAATAATGTATATATATATACAGTAATGTATAAATTATATAATATTATTAAATATATTTTATTTTAAATTTCAGGTTAATTAATCATTTTACGTAAAATGAACCAAAAACAACAACAACAAACGAAAGAAAAATATTACGAATGTACTTTTAATGGAGTATTTTCTTATCGCAACATTAAAAAAACAATAAACAAACACAAAAAAAAAGTAAATATAATGATTTATAAATAAATGGGGGTTTGATAGAATTTAGAATTAAAATTCAGAAATTTGAATTACATTAATAGAAAATATAGTTTTTAATCTGAAGAAGTAAATTTATTACTCAGCTTGTTGATTAAGATACAATTAAATCTACAAATTCAATGTACATAATATATATTTCTTTTTCTAGTCTTCATAAATCTAGTACGCATTTGTAAGCACGATTCAATATTACTTCGGATTGATTACAATCCTGTTCAAGTTGTGATTCAAATATTTTTTATGTTAAGTGATAATTTATTACTCTAATTGAGTAGGTACATAAATATTCTTTAGCCAAATAAATATGATTTAGTAGGGTTCAAAATAGTTTAATATAAATTGTTAGAAAAAAAAAATATAAATTTTCTTTTAGAAAATTATTTTTCAAACATTATTTTCAATTAATACAAATTATACGAAAGACTTAAGCGAGAAACTTGAATAACAAATTTAATGAAATAGCTATAAAAGTGTCAAATGCGGATATAGATTGGACGAAATAGGAGAAGTTAGATAAATTTTCGGTGAAAAAATATATGAATGAAGATGTATATTAATAGTTGGTACAAGTAACTGGAATTAGAGATCATGCACAGTATAGAAAAATGTTGATTGAAGCAAAATTGTGAGCAATCTAAGTAAGTAAGTATAATATGTTGACATTATTTTATTTTAATATTAACCATATGGAAATTTTGTTACATATTTTTTTTTTATTTTTAATTTAAAATTCTTATATATAAAACAACTATGAAATGTATTGAAGATCATTATTATCCGTTAAATATAGTCCTTCAAACTAAATTTCAATCTAAAGAAATGAAAAATCCTTTCTGGGTGCATTCATATTTACGACTAGTGTGTTTTGATTAAGGTTACAATTTTTGTTGAGTATTGATAAACAATAATTATTTAGAAAGCTATTTTCAATGGCATTATTTTTGATATTAGTAAGACTGGATTAAAATAAAGCTCATTGTAAAACATTTAATAAAATGTTAAAAAATTGAGTCAAGATCGGTATAAATTTAGAGGAATGTATTATAGATCGAATTCAAATCGTATTGTAATGTTATAAGACAATACAAATGTGGTTCTTAAATCTTATCCAAGTCTTGTTTTACTAAAATTTTCAATTAACTTTTTGTCATAGTCCTTTGATTAAAATTGTTAATTTTGAACTGAATAAAACCGAAAGCAACTGTTAAATACCACATTAACTTTTTGGAAATTTTTAATGTGCCACAAATGTTCAAATTCCTGATTTTATTTTATATTGAAAAGCCAAGAATTGAAAACGAGCGATAGAAGATTTTTAATAAATATAAGAACATGACTGGGCGATAGAAATTAAATGATTTAATATATAGTATTAAGAAGAGGTATTTTATGTATTATGATACGAGTATAATTAATTTAATTCCAAATTGGCAATACTACGCTTCTTATATTTTGTTTACATTTGTTATACAAAAGAAGAAGAAAAAAATAAAAATGATTTTTAATTTAGCTGTTAAAAAATCAACATAAAATTTTAATTAATTAAAAATAGCTATAAATAATAGAAAAATCAACTTTAATTAATTTAATATCAGCTTTTATTATTAATTTAAATATAAAATTTTCATTTTGATTAATTAATTTAATTATTAACTATTAATTCTTAACTTATTTATAAGTAAAACTCAAACTTTTATTAAAAACTTTGGAAAACTTTCCTTCATTTCTATGAAAATTTTCTTTTACTCAATTAACTAAGCAAAATTATTGCATGCAATAAAAGCGAAAACAAAAAAAAATAAAACAAAAAAATAAAATTTCTCTTTTAATATTAAACTCTATATAATGTATATTATCTATTTATGTATCTATATTAAATGCAGCTGACATAATAGAGGAATTGCAATGAAAATTTTCTATTGCTTTTCTTTTAAGTTTTTTTTTTAGTGTTTTTACTTTTCTTCTTTATCACTATTCATAAGTTTTTACTTTCAATAAACCTAATTCTTTTATTTTTGCTACAAAAAAAAAAAAGACAAAACAGAAAAAAAACAAGACAATAAGGAAAATAATTGCGATAAATGAAAAATGAGATCACGCGGAAAAATCTATATAGTGGACTCACTTTCCATTCATATATACAAGTTTATATATAATATATAATATGTTGTATATTATATATATATACCAAAAAATTATACCATACTCATTATAGAGTTGAATAACTGGTTTTACATTTTTTTGTTTTATATTTTTTGAATTTTTTTATTAATTTTTCTTTATTTTAATGTTAATATTGCCATATTTTCAAAATATAAAAATAAAATTTTGACCAAACATGGTACGAATATATCTATCTAAATATCTATAGATAAATATTATATGTGAAAGAAAAAATAATTTAAAATCAATAAACGTACCACCGCCGAAATTAAAGAAAAGCTTTCAATTACGGTATAGTTGGTATTTTTTTTTAGTTGAGAATTTAGTTTTCATTTTCATAGAAAAAAATATTTTAATCATTTTTGTCCAATTTGGAGTGCAATGTACACTGCAATGTACACTGTAATGTACACTGCAATGTAAACTGCAATGTACACTGTAAATGTACATTGCAATCCACACCATATTACAGATTAAATATTATTGTCCAAAATAGAAGAAAGTTATAATTTTTTGTTGCTGTTGAAAAATGCATTTTTTTGTTTTACTTTTTTGTTCGATGCAAAGTTGAAGTGCAACTTTTAAAATGATGGTATTTACGAGTATATCGCACAATGATGATGACCAGATTTTGTTTTTGTCTTTTTTTTTTTGTTGTATGAAAATATTTGCGGAAAACATTTTTTTTTTTGTTTTGTTTATGCTTATTAATTTTTTCATTAGATTCTTCATCATAAGTTGATGATGATAATGCGATGGTAATGATGGGTAGTGATGTGATGTTGAACGAGTTATTGAATTTGAATTTTCCATTGAGGAAATTGTTTTTCTATTTTTTTAAAAATATTTTCTTTATGAAAAGTTTTTTTTTTTTAAATGGTATTTTTTACGATCACTGATGCTCTTCTGTATACACACTAAAAGCTATGTTTTAACCCATTCATAATTTAGGAAGTACAATTTTGAATATATAATGATGTATATATTTGTGAATGAAAAAAAATGAAATATATTTATAAAATGTTGACATACAGTATCGAACACAAAAGTGATTATAACCAAATTAGAACAAATATTTCTGCTTTCTTAGAATATTATTATCCATGACCGGATGTCTATATCCACATAACGAATGATAATATATCAACATCAATGTTAAAGCTCTATGCGATGCTTGTTATCACTTTGTTATATTCTGAATAATTTTAATGGGTAATTTTAGGAGAGAGAGAGAGAGGATAGGATGACTTAATTCACCTAACATTTTAATGTCATGGCTTTTTTATCCAAGACATATTTGTCTTTCACCAATAATTGACTGCAGCAGGTGATATTTGTGAACTATACGTAAAGAGATGTATTGCTTTTGAAATTAATTAAAATACGTTTTAAGTATTAAAACCTCTGGACACAATCATAGAAATATGAAATAAACACAACTTGCTTTGACATATTTTCTTCATAGAAATAATTCAAAAGTAGAAACCTTTCTATTGTGTAATGTAATATTTCTGTGATATTTTGTTTGAGGTTATAAGTAATGGTTTTAGTAAACTGACGTTTATTTCTTGTTATTGCTGTGTCCAGATGTGCTATGTGCTGTGTTTATATATTTGTCAATAACAATTTAGATATTTATTACATCTTGTAATTATTTACAATAGAGGGAGTGTGGTGTGACCAATATACAGTATGGTGAATACAATTGTAGGGAATACACGTGTAAACACACATAGTGTATAATAGTTATAAGTAAAACCGTGTAAACACATATAGTGTATAATAACTGTAAATAAACACATGTAATATAATAACTATAAGTAAAACACATGAACAAGCTAATAAAGAATACGAGTGACTATTCCACTTTTTCGATATACACACTGGAGAGTACAGTTTTTTAATAACTAAATTTTTATAACAGTTTTTTAATAATTAACTAAATTAAATGAGATGAAAATATAGAACTAGTACCTACTCGGGGCAATAGAAAAAAGTAAGAGTGAAATGGAAGAATAAAAAAAAAAAGTAACCGATATTAGGATCCAATATACTTATGTCATATTCTAATTATTAAATATCTAAAATTGTGAAACTCCTACTTCAACAGACTAAAGTATACAAATATACAAAATCATAATGGCCCTCATTGTGAATTGTCAGTCTTCAGTAAATATCTGTGAAATGTCAGCGATATTCGAAATCGGTATTGTGATTATCAAAATACTGATAAATTGTGAACATTGACACAAATTGGTATTGTGAATGTCAATAAATTAAAGTCAGTTTTTTTGACATTTTAAAGTAATTTTTTTCAGTGGTAAATTTTAGCTTGACAAAATTATATTGTACTAAAGAAAGCATGTTTTTTACTGAAAATGTTTGTTTTTTTTTATTTAGATGTTTGTTCGGTTTTATTAAAATTAAAATAAGTCTTTTTTATTTTCTGTGCTTTAAAGGTATTAAAACAGCAATAAAATTCAATTAAAGCGAATAGTTGAATTATAATAATAAATAATAATAATAAAAATAGTCTTTATTTCAACAGAATTACAAAACTAGTAACAAATTTTGAATACACACAAATTAAATTCATTTTTTGTACAATGTATCCTTAATCAAATTAATAATTAATTCAAATTAAAAATTAGTATTTAAAATAATTCAGATTTATATACTATTGAAAAAACAAACATTTGAATTATGATTTAAGAATTAATAATTGTTCAAAAATGTACAGTATATATTATAATAGAAGATTAATACAATTTTTATAAACTACAATTATATATACATATTAGAAAATATAAAAACATCAAAAAATTTGTACATAATATATCCTTAAATAGTCACTTTTAAGCTTCAAGTTCTGAATGAAATAGCTAAAGACATTCTATTGCCATAGTGCAAGAGACGAATGTCTTACTTTATTATTATTAAAATAACAGGTGTAATAGTATTAATGGGGAAAAAACAATATAAAATTAGTGTAGAATTATTTGATATATAATGTTTTATTTAATTGAAGAAGAATTAATTTAATTTAATTGTAAAATATAAAAATATTTGAAGTTTTTAATAAACATAAAATAAAACATAGGATAGTAGAATGAATTACGATCTGAATAAAAGCTATTAGAAATAACAAAAAAAAAATAAAATAAAAAAATAAGAAATAAGAAAACAGATAAAAAGTGAGCTTAAATTATGGGTATTAATATTGATTCAATTTGTGCATGGATTTGTATTCTCTCGGTTCTAAAGGATTCAGGTAACTTATTAAAGAGCTGAGGTGCAGTTACAGTAAAAAAGTGACCAAAATGAGATTTTTTAACTTTTGGGTACATAATAGATAAATTATTATACAAAAAAAAAATCTGTTGACTTGTACTTTATTAGTAAAACCCAAACACTTTAATTTAAATAGTTATTTGTTTATTATAAAATCTTGAAAACAAAGTACAAATTTAAAATTTTAACTGTCAAAAAAACGTCAATTTTCTCAGTATTAACAATAGAATAACATATTGTCAGTATCACTTTCCAATACCAAATAAAATCTCAACTGGCAAAATATCACAGTTGTCAGTCGGCTGAAAACTGAACTTTGTAATAGGAGCCTATATCTTTCATAATCATGAACACTGTATTGATATCACCGAATGAAGACTTGCAATGCAAATAAAAATTTTTTTATTCACAAAAAATATATTTCGGATTTGTTTTGATCTTAAAAATGATGTTGGATTTTTGAGGGGATGATATATAATAGTACTAAAGTTTATAAACTGGTTACATACATACATTTGGTTACTAAAATTTGGTTGAAATCATTGATGGTTCGAAAAAAATTCATATCTTATAGCACATAGTTAAAATATAATATACATATTATAATTATATGTGATAGAAAGAGACAAATATAAAATATAATAAACAAAGTACGATATATGTTACATGTTATATTTTTACTATACTGTGTTTACATGTAGTTGACGATAATTATCATGATTCTATATGGTTGGATTGATAAAATTGACATAATGATTGCGGTATCGTAGGATTTTTAAGTTAATAATTAATAAATATTTTTAATTATGTATTGAATTTTCTGACCATCACTTAACTATATTTACTTATTAGTATATCATAGTATAGTATATATTAATTATTAGTATTCGTTTAAAAAAAATGTTCATTGAAAAAGCGATGTATTTCAATTGACTATTCTCAGTTTTTTTTTTTTTTTTTGGATAATACTTGGTCAATAAACTGTGATCACCCTGGGATCCTTTAACAATCTTCTTGATCAATCAAATTCGAAACAAATTAATTTTCGGTATTTAATTTAAAAAATCAAAATAATAAAATGAAAACTTTCAAAAAATAATTTATTGTTAGTAGAACAATGACAATATTCCAAGTATATAATAATATAATATATTTTGGTATTTTGAAATGCAAATTTCTAACCTTGATTAACTATAAAAGATTTTAATACTAAAAAATCACAAAATTTTTAGTTTATTTTTTTTTTTTGAAATGTCATCGTGTAGAAAATAACTTTGAAAATCCAAAAAGAAAAAAAATAATACTATTTTTGTTTTGTTTTCTTCAATCTTCAAACCTTGATACAATTTTTTCGCTTTTTTTCAATTTTATTATTAATTCTTTTATATTATTATTATTATCTAGTATAAAAATTAAAAATTAAATTACAAATTCAATTGATTGAACGAAATATTCATTTTGATATAATAATATAAAATTTGAATTCCTCTGAGAAAAAACAAAAAAAACAAAAATGAAATTTTAACCCCTTTAGCAATTCTGTAACAACGAAAAATTAATTCGAAGCACAGGTTTTCAACTGACCCAATTAAATCACATAATATTAACACATAAAAAATTTTTTTTTTATTAAAAATTCACTCATTATTAAAATAATAATTAAAAATTTCTTTAATTTAAATTAATTCAAATAAATAATCAAAAATGAAAAAATAAAAAATTCAATTGTAATAATTGAGATATATATACAAATTACATTGATTATACAATGTACATGTTAGAATGAGATAAGTATATAATAATTTTATGGACTAAATAATATTGAAGGTCATTTCAATCGCAGTTGGTGTTGTGCTTTAGGGTAATTTTATTTATCTTTAAATTATTTTTTATTACAGTATACCTACTTTTCTGTCAATTTCATTTAAAATTTTGATAATTAAAAATTGACAGTTAGTGTGTAGTGACTTAGAAAATCAATCATAACAAAATTTTAGATGAATATGATGACAGTTAATAAATATGTTATAATTAGTGCTGCCGTTTAATTATTAAATGTGAAAATCAGGATGTGTCTTTAGTAGTTGAGTAGCGGATTAAGAAGAATATCGCTTCAACCTGCTAATTTCATTAATTTTTTTTATTATTATTATTGTTGATTAGGAAAAAAATTATTTTTAATTTGTAAATTTAAGACATGTGATTTATTTCTATTTATTTATTTGTCTGTTTAATTTCATTTTTCGATATGAAATTCTCAAAAGTGCGCTTTTATTTGTAAGGAAATAACTTCTATTATTTTAGTGGGTCAGATTGAGATTACTGTGGAATAAATATCATTTATCCCTCATTATTAACGATATGCTGTGCACCATGCACTACCAATATACTTTTAAATTCAAATGAAGTATGACTAATTGATATTTAATCAAAGGATGTGGATTATGAAACGTCCTTCTTTATTTACCATGCACCATGCACCATTCACCATAGACGTAATTTTAAATTCATATGTTAATTGAAATGTCAAAAAATGTCAAATGAATTACAACTAATTGATATTTAAAGAAAGGATATAAATTTATTTATCACATATCATGCACCGTGAATCATGCACCATTCATCACGCACTGTTCACCACTAACGTCATTTTAAATTCAAATGTCAAAAAAGGACACCTACCATTGCATATTATGTCGTTTGAGCTTTGTTAGTTACAAGTTTACAAAACTAGTTAATTCTGCTTTAGTTGAATCTCAAATTAAGATTGTGGTGCAAATAATAATGAAAATATTGAATTTAAAATATTTAATTGAATAATTTAATTAACACAAAATCAAATTGATAAAAATTTGCAAATGAATTAACCTCATTACTTAAAGTAATCCTTAACTTCAAAATAATATTTCGAATAATACTATTTAGTAAAGAAATACCGTTATACAGTATATTATAACGAATGTACTATACATACTTAAATTGATAATTTTTCATTCAAGAAGCCTAGAATAATCTGAATGAAATACCATTTATTAAATAGAAATATAAAATCAGAATAGAATTAATGATTTTACCACAAATATTACGCGACAATTTAACAGTAAGAAAAAATTTGTTGACGTCTTATGGCCTTTACAATTTTGTTTTGTTTAAATTTTCAAATCCCTTCTGTCCACTCCCTCGTGACTAAAACCGAAACCAAAATTCATATTGTTTTTATAAATCGTGATTCAGAGTATATTAACCAACGTGACTACGCACTGTTTATAAGTTTTCATTTCTCAATTATTACTTTTAAATAAACCAATCACAATCAAAAATACAAGAAAACAAAAAAAAAAAAAATTCAATACAATAATTATTATTACAATAAAAATAATAAAAGCAACAACAAAAAAATATAGTATTTGATTATTTACCTATTTTTTTTTTGTTAACTATCAGAATATTGAAATTATAACAAAATTTATGCAAAAACAAAAAAAAAATTACTTTTAAGCATAGTTTTTTTTTTTTTTAAATAACGGCTGCCAATTTTATAGATCATTGTACGTATTACACACACTAACATAATTACAAAAAACAAACTAATACAAATGAAAATATTTTAGAATTGAAATGAGTGCATTGCATATATACATATATAATTATGGTCGAGTTAAAGTGCAAAATTTTAAAATTACTAACTATGTTTGTTGTTGTTATTGGATTTTTGATTTTAATTTTTGTTGTTTTATTTTGTTGTTACTGCTCGTGTTTTTCAAGCCGTTTCAGATCATTGAATTAGCCACAAGCCAATACTTTATTATTGTTGTTGTTGATGGTGGTGGTGTTTCATGTCTTTTGTCTTATTATATTGGTTTGTTATTTTGTCAAAAATAACCAACAACTTATAAAAATGTAACTTTATAG
This sequence comes from Argyra leucocephala, assembly GCA_963942445.1. Lineage (NCBI taxonomy): Eukaryota > Metazoa > Arthropoda > Insecta > Diptera > Dolichopodidae > Argyra > Argyra leucocephala. The sequence goes on from OZ012681.1 coordinate 2,406,772, forward strand.
CTTTTAAGTTAAGAAATTGTATATGTAAGTAGTTATAGAAAAGGAATTCATAGTATCCAATAATGAAAATTTTATCGATTTTAATCTACACAATCATAGTAATTTAATTAAAGACACTTATAATTAGTGCGATGCACTGATGGCTTAATTGCTGATAGGTTAGAATTTCAAGATATTATAGAGAAAGTCGGTGAGGTCTGTAAAATGTTATTTGAAAAAACCTCCACCTGGATATATTCAAACAAAAGTAAGAGGTATTTATAATTTTACAATTAAGATTGTAATTTTCTTTTAAAGGCGATATAGAGTATCTTGGGAGTAATAAATTAGATGTTAGGGTGGTCATAACAGCATAATTGCAAGAATTGCAGTCTATGGAAGGACAAAGCTTTTACTATAGTACTATATAAGTTATGATGATGGTGGTGAAGTAATATATAAATCCTTATATATATAAAAAGGTAAATATCAGTGCACTTTTTTTTCTGGTGCAGTATTTGGATTTTTCTTAGACTTTATTTGCCAATTATACACTCTGTAAGAGCTTATAAGCTCATTTAAAAGAAATTAATAAATATCTATAACTACTTTGCTTCAGTTTGATTCTTGAAGAAACCAACACACAAGGTACCCACAAACTAAGCTAACAATAAAGTTGTTTCATTATAAAAGTTCATCAAATCATATGGAAACAATTTGAATAAAATTATCGCACATTTTCTTAATATAAAAATTAAGAGATCTTTAATGATGATGATCTTCAAGGGATGTTTGTCCTAACTATTTTCAATATCTCTACATTATTGCTTTCATTATATTTCTTCTGTATACATAGTGTCTCAAAAATATTCTGCTATTGATAAAATATTATATGCCTAGGGTATAGCCTTTGTTCCTAATTCGGCATGTTTCCATCAGAGCTCTATTGAGTACATATTACAACTTAAATCATAGCCATTTCATAGTTCAGCTTAAATTAAGTATATAGGTACATAGTTCAAATGCCGGAATATATAATAGAAAAATTAATACTTCTGTCTCTAATTAAATAACCACAACTGTTTGTTATTCACCAGCACTAAAAGCAAAAATAAATAAATAAAAACTGGAACAAATCGCAAGTTTTAAATCATGCTGACAATATCTTGTTGTTGTTGTTGTTGTTGTTATTTTATTTTTAATAAAATATATTTCATTTTCAAAAGGAAAAGTTCTTATAATATTCATTTTTCAGATTTTTGAATATCTGTATTACAAGTTAGTCACAAAAGCAAACCAAAAACCAAAATAAGAAAAAATGTTAAAAAAAAAAAATCAATATGCTCGAGTTAGGCACACCCTTTCTTATACCATTAATACTAATATTATAATTTTTAATGCAGATCATTCTAAATTTTATTTTATGGGCAACACAAATTATTTGCTTTGTTTTATTCAAAAAAAAAAAAAACATAAAAATAGATAAAAGTTTCCTTGTCTATTTTAAAATGATTTTTAATAGGTGATTATTGGTGTTTTTTGATTTTTTATGTTGGATGTTTTGTTGTTGTTTGTTTCTGGGTTTGTGTAACAATAAATGGCCTTTAATAGCTGAAGGTCGTTATATATAGTATACTATGACTAATAAAATGAGCAGGAAAATTCGAAAGGTAAAATAAATTTGGTTTTTATATAAAATTTGAATATCCAGGATTATGATTTTTTTTTATATGGCTTTATAACTTTTTGGACACGTTTTATTACATTTTGCTACAGTACTAGTATAAAATCTGAAGCTTAGAATTATTTTTATTATTTTGAACTGATTACAATTTCTTTCAGATATATCAATAATGTTGTTATGTTTGCAACAAAATGAAGAAGAGGTAAAAACACCGTTCCGTTCCGTTTTCCATGTATTTTTCTTCGGATTTAATTCGCCCAACTATCCTGCTAGGAAGTTCTAGATATATTTTAGTATTAATTCCTTGAATCCTATTTTTGTTAGCTCTTCCATCACCTTTCTTCTCCACACCATATCATAAACTGTTTCGAGATCGAAAATGATGAAAAATGTTGTTTTCTTCCCTGACAATGCAGTCATTATTTCAGATTGATTTGATTAGAACTGCTTTCGGATGTACCAATAATATTATTATTTTTGTAATGAGATGAAGAAGAGGTTAAAATAATTTTGTATCTATGCATAGTTGTCCAGTGTTAATTAATTAAAAAAACTATTTGGGTGGTGAAACGTTTTTAATTCCGTGATACCACAATTGACTTCTTTGGTCTAAATTTGTCAATTTGGTAGTGACTACTACCTAACTACCTACCTATCTACCCTAGATTCGATTTAATAATGAGCTGAGTATTGATATTTCAAATGGGTATTGATTTTGCTTTTACACGTGTAACTAATATGCTCGCTTGTGTTAATTCTTTGAGAAATAGTCATCATCATCATCTGTTGGGGCTACAGCTCGGGGTGAGCCTTAACCTCGTCCACAACTTTTCTCCATTCTGCTCTATCTTGTGCAACTGTCCTTCATCCGTTAACTCCAATCTTGATCCGTCGTGATCTTGGTCTACCCCTCGCTCTTGTATTGTACGGTACTGCATCTAATATTCTTTTTGGTATCCTTTGATCATTCATCCTCACCACATGATCTGTCCATCTTAGTCTTTGTGCCTTAATAAATTTAACAATATTACGTCCTTCAATTAGTGCTTCTAGCTCCTCGTTTGATCTGATTTGGTATTCACTATCGTCATTTATTTTGGGACCAAATATTTTTCTCAGTATTCTTCTTTCGAATACTTTCAATTTATTTTCGTCACTAATTGTCATGGTCCATGCTTCGCATCAGTATGTTACGACCGGTTGTATTATGGTGTTGTACATTCTTAATTTAATTGTCCTGGCTGAAAATTTTGACCTGAAAAGGCCTTTGTGTGCGTAGAAACAGTAAGAGAAATAGTAAAGCAGAATAATTTTTGGTTATAGGAACATTTTGTGGAGGGGATGCTAATAATGTCCATAATTTCGCCATACTAATTATTTAGGTTGAAGTCATTTTAGTTGTTCACTACTTCCGATTACCGAAATGTTAGAGAAACAGTTGAGTCTTAACGGCTGAATAAGTGTAATATGGTTATAAAAAAGTCTAACAAACAAGATCAACCTATCCTTTCAACCTGTCCAATCAAGTTTAACACAAGAGACAGAAGAAGAATATTATTAGAAGACAAATTATTAATGATACACAATCATCAGTAGACTAAGAACTAATCTCATTTGAATATTTCCATACTGATAAGGCTATAGTAACCCTTTTTCAATCTTTTAAGATAAAATTGATACTGTTTTAGCAAAAATGGTTATTCAGAATAAATTTAAATACAAAGAGAGTATTTTTAAATACCTACCTACCTAGTTTAAAATATTTTTATTTTTAAATTTAATTAATTATTTTGATTTAATTTTTTTTTTTTTTTCAATTTTCATCATAGATTGTAAATCACTGCTCGAAATGGATTGTAGTATTTCTGTATAGAGAAGTTAATCAAATTCATTAATGGTGGTATGTAGAATCTAATTTAATTACTGAATATACTTATTAATCACATTTTTTGTTATCTCTAATTAAATTTATTTTAATAGTTGAAAGCCATTCATTTGACATTAACTAATGATCATTTGGTTTTATTTTTCAATTTAATACCTATGCTATGTAAAATATAATTAAATAAAATTAATTTCAATTTGAAAATTACATTTAAAAAAAACAGAACATTAAATTCGAAGTAAAAACTACGATATTTAAAAAAAAAAAAAAAAAAAATAGTTTTAAAGAATTAATCTAATTAATTAACAAAATCTAATTATATAGATTTAAATTTCAATTCAAGGATGTGTCCTTTGAAATTAAATTAAAAAAAAAAAAAAAACGGAACATTTTTTTTGAACTTCAAAATAACTTCAAAATCAACAAAAACCTACAAAACTAAAAAATTATAACAAACATAAAAAAGGCGGTAGAAATTTTAATTAGATATACAAAAGTTAAAAATTATCTAAAATAATTACATATCAATTGCATAATACTAAAAACAAAACAAACAAAAAAAAAATGTGGATAAAGTACCAAAACTACATACCAACTTATCTCTACTACCTTATTAAATTACAAGGACGTTTCAATAAAATTTAAAATTCAAGAATAAAAAAAAATTTAATTTTATAACTAAAATCTGAAATAAAGTTAACATTTTTTTTTTTCTATTTAATTCAATAAAAATGGCAGTATACAATAATTGCGAAAATCGATTTTTCTACTGTCATTTATTTTTACTTCAAATTAATATAAAAATAAAAAAAAAAATAATAACAAAATCAAAAATACTGTAACAACCATATAATCTTAAATTAAAATTTCAATTCTTATACCTACACTGACTGTGTATATTTATGTATTTATATTGGCTAGAAAAAGACCTTACACCAAATTGATATAATATTTTTTGGTATAATAAGGTAAGTAACATACATTTACTGTACATAATTTGACCGCAAATCACCAAACAATTTCCTGTCATTTTCCCTCAAATCTAAAAATAAAAACAAAAAAAAAAAAAACAAAATAATACAGAATAGAAAAGCTCTAACATTATCTACTGCGATTGCTATATAAAATTACAATATGACCACCAAAAACAAGAAACAAAAAAAGGGTTTTTCTAGAGTCATGCTGTGATTTTTCTAAAATAAGAAACAGAAAAAAATAATAAAAATAAATAAATACTACATTTATACTAACATTCATATGATTTATGTTTAGTTAAACATATTCATTTATCTGTCAGATATTATTTTGCTACATGAAAAAAAACAAAAATAATAAAAAAATAAAACATACCAAAAAAAAAAAAAAATTTGTACAGTTGCATTCTCTATCAATTCAAATATATAATATAGTGCTCTTATTATTATGTTATTTACTCTTATTTAACATATAAATATATAAGTAGTTTTATAGAATAATGATAAGATAATAATTAAGTGGGCAATCCATTTTCAGTAAAAATTTACCTAAATGGGTCAAATATAAATAGTATAGCAAATCGATTATACAAATTAATAAAATGAAGATTTGAATTGAATATTATTAATGGTACACAAAATTATTTTGTGTAATGTTATCGATTATGACTTATTAAGATGACTTTAAGATTAACTGTAATATAAATAAGATAAACTATCTTTATTATCTGCCATATTGTAGTGTAAATTCATATTGTTTGAATGGTTCGATAAGTTAGATATTATACTAATGGTTCCATAAGTTAGAGTATATTTTATTTGATGTTATTACTCCAATACGTAGACTCAATTCGGATTTTAATTGTTTTTCGTTGTTAATTATAAGCAACTAGGGGCCCCTGCAGAGTAACTATAATTTAAGTTGTAGCCAAATTTAAAGTTTTTAACAGAACAGTAATTTTTTAGTAGAAATCACTCATGTTTTCATAAAATTTTAGAGGTTAGTAAGTTTTATTTAGGAAACATAAATACTGCTCCCTCATATACTTGTTCGTTTCGACATATTCCTATACTAAGTGGCATTTAATGGATAAAATCACTAAAAATAAAATATTTTTGTAATTAAAGAGGTATATACATATATAAATATATATATATATATATTTTTAACCAAAACTATAGGCGTGTTTGTAGTGGTCGCGCCTGCGCAACAAAAAAGATTTTTTGTTCGTAGTTGCATATCATCAAAAATTCTGCGCAGATAAAAATCAGGCGCTTGTGTTCATAGTAATCGGTGTCGCGTCAGCGTCGGGCAGATTGTGCAGATATTTTAGTGCGCCTGCTTTAGAATGACTCTTAAAGTGCATGTTATTTAACATTTAATATTTAGGTAAAAAATAAAAATTAATTATTAAAATAAAATAAATGTGTTTATAATAATAATATATAAATATAATAAAATCAATATACTGAAAAAATATATAATAATTTTAATATATTTTAATATATAAGTAATATATATTAAAATATATTAAATATTTAAAAAAATATTTATAAAATATATTTAAAAAATATATATAAAATATATTAAAATATATTAAATATATATAAAAATATATAATAATATAATTATAAATAATATAATATGACTATATAAACGAATTGTGCATGTGCTACCTCTAAGAACAAGAATGATGGCTAAAAAAATTTCTGCGCGCCTGCACAGTTTTTTTTGTTCATAATGACAGAGAAAAAAATCTGCAAGACACCGACGCATATTTTACTGCAACTACGACCACGCCTTATATGATTACTACAAATGACCAAAATATAGAAAACAATAATTTGAGACAGTTACTTAAAAAAATTAATAGAATAAAATTTCCTTTAATTATGTATACAAATAATAAGATGTTGAATGACACAAAATGGTTATATTTTATTTAAAAGTTTGAATATTATAAAACCAAATAGAAATTTTATTGACCCGTACGCGCATTTCGGTCGTATACGACTTATTTACATATTAAGAGTTCATTAAGAAGAAGTGAAATAAAATGAACTGCGCATGTCCTTATGCTTGTCAATTATAATTATAGATGCTATAACTCTATTATATAAAGATGAATTTGCCAGTCATATGTACAATTCAACTGATTCTTTTTTTGTTTTTGTTGTTTTTTTTTATTTCAGATGAATTTGTTTTTTTTTTTTGTTTTTATTTGACATTATGTACAATGTACATTATGTTCACTGCAAGTAATATATAATATAATAACAATTGATTTGTTTGCTTTTTATTTTAATAAGGACTTACAAATGCATAATGTATTTGCTGAATAATAAAACTATATGAGTAAAAATTTTTCAACTGTGTGCGCATTATTGTTTTATATACAACTTATTTATATATTAGGAGTTCATTAAAGAGAAGCGAAACAAAATGAAAAGGTGTCTACTGCGCAGGTCCTTAAATGCTTGTCAATTATAATTATAGATTTGTAATAGTGGTTATAGTTTTAAATGTTAGCTCATTTGAATTTTATAACAAATATGAAGTCGAAATACGATATGACGGTATTTAAGTTGTTGATATCGTCCATTTTTGAGTTTTGCTGACTCTTGTATTTTAACTGCTTCATTTGTTATGGCTATTTTGAGATAAGATATTCAAATGAAAACAATCTTAACTCCTAAGTAAAATTTAACGACTATATATTAAAATATTTAAAATGTTTATCTAGCGGTAAATTTTTTGAAAAACTGAAACCAAATCAAAAGATTAATAATGTTAGTGAATAGAAAGGTCATTTGTGCACTCTCTTTAGTAATAAAAAAGATATAAAAATGAGATAATAATAAAGTCAATACTGTACAGTGGATTGGAAAATTGGATTCTGACAAAGACAAATAGAAAGACGATTAACGCCTTGAAAGAACAATTTTAAGAAAATTTTTCAGCTTTATACAAGAATATTTCAGATAGAGAGACATCCCGTTATAATAATGTGTTTATTATTTTACTATTTACAAACATTTTTTAAAATTTGATGGAATCAATTTTCCTATGACTCTTAAGAATATAACCAAATTTGAAACCCAAAACAATATATCGATAAATAACAATGTGACACTTATATGACACTTATGTGACAAATCAGTCGATCTCGATGATAATAAAATTGTAAAAAATTTATTGTGCCAGGTGAAAAGAAAGTCTAAGCACAGAATATCACAATGTTGTAAAGAGAGTAGCTAGAGGTCTGGTTGGACGATCAATGGCAAAGCTCTTCAAAGGCACTGAAATAGCCACGAAAAGAAAGCATACAGTTCACTACTAAGATTTGCAAATAATATGACGCGATCTTTAAACCAAGAAGATTGGAGATGTATAGGCTTACCGCTTTCAAATTAGACCATCGTACAAATAATCATGATGATGATGAGGTACCATCTTATATGTAGAACGGCTTTTTTTTTTAAAGACAAAAAGGTTGTAGTGGAAAATTCATTACTGAATCAAGTAAAGACATTCATATAATTTCTATGGCTCGCAAAGGGTTTCTCTATGAGACAATTTTTTTTTAATGAGATTACCCTAAAAATGTTTTTTGTTTTTTCTGAATTCACTTACACATAACGTAGCATTTGTACATTTTTATTAACAACCAAAAGATAAAAATAAAAAAAAAACATTTCTGCTGGCATTCAACAAAAATTCTGCATGAAGGTCATTTGAAGCCAGCCAACAACTAACAACCACTGATTTTGTTTTAATTTTTTCAGTATTTTAACGCGCGAAAATTATAAAAAAAAAAAATAAAAAAAAATCGCAATGAAAAATAAGTGACTGCCGTTGAAATGAGAATGCAAGATTTTTATCTAAAAAATTGAAAAAAAAAAACTACATGAATGTTACTCATATACAAACACTCACATAATATACCCACATACATATTTATACTAAAAGTATATAATTATTGAATTTAGTTAGCAAAAAAAAAAAAAAATTAAATTTTTTATTTTTCTATTTCAACTTTGAACCAACAACAACAACAACAACAAATCTAGCAAATGTATATTAAAATGTTGCTCCATTTTAGACATTAGACACACTCTTGATATAAAGCAGGGAAACATTCAGCCATACAGCAAACCAGACCAATAATCAGGCTGGCTCGAACTATATTTAGTTACTAAAATTACGGTACTGTCATATTAAAATCAATATGGAATAATCAGTTGAAATTCAAAAACAACAAAAGCAAAAAACAAAAAAAATAACGTTTTTTTTTTTGTTAAAACTGGCACTTACTATAGATGGATGGATGGATGAATTGTTGTTGGTGGAGGCACCACGCCTTTAATTTACCTATTAAATTTGTAACATTTGCAATTAACTAGATTTAAAAAAAAAATAAAAAAAAAAAAATTATTTTATTTTATTTTAGATACATTTTTGTTTTTCCTCTATCAACAATAAAACATTTTTATTTGATTTAGGTAAAAACACTATATAGGGTGCAGAACCGACCTTCTTTGTTAATTTATTTTATAAGAATATATAATATGAAAAGTGTAATATATGTTAAGCTTCTGAGGTGAGGTGAATATAAAATGTATTAAAATAATTCGGATGAGATTTATATGAATTGTTATTTGTTTTAAAAGGTTTTGTTTGATATGTTCCCTGGACAGAAACTTCAATTAAACCCATATCAAAGTCTACAGTATTCATAAAATAGAAATAGAAAGTGTGTGATAGTGTATGTGCAATTCAATGCTTATGGTGTACATTAGTTGTTGAAATTTGATTTTCTACTTACTTCTGGAAAGGCAATTCGCTAGGTTGTGCCATTTGAAGGGCTTAATCTTTAATCATAGATTGGATTTTAATTATTTTTTATTTAAAATCTATTCTAGAGTAAACTTGATTGCTTGAAAAATCAATCTGATATCTGGTTTGTTTCCGCGTGAAGCTATATTCGATAGTTAGCAGTAAATACCAAAAAAATTTGGCACACTTAGACCAAATAGGTTAATTGTGGTATCACTAAATAACATTTTTTTTCTCGCATTCGTACTTGTTCAAACCAATTCAAGCTTTTATCAAAGCGATCAAAATGTATTTAACTTTGGTACTTGTAAAATCACCCGGTTTTGTAATATTGATTTTGATTGGGCTTTATAAGTCACAGATTTTTTTTTATTATTTCGATATTAATTATATTTTATAGAATATGTGTAGGGTGTTTAGGTGAAAAATTATTAAAATTAAATAAATATTAAAACTCTAGGTATGTTTAACAAATTATATCAAATATCTTAGTCAATTTCGGTTAGTTGTTAACACTATCAAATATCTTAGTCAATTTCAGAAGTAAAATTGTTAATAAGCATTTTTTTTGGATTTTTTCTTGTAACTCACCAAGTTTGGTATCAACAAGGCACAATTAAGTGCTAATTGGTTTTCCAGAAGCAACTAGAATAGCCACTTCTACTTAACTCTTACATTTAATTTTTAGCAGTTTACCCGTTAAATTGATTTTGAGCGTTTGACTGTTTGATTTAGACTAGTACATTAGTTTGTCGTAGTTTAGAGTATTATGTATTTGATACAGCTATTTGATACAGATGATTCTGTACTATGATACAGAAATGAAATACTAAAATACATTATGTTAACTATACTGAAAAATTCACTAATTCTCAATGTGGTTGTCAAGTAAAACAAAATGTTACAAACATAAAAAGAAAAATTATATCTAAGAAATAATTCAGCATGCCAACTTTATATGTACATACATTAAAAATACTATACAAATTATTTATTTGATAATATATAACCAATATATAAGTATTATACTCGTATATAACAGTTAATTTTAAATAAAAAATTTAAATATATTAAAATGGAGGCTGGAATTGTTATTACTGTAGTGACTGATGATTAAACCAACAAAACTAGAACCCAACAGACTAGAGTTAAAATAATTTTTTTTTTTCAAACTTAAATTATGGTTGTAATTTATAAATGGAGAAATAAATATAAATATATTTTTTTTTTATTTATTTTAATTTTATTTATTATTATTTTTTTTTTTGACTTTTTTTTTTTTTTTATAATGTAGGTGTGTAAAAAATATAAGTAAGTAGCGGAATTTTAATGCATTTAACCATAAATTAAGTGGCCATAGGAGTATGTTTTATTGTATGTCATATTTTATAGGTGTACTCGTATTTGTACAAATTAAATATAAATTTAATTTTTTTTTTTTTTTCAAATTAATTTTAAGTGAATAATATTTTCTAGAATTTAGTTAAAGTTTTTATATCCGTATTAAAATATTGAAAAAAAAAAAAAAAATAGAAGATACAGTTTGAGAATGACTTTATTAAAAATTGTGTCCTTTTATAAAAAAAAATATATATAAAAATACATTCGTTGAATTAATTATTAATAACTGGTTTTGTAATATGGATTTTAATTAGGTTTTATAACTCACAGATGGTTTTTTTAATATTTCGATATAAATTATAGAACTAATTAGAGTTCAAAAACAGAATTGTTTAGGTTTAAACACTATACAACACCTATTGATCATATTTTATGAAATTTTTGTAGGATTTAGGTGATTATTAAAATTAAATAAATATTAAAATTCTAGGTATGTTTCAGAAATTTTATTAAATATCTTAATCGATTTTGGTTATTACACCATCATCAGAAGACTGCAATCGTGATTACACAATAATCAGTTTTTGATCTGAACCTACTGATCAGTTTCAGTAGTGGTAGATAAACGAAAGAATCCAATAATTATTAAATCTATATAGAGTTCAATTGAATATCATATTTTTTTTACTGCTAGTGCTGCCTATTGTGTAATAATGTTTTTATTGCTGATATTCAACTTATGGATCGATTATGGATTAAGACTTAATAATAATAGTGTCTAACTTGCTTTTTTTTCGCTTGATGATTTCTTATTCGTTTTTTAATATTTTTTTATTTATTGGCTATTTGCTCGATGACAATTTGTTATGCCACTGTGAGGATTTTATAAATCTACAGTTTACACTTATCACTGGTAAAATATTTGTTTGCAATAAAACAATCACAAAAACGGATCACTTAACAGTCGCTTAACCAGTTAAACTATTATCATACTGTACGTACTGTTAAAATATATTTACAAAGTTAATTATAAATAAAATATTCTTTTATATATTTTTCATATTTTTATTAACTTTATTATGTATTTTACTAACGTACTACGTACTTGTACATTTTGTATATACTTACTTGTATATATACCTTATTAAAAGAAGTTATATTTGACGCAACAATATTTGATATTGGTGCCGGCAACCATGTATGGGGTATCGAAATTTGAGAAGATTATTGTTAACTTCATGTCCTATAGAGGTTAAATTAACGATAATAATTTTAGATAGTAAGGCCTCTCTATATAATCGCATAATCCATTTACACGAAAATATTTTTACTGAAACTGCTTTCAGTTGGAAAACTCGAAATTGTCAATTCGCCAGCATTCACTGGTTTTGGAATTTTTCTATTCATTCTTTTGACGGATTTTGCATAAAGACTTGTAGCTACATACGTATAAATTCAGTGAAGGAATTCTGAAGCTCAGCAAATATATGTAGCGAAGAGTTTGCGCAGATTCTGTGTTTGAAAAGTTGCAAATAAATTTGATTTTTCAAAAAAAAAAATGTACTGTAAGACCGAATCTTGAATATCCAAATCAAGTTTGGTCACCCTTTTATATGGTACACATTGATAGGATTGAGGTAATACAAAAAAAAAATATTAGATTTGCTTTACGCCTCTTGTCATGGTCTAATCCTATTATCTTACCACTATATGAGCACAGATTAAAATTAATTGATTTGTATACATTAAAGACTTTAGGCGTAAAGTTTCTGATGTTATTTTGATTACAGAGATTATAAAGGGCAATGCAAAATCAACAGATTTTCAGCTAAATCATTATTAGAAATCTGCACCTCTGCACCTCTGTCTACGCTCATTCAATTTATTTAAAATCAGTAATCATATAGGACTGATTATGGAGAAAATGAACCTATTAAGGTGGATTTTCATTGCGCAATATTTAAAATCTTAAAAATTTTATTGGCTCTAAAAAGGAAGATAGCTTATTGAATTGTTATATAAGAAAAAAATAGACCGCTGCAAAGAATTCTCTAAATTTCCATTTTTGAAATTTATTTTATACACAAAAAAATAATAATTCAACCGTCAAAACCATCTGTTGAAAAACATTATTTTTTTTATATACATCTACTCAAAAAATTGTTAAAAAAGTGTTGCCGGTAAAAGAAACTATCCCCGATATTTTAAAAATATACTTTTTCAAAGTATAATATCCCAAATTTTTTGAAAATATCCCCAATTTTTGTGAAAATATACCCGATGAATGATATTTTCTGTTCTTGTCGTACGCATTGAGTTCTCATATAAAATAATGTCATTTCATGTTACCTCCCTTTTTAGAGCCAATAAAATTTTTTAGATTCTAAATATTGCTCAATGAAAATCCAGCTTAACAAACATAAATTCAACATTGATTTTACACTATCAAGACATTCACAAAAACAAAAATTATAGGATCGCTATATTTAGGATACTGCTATTCTTTTATTTTATTTCGTTGTTTTATTAAGGTGTATTCAATTTTTTAATCAAATTTTAGTTTTAGTTTTAATTTTCAACTTTAATTGTATTTGTAGTAAATATGTAGTAATTTTGTTTTTAAACTATTTGTGCTAAGCAGTTATAAATAAATAAATAGGCAAAATTGCCGCATAATACTTCTGCGAAATATTTATGCGATTCATGAGACTCAATCACATTTTTAAAAATCGAATCGATTTATTTTATCGATATTTATTTATTATAATTAATGAAAAATATAGTCGATAAAAAAATATTGCTATTCTTTTCTATCCCCTGAATGTATTTGTTTCGTTTTTGAGAAAAGTGCGGAAACTAAAATTGTATATATATATGCTCTTTATAGTACGTTTTCAAGCTCAGGTTTATGGCTAAACAACTAGCTCATAAACCAGTCAAATGTCAAGTGTTCACAAGCTTTTTTGGAAAACAATTAACTGTTTCACATATTTATTATTTATATAAAAAAAATTTCTTTGTATTATCTTTGAGTAGAACTTGCTATTATTTTTGGTCATACTATAAATAAATAGAATATAAAAAATATGGAGGATTTAAAAAAAATTATAATATCAGAATTAGCTTATACCAGAGAAACAAATTTAATATCTTTGAGATGGATATTTACTACTTATATTCTATTTATAAAATATTACTAATACTATACTAATACTATTACTAATTTACTAAATAATAAATAATATTACTAAAACTATTACTACTATAAAAATTTTGTAAAATGTATAATGACGCTAACAAATATGGATGTTGTAAAGTATTATATTTGACTACAATTAAAATTAAACAAGATAATAATATAAAATTTAGTTTATTTTTAGCAATTAATTGCAGTGATAATTTAATTTTTGGTAAAAGAACGGGAAATCCAAATATATTTTTTTAAAACTATCTGAAACTGAAAAATAATATTTGTAAAAATACAAAAAAATGTATACAATATTACTTTTTTTTTTTTTTTTTTTTTTTTTTTTCAGATAGTAGTAAATCATCGAAAGAGGCTTCAGGGACTACCTATTACCGGGGAAGGCAGTTTGAAGGACTGTGGGACTTTAACCCACTAAAAACTCCTATCATTATTGCAACATTAAAACTAGTCTTATAGACTAACCATTAATTTACATTTAACTCAAAGAAACTAAGATACCTTTGATCTACAAAAATCCAATAAGGTTTTAATAGATAAAAGGTTTTAACCTAACTCAAGTGGTCTTGTTCGTTTTAGTCGCTTCACAAAGTTTTGATTGTCAATTAAGCTAGAAGCTTCGGTATTGACATGTTGGATCAGACGAGTTTTATGCCGTGCAGCGCATTTCATTATTTCGTCTTTTATAGATGAGATCTTCAGATCTCGATGAATATCGGCATTGCGAACATACCATGGAGCATTGACTATGTTGCGCAGTACCTTATTTTGGAACGTTTGGATAGTTTGAATATGGATTTGTTTAGCACATCCCCATATTTGAATACCGTATGCCCAGACTGGCTTCAATATTTGATTATACATCAAAACTTTGTTATAGGTCGAGACCGTAGAATTCCACCCCATCAGCCAGTATATTTCTCTATATTTGAACAATATTACTCTATTTACTTTTTGATTTGTTTTTCTTCTATTTTTTTTTAACAAATGTCAAAATGAATTTATGACAAAAAAATCATGGGTCATGCAAAAAAAGTTTTAAAATCGACAAAAAATCGAAATTTCATGGATGGGTTACATGTTTGTGAAGTGGTTTATGATATAAACACCTAGCTAGTTGTTTATGATTTTCAGCAAATTTGTATGGGAAACTAACTACGTAATCAACCAGGTTTATCGTAAACACCAGGTTTATCCATAAACATGAGCTTGAAAACGTACTATTACTGTAACACGTGTTATATTTTTTGATCATTCTATTTTTTATTACATTTCCAATTTCAAATTAATTTTTCGAAGAATCTTAGATGATGATGTGTAAACACTGACCAGTTACTGAAATCATGAAAGTGAATCAAAAAATCTGTTTTTCTTCTTATATCTTTGAATTTCTGGCATTTAAATTGTTGCAATGCGTTGTACGTGAATTAAGATTTCTATTTAAAATTCCTTATGCTCATAATGAGCAAGAGCGCAAATTAAAAAAAAAAAAAGTCAATTGTTATGCATTTTCAATTAAGTAGAGAGTTTTTTTTAAGTGTAAATAATTAAAGAAAATCGAGATCGAGAAATCGATAATAATTGAAACAATTAAAGAAGGAAGTGTTCTGCTACGCATTTTCTAATATTAATTTACTACCGTTTTTTTTTTTGTTTTTATTTCTACATTTCTTAAAACAACAAATTTACAGGAAAAGTTTTTCCTCAAAACAACAACTCTATTTGAGTAAAATGTCATTTTGTATGTTTTTGTATATGGTACAATTTTCCTCATCTTTTAACAATTTAATAAAAAAGAAAGAAAAAAAGCAAAAAAAAAATAATATTTTTTTCTTGTTTTTCTTGTTTTACATTACTTAGTTGTTTTTTAATAAATGAAAGTTTTAAAAATCGTAAAAAATTAAAAAATTTCTGTTTACCTAAAAATCTGTAAAAATCGATATTTTTTGGTGGTGGTTTTGTATTTTATTTTTTTTTTTTTTGCCAGAAACATGGAAATCTTTTCTAATTCAAATATTGTTTTTTGGTTTTAGATTGATTTTTTTTTTTATATTTTTTTTTTTAACAAGAAACCACTTTTCTTTTCAATTGGAGCCGCTCAAATGTAATGTAAGTAAACGGCGGGAGAAAAAAAATCTAGGCCATATAACAAAACTTTTATTTTCAATAGACAAATGTGTTAAGACTTGGAGAGAAATAAGTAAAAAAAAAAAGAAATGAAAAGTAATTCTGAAAATGAAATTGTAACAAATTGGCGGTACAGTGGTAGTTTTACACACTTTCAAAGTTTTTCAATTAAAAATTTCACTCATAGAAAAAAAAAATTATGCTTCTAATATGAGTGAAAATAATAAGACCTAGGACATAAACCTTATGACATAGACTTTGATCAGCAACAGTTATTCGTTTCGTGTTGGTGTATGTATTTTACAATTGCATACATTAAACCTTTACATTGGATATATTGAAAAGTATTAACTTTGGATAGACAAGGACAAAATATTATCAATTTTAATTAATAATAAATAAAATGGTGGATAAAAGGTGGTTTTTGAACTCCACTGATCCAAGTAGCAAAGATACTTAACAAAGAGAATTAGTCGTGAACGACTATAAAACTATAAAGCTTTCAATACTATGGAGCCTAATGAGTTTTCTTGCACCATTTAAATTATTATTCATTTCCATTTGATATAAACTCGTCCGCAGGGCATATAATTCTCGAAAGTGACTATAATACTGAGTAAAAAAAAGGAAATATCCAAAAATCATGAACAAAATGTGCTTGAATAATGAAATAGAAGTGTTACAAATGTAATAAAGATGTTTAAAAGAGTCAGAAATTTAGTTTGAACCCTTTAATCAATATCAAAAAATAAAAATAAATAAAAATATAAAATAACGAAACAATTTCGCTTTCAATTTCACGACTTAAATAACATCTAAATTCAAACAATGTGAATTTTTTCAAATTAAAATTTCAATGTCATAGAAAACAAAAACAAAAATAAAAACAACAAAAAACATTTTAAACTTTACAATATAATATACGAGTATTATACTTTGATATTGAGAGTTAATTCTATCACACTAGATATACTATACTTTGAGATACTACATTATTAACTATCTTTAAAATATGATCACCACTCTGCAAAAAAAAAAATAAATAAAACAAAAAAAAAAAAAAAAAAAAAAACTTGTTCCGTTTTCATTTTGATTCAAGTAAAATTATGAATAAAAGCTATGCTGCAGGGCATATAAGTATAAGTAAGGCGTACATAAAGTGAAATATATATAGTTAATTTATTTTATACAGCTTGTGTCAAGTGAAAGTAAACACAAATTATTGAACTTGAAAGTTTTTTTTTTTTTTTGATATTTACTATTAATAGAAAGATTTGAACAAACTACTGTTCCGCTTACTATAAATAAATTATAGATTAATTACTATCTACATATCTATATAACTAATATCCTATAAAATGAAAAATGTAAGAACAAAAGATAGCTGTCAAAATAGCGAAACATTAACAATGCGATGGATCATAATGAACCTTAAAGGAAATGTATTTGCAAATGTAGCGATATAATATTTTTAATGTAATACTTAAGTTTTTGGTTTGAAATTGGAAGAGCTTGGAAAATTTGTAGGATTATAATATTGATAAAACTAATTAGAAATCAGTTGAAACGTCAAACTAAAACACACAAGCTGAAATGAAATTTATGTATGTACTAAAATTAAATTTCACTTAAAATTTTATTAGTTGGCAATTGTATCGAACTGTCAAAAATAATTTTGTTTAGGTAAATAAAAGTATTTAAGGATAAAATGTATAAATGTATGTAATGACGAGTGGATCTTTTGAAATAATTGGCAACTAAAGTTTATTTCTAAAATATATAATTTAAAATTTTTTGCTTAGAAACTGTACTAAATCAGTAATAACTTACAATTGAGAACATATTTATACATCAACAGATGTCAAAATATGATGAAAATCAACATGTCAAAATATAATTATAGGTGGTTTCAGAGTCTTAGAGTCCGAAACCGGTTGGGACTATGAAATAAGAATGAATTTCAAATCAAGACATTATAGTGCTCCCATTCAACCAATTTTTTTTTTGTTTGAATTTAACAAATTGTATAACATCGTAAGTCAAACTAAATAAATAAAAAATAATAAAATAAATCACATGTTTATATTGTCAAAATTCGTAATAACAGTTCTGAAAATCTAATAACAATAAATGAATTTACATTTAATTACAGTTTGTATGACAGTTTAAGTAAAACTAAAAAAAACATTAATGACCATATTTATACAAGGCAGAAATATACCTTTATGTTCATAAGTAAAAAAAAAACTGATAGATTTCTGACATTATTGCTGTCAGATTATTAAAATATCAAGATACCGAAAATAATATTTATCTACAAATTTTGATAGATTTCTGCCACTGTGCTACCAGTATAAACATGCATCATAATAAGATAAATTAAATGCTTAAATGTCAAAATTTGTAACGACAGTTCTTAATATAAAATAATCATAAATGAATTCATTTACAAATTGTATGACAATTTACATTGATTTAAAGTAAAACAGAACAGAATCGGACAGAACTGTTTAGACAAATGATAATGTCAAACACTTTAGGACTGCTTATAGAACAGAAAAATGTTCTGAACACGTTTTTTTTTTATCTCTTTTGAGTATTTTTGTTCTAATTTTGTTAATAAACCCTTTCTTTATTTAATTTAATTTAATTTTGAAATTTTTATTGCCCATAAAAAAAAAAGTATATATAACTAATATAGCTCTTAATTAAATTTAATTACGCCAATACACTGAAAAGAAGGCAACATATTATTGCCGAAATATTGATATTTGTAAAATAGACTAATAAAGATTTTAGTAAAGTAAAAGGAATTATGCGTTTTTCTTTCTTTTAAATTTACTCTTTTTTGTCTAACTGTCAAAAAAAAAAAAAAAAAAAAAACCTTTGTTTAACTGTCAAAATTTAAAAAACAAAAAAAGTTATTAAAACTGTACCAAAAAAAATTCAGAGCAAAAAAGATCAATTTGGAACTGTTTTTGACAATCTACTGACCATCAATCCAGAACACTTTTGGGCAAAAAAAAAGTTCAATTAGCGGAAACTATACTGAACATAAAAAAGTATTTTGCTTTTACTACAGACCTTTCTAGAACAGTTTACTGAACAAACCAAATAATAATAGTATTAATTTTCAAATGTCAAAATTGATTATGACAGTTCTGAAAATAAAATAACTATAAATAAAATAAATTTAAAAAGAATAAAATCTCTTGTTTATACAAAAATGAAAGTAAATAATTACAAATTAATTCGTAGAATTCTAAATTTTTTATTTCACATCCATATAATTCAAAGCTAGACTATTCAATTATAAATTATTCATTTTATCATTTTGTTTTTCCAACTCACTGTATATGCATATTTATATTTTTTCACCTTCACTATTTTTCACACTAACACTCGTCGCTTTTACATACCTACATTATATTCAAAAATTTCAAATTTCAATTTACAAATCATATTTTAAATATGAATAATAAAAAAAAAAAAAAAAAAAAAATTAAAATTGAAATTTTCATTTCATTGCTATTTAGAGCAAATTAGATCCTATTAGTAAGTAGAAGTATTATAAAAATAAAAACAAAAAGAAAAACAAATTATTGTTTTTATGCTATTTGAGTATGAAATTAAAAATTTGTTTTGTTTACTATATTTTATCAATTTCGAAAACTTTAAGTTACCTCAAAAAAAAAAAAAAAAAAAAATAATAAAAAATACGTGCATGCGTAACTGTACGAAAGAAAATTTGAAATTTGATTGACCCTGCCGAACGCACTTTTATTTTTATTATTTTTATTAAAACTTTACATACGAATATTTCAATTATCGTATTTAAATGTTATTGAAATATTTTATTTAAAAAAAATTAATTATTTATATCTACGTTACGTTCCGCTTTTTTTGTCTAACTTACCTTATTTATATAATGCATAATACATACTTAAATATTCGATAGATAAATTTTGACAATTTGACAGAATTCGTGAATAAATTTTCAAAATGCAATTTTAAAGTGAAATTTTACGTGGTCAAAGTCTGTTGAAATAAAAATAAAACAAAAGAAAAAAAAATATTTTTTTTTTTATTTACTTTGAATTAAATTTGGAATTTTTAATTGAAATTAATTTTATTTAATATTTAAAACAATGACCGCACTCTCATATTTTAGAATATTTGAAAACAAAAAACTTTCTCAAATGTGCATTTTTGAAAAATCAAAAATGAAAATATTTATTACAATTTTTTTTAATATGAATTTTAATTCATTTTCGATGACGTTTAATGTCAGTATAGTCGTATAATGTATGCCATTGAAAACTGATGTTGATTTATGATATTTTATTAAATGCATATTAGGTTAGGTTTATCCTATATGTTACATACCTAGAAGGTAACAATTAAATAGTTAGGCGGCTAATAAAAAACAAAAAAATTTCATTCCGGATACGATGAATCGGATATACATATATATATATATATTAAGTATATGTATAATTATCATAGAGTGTTTTATGTTAAATTATATTAGTTTTAGTGTTATAATAGTAGATTATAATATGTTATTACAGTAGAATCATGAAAATATTAATTGGCAATATTACTGATTATATCTTATTATCGAATTCGGCTATATTTTATTTGATTTGCATTTATTATATTTCAAAAATCGATATTTAACATTCAATTTAATATACGACTCTATGTCAAAAAAGTTGGTCTATAATATTATTTATATATTTATTCATTTATTTATATCTAATCGAACTTGTCAGCTCGTACAGAGTGTAATTCAGTTAAATTTTTATTTTATAACTTCAAAAATGTTGTGTAGGTAATTAAATTACTATCTATAAAAGATTTGATTTTATATCGCATCTACTGAGGTTTTATGGGAATAATTAGAAAAAATATGAGAAATCATAATGCCAGTACTGAAACGGATTTAAGATACAAGCAAGATATGGGCCAGCTTTTTTACAATAAAGTTGTACTTCCTTCATCAACGCCCCAATAATGAAAGAACGTACTGCTTTGATCTGTGATTCGGTAACAAGTTTTTTTGTTTTTGTTTTTTTATTTCCCAATGAAACATTACAATCTGTCTCTGAAGGAGACATTCAGTAGTTTGTATGATATTTTTTATGCAGGTAAATTGCACTGACTAGGGGATGAGATAACCCAGTGGTTACCAACTACCCATGTTGCCAACATTATACTCCATTGTATTTTTTGGCCCCCATTTGATTGTTCCTATTGCCTACTGGGTAGCTGCTCGATAACAATGAAACATAATAAATTGTTTGTTAGTAGTTACTTGGGACTAGTTTATTCCTTTCTTTTTTCAAACAATACATGCAAATAAAAATTTTCTAATATTTCTTTTACTATTCCATGTTCAAGATCAAAGAAGATTATTCTAACTATAAAATATTGAACATTATGCATCGATTTAATTCAATTTTTATAAAAACTGATGTCACACACAATTTATATAAAAAAAAAAATCAGTTAGTCCCGAAAGTGAAGTTAAATTAATTTTGTTTGACAGAACTGATTTTCGATGGTTCATCATTTTCGATATTTTAATAAAAAATCTGATTAATGTTAATATTATCGTGAGCTTACTGTAATAGAAGATTAAAATATTATTTGCATTTTGGTTAAAAATTTTGATGAGTTAAATTTGCAATTTACCTACTGATAATCTCCACTGCACAGATTTTATTGAAGATTTTTTTTTTTTTCACTACTATTTAAAATCTCTTTTCACAGACAATTAAAAATGATGATTTCTTATTATTGTTTTTGAATCGACATTAAAATGTTGAAGTTTGTTAGTTTCATATGGCGAATCATAGCCTCCAAAATATGAATGAAATTTGTAATTTTTTTGTTATTGTTGTTTTTATATTTTATTTTTCATTTTACTTTAATACTAATAAACAATTGCGGCTTTAAAGATTCATTCACACATTCAAACTATAATATGTAGGTAGATAATTATTATATGATCGTACAATTTAAGTGCAGGTGTATTAAGATGATGATGATGATGATGATCAAAGGTGGTGGTGTTGATGATGATGAAAAGTAAATTTTAGCATAAGTGTTGGATTTGTTAAATATTATGTTTGATGTATGGTTGAAGGAAGGTTCATCATTTTTTGAAGGTTTGTTTACTGACTTGTAAAAACAATGGGAAATCTTAGACACGTAGAAAATATTAAAAATTCATTTTTGGGAATAATAGGTTTTTAGAACGCAATAATTATTAGTAGTAATAGTATGTAGTATAGTAGAGAAAGAAAGACTAGATGAAAGACTTAATTTAGAATTTTAATTTAAGATTGGAATAGAGAGAGATGTATAGGGAAAATTAAGTTGATGTTTGTTTAAGGAGGATTTTGATTATTTTTTAAAATTGTTATACAAATATTTACATACTGTTATTATCTTATAATTTTGTCTATAAATGTATAACAGTTTGATGACACAACGGAATTGAGGGGACATACTTAAACTGGCCTTTAATTAGTTGGTGAAAATGCGATTAGTTCAATAAATACACTTGCTATTATAAAAAAGTAGAATGAAAATAAAATAAGAATCAAAAAATATACATTAGGTATTTAATCGCTTAAAAATTCAAATACGGATAGTATGCGAATTTAGTATGCGAACAAAAACACAACACAAAATGCAATACGTAGTAAAAAAATAGGCTAATATGTAGTTTTTAAATGATTTTCTCATTACAACGATGCTAATTCGCAATACAGAGTAAGAAATGTTAAGATGCGAAAATAATTTTGCGGAAGTAGCAATACACGGTTAGATCAATGACAATAACACTTAGACTATGGAAAAACACTTATTAAAGTTAAACAATTTAATTGTTGTTAGGTTTCTACTCAGTAATAATTATATTAATATTTGATTGCAATTATGGATATTTTTGCAGTAATATGCTTTCTTCATCACTGCTTGTAACAAACTATATAAAATAAATCCCGAATCTAGCTGCGCCATTTAACTAAATCAAACCATCATCAATTAATATTATAAAATCAGTAAGGTTAAGCTTTAGAATACACCATTCACATCTGAACTAACTTAACCTAGTTAAATTATCACTAAAATTAATAATCATAAGTACATAACCTAAAACATTATGGGTTATTAAAAAAATATAGGCTATCACTGATTATGTACGTTTTATGATTATTATTTCAAATAATCATTGATTGATTGTATGATTAAATTTGCCCTTATTAATATTATTATGAAATTTTCCGTTATATTTTTTGCGACTCATTTTCCACATAAAATGGAAAATGGAAAATGAAGAACTAAAAATAACAAAAAAAAAAAACTAAAACAATTTTCCAATTTTAAATGCTTGAATAGTGCAAAATACAAAAAAGAAAATTATGTAAAAAACAAAAACAAAAACAAATATAAAAAAATTATTACGAAGTTTCTAATCATAATCTTTTGATTTTTAGATATTATTTTTTTTTATATATATTTTATTATTGGAATTCAAGGCAGTCGTTGTCAGTTAGTGCTTATCTCATAATCCTCCGAATTATGCCGATTTGGCTGGTAATGAAAAACAAAATATAAATTAAGAAAATTTTTAAATCGATTAATCGAGATTTAAGATTTGACATGGTTTTTGTTTTTAGTTATTGTTGTTATTGTTTGCCAATAAATTGCACAAACAATTGAAGTTTTTATTGTTTTTTTTTGTTTTTTTTTGTTTTATTTTATTTGTGGCAAGTCAGCAAAAATAAAAAATAATAAAAAAAAATGTAAAAACAAAACTTAAAGTCTCTTAAAAGTCTTTTGTTAAGTTCAATAGTTTTGATTGCAACACAAAAGGTTTACTTAAATTGAAATTTTTAAAAGTGTTTTGTACTTTTTTTTTTTTTTTTTTCAAATTACAAATTTGTTCACTCATTCATTCATTCATTTCATACATATTCATTCAAATACATTTCTTTCAATGATTCGCTCAATCATTTTGATTCAATCGTTTAATCATATTCCTTCACTAGGTGTAGAAAATTTTTGTGTAAATATTATGAAAGCGATTTTCTACAATAAAATGTCAAATAAAAATAATTTTTTTTTAGTTTTGCACAATGACAATAAGGGCGGGTGATTTGGTTTTGGGGCTTTTAGGGTTTGTCAATTTGCAGAATTTTTTGGATAAAAAAAAATCGTGATTTATATTTTTATAAAATAATTATAATCGAATTATTTATATTTCAATCGATTTTATTGCACTATTTTGGATTGATCTAATTAGATTGAACAAAAAATTGATAATTTAAAAAAATTTGATATACATTCTGAAACATTGCAGTACATCAAAACCCTGTCAAATATTTAGCATTAGAATAATATTAACTGTCAATATTGACAGTATTCTCCGATTTGAAATATATACATACCTACTTAAGTTTAATCGATTTTATCATTATGCTTGAACTGATAAATGAAAGTTGTTTCTCTTTTTCTCTTTCTTAGCCAACGGAAGTAGAAAGGTTCTTTTAATTATATTTTGTTATATTATTTTTCTATCATATAAAAATAAATTTCACAAGTACTTAGCGAAATAAAAAAATCAATCAAAATCATTAGAAAGTTATAAATCTAATACAAATTTATGATTTTAATTTAATCCCAAAGAAAAATTAGATGATGGGTGGATAGAGGTGGATCGTATACCTTTCAATATTAATATATTAATTAACTGGTACCTAGATACCGTTTTGTTGTTTTTCATTAGACTTTGTGTGGGGAAAAACTGTTTTAACATACCTTAAGTGAAATTCAAAATGTTTCCAACTACTAAAATGCATGTAACAGATTCATAACCTACGCTTCATTACATTGTCTGATAGACTTGACAATAAATGCATTACATTTACATACTAATAATATCTAAAAATTTCTTTTTATGGTATGCAAAAATTAATTTCTTCCCGTTAAAAGTTAATTTCGTATATAAAAATAAAATTAGGTTCAGAAATTGATATTTTTATTTATTGTATGTATACCAGTCAAACCGTTTCCAAAACAACTTTAAATTTTCAATTTTTTTTTTACTTAAAAATTTTATCTTAGTACATAGCATACATTTATTAACAGTTATTAACATTTTTATTTCTATATATAGCTAGTTATACATAATAGTAGGTTTTTATGTTGAATAAATTTTCAATTTCCATTCGCAAAGTATTTTATTCCGTAGATTTAATAAAAAAAAAAAGATAGAAGAAAATAAACATTTCAGGAAATTTTGCTCAATATTTAATAAAAAATATTTCTTGCCCGAATTTCCTTTTACTCTGAATGTATATACAGCTATGTGTAGTAATTAGGCTTGCCATCATTTTATAATTCAAATTCGGATTAATTGTAATGATTGAGAAATTTTATGAAAGTGAAAATAAAAATTAAAGCAGTTACAGTTAGTTCATCTCATTTTTGCTCTCTTAATTTAGTGACAGTTCAAAATTAATGAAAATCAATTAAATATGCTCTTTCTCTAATTTGACAATATAACGTTATAAAGTTAAGTCATAATATATCGATTATTATGAAAATATTTTTTATATATTTTATATATAATAATTTTATTTTTTTCTGAAGCCTTTTATGACAATAACAATAATAATGAAAATTATTATAATTTAGAACAGTTTATTATAAATGAAGGAATGAAAATTGAGAGGATAAACCAATTTTTTTAATGTATAGAAGTAGGTAGAAATAAAATGTATAGTGAGAAAATAATAATTATGCATTATGATGAGAGATGATACATATTTACTTACTTTACATTAATGTTGGTGTTTTGAGTTGTAATGTACATACTTTTTTAAACTGCGTCCAAGCTTCACTAGATTAGCAATGTTATTATATATTATAATCTGTCTTTGTAGCTCAGCTATAATATTTTACTTTGATCGAAATAAAAAATAAGTTGGTAAACAAAAATCTATCAAAATGCAAGACACCTTGACATATATCTAATCAGGGTTGGGTGTTTTTCAAAATATCGTTTTTTGTCAATATTTTGAAAAACAAAAACGATATTTTGAAAAGAAAGAAACGATATTTTGAAAAAGCGAAATTTAAAAATGCAAGATTTTGAAAAACGATATTTTGAAAAGCGAAATTTGAAGAGATGAGATTTCGTTACTATCGAATCATTTCGTCATAGCTTAATTCAGTAACGGATTTTGTGTACAATTAATGATTGATGGTAGAATGATTGTCGCAGTAACTGACATTTGAAGTTAATTCATAGAATGACATAGTTTAACGTAATGTTATCCATATATAGAAAACATAAAGGGAAGATGTTTTACAATAGTCTATTCTATAGAATGAAGTTGCGAATAGAAGACAAGTATTTTTTTTTGTTATAATGAGAAGAAAAATACGATATCGACTTATGTATATATAATGCAATCCCAGAAGAAGAATATCAAAATTGAAGAATTAATTTTCAAGATAATAGTTTAAATTTAACAATAAAAATATAACAATAAGTTTTAGGAATTATTTCGTTCATCACAACACTACTTAAACTCATCAGTATAAATATTTGTAGTGTTACACTACCTATACAATTCCTGATTTTGTTTTGATTGATTTTATAACTTTGATATTAATACAGCTCTGGATTATAAATATCGACCAAAATCTTAACTCATTATATAGTAATAAAAATATATTAAAAACTTTTCAATTTGAATTTTTCATAATTTATCCACATTCTTGCAGTTGTGATTTAACTTAACCAAATATCATAATAACTATTAAAATCTTAAACAATTTTATACTGTCAACAGCAAGCATATGGTAATCCTAAAATATTAACAGGTTTTTTTTTTATTTTTTATTAAAATATCATATCATATATTTGGATATACAGGCCTATAGGGTGCACACAAACATATTAAGTACATATAGATATGATAATGGTGCTGCTGCTGCTGCTATTGTTGCTGTCTGTTATAATATTTTGAACACGCTACCATTTATTCACGGTACATTATGAGTTATGATTTATATCATCATTATTCTATTAATAAATAAATAATTTTGAATTTTAAATTGGATTTTTACAATAGCATTGAACTCACTATACAAAATATATATGTTTAAAATATACATATGTACTAAAAAGCTGAACTAATAATTTGTGTATTAGTGAACTGAATTTTGCGTTTTGATTTGATTTTTTTTTTTTTTTGCTCTCTACATTTTACCTGATGGTGTTTAGAAAAAAAAAAAAAACTATATTTTCTTCATTTAATTATATTGAATAAAAAAAATTGTATCTAAAGAAAGTTTTAAATATATCGGGAGGCTTTTGAATGAAAATCGAATTTATTTTTGTTGCTATTTTTTTCGCATACATATGTGAATCGTATAATGACAGGTTGTTAATAGAAAATATGAAATTTTCTAATTTTTTTCTAATTTGTTATTATTGATTTGTTTAGAAAAAAAATAAAACAATAATTATGTATGAATTAAAATAAAGAAAAAAAAAATATACCATTGAGGTGGGTTAATTTTAGTTTTTTTATTTTAAATATTGGCAGCACTCATCATTTATTTAAATACACTAATAATAATTACTGTGTGATAGATTGAATTGACATTTTGTGGTGAAATTAAATAAATGATATTTTTTTGATTTGTTAATTTAATATTTTTATAAATTAATTTGTGATGGAATGTCGCTCAAACAATAAATACAAAATTATATAGGAAGTGTGTTAATTGTATTTTTTTTTGGGTAGTGTAGATTTTCACATTTCATATTTGAAAAGTGAAATTATTTTTTAAATTCATTTTAACTATTTTTATTTTTATATAAATAAAATTATTTTTTTTTATATATTTAAAAAAAAAATGGAAAGTGAATATATTGTTTTTGTTGTGAAATCGACATTTATCTACATACGTTTAAAAATTTTTAATTTAATAACAATTATATTTTAATAATTTGAATTTACATGAATATTAGTATGTTTTGTTTATGTGAAATTGTCATTTTGTTAAAATGAATTATGCGTAAAACGGTTAAATTTTTATGCCATTGTGGGAAAATAACAAAAGACCGATTAAACTTCTACATAATGTAGTTAAAAGAAAACAAAAAAATATCATATACATATTTTTTTTATTTGTTTTTATTAAGTTGCAGCAGCAGTAGCAGAAACAGTTGTTATTATTACAAAAAACATACAAAAACATCAGAATTTCAAAGAAACAAAAAAAAAAAAAATTAATAAAATTCACAGGAATTTTATTTAAAACAAAAAAAGCGGCGCAACATACAAAATGTTGAGCAACTTTTATAAAACAAAAATTCATAGAATTTGTGTAGTTGATGAGACAGACTTTGTGTATGATTATAGGTACTCCTCCGAAAAGACAAATAAAATTATAATAATAGATGTATATATATGTATATGTATATGGTTTCTAAAAAGGGAGATATCAGTTAGTCAAGTAGTCATCTAAAATTAAATGAATTTTATTACAGAGTGTATTGGAAAATGTAAAAAGAACTGAGTGTCAAATAACGTGAACAAGTTCGAAACATAAAAAATTTAACCTAGCTGCACCTCTAAACTATTAGACTCAAAAGTTAACGATAAAATAATGTTTTGCCCAATTCCACTCTATCTACCCATCCGTGGAACATAATGCCCTCTTGTTCCTAATTTAAAACATTAATAAAAGAACTGAGTGCAAAGTCAAATAATGTTAACAAGTTCGGAACACAAAAAAATTTCAGACACAAATCTTTACAACCTCTAAACTATTGGGCTCATAACTTAATGCTAAAATTATTATTTTTTGCTCAGTTTTCAATCTATCTATCTATCCGTGGGGCATAATGCTCTCTTGTCCCTAATGTAAAAAATTAATAAAACAACTGAGTTCAATGCAAAGTCAAATAATTGGAACAATTTCGAAACACAAAAAATTTAGCATAACTGCACCTCTAAGCTTTTGGACTCACAACTTTATCATAAAATAACTTTTTGCTCTGTGGAAACATAATGGCTTCATGAAGAAACGGTATTTTCTTTATATAAATTTTTACAAACTATGATATTCTGATTTTTAGGTCAGATTTTGAATTATTGAGAATTGAAAAGATTGTATGTAGAGATTTAATATGGACAATTTCGTAAAAAAATTTTTTTTTGTTTTTTTGAAGAAAAATCTTCTTTGTGCCTTATGGTTAATAAGAGCATCTTTCTTCGGTGAGTCCATTTCCTATTAAAATTAAAGTAAATTAAAATAAAAAAACATTTTTAAATTTATTTTTGAAACATGAAATATAATTTATACTTATTTTTCTTTAATTTTTAAACTTATTGCTTGATTAATAAACAAAAACTCAACATAACTGTACCAAATTATACTGTGTATCAACAAATTTTCGGATACATAACCTTTAACAACCCGTATCATGAAAATGAGTCGCGGGTACACTGTAAAACTAATTACCGATGATGAAACAATCTAAACAATTTTTTTTTAATATTTAAGATCATACGTCAATATGTTGGCGATGTTGTCGATACATTTACGATGATGTTGTGATACATTACGGATATATATTTGTATATACATTATATCGGTTGATATTTGTTGGATACATTTCCGATGCCACCGTCTTTCACAAAGGTATTCAATTCAAAATTTATCCACATGAGTATAATATTTTGTCATTTGATTTGACGTTTATTTCAGAGACAATGTATTTAGAGTGATCGGAATTGTAAGCAAACACAATGTTGTCAGTTCAAAAAATTTGGCATATTATATTTGTATGTACATTGTATCGGTTGATATTTTTTGAATACATTTCCGATGTCACCGACAATCATATGACACAAAATTCATCAGCAAAATAAAGTCAGCTACGTATTATATGAAATTTCACAATGCACAAAAATTTATCTCTTGTCATTTTTGTTTTTTAAAGATAAATTTGTTTAAATTTTTAAAATGACTGAGGGTATTATGACAAGGTATTATCTATGTAATTTATTTATTTTTATATAATTTGCAACAAAATTAATTTGAAATTGTAAACAAAATGAAAACCAACGAAAACTAAATAAGTGTTCATAAACGTCAATAAATTATTGTGGTGTGACCGTTGTAAACTGAAATCATATGATTATAAGTCAGCCATATATAATGCAATTGTCACGTCATACAGCGTTTATGAAAAAGCCTATGCTGTGATCGTATCAAGTTCTATATTCTGAATGTTGTGACATTAAGTAAATTATCAGAATGTTTTTTTGTCTATTGTCATCTGCGTTTTATCGTGTGAAATGTGTAAGTGGAGGGTATATTCAATCTTAGCTGAATGTATTATACTAATGGGTATGACATATCAAGTACGAGATTTTGTAATATATAAAATAGTATTGCAATATAAATTAAATGATTTTATTGGCCAGTATCGAAATAAATTTATTTTAATTAATAAATATTGAAGTAAAATATTATGTTAGAATTAATTATACAGACTTTTTATTCTTTCAGACTCTCAGTAAACATTTTTTGAATATTGATAAATATTTTTGTGATGATGACGATGAGAGCAAGAAGAAAATTTTCCATTTTTTTTTTGCATCTTAAGTCAAACAAAATTCTTTAGTGTGCCTAGGAAAATCAAAGCTTCGAATTAATACGGAAAAAAGGGTTGTGAAAATTAACATTTTTAAATTCATCCAAATATGTACCAAAATTTGACAGTTCCGAAATTGTACAAAATTTATATTTTCTGTTTTAATTGGAACACCTTTTCAAATTTAAATCAAAAATTCATATTAAATTGTATGTACTCATAATATATAATAAATTCCTCTTATTTTGCCAAAAAAAAAAAAACAAAAACAAAACAAAAAATAAAATAGAGTTTTTCTTCTTTTATTATTTTTATTTTGAATTCTTTTAATTGAATCAGTCCCTGTGAAGATTTTCTTTTGTTATTTTGCTGTGGTACAGATTTAAGAAACATTTCTTCTTGGTTTTGTTTTTTTTTCTGGTTTGTTATTGTTGAAATGTCATAAAGATCACAGAAAATTTGATGTGGTTTCATTCATAAAAAATAACTAACATAAACAGCAAGGTAGAAAAAAAACAAGAACAACAACATTAACAACACCCTCTATAATAAAAAAATAAAATAAAAAAATATATATGTATATATATATATATATATAAATTGTAACGGTTATAATTTTAATGATTATTTACGCAATCGCATCTGGAAAAATATAATGACATACACAACAGTGCAGCATCAAAATAAACCTAATTTGACATTATATACGTGCAGTGTTGTTATAACAAAACTGTTACTGTTATAATGTTAAAAATTTCATTAATAATTGTAAAATACAGTAATAAAATTTTGCAAGGATTTGTATGTATGAAGTCTTTTGTTTTTTTCTTTTTGTCTTTAAAGAAAATTTGAAAATTTTTATTTAGAAGGTCGATTAATGCTAACTAAATATAACTGACTGCAATAATTATAAAAAAACAACAACAACAACAAGAACGACGTGAGATAAAAATTGCATTATAAGAAAAATTATAATTACTATATTCACCCCACCTCATCGATTATAATTTTTATGTAGTTGTGTTGTTGTCATGTTGTCTTGTTATTATAAATTTTAAATATATGTATATATGTATAGGGTAACATGCAAATGTCAAATCATACAGAGCTTTTGTTATTGAAGTTAGTTACAAGAAAAAAAAACAAAAAACAAAAATCAAAAATACTGTATTACAACAAGAATTAACTGTTATATTCTGCAATATATAAACCACACGAAAAATACAATTTACGTAATCTAATGAATATGGTATATTGTATATGTGTATATTTTACAAGAAAATCCAAGTACCAAAGTTAACTTTAATTGATGCTTGAAAATTGGTAGGTTAGATACATTTTTTTATTATTATTATGCTGCTACTACTGGTTTTCATTAGAATAATATTATTACTCACCGCTTGAGGGTTTTTATTTTTAGATTTTTTTTTTTTTGTAAGTAATTTACTATTAATATTGCGAAATATTATACTAAATTAATGTAATATAAGATAAATAAGAGTAAATAACAACAACAAACATTAAAATGTAATGTTAAAAGAGGTTGCCTGCTTGCCTGTATGATTTTTTTTTTTTCTGATTATATTATTGTTTTTTTTTTCTATTTATTTTGGATTGATGTAAATTTGTTCACGCTATCCAGTTTAGTTGTCACAATTTAATAAAAAAACGTTATTTATGTTTTAGTTATATACAACTGCACATAATAATGTACATGTTGGTTGTGTAAAAGTTGGGTTTACGAAAAACAAAAATCTTGTTCTTTGTTTATAATTGCAAATTTGCAAAAATATCTACATATATATATATATATATATATATATATGTAATGTAAGAATTTCATGTAATAGTATGTAATTATTATGATTTATTAATGCCAGGGAACTGGTCCAGTTACATAGAAGAAAAAAAAAGTAAAACAAAAAATTTCATATTTTCTGATTTGGATTTTAATGTAATATTTGTTTAATTTGAATGTAATTTTTGTAAATCAGATTTAGTTCTTGTAAAATTGAAAAAAAAATTAAAATAATTTAAATTTTAATAATTGTATTTTTAACATTAAACAAAAATTGAATTCGTTTTTTTTTGTTTTTTTGTTTTTACGGTCAAAGATCAATATTTGTAATATGATATATACTACTCTATTGCGAAAAAGTTGGACCACCACACCTTGTGTTTTAAATCCGTTTCAGTACTAGCATAATGATTTTTAATTTTTTTCTAATTTTTCTAATAAAATCTCAGTAGATGCGATATAAAATCAAATCGTTTATAGATAGTCCTTGCATATACAAATTTTTGTTTTTGTGATTCATAATAAGTTTAAAGGTGGGTCAACTTTTTTACAATAGTTGTGCCTATTATGGAAAACGGCGTTTCAATCGCGGCTCGTATTGATTAAAACCGTGTTCGGTTCGATCGAATGATAATTTGGTATTTTTGAAAACGTCGGTTGCTCCATAAATCGGAAAAATTTATCTGTCAGCGGTAAATATTTTGTTGTTGTATTGTTGTACGCAATAAGTATTTAGTAAGAATAAAATATTTCAAAATTGGATTTTATAACTATAATACATGAATAAATTGAAGACATGATAAAAGAAGAAATAAATGTAAAGAACATTGCAAAGGATATTTTTAATTTAATTAATGACGAGAGTAGTAAAAACAATTTGTTTGAACAAAATATTTAAAATTTATTTTATAAAAGATATACTAACAAAATAAGTATAATATGATTAAAAATTATTATTTACCTAATTTTTACTAATATATTGTAAACAAAAATTCGTTTAAATATGTTTTAAAAGAAATAGAATTTGATTTTCATAAAATTCTACCTCATTACTCGAAAATGTAAAAAAATGTAAAACTTCACTTTAAATAAAAAAAAAACACAAAAATTCGATAATTCTAAATAATTTTGATATAAAACAAAAATAAATAAACAAATCTATAATTATAATTGACAAGCATTTAAGGTCCTGCGCAGTAGACACCTTTTCATTTTATTTCGATTCTCCTACTCCTTAATGAGCTTCGAATATACATAATATATAAGATTATATATAAAACAAAAATGCGCACACAGTTGAACATTTTGTACTCATATGATTTTATTATTCAGCAAATACATTATGCATAAGTGAGATCTTATGAAAGTAATAAACAAAAGCAAACAATTCAGTTGTTATAATTTACATTATATACTTGCAAATGAATCTATGTACATATGCAAAAAAAAAACAAAAAAACAAATTCATCTAAAATAAAAAATATAAAAACAACAAAAAAACAAATCACTTGAATTCTTCATTTTTATCTTCTTAAGTAACGGTTTCTAAATTTTGGTTATTTGTAGTAATAATATAGTTTTTATTAGAATTATGTATTATGTAGGTACATATATGTATACATACCTCTTTAATGACAAAATTTTTTATTTTTAGTAATTTTAATCACTAAATGCCACTTACTATAGGGAATATATCGGAAACGAAGCAGTATATGAGGGACGAGTATTTAGGTGTCCTAAATAAAACTTACTAACCACAAAACTTTTTATTAAACACGAGTGGTTTCTGCTATATCGTGCGAAGTCTATGTTAGTACGTTAATTACTGTTTTTTTAAAAACTTTATATTTGACTTAAACTTGAAATATAATTACTCAACAGGGGCCCCTAGTCTTTAATATATTTAACATAGTTTTTTTAATTTCCATTTTATAAAACGCGCTAAATTAATAGCGGATATGAAATGCTATAATTTGTATGAAACTCGTTTCTACAACGTTTTTAAAAATACCAACATACCGATTACCGATTCATTTTCAAAACGCGCATTTTCAAAAATACCAACTTTACCAAATCGAATGAATATCCGAGCCGCGATTGAAACGCCGTTTTCAATAATAGGCATAAGTATGTTAGTAAATTTTTATTTCTGATTTTAAACTCGATTATTATTAGATTTTTAAATTTCGATGAATAAAAAAAAATCTGTAATTATTGCTGCAGTATTATTGTATGATATTTTTTAAATTAAAAATAAGTCCTAATTAATTAATAAATGTTATACAAAAGTATATTTTAATTCTAATTAATTTATAAATTTATTTCTATTTATTTATTTATTATATAATATCTATTTATTACGAAAATACATTTGTATTTAACGCATTTTATCGATGGATTTTGATTGGTTGTTATAACTCACAGATATTATTTTCCCATCTCGATTTTAGTTGTAAAGTCAATTGAAATTTCAAATCAGGTGTGATATAGATCGTTTTTACAATAATACTACTGTATTAATATTGCTGAATAAACGAAAAACTTCTTCAATGCCTTATAAATATCGTATTTTATATTCAAACATGTTCTAACTAATAAGAAAAATATCAACTCATAACGTGGCAACACTGATTTACTGTAAAATATTCTTTAGTTGACACTTGAATTGATTTTTTTTTATAATATGTTAATTTTTAATTACTCATTAAATTTCAAATTATATCGTTTGTTGATTCACACGACCACA
This sequence comes from Argyra leucocephala, assembly GCA_963942445.1. NCBI lineage: Eukaryota > Metazoa > Arthropoda > Insecta > Diptera > Dolichopodidae > Argyra > Argyra leucocephala. The sequence goes on from OZ012681.1 coordinate 2,442,046, forward strand.
ATTAATCCTTTTAACATAAACAGTTTAAAAAAAGAAAAAAATTAATTATTTTTTTTTTAAATTTAAAATAGGATCCTCATTAACTGTTTAAAGTATGCATATAAATTATAAACACAAAATGTATTATAATACGACATCATTATTAATTACCATAATTATTATTACAATGTAAGTTGTTGAATTCATCTAAGAATATTTTTATTTTGAATGAATCACATCAACAGAATGAACAGGTAGGTAGATGTATGTATACTGCACAATTTCAGAAATTAATAAAATCCGTTTTTATTTTGTTAAATTTTTGAGTTCAATAACTTTTTAATTACAGGTTCAATAATTTATTGCAAAGTGGGTAGTTGATGTTGCAGTGCAATTTTTTGTGTTATTGATAAAATTGAATATTGGTATGGAAAATAAGAGTGTTTTATGCAATGACCAGTTTAAGTTAGGCAGAAATATTATAGATCAAATACATTGATACACTAACATTGTAAACAAAGTAAATCTACATCAAACAGTCATTTGATTTGGCATGAAAGACTTATTTTAAAAATTAATACCACTGTTATGTTTAAAATTTTGTCAAAATATGTTGTACCTAAAAAATAGGGTATTTGATGTAAAACAAAATAATGAATATATATAAATATATATATGTAGTTCTATTAAAATATGATGGTTTTATTTATTACTAAATCTTCTAATTATTTATTTTTATTTATCCACTCAGTTATATTAATTACTAGGGTCCCCTGTTGAGTAATTATATTTCAAGTTGAAGTCAAATTTAAAGTTTTTAAGAAAAAACCGTACTTTACGTATACTGACATAGACTTCGCACGATATAGCAGAAACCACTCGTGTTTAATAAAAAATTTTGTGGTTAGTAAGTTTTAATTAGGACACATAAATACACGTCCCTCATATACTGCTTCGTTTCCGATATATACCCTATAGTAAGTGGCATTTAGTGGATAAAATTACTAAAAATAAAAAATTTTGTCATTAAAGAGGTATGTATATATATACCTACATAATACATAATTTTAATAAAAACTATATTATTACTACAACTAACCAAAATTTATAAACAGTTACTTAAAAAGATAAAAATGAAGAATTCAAGTAATTTGTTTTTTTGTTGTTTTTATATTTTTTATTTTAGATGAATTTGTTTTTTTGTTTTTTTTTGGCATATGTACATAGATTCATTTGCAAGTACATAATGTAAATTATAATAACTGATTTGTTTGCTTTTGTTTATTATTTTAATAAGTTCTCAAATATGCATAATGTATTTGCTTAATAATAAAACCATATGGGTAAAAAATTTTCAACTGTGTGCGCATTATTGTTTTATATACAACTTATATATTATATTAGAAGTTCATTAAGGAGTAAGAGAATCGAAATAAAATGAAAAGGTGTCTACTGCGCATGTCTCTAAATGCTTCTCAATTATAATTATAGATTAATTTTCGGCAACAGTCAATTCTGATCTCTTAGAAGGTTATGAAGGAAGAGAACTATATACTTCTTTACATACCGTTTATACAATGGTGCTTAGCAATCAATGGCGGAAATACGCACCCGGATATAATTACGGGATGTATTATAATGATGGATCCATCAACTTCGTTCGTTCCTACCATAGACTGCGTAACACCATCTGTTGTTTCAAGCGGTATATAATTATGAACTAATTAATAGAAGATATGATACCGTATTGAAGTATTTTGGTATTTATTCTATTATTGCTAAAAAAAATTTATTGATAGCAGAGTAAATAATAATGGCAGAGTTTTGTAGATGGAACTTAGGAAGGCCAGAATTTGGATATATAAACAAATTTTGATAACATTTTTAATTAAAGCAGAAAATGGTAAATTAAATTAAATTAATCGAAATTTATTAATGTAAATTTCACAAACAGAAAATATAAAGAGTATGTTGAGAAGAAAAATCGTGAGCTAAATGGTTTTGTTACCTAATTACATGAGCTGAAATGTTATTGCAACCGTTTTCATTTCTTTATATTAAAATTTTATATTAAAATTAACTTTGAATATATATAAAAAAAAAAAAAATATAAGTAAATATATAAATGTATATATATCCTCTGTACGAGCAATGATGCTCTTTTGAGAGACAAAAAAAAACAAAAAAAAAAAAATGGTTAATTTAAGTTTTGATACATAATCAAATATTCAAACAAATTTGGGTAATACTATCTATCGTCAAACATCTATGTGATGGCAAATCAAAGTAGCCAAACCAAATATAAAAATTTGAAAAATAAAACTGCACTTTATGATCTTCAGAACCCTCTTAAATTATTTTTAATACAATTTAACCATACACTGTCGAAATCCCAAGATGTTGTAAAAACAGTTACGAAAATTCGTTCATATTTCGAGCTTCAAAAATATGGATTCATATTGCCTTGGTTGATGTGTTTCCACATCCAATATACGATTTGCAGACGTTTAAGGACAATATCAGTACATTTACAACTTCCTACTAATCTATCTCTCATACCTTTCTTTCTTTCTATTTTCATTTTATAATATCTCAACCAAGTGGTAAGTAAGTGCTAAAGGTAATATACAAACGTTTTGAATTATTATAAAAAAAAACTAGTACTGCGATTATTTATTTATTCATTTATTTATTTAAATAACCTAAAACAGCCTAATAGCTCGTATAAGGCGTATATAATTACAGTCGAGTCCACTTAAGAGCACCTCGCTTAAAAATGCAAATCCTTTTAAGTGCACATTGTTTCAAACGCAATTTTTTTGTTTAATATTTTAAATAATTCAATTCGTTTAGAAGCAAATCGTTTAAAAGCAAAAAATATCTTTAAATGCATAGATTTCTGTATAATATTTTATAAACTTACATACTTTTCACGTTGTTTAATAGCACATGATGCCAAATTTTGTTAATGTGTTGAGACAGCACAAAAATATAATAGAATTAATAAAAATACAGACAGTTTAGTAATTTTTGCAGTATGTATTGGATGTCATACATACTATGTATAAATACATAGCTAAAAAAATTCAAATATAAATGACATAATATGTACAAAATATGTTTCTCATACTTTTATTTACAACATAGCAGCTACATAATTAAAATTGATCTTAAACAAATATTTTACGACTTATATGTTTAAAAGCACAACTTGCTTAAGTGTACAAATTTGCGGGTTATCTTCGTTGTCGCTCTTAAGCGAGTTCGACTGCATTATGTTTTACAATTGACGCAAATAATAAATCGAAATATTTAAAGGAAAAAAAAAATAAGTTCGTTCTGATTATATGATTATATGATACATTTAGGTGCCTATTATGTATTTCGATTACGATTACGATTTGATCGAATGAAATGTCAAAATGCAAAATTGCCATTATGTATTTCGATATCGTTCAGAAATTGTCGAAATCGAAATCGTTAAAGTTTATCGATGTAAAATTTTATCACGTATTCGTCGGCAACTAGAATATATGAGCTTTGAGTTAAAATTTGTAAAACCAATCTCTTAGTCAATATGCATTTAATTATTCATTAGCTTATCTATAAAAAAAAATGTTGTTTTTCAGCAGAGTAAGCCACAGTTTTCTTATCAACAATTGACCATTTGACATCTATAGCTCGGCAGCGAGTCAATATCGTAAATTGTTTATATAGAATTAATATCGTTTGCCATATCGTAAATTTTAATAAGTGAAAGTATTGCTAACAAATTCACTTAGTGTCATATGAATGAAAGTCCAAAGTAGAAGAAGAATATTCAACATAACAGTTTGTGTCAAATAAAATGAGTTGGGGTAATTTGGTCAATTATAGATTTTATTATTCCATAAATTATTATAATTTTGAATCGGAATGTTGGCATTATCATATACCGTTTTGCATACACGTGATATCCCATATATAAAGAAAATTATTCATAATAAATAGTGAATCCTAATGTTGGTTGAATCCTTTGTACAATACTACTTATTCTAATTAATAATCAATTCATGTTATCGTTGAAACTAATCTAGTTATAATAATTTAGATATGCTTTTTCCGCCCTATGCCCCACGGATGGGGTTACAGGACAATGATGATGAGATATGCTTTTATTAAAATAAATACTTATAATTTTTGAGACGTCGAAAGAGAGATTTTGTACAAATTATTTGAATTTTGAATTGAACGGATGAAATAAAAGAGTGCGCTTGGACACCTGGTGTTTTGTTTTATATTTGTGATATTTTTTTTAAATAAAAATAAATTTAAAAGTTGAAATGCTAGTAGGTATTTTACTTTATTCTTTATAATTATTTTTTATTGAAATAAATTTTAATAGGAATGAAAGGCCAGTTACAAATTAACTGCAATATGAAAAGTTAGTGTAAATAAATTATTTCAGTAATTCTACTTTAATCATAAAAATAATGTTTGTCTGAATTTATTCTTCAAGTATAAACACTGCAAATTTCATATAAAACTTCCTTAAGCACAATAGAAAAAATTAGCTGTGATAGTCCTAAATGAAAATCATTTCCTAGGCTGAAATTTCCTTGATATAAACCGCAAGAATCTCAATACACTGGCCAATTATATAAATATACTAGCAAAGTTACCCGACGTTGTCCGGGTCGACCACACAATGAATCGAATTCAGTTCAATGAAGTTTGATTTATGAATCGAATTGAAAAAAATTGGTTTATCAAAAATATTCTAATATTTTTTTTCACTACGATAACAAAATATCAACAATACTACAACTTAAACTATACTTATATCAAAATTATTTCTTTGTAAACAATATTTCGGTGATCTTTTCTGATGAAGTATAAGCAAATACGTTCCTTGCTGTTAAGGTATTCTTGAAATAAAGAAATGTTCATTTTGCCACAATCAATTGGAATTTGTACTTAAATGAAATTAGGATGCCAAGTTCTTATTCTTAATCTAGTACCGTAGTTTTGGCTTCTTCAAGTTTCATAGAAGCAATATTGAAGCTACTACTTTTAATTCCAATTGATGAGGAGCAACAACTTCATTTTCATCGATAACTGTATCTATTGATTTGTACACATGGACCCCCTGGAACACTGCAGTATTTTCTGATTAATAAAACAAATCGTCACATTTTGTGGCTAACTCATATTAGCCATGTAAAATTTTTATACTGGTTCCTAAAACTCGAAAATACTTTTTCAGGACAATACATGTTTTTTTATTTTTCACAGAGTACCTATGAATAAATTTTCAAGTCTGTAACACATTTTTTTTTTTTTTGAAACATTTCTGATAGAGTATGTAAGTGTAAATTTTCATGCCTTTAACACTATTGGTTTGTATTCCTGAGACATACGTGCTAAGAGCTGTACGGCAGCAACCCGAACCAGTCCAAATTTTTGAAATCGGTAACAGTCGAATTTCTTTATTTGTGAAAGAGAATCTAAATGTAAATTTTCATATCTGTCACACACATGGTTTTTAAAATATTCCTGAGTCTTGGTAAGAGTTGTACGGCAGCAACCCGAACCTGTCATCTGATGGTGCTTTGTAAAGTACCGCGTTATTTGCATACCGGTACCATGAATAACTGTGCAAAATTTCAGAACTCTATCTTTAAAACTGTGGGCGTGTATAGCGAACAAACAAACAAACAAAAAAACAAACAAACAAACAAACTTTCCCTTTTATAAGTATAGAATAGATATACCAATCCATAAAAGTGATGTTCTTTAACAGGAAATTTTGATCAAAACTGTTAATAAAATAAAGTTTCAATAATGTAAATAATAACTCATCAATTTCACGTGTAAATAACATACGTATAATCTTTCAAATCCAGTGGATTAGAATAATTCCAAATATAATATGTTCGGTTGTTTTTTGTAATCTGCAATTTGATACTTGATAGCGTTTTTCAGCACTATCAGAAATTGAAAAATTTAACTCTGCTGAAATCATTTTATTTATAAAAACTTATAATTTTATAATTTATATTTAATTTAAATATTTCTAACTTATTTTCCAACTTAAAAATTTCAAACACTATTGTTTTGTTTTTTTTTTTCGTATAATAATTTGAATTTGACAGTCAAAGAATCAAACATATGTCATTTTGATCGTAGATTTGAATTTTACAATGGCACTGAAACACTTTCGATAAAATTTTCATCGAAATACATAATGGCACTAACGATTACAATCGAATAACACTAACGATAACGATGAACGATTCGATGAAAGTCGATCGAAATACATAATAGGCACCTTAATTTTATAATATACAAAAACAAAAAAAAAAGAATAAAAAGAAGCAATAAAAAAAAATAACTTGACATAATATGGTTTAGCTAGGTATGATATTTATATTTAATATTGAATTTACTCATTATTATACTTAGACAATAACCTATTTCTGACAGAATTTTTAAATTTTTTGTAAGATAAAGCTTTAATGTCACCTGAAACTGTATTATAGAATTTAATTGACTGGTTTATTATTGAGTTATGTCCTGAGATAATATGCAGATTATTTGCCGCTACTTGTGTAGATATGTCTACATATCTGCACAAGTAGCGGTATTTGTATCAAAAATTATGTTCACATGTTATTTTGGTGATTAGTCGATTTCAATTCTGTCAATTTCATATTAACATGTCCAAATAAAACTATAATTTTTAATATGCATAATACCGTAAATCAGTAAAAATCATGACAGTAATAAGTTTTCTAGTGAATTCGCTTTTTTCAACAGATTTTCTAAATTAAAAAAAAACTTATGTTTATAGTAGAAGAACAAAACATGCTGACAGATTCTATAATGTAAAAATAATTCTTCCACATAGTCATTCTTGAAATTCAACAACACGTCACGGGGCTATATCTGTATAGTCCTTTATTTTTATTGATTGAAGTTGCTGGCTTACAATTTGATTTACTTCGAAACATTTTAAGTAAATTAAAAGGTGTTAACCAATTATTTTTTTTAAAACTCAAATATATATGAAGAAAGATTTACAATTTTAATGGATCATTAAATCAAAAAAGATAAAAATCCACACTGATACTTTATTGATTCTGGTTGCATCCTTTTGCATTTTATTTCGATATTGTTTTTTTTTTTTTGTGTTTTTATTTTCTGAATGAATTGCAAATGAATCACGATTCTTTAGGACAATTCTAAAGAAATTTTTTTTGTTTTATTTTTTTTTTTGTTTTTTTGTTGTATTTCAGTAATTTTAAATATTCGCGAAAATTTTAATGGAATAACATGTCTTTTATGGTTTTCTAAGGTTTAAATTTTTGAATGTGCATAACATTTGTACATTTTTTTTTTTTTTTGTTCATATAACGTTATAAAGTCGTTATACAAATTCAGATTACATGTTGATAACAACATTTTGGGTATACAAAAAAAAAATTCCATTGTAACCCAAAAAAAAAAAAAAAAAAAAAAATTATTGCATAAAAATTGTGTGAATGTGTTTTTTTTTTTGGTTTTATTTTGTTATAATCGCCTAAGGGAAGATTACAAGATTTCATTAGTATGTGATTGCGGATTAAACTACATAATAGCTCCAAATTGTGTAGTTTAAAAAAAATTAAGAATTCACTTGAAATTTATACTTTGAAAAACAACAAATAAAAAATTGGTTTCATAAAATATGATTTTATTTTAATCCGAATCTAATGAACTGTTATCACAATATCGAAAGGAAAAAATATTTTTGAGTTTTCGTTGTGATCAAAATTTTGTGATATTATTTTGTATATGTATATAGGTACAACTTGTTAATTTTATTTTGAAAAGCAAGTGAATTTGTTGTTAACCCCTATAGAGAAATATTTTGAAATTAAAATTTATTGCAAAATTTTTCTTTAAAATTGGATTAATTTTTAGTGTAGTTGATTGTAAGCCAATGAAAATTAATCAAAACAGAATTAGTTGTGTTAGTTTGACCAATAAGAAGTACACTACTAATCATATTTTGAAAGAGATTGACTTCATCTGACTTGTCCGGTATTTATTGTATGTCCGACTAATGTGACTGCATCATCATTGTCCTGGAACAACATCCGGAGGGCATAGGGCGTATGGTGGACAATATAAGTTACTACCTTCTGTTTTCAATATGTCTATTGTTAGTGTTTTTAAAATCTTATTTTAGAATATTGATATCTAAATACGGTGTTTAAGTGCTGTATGTAGTAAGTATCCTTTTATTCCTATGGAATCGTAGATATTAAAATCTATCTCAATAGTTTTTGAAATTTGGATATGTCGCAGAATGCTGTTAATGATTGTGGGTAGATATAGTTAGCAATGAGCCAGTAGTTCTAATCACAGTAAATATATATCGCACTTAAATTAAAAATAAGTGCAAAAAATAATTAGATGCACCAGAAAACGACTTGTTGAATAAATTTGTAAATTTATTTGCAGATCAAAATAGAAAGTAGATAAAGAGAAGAAATATTTCAGCAATATGTTGGGTAATAGAAAGTTATGTAATGGTGCATTGGTGCATGCTACTTCAATTTAAAATTATTTTAAGAAATGTTATCGTAAACATTCAGTAATTAATTTGAATGTTCAACTAAAAAAGAACTAAAATTATTATCTCCGTATCAGCTGGAATAGCTAAAATGATATGAATTAAAATGTACAACAAAAGTACACGTCTTCCTTCTTCGAATGTGAATCACGTAAACTCTAAATTGTTCAGTAATTTGAATTAAACTGTGTGAACACATTTAAATATGTTCGGCGTCATTGTTTGAAATTTGAAAGATTTTTGCAACAAATAAAAGTTCAAAAGTTATATTATTATGATGACTAGTGATAACTGTAAATTTAATAAAAAATTTAACTAAAGAACGAAAGAGAAATATAATTTTAAAATTTAACTCAATTTGAACTTAGTTGGTTAACGTTCAGAATGTTGTATAAATAAAATTTATTTTTAATAATTTCATAAAATTAAATGTCACAATGTCAATCGTTTATTTTCGATTAAACTTAAATTCTTAGAAACTGTTTGAATTAAAAAAACAGAAAAAATACAAAAACAAAAAAATTGGACCTAAAAAAAAACAACTATAATTTTAAATTTAGTCTTTTACAATATTTTTAGTCACCCTAATTTGGCATGATTTATTAAATTCGATTCTATTCAATTTCAACAAAAATGTTATTAAAATCGAAATATGTAGTTATAGAACACACCTTTATAATTTTTATATTATTTATTAGCAAAAAATCAAAAAAAAAAAAAAACAATAATAATAATAAAAAATTACTTAACACCTTCACCTAAAATTTGATTATTTTTTTTTTTCTCAAATTGGAACAATGAATTTAGATTTAATTTTTTTTTTTAATATTAAAATAGCAATAATAATACTCTGTACCTGTCAAATTGAAGACAACTTATCTTTTTGAACACTATACATTTTGTTTAGTTTTATTTTGTCAATTTGAATTGCGTTCTGCCCAGCTGAACTTTGACATAATTTCAAAAATATAAATTTTTATTTTATGTCAGTACAATTTGTATGTAGATACGAGTACATTGTGTGCAATATAAAAGTTCACCACTCAACATCGTTTATGATTTTCTTTTGGTGAATGGACAAAACGTTGATTAATCAAAGGCGTTTTATTTCATATAAAATTTTGCAAATTTTCCTTTATTACCCTAACAATATTATTTTTTTTTTGTTTGCAAACATTTTTTGGGTTTTAAAAATTGCGTATTCAATTTAAGAATATATTAAATTTTTGAATTCGGTTGATTTACAATGTTTATGCTATTTTATAACATCTGGAAAAATGTTGGTTAATCTATTCGAATTTATTTTTTTGATATGTATTTGTTCTTGCAATTCAAATGGTGTGCTTTGGCATCTTGAAATGAAGTTTTTCTGGAAGTAGGTAAAGTAGTAGAAAATACATTACAGTGTACTTGACCTATATCGCTTAGTTAACCTTATTCTGGATAATTTGTCTTAAAATAATAACTATTAAAAACTATTTTGGTAAATTTTCCCCTTTTTTTAAATATTTTTTTTACAAGTAAAACAATATAAAATTAAAAATAATTTTAAAAAAATAATATAAAATTTTATAAATTAGTTGTTAAGAATAGTAAAATTACACTAAATAATCAATAATATAAATAGTATCTGAAAAAAGAACTGTTTTAATAAACTACTCTATTGCAAAAAAGTTTGCCCATATCTTGTTTGTATTTTAATCCATTTCAGTACTGGAATAATGATTTCTAAACAAATATTAAATCAGTAAAAAAAAAACAAATATTTTAATTTACTCATATAATTCACAGTCAGTATTTTTAATACATGTATATTTGTACAATTGGTCTGTAGCGCTAAACAAATAAAATAAGTAAGTACATTTGTACAATTAATTAACTTTTAACAAGTTATTTTATTTATTAGAGAACAGAAGACTAAACTGATATTGAAAACAAACTTAAATTAGTATGAGGACACTCCTTGGCATAGTTTGGTCTAAATCAAAATCCCCTCAGCCTCACTTATTCAGAAATACTAAAATGATTAAGCACAATGACACTGCATGCAACAGATTTGAAATAAGACAGCTAGACGATACAAATTACAATTGCCCTGAACTAAAACAATAACGGTATAAATGAATTTCGAATAATTTTAAATTGCGCAATTAAATTTTTAAATTATACAAAAATGTATTTTTCTTTACTAATTCTATTAATCTTTCTTAGAAATGGTGCTATTCTATTTAATCGTAACAATATTTTGCAACTGTACAAATCTGCAATTCTGCAAAAATCCTGCAATACAATGGAATATAATAAGATCGTCATGGATGGCTTTCCATTGGGATTGGATTTTTTTTCACCACCTTGCCATAACATACATGTTTACATAAAAACCCTCGGTATGTCTTTACTGAATGCGACCATTGTAGAGACAGCCTGTACATTTTCATAGGCAAATGAAAAATAAAACAATTTAGAAATTGTAAAATGGAGAATTCAAACACAAATACAAAATAAACAAACAAAATTGGAAAATAAAACAAATGCAGACAAACCTCGACTAATGTGGAGGCGATCAGAGAGTATTGATATTAAAAGTTATATCTCCTGTTGTCCTGCCCTTCATTTTACATATTTTCAACCATATATTAACAACTGGTAACTATCCTGGAAATTGGAAGTGTGCTAAAGTTATCCCAGTTCCAAAAAAGGCTAATCTTTCTATTAATGATTTCCGACCAATTCTATCTAAGGTGTTTGAGTACATTATGCATAGATAAATCACTCAATATGTTGAAGCTAATAGTCTTTTGTATAATTTCCAGTCTGGATTCAGAAAACAGCACAACACATCAGCCGCCTTTCTTGAAATATTCGATAATATATACATGGAAATGGATAAAAAAAAAAATGCTACTGTTTTACTATTCTTGGATTTCTCCAAAGCTTTTGATTGTGTAAATGATGAACTTCTATGCAAAAAACTCAGGCAGTCATTTGGCTTTGACTTATCAGCTATTAAATTATTATGTAATTACCGTTATAAAAGAAATCAATTTGTTTATTTGAATGAGATGAGATCGGATATAGTTGACCTAAAATGTGGTGTACTTCAAGGGTCCCTATTAGGACCCTTATTGTTTAGTTTGTTTGTTAATGACATGCCACTATGTTTATCTGAGTCAAAATGCAGATTGTATGCTGATGATACCCAAATATTTATTAGTGGACCTATTACTAATATCATTATCTACATTGCTAAAATTAACGATGATCTTGATGCTATTTTATTTTGAACTAAAAATAATGGGCTAAAGTTAAATGCATCTAAATCGCAAGCAATGATGGTTTATTCTAGGGAAGTTGATACATCTATATTACCCCAAATTAAAATGAATAAATTAAGCAATTCAATATGTCACTAAAGCTAAAAATTTAGGAGTGATTTTAAATAATACCCTAATGTGTAATGACCACATTGATAGAATATCCAAAAATGTCTACTGTATTTTAAGAAAATTGTGGAAATATTCTTATGTCCTAACTGAATGGTTAAAACGTAAACTAGTCCTAGCTCAGCACTGATACTGATACTGTTTACTCTGGTATGTCTGCTGGTAGTGAACTTATTATACCTTTCTGAAAGGGTCACTACTGATAGATCAATAAGAAATGTGAATCTAATAGTTCCTCGTCACATCAGGAGTCGATTAAGACACCTATCGTATTTTGTTAGAACTATACTATTCTTTAAAGTTATTGCGTTAATAACATTAAAAGGTTTACTGAGCTCAGCAGTGAGTATTTTCGAAATCATGATTAGAGTTAGGCAAATGTATTATTTCAGTTCAACAGGCATATATTGGTATACATGTATTATATATTAAGTATGTAAATTTTTGTATATAGCATTATTTTTTTTTTTTTATTTTTATATCTCTATGTATGTAATATATATATGTTTTATTTTTATTAATTTAGTAATTTAATCTAGTTATAGTTTAAGCACTTTATATTCTTACATTTTAACATTTTTCTATGTTATTTTCTAATATGTTTAGTTTTGTTAGTTTTAATTTATGAATTCTAGTTACATGCTTAAAAGACTAATTGTCTTATATGTAGCAAAAAAAAAAAAATGAAATAAATGAAATGAAAAGTAGTGGAAAACCTTGACGAAAATTTAAAAAAAAGCAATTGGTTCAAAATAGAGTGTTATGAAGGAGTTGTATTGAAGCCCTCTACCTATTATAAGTTATTCGATATTGGTCTTGTACTGGTCATTATAGAATTGTACGCAGTAAAAATTGTTGTTTTGTAATACGTACATATATATATATATATATATATATACATATTTGTATATATATATTTCCAAAAACAAAATATTTTCCTAGTCTTAAATTAATATCAAAAGAACATAATTAAAACGAGAGCTTTTCAATCGATCGATATTATATCTATCGATTTGCTTCACTTTAAATTGGTCAAATCTAAAAAGACGGCAAAAAAAGCCTGCCGAATAAATTGCAACTAATTTACACTTTCTCTACAATTTTTTTTTAATTTAATATTTTAAAAATCATTAACAAAAAATGACAAAACGAAGTAGGGTATATAAAAAAAAAAAAAAAACAACTGACGAAAATTTTTTTTTTATTTTTATATTTTTTATTTTATAATGGTAGTCAAAAAATGTTCATACAAAAAAACGAGTGAAACAATTACAATTTTTTTTTTAAATCAAAATTTATAAAAAAACAAAATGTAAGCATGTGATCCAGGTTTATGTTTTTTTATCCTGTAATATTTTGTTGTTTTGTTTTTGTTTTTTTTTTTTTGGTTAATTTTAGTAAAATAAGAGAAAAAACATTCCCATCAAAAGAGTAACCATATTTTTATTGATCACAATTTAAGATAAAAAATAGAAAATTTCTAGTTTTATTATTTAATTTTTTTTTAATTGGTTGGATTTTATTACCCTGGCTATCCAGATTGACTATCTTGATTTTTTTGATTAAAAAGATTAGAAAATAATTATTATGTAACTTGGTATAGACTTAAATCATTTCGAAACTAAAATTTAACACTTATGGTCATCAGTTTTTATTCAGAAGATTTCATTTGAATGGGAATGTGCAGTCCAAAATTGTAGCCCTCACTGTAAGTCTAACACTGCAATACTTAATGATACAAGTAAGTCTAACAATGCAATATTTAATAGCACTGTAACTACTACAGTAGTGTTAGATGGATGAAACACTCCTTCAATAGTGTTTCATATAAACTTTATCATAATATACCTTGGCTTAAGTGTCTAAGTCACATTGGCAATCCTAATTATCATAATGTACCTCTTTGGTTGGTTTAAGTATCAAAAAACAATTTTGTCAATTCATGGTATCTACCTAAATACTGAATAGAGTTACTAAATTTTAAGTTTATACAATATGGTACATTATATACCTTTATATACAATAGGCATTACAATTTTTGATCTTATTCATGTGAATTCTCAGAATATTTTACAATAGAAATGTACGTTGTCATTATTAATAACAATCTTCGTAATTTCCCAGTTTCGATAATTGGTGAATTTAAATTCAAAGATGAGTAAACATCTTTTGTCTTTGGTGAATTCATCATAAGTATAAGATTTAGTAGTGTATGATTATTATTTCATGTTGGTAAACCATTTTTCTGATATTTTTTTCTATAGAAGATATTTTGTTTTTATGTCATAATAAAATCATTTCTATTGATCAGATAACTGTTAAATGTTTTGTTAACAAAATGAAATTAATGAAAAACATAAAAGATAACAGTAAAATAATTATTTTGACATTATCAAAAAAAAACCGAAAATGGCCGTCACCGTCATCATTGAAAATGACCGCATTTTCTTGTTTGTTTCAGCATAAGGGCTATTTTGATTATCTACATTATTTTTTTCTTCGAAATGAATTAAAAACAATGACGATATCGTAAAAAAAAAAAAAACAATTATAAATTATGAAACAATGTTATTATAAAGCCCAATTTATTTTCCATTAATTTCAGTTGAAACTAATTAAATTGTAAGAAAAATTACCACATTTTTGTGAAAATTATTGTTGCAGCTTATTGAACTCTTATTTTTGTTGTTTGTTTTTTTTTATTTTTTTTTTGTTAATGAAAAATGAAGAAGAATGTCTCAGTAAAATTTTATTTTATTATAAAAATTGGAGCATGTATACATTTTATTATTTCAAATACTCTTGTACCCATATATACTGGCATATACCAGGCAAAATTAAATAAAAAAAAAAAGAAAATAGTTAAGCATAGGGATGTCAGTCAGTATATGTAATTTCGAAATTAAAATATAAGTTAATAAATCAAATTTAGAATTACTAAATTTTTTGTAAATTTTGTAACTGAGTGCCATTATAATTTATTAGTTACAATATATGTGTTCCGCCATTTGTTAGAAATTTACAGGAAGTTTTAATTATAACCTATTAATTATAAATTTTTATTATTACCTATGTTCACTTTCATGTGTATATTACTCTAGTTTATCCTAATTACGAGATATTATATTTATACTGTATATTTTAATTGTATTTCATTTTTATTTTTTTTTTTTGTTTTTAATAATACATCACATCACATTCATATATCATATTTATTTTCACTCATTTTGCCTGTGACATGATTTTCATGTAGAAAGTGACAGTTAAAAAAGTGAATTGAGAAAGAGTTCAGTTTTTTTTTTTATTACATTTTAGTTGTTGTTGTTTTGTGGTAAATTAATGAGTAGTTTAACTGTTCTTTTTATAGTCGATTACATATAAATGTCACAAAAATGTTTGGTGACTTTCATAAGACTCTAAAAAAAAATTATTTTGATTTTGAATGTCGAAAAGTAAATGTTTTTGACTTTTAAGAAATTATAATAAAAAAAAAAAAATGTAATTTGAGAGTGATTTTTCAAGTTTAAGTTAATTTAATTGTCTTGATTTATTTAATGTGAGATTAGATTTTTTTTTTTTAATCTATTATGAAATTAGTTATTTGCAATGTGTGTTAAGTAATTTGATTTAAACTATAAATAAATAAAAATGTAACTGAATGTATTTATTTAGTAAATTTTGTAAATTAGATGGCTATAATAAGATGGTATAGTAAAATAAAAACTTATTGCAAAAAATTATAATCTTAAACAATTTATAAGAAAAAAATACTCGTATATGATTTTGTCTGTTGAATTGAATGTATTGTCATATACAGATGAATGTATCGTCTGTAGTTTATCAAAACGATTGGAGACATCCATGGCTAGAGAAAAGGTTTTTCAAATATTTAAAAAGAGCTTATAAGTGCACGAAATATGTTGAAAGGTTTGTGAAACTGTAATATCTAAGATGAAATGAATAAGCCAGACTTAAATTGAAACGTTCTACCGAACATTTTTATAAAATGAGTGTATTCTAATTAAAAAAATAAAAATACCTAAAAGAGATTGAAATTAATTTCAGTGGTTCGATTTTAAATGATAAAATTTATTGTTTAAAACAAGTTTGTATATAATGTTAAATTCTATACTATATACAAGTACTAATACAATAGGTCTGAAGAAATGACGTTTATATAGAACTCCCCATAAAAAAAAAAAAAAATATTGTGATGATATAATGATGGAGAAATATGTCTTGTCTTGTTGAACCTCAGATTATACAATTTTTAAAATTAAACTACCTTCTAGTTCTTTTATATGACAGTTAAACATTCAAAATGACAGAAATAATAATTTTTCTCATTCATGTACTAGATAAACGAAAATTCACAACGAAGAACTATGAGAACGGGTACGAATTGAATAACTCATAATCACATGAGAGTATAATCATCAACCTAAGACAATGGAATTGAAACGTTAAACAATTCTTGCTGAAATTTTCTCAGATGTTCAGAAAAGTACAATATGGAAGCTCTAGAAGGGAATGTATAGGTTCAATGAAAGGGTTAACGACAAAAAATAATGTGGTACTTTACAATACTAGGTTATAATAGGTACAAATGCAAGTGAAAAAACTTGAGGAGAATTCAAAACGCAAATACAAAAACATAATCAGGGGAAGAAGCTTGTTGTTGCTCTATGTACCTCTAATAGGAACAATGACAATGAGCAGATTATTTATATAAAGCTTTTGGTAAACATTAGTGTCTGCCTACATTGACATAACAAATAAATGTCGAACAATATATCGATTTCGATAAAATTCGATATATTTAACGAACATTTAACGAAACTGCCAAATTTAAAAAATTTAACGAATAATCGTAGAATTATTAAACACGTGTGTCTGTCCACATTGACATAACAAATAAATGATGAATTATATATCGATTTGGTTTGAATTGGATTTATTTACCGAATGTTTAACGAAACTGTCAAGTTGTTTTGATTAAATTGGATTTATTTACCGAATGTTTGACGACACTGTCAATTTGTTTTGATTAAATTGGATTTAGTTACGTTTAATGAAACTGTCAAGTTGTTTTGATTAAATTGGATTTAATTATTTACCGAATGTTTAACGAAACTGTCAAGTTGTTTTGATTAAATTGGATTTATTTACCGAATGTTTAACGAAACTGTCAAGTTGTTTTGATTAAATTGGATTTAATTCTTTACCGAATGTTTAACGAAACTGTCAAGTTGTTTTGATTAAATTGGATTTAATTCTTTACCGAATGTTTAACGAAACTGTCAAATTTGAAATTTTACAAATTATTATAGAATTTTTTATTTTTATTTCGACTAGAAGTGTATATGACAAAATATTTGTTGACATATTATTTTGAATTGCTATGTTATTCGACATTTTAAATGTCAAAAAAAAATTTTCATTAATTAGAAATCCCTTTTCATGCTTATTACAATTATGTACGATACTGCAAGTTTATACTACAATGTTTTACTACAATGTTTTTCGAGCATTTATTTTTCAAATTACTGGCTAATATTAAATGTGGAAAACTACTGCTATTGTCATATAATGCATATAAAATTTTAGTATGCCTGTCAAAATGGTGTAAATCAATACTTTCTGTCTGTCACAGGTTTAAATTTCTATTTGGAATGTCCGTAAAAATTTTCTTCTTGACAGGTAATCAAAATTCTCATCAAAACACAGTTGTAATGAAGATGTTTTGAAATTTGATAAAATAATTGAAAAGTTCTTTTTAGAAATATTTTCCAATATTTCCAAAAATTTTGTATACAATTTATTTTCATTCATTATAATAATTTAATTATTTACTCAAAATTAAAATAATTTAATTTTTTTTTTTTTCAATTTCTATTAGAAATTCAAAATTACAAAAACAAAAAAATTATATATCCTGTTTGACAACAATTAACATGTAAGTGAAATTTAAAGAGGAAAATCTTTATGCATTTATTATTTTTTTTTGTTTTTCGTTTTGCTTTTAATTTTTTAAAAATTTTTAATTTTGAAAAAAAAAAAATGAAATTATTCAACTTATTTTTTTCACTATTTGTTTTTTTATTTTTTAATAAATCTGATAAAGAGTTTCGCTTTTATTTTCATTATATTTTTTTTCCTGCAGTTTTTCAATACATGTAAGTTGAGTGTAAGTAAATTTAAACATGCCAACTGCAATCAAACTAATGCAATCATAGTTACAACATTCAACTAAACTTTATTGTAAAGTAAACATTTTAGAAAATAAAATAGTAAAAAAATCAATGAAAGTTTAATAGAAAACAAAAAAACAACAACAATGCACAATAAAATATCGTGAACAAAAAATGCACATTTTTAATGCATAAAACTACATTATCAGTATAACAATAATTGTTGCAACTGCAACATAACAACAAAATAATAATCGAAAGTTATAAAATTTCAATTTACAAAATACATTCTTAAATACATTTTTTTTTTTATATATACACAGTATATATTATTATGGTTTGCAGTGGCAACAAGTGCAACATGTTTATTACTACTATAATTCCTGCTATATATTTATTGTTGTTGTTTTTGTTATTCATAGTAGAAAATTTTTCAACAATTCGTTTTATAATGTGGGTCAATTTTATCATGCTTATTTTTTTCACCTTATTTCCACCTATCTTTTTCTAATGTAATTGTATCTCCTAATATTTGAATAACAGAGTATATATTATGATATCGTTAAGTGCATTTTATTTCACTAATACAATTTTAAATTGAATATTATATTAGTAAAGGTATGTATAACTATAATGTATGTACTATTGTATGTGCAGTTTGCAACTGAAAAATTAATAAATAAAAAAAAAAGCAGAAAAATTTGAAAAATGTTTTTAATTTGAATTTTCAAATTTGAAATTTATTTTAAAACCTAATAAAATAAAATAAATATTGAATGAAAAAGAGTAAATAAAAACAATAATAGTAATTATTATTACATATAAAAAAAATTCAATAATCTATTGAAGGGTGAATTTTGTGTTTTCATCAATCACCTATTTTTTGTTTTTATTTTTCTAAATTTGTTGTCTTAAAATACCAGTTGTATAAAAATAGACCTGTTATTAACTGTATATAACATTATATTAACTATTTGTACATATATATACAGTTAAAATTATTAATAATAAGGAAAACCAAAAACAACAACAAAAATAAGAAACCTGTTCACACTTGCTCCATATAATGCCATTCATTGTAGCTGCTGTAAGTTATTGCAATTTTCATGCAATAAAAATAAAAAAAAAAAAATAAAAAAAATACCAACATTAACTGTGCAATTCCTTCACCATTATATTTAAAATACACACTAGAATTTCCAATTTGATATCTACACTATATGTAAGTATATAGAAGGAATAAAACTTATTCATAATTTATATATCTAATATATGTATATACATTTGTATATACATAATATTTGAATCATTATAAATCAACATCAATATCAAGATGATGATCATCATTAATATCAATATCAATAATATCAAAGAAGATGTGAAAATGTTACTTATAAGTACATATATAATGTATATCTATATAATGTTTTGTATGAAGATTGAAAAAAAAAAAACAAAAAATAATTTTTTATAACATTTTTATCACATCTTTAAATTACTCTTCAACAATTCAAGTAACACAACATACAACATGTTTTCTTTTTTGTTTTTTTTTTTTTAACTTTTTATTTTTGTTATAAACACAGTAACTAAGAAAAATATTTATGCTGTCATAGAATATTTATTATTCTAAAAACGTAACGGTTATATTATTATTATTATTTCTTTTTTATAGTTTTGAAAATTAATATGAATTTTTATCTGCGAGACCTATTAATGGATTTTTATCTGCATGGATATGGTTTTTCATCTGCAAACTCTATCAATATAGGTATTGAATCATTGTGTTTATACTCTGTGAAAGAGTTATAGCAAAGAATATATAACTAGTAAGAAGTCTCATCTCATATAAATTTTTGAAGAAAATATTTTTTGTACTGTGGGTTCGTATATTAGACCCACACATATAGAGAAAGAAAAAAAGTGGTTGAAGAGAAAAGCGAAAACAAATTCTCATTTTGATTTATTTATTTTAACAGTTGATCCTACAGATAAATCTGTAGGCCAATTTTATAAGTCCTTTTCCCTTTCGAAATGTGGGCCTTTATTTATTTCTATCTTTCCATCTTTCTATTAAATAATTATATTTTACAGTATACACGGTATATATAGTTAAACATACAATAATAGAATCAATGATAGAATCACAGAATTTAGAAAAAATTCTAAAAATAATAGTAATAAAAGAATAAAATTTATTAGTTATGCATTGCAAGTTGTCAACTGTTTCCGGAATACCGTTATGTTTATTTCTTGGTTCTAAATCGTATTTCTATTTCAATTTTGGTATTTTTGCTTATTTTAAAAAAAATAAAACAGGTAACAAACCATTTTTGATAGTTAAGGTAAGGAGATAAACAATACATATTTATAGATGATACAGATATAAATACATATTTATACATTATACAGATATAAATACATATTATACATGATTGATAAATGAAAACAGATAAAATTAGCAAAATCAAAAAATTTCTTTCCTGAAAATTTAAAAATATACCTACTTTATTTATGTGTTTAAATTTGTTTTCTCATATTTTTTATTTTGAACCTTTGATGTGACAAAATATTGAAATATATCTACATGGGTGGTTAATCGATGGTTACTGTATTGTTTTTTTTTTTTTTTTTTTTTTTTTACAAAATTTAACTTTTACGTTCTTAAATTTTTTTTTAGTTTCATTTTCTTACCCGACCGTACGCACGTAAGTCGAAAAAATTAAATATCCAGATGAGACTTTTATTATTATACGTTCTTTGGTTATAGGCTATATAAATCAGGTATAGGAAATACAATACTTACTTAACTAAAATACTAAAAGTAATTTATTTTCAAGAATGTCCATATTTTTGGACTTCGAAAACAAAATTTATATTAAACAGAGCCAGTTTTATATCAAATCAATTGAATTTAAGGTTTTCAATCTAGAAAGCAATGCAATTGCATCTTTATTTTTAATTTCACCCTTTACAACACAATTATATCTGCTATAATACAATGTACTTAATTTTCTTGCTTTGATACAAATATAATTTTTGAAATATATATAATTACTAGTTTTGTAACCCGCCATAAATGATGGAAGCAAAATAAATTCTTCCTTCATTAGAGTTTTTATTTCAAGTTTAAGAAATATTGTTCTTACTAATTTATCAATATCATACCTTTATTATCAGAATGCTTTTAATTACCATATAAACATAATATTTGTAGTAAGGTGCAAAATTTTCAATTCCCGAAGGTTTATTTACTCGATCATTTTAACGACATCTTATTTGCCATCATTGGAAATTTAAATATATATTATCCTAAGACCTCAATAATTCTAAATAATCAATATTCTTAGACATTCTATTGTATTCAATTAATTATAAGTCAAAAAAATAATTTAAATTAATATAGAAATACTAAATTCAAATAATATTTTTAATTAAAAATAAAATCTAACTATATAATATAAATTTACAATTTATATATATATTATTCTGCATTTATCTGGATGTTTGTAAGTTCGACGGAACGCTCCAACACATATACAAATTGCTTATATATACAAATGCATATATATACAAATTACTTTGGTGCTTTTTTTTAACCCCTGTCTACCATGTTGAACCTTTGCAGGAAAAATTGATTGCATGAACTATATTTTTTTAATTTAATGTTAGTCTTCTTCGCAAATAATAAGGAAAAATAATAAATAATAATAATAATATAAATAAAACAAACAATTTTTTTGATTTATAATAATAAGGACTAATAGAAATTTAATCAATAGTTTAATATGGTATAATAACCAAAAGACAAACAGCATTTAACACAAAAAAAAAACATAATTCACTCAAAGGTTATTCTTATTACTTAAAATTATACATAATAATACACATGTGTATCAGCATATTTGTATTGTATAATATTATACATTATACTACTTTATTGCTTCTACCTTTTATTTTTGTCATTATTGTGTGCGTAACTCACTTCACTCAAAAAAAATTATTTTTGTTTTTTTTTTGTTTTTTTTTTGTTTATTTTTTATTATTTGCTGTATCTGTATTCTTTATGTTCTATATGCTCCATTCCAAAAATATTATTTTATTTTCAGTGTTAAGTGTTCACTTTTCACTTCACTGTTCAATCAATAGAACTTGATAGAAGTAGAGTAGGATAATTAACTCTACTTCTACGCCGGATAATAAAACATTGTTTTTTTTAAATTGAAAATTATTGATTAAAATGTTTTTGTATTTTTTGTAAATTTTATCAATTTAGCTATACAAAATTTTGAATATATAAATTATGAATATTTTTTAAAAATAACACAATACCATAATAACAGTTTATTCATATAGCAAAATAAGATCCGTATACATTATACAAAAGACAAAATTTATATGAAAATAAGATCCCATTTTTAAATTTGCTCTCCCAGAGGCCACAATAACGCTAATACGGTATAATTTATACTAAATGGAACCCAACTAACGAATTATAACTAAATGGAAGTGAGTACGCGTATACCATACAAAAATACAAACATTTTATACAAATTTATTGGTATGGTACTTCTTTTTCTGTTATATAAAAAAAAAAAGATTAGTGTTAGGCCAATATAAACATAAATAAAAATAAATAAAAAGTGATATAAACATAAGAAGTACTGTAATTTCGGAATAAAGAATCTAATGAAAGAAAAAAAGAAACTAGGATTTATTTTGCTTCCGTCATTTATGACGGGTTACAAAGCTAGTAATTTTATATTTTTACAATCATAACAGCCTTCTACTGTAAAATTCAAATTGTAAAATGAAATTAATTAAGACATAATAAAAGTAAAAAGTTCTATGGCGCCATCTAAATTTAACACTTGAATGACATGACAATCATTATGAAATGTTGGCAAATGACACATATAATAGATGACATATGATACTATGCTAATTACATGATGTTACAATTTGTATATATATTTTGTATAGGTAGTCAGTCATCTCGGTCCTTTACTCTTCATTATTTCTATTAATGATGTTTCATCTTTATTAATTAATAGCCATATTAAAACTTACGCCGATGACATGAAAATTTATAAAAAAAATTGTTAATTTAGAGGATGCATTAGCGTTACAAGCTGATCTGAATCGTTTCTATAGTTGGTGTTCCTATAATAATTTACAGCTTAATGTCAATAAATGTGCTTATATTACTTTTACACGATACTTATGCCCAATTTCTTATGTATATTCTTTTAATAGCCAAAGTCTTCCAAGGGTTACATCAATTAAAGACCTAGGAATACTCTTCGATTCTAAACTTTCATTCCATCTCCATTATTCAGATATTTTAAACAAAGCCAATTCTATGCTCGGTTTTATTAAACGTTGGGCTAGAGAATTTGAAGATCCGTATGTATTAAAATCCCTCTATACCTGCTTGGTTAGACCTAATTTAGAATATGCTAGTCAAGTTTGGTGTCCATTTTATGGTGTTCACATAGATAGAATTGAATCGTTTCGAAGAAAATTCCTTAGATATGCTTTACGTCTTCTTCCTTGGGAAGATCCTTTAAGATTACATCCTTATGAACATCGACTAAATTTAATTCATCTTAATACCCTTGAAAAACGGCGTAAAGTTGCTGACATTGTATTTCTAATTGAGTTAAGTAAAGGCAACATTTCGTCTCCCCAATTGTTTGCTAAACTTAATTATTGTTCTCATTCTAGACTAAGAACTGCTAATATGTTTAATTTGCCGTACCATCGGACTACTTATGGTAAATATGAACCAATTAATAGAATGATGTCTCTTTGTAATGCATACAAACCCCATATTAACTTTTCCCTAACTAAACAATCATTAAAAAATAATCTGTATTTGTGTAATTGATTTTTTTGATGAATCTTTGACCTGTCTTCTTTATTGAAGATTTTTACATTTTTATTTTTTAATTATTGTTAAATATAAGATTTTGTTTTCTTTTTTAATTTTGTTATAATATGAAAATTTTGTTATTTTTTTTTTTTATTATTAATTCTTTTTTGAATTTTTAGTTTATAAATTTAATTTAAGTATGATTTATTGTAACTTGCTCGAAATAAATAAATAAATAATTTATATGTGTTGGAGAATTCCGTCGAACTTACAAACATCCAGATAAATGCAGAAAATTATATATATATAATTATAGCCTATACCAACACAATATAATTCTCTTTAGAATACTATTCATGTACAAATAATTCTGGCATCAACTGTATACATCACAGTATACCTATACAACAACTGTATTATTAAAGAACTGTATGTTATTTGAAATTCGAATGGGATGAGTTATTTTGTCTTTTACTTTTTTTTTTTTCTTCTTCTTTACTCAAAGCACTGTTAGTTGGCTGTTGGCGGTTTGGTAAAAAAAAAAAAATTAACGATAATAATGATGATGATGATGATGCTTTTAATATAAACTGAATATTAACCCCAATATAAATAACTGATATCTAAATTTTTGCTATAAAACAGGGGTATATATGTATGTAATATACCCCTTTTGATGATGTTTACAAAGTTAAAATCGCGGTTAAATTTGTTGTTGCTGTGTTTTTTTTAGTTTTTACAAATTTTTCGCAAATAGTTAAAGGTCTTTTGGTGTATCTCTTAACTCATCATTCACAGTGATTAGTATTAAAATGATGTTATTGCTGATGATGATGATGATGATGATGGGTCTTTGAGAGGCACGAGACTATTTTTGGCATCTCTTGTTGAATAATGAATAGATTTGTTGCTGTTGTTGTTATTTTAAAAAAAAATTTCATTTTCTATTTTGGTGCTGTATGCTTTCATAGATTTCTACTCGTTTTTGGTGTGAATGTTAATATTTTTTTTTTTTTTAATTTTTTTTTTATAGTTGGAAGATGCTGCTTTTTTAATTTTTTTTTTTTTTAAATAATTGTTAATAATGGAAGTGTTGCTGTTGTTGTTGTTGTAATGAAAAATTGAATGAAGATGAGAATAAAAAACAAAAAAAAATAATAATAACAAAAGAAAAAAATTAATTTCCTTTTTTAAAATTTGAGCGTTTCTTAATTTTGGTTGCATGTTCAATAAAATTTAAAAGATAGAAAAAAATTTTTTATTATCTTATTTAATAAAATTTAATTTAAATAGTAGAAAATTAATGAAATAATAATCTCTTTGTTATTTTATTTATTTATTTAATTAAATAAAATAAAATAAAAGAAAACTATTAAAAAAAATCTATTAAAGAATTTCTAAGTATGGTGAATTTGTTTTTGGGTTTTTGGTTGAATATAATTAAAAGCCAAAAACAATAGAAAAAAATGTGACGATTAAATAAAAATTAGATTTCTTTGTAGGGAAGTTTCCATTTTTGGGCGCAGAATAATTTTTCTAGATTCTGATGATTCAATATGTTTATTTTTATATGAGGTAGCCAACTCTTTTATAATATTAGAATATTATTTGAGTTATGTAGGAAGCAATTATATTTAGATAGTGTTTCATTAAGAATAGAATTAATTATTTTAATTTGAATTACTGACCAGATTCTAGTACTATAAAATATGTGTATTTAAAGAGGGCTAGTATGCAAAGTGTATAATATTACCTTAAAGAAAACAAATGATTTTGATTAAAAACTTGAACCTGGTTTCTATTAAAAAAGTTGTATACTATTTTCGATCGCGTACATGTTTTATAAATATGTTTATTAAACATTTATAGCAGTTGATACATCTTGCAGATCTTCTATATCCATTCAATTATATGATTGTATCACAGATCATTCTCACAATGCCTCCAACAATTGGATTATTCAAATCAAGTTACGGAAATATCATAAACATGTCAAAGGCTTTAAAATAAATTATTCACATTAAATTTTTTATTCAGTTTCAACCAGGGGTAAATAGAAATCACGTACTAGTACCATTTTTAAGACAGCTTATTTAGTAGTAATTTATCGACCTATATATAAGGTTGTGGATGTATAATAATAAAATAATAAATAATAAAAATAGTCTTTATTTCAACAGAATTAGAAAGCTAGTAACAAATTTTGAATACATACAAATTAAATTCATTTTTTGTACAATGTATCCTCAATGTATCCCAATGTATTCAAATTAAAAATTAGTATTTAAAATAATTCAGATTACATTTTTAACTTATACTAAATAACATTTAATTTATATACTATTAAAAAAGAACAAATATATATAATATATATTATTAAATATATTAAATATATTTGTTTTTATTGTCTTGGATATATTTTTGTCTACATGGTGTTGTGGATATTATATTTTTGTTTTTATGTTCTTAACACAGTAAGCTACCTAAAAATATTTTTCCGTAAATTAACCACGGTATTGCCATTTACGAAAGAACTGGGATATTATTCGAATTTTATTTATTTATCAAATTTCTGGCATATTAACTTTTTAAATGTGGAAAGCTATTGCTATTGTCAGGAACTATGCCTTCTTAAATATTGCAATTCCATTTTAATTGATTTGTTACCAAATTTTACTTTAAATTATTTTTTGATCCAAATGACAAATGGTACTAGATTAGGTCGAAAAAATCATAAAACTTGCCTTTAGTGGGAATCTAATTTGAAACCTTTCTGTCTGAAAACCAGCTGCTCTATCTACTGTGCCAACTAGCGTCTAGTGTATTTCATATCAAAGTTATAAATTAGCAGATTCATTTGGTAACACAATTTAACACTCCATTCTAATTTTGATTCCGCCCAAATATTTTTTACTAAGGTACATGCTCAAAAGTAAAAACGGGTTTAAAATTGAAGTTGTTTTCAGCATATAAAACAAACGGATTCAAAGAATGGTTATACATACTGGCATTGCCGCATTTGTATCTTTCGCGCCCTTACACTGAAAAAAAAATTGTTCGTAATATCAATGAACAGCGATTATTAACATATTTTTTGTTGGCTCAATTAATTATTCATTAATATTACGAAAATATAACATCTCTTATTTTTTTTCTTAATAAACTGTTTATTGATTCAACGAATTAGGATTTATTGACACAAATATGCAGTTTTTAATACAATAATTGAACAACTAATTCATTAATAATGCGAACACTTTCATTAAAATTAGATTAATAACAGTGTTCGTTGTTTTAACAAATTCGTTTGTTAAAATCAATAATATTCTCTTTGATTAGCAATGCCTTCATTAATATGTATGTATACTTTTATATTTGTTACTTGCATAATATCAACCAAATATAAAATGTTTCATTATGTCAACGAATTCAAACTTTAAAATTCGGAATTTTTTCTTTATTTCAACAAACTAGTTTGTTGAAACTAACAATTTTTTTGTTCACTTAATGACACGACGCGTGTTACTTGTAATTTATGTACTCGTATTTTAACAGAATTTTTCAGTGTAAAAAAGAATTTATAATTGTAAGATCTTATAAATTAGCGTAATTTTAAATTCTTTATTTTCTTTCCGGTCAATTCCTATATAGTCTTAAATATACATAAGGAAGGAAAACTACAAAGAACTATATAAAAATTAATACAAAAAAACTTACAATAATTAGATGGTTCTATCATACACAAAACTTAAATCAAATTCCAAAATAAAATATAACAAATTAAAATTAAATACAAATGTGCAAAAACGAAAATAGTTAGTGACATTTTTTATTTAAAAAATAGTGTTAAACGCCACATAAAAAAATTTATTTACAATAATTAAGAAGTAAATTTATTGTGAGAATATAAACGAAAAATCCAAAATAAATATAACAAGTAAAGAAAATAATAATTAAATAAAATGTTATAAACTACTTAAGAATATAATTTAAAAAATGAAAAAACATATTTAATCATTTCATATTTAAAACTAATGAAAATTTAAAACTAAGACTAAGAGGTACAAAAGAAAATAAGTTATCAACAAAAATTTATTATAAAATAAAAATTGTTTAAAAAAATAAAATCCAAATAATTAAAATAAAAATACACAAAAAGTAAAAAACATTGTATTTTTATTTAAAGAAGTGATAAGTGGCGGAGAGTGGGAAGTAAGAGGAGAGCTCAGAAAGCGGGGACAACGATCAAATAAATTATAGAAGTGGAAGACGTGGGAACCGACAAAATGCCGACAAAATAAAATTTTCAATGAAATATTTTATTATTTCAACAAACATGTTTATAGAAACAAAAATCTATGTTATTAAATTAATAAACAAATTTATTAAATCAATGAAATGTTTTATTATTTCAACAAACATGTTTATTGAAACAAAAATCTATGTTATTAAATTAATAAACAAATTTATTAAATCAATGAAATGTTTTATTATTTCAACAAACATGTTTATTGAAACAAAAATCTATGTTATTAAATTAATAAACAAATTTATTAAATCAATGAAATGTTTTATTATTTCAACAAACATGTTTATTGAAACAAAAATCTATGTTATTAAATTAATAAACAAATTTATTAAATCAATGAAATGTTTTATTATTTCAACAAACATGTTTATTGAAACAAAAATCTATGTTATTAAATTAATAAACAAATTTATTAAATCAATGAAATGTTTTATTATTTCAACAAACATGTTTATTGAAACAAAAATCTATGTTATTAAATTAATAAACAAATTTATTAAATCAATGAAATATTTTATTATTTCAACAAACATGTTTATAGAAACAAAAATCTATGTTATTAACTTAATAAACAAATTTATTAAATCAATGAAATGTTTTATTATTTCAACAAACATGTTTATTGAAACAAAAATCTATGTTATTAAATTAATAAACAAATTTATTAAATCAATGAAATATTTTATTATTTCAACAAACATGTTTATAGAAACAAAAATCTATGTTATTAAATTAATAAACAAATTTATTAAATCAATGAAATGTTTTATTATTTCAACAAACATGTTTATTGAAACAAAAATCTATGTTATTAAATTAATAAACAAATTTATTAAATCAATGAAATGTTTTATTATTTCAACAAACATGTTTATTGAAACAAAAATCTATGTTATTAAATTAATAAACAAATTTATTAAATCAATGAAATGTTTTATTATTTCAACAAACATGTTTATTAAAACAAAAATTTATTTTAATAAACACATTTAATAATTGTTCATTATATTAACGACGAGGTTATTAAATTAATAAATAGCTATTCATTGGCTCAATGAACAAGTTCATCGGACAAATATTAATAAATTTTTAATTGTCTCAACGAATTTTTTTATTGTAGTTACGTACCTTTTTGGTTCAGTGATAGGCAATATATATTAACGCGCCCCATAATTCGTAATAAAAATTAAAAGTACAAATATATACAATAAAAACTAATTATCTGTCGTTTTTGTTAATTTATTGATTTAATAAGAGCTAAAAATGTCAGTGGTAAAAATACAATTTTGTAAAACTGTGTTCCGCAGAGCAGTTACTTAAATATTCTTAATATTATATTTATATTTGGAAAACCAGTTTCTAATTTTTTGCTATATATTAATTTACTGAGCTCTAAAATTCTGATTGCTATGTAATTTCGATTCTTAAATTGTTTCATCATGAAACATTTTCCGTTTTCTCCCTCATTTTCTTTCAAATTATTTCACAAAAGGTATTTCTTTGATGGTCTTCAGTTCATAGTTTTCACATAAATTTGACATTGCTCAACATTTACAAATTCAATCAATGATTTGTATTGCTCAACAACAATTGATAAATCATTTTCAATAGATTGTAACTTTAAACTAGTAGCATTGTTCTAAAATAGATTTTCAAAATGTCATCATAAAAGCACATTCGAGACGATTCATTTGATTGTTAATATTTTAAGCTTGGCTTCTAACTTGAGAAGATACTGTTTCATCTTCTGATATTTTTTTTAAATAATTTTCTTTAGACAATCCCTTCCAGTTTTCATATAGAGCTTTGAATGATCATACGGACAAGACTATCTTGTTTCGAAAATATTTTTTATGGTTCGCTCTTTTAAAGTAGTAAGTTAACAATAACCAAGGGCTTGTTGAAAAAGAAAAGAAATTAAATAAGTCTTATAAAAAATTGAAAAAAGGATGCTGCATCTCGGCAACAATCTTCCGAAAGTATAATTTTTGTTTTCATTTTTGTACTTTTTTCTTATATTAAAGAATTTTAATGAATTTTTAAAAAAATGTCTGTACTTATTTTAATACGTTTAGCAGCATCTACTCGGAAATAACCATCTCTATCGAAATCGTACTACTTATAAATAATGTTAATGTATATTATTGTTTAATTCTGATTTTCTATTACATAATTTAATTATAATTATCAATAAATATAAAATTAATTTTGGATATGTGAAAAAATTATGCTTGATAAAATTTTCCAATAAAAGAAAATCAAATTGCAAGTGCCCTTTATTTCGGTTGGCGCCTCTAGGCAGTTGCCTAGGTTTGCCTATTAGCAAATGCGCCCTTGCATACTGGTATAAGATTTTGGCCGACACTAAATGTTGGTAATACTTTAAAACGTACTCTAATTATTTAGCGTTAGAAAAATATATCTAGAAAAAGCTTGAACGAAAAATGCTGCATCAAACTTATGTCCATATTAAATTAGACAGCGAAGTAGAATACAGAAGAAGATTCAATGAAAAATTGTATTGTCTGACAAACAACTAAGATATAATAAAATTTGTTAAAAATAAAAGATAGTTTCGGTATGCAATAACCTACACCAGAAAACCCATACCGACTCAAACTATTTTTATCAATTCACATTCGATAGTGGATAAATATATAATTGGCACACAGTAAACAGTGGCAGACTTAAAAATAAATAGAGAAGACAAATGCAAGAGATGGAGACAGTTGAAGAAATGTTTTACAGAATCCGCCAGGAATCGTAATACAATGTGATGATGGTGATAAGAATAGAAGTGGATCACGTCATCAAGAAAGTTATAACAGATAATACAAATAGAAGTGGTGCTAGATACATTTGGATTTGACTATATTGGAAGCAATCAAATTTTGCTATACCATTTGATATACATTAGGACATATCAAGACGTTAGTTGGTGACAATTTAGAAACAAGTTGTAGAACTAGCATAATTCTAACATAAAAAATACTATATAAAAAAATATTTCAAAATATTTGATTCAAATGCAAAAAAAAAATACCTAACCTAACCAGTACTAAAACAGAATCAAGTCAGCAAATATGTATAAAAACAATTAATATGGGTAATAAAATTTTTAAAGGATTTTCATATTTTTAATTTTAAGCTAAAGATTAACAATCAACTTTTAACTGATCGAAAGGACATTTTTCTGCCTATAATCCTCAATTAGTCTAAGCTGTGTAAAGGTATTAAAACAAGAAAAATATATATATATTTTTGACGGTGTTAGACGTTGGTTAAAAATTTAGGAAAAAAGAGCCGAATGCTTATAACCGAATTTAAAACAAACAGTCTTGCTGTTAGGAAGTTTGTTGTAATACCGACGTTAGTTGTTGATTTTAAGATGGCAAACGTTTAATTTGGACAAAATTTAATTTAATTCACATACAAATTTCGGTATTAAATTGTACAACTCTTTCGAGATATACTCCCAACTCTATTTTATACTATGGAATTTAATTCGTACATAGTTCGGTACTATACTCCCAAGTCCATTTTATACTATTTTTTTTTTTTTCCGATATTTGAAATCGATTAACCATTTTTTGTTTATTTTGCTTAAATTTTGGACATTAATGAAATATTTATTTTCCAGACGTCAATGCGTCAATTTTTTTCTTTTTGAAATGAATATAAAATTTATTTATTCACATAAGCCAATTCAAATCTATTTAAAGTTAGTAATTTTAATTTCTGACATTTGTCAATAAATATTTTTTAATTTTCTTTTTAAAGTGTCATATATTACCTACATTTCTGAATTCAATTGGCAAATCATTAAAAATTCTTAGACAATTATACAAGCAGTTATTTTTTTGATTACTTGTTCTAAATAAATTTAAATAAAAATTTGACTTATTCCTAGTGTTGTGTTGATGAATATCTATAGCTCGGTTTAAGATAAAATTGTTGTTTATGTAATTATTTACAATTTTAAACGCAATCATATATACTTCATATTTACAAATATCAGAAAGGCTCACGTATTTTTCATTATATAGAAGTGCAGTTGGATACATAACCGAATAAGTGTGTATAATTTTTATTGCATTTTTGTGTAGGATATCTAATTTATTTAAATTAACTTGTGAAGTATTACACCATATTGGGTTTAAATAGGTTATATTCGATTGCAAATATAAAATGTAAATAAGATTTAAGGTATCTTTATTGAAATACTTTTGCATTCTTCTTAGAATAAAAACATATGGCGTAATTTTTTTTTATTATATGGTCGACATGTTCATTCCACTTTAACTTATTATCTATAACTAAGCCTAGGTAGTTAAAGTACTTAACAATTTCAACATTTTCGTTATTAAAAGTAAAATTCATGTTGGACATTTTTTTTATTTTCAAATAACATTATTTTTGTTTTTTTAATATTTAATAATAGACGATTCTTTTTTAGCCATTTCTCAATAAATTTAAAGTCGTGCTGAATATTTTCCCTCAGATCCTGTGCATTACTTGAACAATATTTTACTACAGCATCATCTGCATAAAGCTGTATTTGGCCCTTTAAGTTTAGTAAAGTAATATCGTTAATGTATATTTTGAAAATGTCCGGTCCAAGGATTGAACCTTGCGGTACCCCTTTCAAATTTATTTTTGATTGACTTACTTTGCCGTTTATGCTCACTTTTTGTGGTCTATTATATAAATAAGATTTAAAAAAATCTATTTAATTTATATTGAAACTCATATTTTTATGTTTTAGTAAAAGTATTTCGTGGTCCACACAATCAAAGGTTTTTTGAAAGTCTAAGAAAACACATACAATATATTTTCCTTTATCAATATATTTTGAAATAAAATGGGTAAGGCTTAGGCAGGCCGCAGTTGTGTTGGAATTTTTCTCAAAACCAAATTGTTCATTATGTAGGAACTCATTTCTCGTCAAAAATGTAGCTAATCTATTTTTAATAATGATCTCGAAGATTTTTGAAAAACTATTGAGAACTGATATCGACCTGTAGTTAGATTGGTTTGTGGAATCTCCGCTTTTAAAAATTGGT
Source organism: Argyra leucocephala (assembly GCA_963942445.1). Classification (NCBI taxonomy): domain Eukaryota; kingdom Metazoa; phylum Arthropoda; class Insecta; order Diptera; family Dolichopodidae; genus Argyra; species Argyra leucocephala. Next base: position 2,475,505 of record OZ012681.1, read on the forward strand.
GTAACAATAGCCATTTTTAGTGACTGTGGAAAGGTGTAATTTTCGAATGAGATATTAATAAATTTAACTAGTATGGGTAATAATTTGAAGGAATATTTTTTAATAAATTTTGATGAAATGTTGTCATAACCTGTAGCCGCTGTTGATTTAAGATTACTAATTGCTAATTTGACTTCCTCTATATTTGTTTTAGTGAGTTCAAAATTATAGTGAAGCTCACGTGAAAGAACGTTCATGTATTGGTATATTATTAAATAGTTTTTTTGTAAAAATTTTTGTATATTATTAATAATTAATGTAAATTAGACAATACCTTGAGATTGAGAATATCCAATGAAAATGAAAAACATTTGCAGGATCAGTTTATTGTAATTTAAATCCATTTTTAATCCTTTAAAGTTATTAACCAGTAGTGATATTAAATATAAAATTTTTTTTTTATGGATTTACGGTTTATTATTCTAAAATTTATTTTTTTTTTTTAATTTAAATTTACACTATCATAATACAGAATTAAATTTAATTTTATTATTATTAATTTAAATAAAATTTTATTTCATAAATATTTAATTTTAATCCTTTTTTTGATTTTAAGGATATTCAACAAAAAATTTTTTTAAATTATAAATATTTTTTTTATTTATTTTTGTAGTACCATTCTTATTATTTTCATTTTAAGCACCACTAATAAGAATTTAAAAAAAAAAAACTATTTATGTTAATCCTTGTTATCCTGTTATTTCTCTTTTTTTGTTTTTTTTTTTATTGAAGTTGAAAGAAATAAATTTATAAAAAAATAAATTTAAACTTTAAAAGAAAAAGATTCAAAAAATTTCAAATTTTAATTTAAATTCTTTGGTTATTATCCAAATTTTTAATATCTTATTGTAAAATATCATATTATCGTTATTTTTTTTTTTTATTTGTTTTTTCAAAAAATAATAAAATATATTAAAAATTTGGTAGAATCAGATTTTCTTTCACAAAAAAATTTTCACAATTATTTTGAAAAAATTCGATTTAGAACATTTTCGTTTTCAAAATTCATTCGTATTTAAACCTGATAATAAGAATACCGTTTAAAATTAACCAAAATTGTAACGGAAAAAATTATTTTAAAAATAAAAAAACAAATTTTTTTTTCTTATTTTATTTTCCCGCATTAACCAAAATTTAAACAATCTTCACCCGTCCGCGATTAAATTTTAACTAAATTGTAATTCAATTGAATTTTCTATGGTTCAATTGCATATAAAATAAAAACAATTCAAAAACAATAACAAAATAATAAAAAAAAAAAAATAAAAGTTTTCCAACATTCAAATTTTGCAGTATCAATAGTGGCAACAGCAGCAGCAGCAGAAGTTAAAACAAAACAAATAACAACAACAATAACAGAAAATACCATCAACAACCAAGAAACCAAAAATAAACATTGTTGAAAGTAAAATCAGTAAAAGAAAGCGCCAGCCAGGTGTGTAGTTGTAAAATCAACAACCTACCACAATTTTTAATACCATTCTGTTCAGCAACACAACCACACAGTACTGTTTTTATTAGCTTTAAGCCAGATTAACAGCTGTTTTTAATTTAATTATTTCGCTTGTTTTTTTTTTGCTTGTGATTTCATATCAAAGCTTTTGTAGGCTTTAAAGTTTCGTTTGTTTACTTTTCAATACATAACGGGTCTTTGATAAAGTTTCACTTTTTTTTTTAAGTGCTGTTATAATAAGCTTTTAAGTTGAGTTTATATTTAACGAAAATTAAGAGAATTTGATTTCGTTAAAGTTAAATTAATGTACGGTAGTTTAAGTTAAAGCTAGTTTGAATCTCTTAAAGTTTGAATTAAGTTTTCGAATTTATAATTAAGTTTGTTTTTAAATATTAAAATTAATAAATGCAAGTAGTATAAATTTAGGCGAATTTAAAATCAAGCTTAAATTAGTAAAATTAAATTTTATTTTTAATTTAAACATTCGAAAGTTAACGGTACTTATATTTATAATATTTTTATGATAAAACTAGGTGACGAATGCGTATTGCGTAGATTATACTTGATCAAGGGAGTAGAGAATTAACATTTAAAGAATTTTGGTTAAATCTGAATTTCGCAACAACAACAACAACAATGGAAATTTGTGTATGCTTATTTGTCATATTTGTCGTTTAAATGTGTAGAGTTAAAAAAATTTAGACGAAAAATTAATAAATTTGATGATTTTATCAACATTTTTTGGACATTGTATAGAAAATTTTCCTGTTACAAAACTTAATGCATGAAAATTAATCAAAGTAATGAAATTTAATTTTTTTTTAATTAAATAAAAATTTTATTTCAATAATTTTCGAAATTAAAACTTAAAAAATTTTAATGCAGGCATTTTTCTCTCTTAATTTTGTTAATAAAAATCAGTTGAAAATATCTCTCTTGAACGAAAATTGCTAGTTTTAAAGAAAATGTTTGAATTTTTTTAAAAATGTTTTCATAGCTTTTAAAAGATGTAAATATATTAATGTGTTTTTTAAAAGCTTTTCAAGGTCGTTTATTTTATAATTTTGATATATAAATCGATGTGTGTACATATATGTATGTGTATGTTAATGTTTTATTATGTAAAAAAAAACTGTAAATATTTTTTTTTATACATTATATGTGATTTTAATAAATATTTCTAATATAATTAAAATTAACTGAATATACTTTATAAACGCATAGAGTATTGATTTTTAGGGGACGTAATGGATTCAACATGGTTTTGACATTAAAATCCCGTATTTTTATTCTAAAGACTTTTCCTGCTTTTTATTGACTACCATTTTCTAATTAAAGATTTTTGTTCCTATCCACCAGTACATAATAATTTAAATAAACGTATGGCCTCTTTCAACAGCTAAATATTGACGAGTTTCATTTACAAATTTTCTTAGCTGTAGCAATTTTTTCGATTCGTTTAATTTGACCTGATCAGTGTAGATTTATTAATTTGGTTAGTTCCATGTCTTTTATTTTATTTTTGGCTAGGTTCAACTTTATGTACCATATAACCATATAGTCAAACATTGCATCTTCTCTTTAAAGTTTTCTGACACTTTAGTTACAAACAAGGGATTGTAAATTCAATAAGTTTTCTATTTAGTTCTTGCTTGCTTTTTTTTTATAGATAATTATTGCAAGTCTATATATTGAACAGCAGAACATGCTTTTACACTGAGAACTGACATACTCAAATAAAACATTACATATGTATGAAAATGAATTATAAAAAAATATGGAAAACTACTAAGTCTAGGAAAAGACTGAAATAAGTCTTACAAGTCCAGTTATTCAATCTCCTACAACTCTCCAACGGAACATGGATCGTCAATGAGATTCTATAAGTAAACTATATTAACTACAATCGTTTTGACTTGTGACCAAATTCAATTTACCCTATTGATAACATTTATCGCTGCACCGGTTGCAAATAATCTTCCCAGACAACAGATATATTTCTGTTTTTAATATAATTCCAAATATATGGGATCTCAACTGCTCTAACTAATTTTACATAGAAATTTGGCATACACAAATACATATAATATCTTTTCTGCAGAATTGTTATGTTATACCTATCTACTACGTTAAATGTGGAAAACTATGTCTATTGCGGAGTACTTCGCCTTCATATTAGAATAGTTTTATTTTATTTTTATGGATAACTAAAACTCTTGCTTGACATCGGTAATGTCCATAAATCAGTCGCATTTTTTTGTATAATTCTCCCTCGATATTTCATAGCAGGAGCCTTTACCACAGTTTTTAAGACAAATTCTTGAAAAAAAATTCATAAAAGTGATTTTGAGCTTTACATCCACATCAAAAATGTTTGTTAATGGATGAAAATAGGTTTCAACATCAAAATTTCATTGTACAAGTAATGTTGAAAAATAGAATTACAATAAAGAATATAGAGTAGACAATACTGAAAAAAATACTACACTCTAAAAAATTGAATTAGATGACTTTATCAAAATATAATCATTGTATAATATCTTAAAAGCTCTATGTAACCATGATATCAATCTCGAAACAAAAATCCGGTTCGTTAAATGCTACGTGTGGTCGATACTCCTTTATAGCATGGAAGTGTGGACAATGAAAATAATGTCCATGAATAATCTTGAATCATTTGAAATGTGGTACACCCTAGAATACTGACAATATCATGGGTGAGTGAACAATAGTGATAGTCTAAGTAGAAAAGGTAGATACTGTAAGTTGTTATTAACAATCAAAGGCAAAAAAACAAGTTATCTGAGTATGATGCAAAATGTCCAATATTCTATTCTACAACTGATTCTACAAGGTAAAATTGAAGGCAGAAGACGTGTTGTCAGAAAACAAATGTCATAGTTAAGAAACGTTAGGTAATGGACGAACCTCCAAACGGTCGGACAACTAATATATGCAGCACATGGTAGAGAGAGCTTCAGAAATGTAATCGCAGACATCCAGTAGTGAAAATGCAGCTGAAGAAGAAGAAAAAGATTCTTGGTAAAAATAAAAATCTTTAAGAAGAAGAATAACTCTTTAACAATTTCAATTGAATTAAATTCATGGAAATAAAATGATTTTGAATTTTTATTATAAAATTATGGTCTAAAACTGTAATAAAAAATTTTGTTGAAAAACTTACTCACCATATTACCATGATTCATTTACCATGATACAAAAAAAAAAAAAAAATTCAATTCAAAATTTCCAAGAATAAAAAAAAAACCTAACAAGTTCCTCACTTGAGTCTTTCGATTACAGTAAGAATAAAAATATTACCATGTCTCATTAATTGAGTTTTTTTTTTTTTTAATTTTACTTTAAATTAATTTGTTATTTTTATTTATCGACGAAAGTATATTAAAAGAACAATGAACCACCTTAAAGTATATTAAGTTAACCTGTCACAAAAATTAATTCCTGATTTTAAACAAAATTGAAAAAAAAAAACGCAAATATATTTTGTTTATACTAGAAAAACTGTCATATTTAAACTAGAAAAACAAGTGGTCTGTATTGAAAATACATTTTACTTGCAACATCAAACAAGTTTCGAAAATAATTTTGGTTTTTGCTTTTAGTTTTGTTGCCTTAAAAATACTAAACCGAACAAAATAACCAAAAGCTATTAAAATTCCATAGTTATCTCTTATTAAACTATTATTAAAATGTATTATTTAATAGCTTGCACATATTTTAATATTTTTACTATATGTTCATAGTCTCTGAATATATGATAGGAATTTCCTATTACTAATGTAATAAGTAGCAAATTCAATGATGAACGAAAAAATACATACTTCGGGTTGTACGTTACAGTGCAATTTACTTAGTGTTCTTATTTAAAACAAAACCATCAAAACAAATCAGATAAAAACAATTTTTAACACCCAAAACTGATGTTAAAATTAATCTAAATTACCAAGATCCAATGCAGTAAAACAACAAATATCAGTTATTTCTCTCTCTGGCTGTTTTCATATTATCTCTAAAATTAAAGAGAAAAAAATCAATAAAACAAAACATAGCAAAGCTTTCCAAACGTCCTTGAGAGCTTTTTTAATAAATATTTTTAAAAAAAAAACCACCGTTGACTATATTGCAAAGATAAATCCAAAAACAAAGCACAAAAAAAAAAATCATAAACAAACATGAGATTGCAAAACTTGAAAGAGATCATTGAAATGGAATATGATTTTTATTTTAATCTGTTTTGATTTCAATTTTTTCTCTCTTTCTTACCATTAAATCCATTGGTCCAAATATTAAATTTAAATATTTTTTTTTAAGAGAATACAGAATTTTTGACTCTTTACATTATTTTTATTTTAATTCATTTTCTCTTTATTCTCAAGTTTCAGTTTTTCTTTAATACCAAAAATTGAAAAAAAAATTCGTTTATAACTCGGTGGTTATTCGGTATCGATTTCTGCTAGTTTTTTTTTTTCAATTTTCTTTTTGTCTTCTTATTCTTCTTCTGATTTTATTTATTCACTTACTTGCGTTTAAGTTGTAGCAGGTTTACCGTTAAATTAAAATTTAATTTCATTTCAGTTTAATTTTAAACGCGAACAGCTTTACAGGTATTTTTCTTGCAAATGTTTTTTCGGCGCTTTTGGTTTTTTGATTTCCTCAGGAGGATTCAATAATGTAATTTGAGTTTTTTTTTATTATTGTTTTTATTTAAAAAAAAAAAATTAATTGAAAATTATCAAAAAAAAATTATTTAATTTTTGTTTTTTTGATTTTTGAAGTGCAAATAACGGTAATAAATTTATGTAAAAAAAAAGAAAAACAAAAACGTACTTTGTGGTAAAAAAAAAAAATTGTTTTAAATAATTTATTTGGTGAATAATAATTTAAGGATAATAAGCGAATTGTTAAAGTGATTTTTAAGGACAACTTAAATGTTGTGGGTTAAAATTTAAAAATTATTTTAAGGATAAAAGTGGAAAAAATAAATTTTTGTTTAAATTATTTGAAGGATTCACAATTTATAATATTTTAAATGAATGTTGTTTTTTGAAAGCATAAAAAAATGTGATTTTAAATTAAAAATTAAAATTTATTATTTAAAAAAATTAATTTTTTTAATGTGTTAATTTTGAATTTGAAATCATTTAGAGTTAGTGAAATTTAAAATAATTCTTTGTATATCTAATTTACTCTAATTTTAACTTTACAATGGAACCTATAAGACTTTACGTTTTTTCAGACGAATTTTCAGTTACTTCAGCAAGCAAACAAGCTTCAGCTGCCGTAATTTAAGCAGCATATATGGATTAACGTTTTTAATTGATATGTGGCTGGCTGGTTTCAGCCTGGATAAACGTTTTTGATTGATATGTGATTCGGCCTAGATTAACGTTTTTAATTGACATGTGATTGACTGGTTTCGGCCTAGATTAACGTTTTTAATTCATATGTGATTCGGTCTAGATTAATGTTTTTAATTGATATTTGATTGGCTGGTTTCAGCCTGGATAAACGTTTTTGATTGATATGTGATTGGCTAGTTTCAGCCTGGATTAACATTTTTTTTTATATGTTACTGGCTGGTTTCAGGCAACTTAATAACCTATTGTCAAGAACTTATCGAACAAAAAATTTAACTCCCTAAATTTGATTATTTTGTTTTTGACTCTTCCAATTTATTAATGAAAATCATATCTTCAAATAAATACCTTTCATGTAAGGCCCATTAAAATATCACTTGGTTCATAGCACACCAAATATAATTTTTTTTTTTTTAAATTTCCAACTTAAAGCAAAATTATGAGTTAAAAATTTTAAAATTAGCCTAGCCTATTAATTTTTTCAAAATTTTCAAAATCTTATTTAAATATTTTTCAGCACAAGTCATTTCAAAAAATATTTGCGGTTGGTCATTCTGGTCGTATTTTTATTAAACTTTTAATCTAAATTCTGGTTTTTATTTAAATACGGTTTAGTCATCTTTATAAAAGTTTTTGACTCACTTTTTGAATATTCTTTACAACTTTGATAATTCATCATTTTTTTAAATTAGGGATTTCAAATGTTTGTTATACCTGGTCTTTTAATTTGAAATTAAAAAATTAATACCTATTTCTGAATAAAGAGATTAAAAGAAAAAATTCGGGAATTTAAGTTAAGGATTTGCAAAAATTTTTTTTTTGTATTAAAGGTTTTTTAAATAGATTTAGACAGGTAAAGGATTTTTATTTGGAAACTCCTTTATTTGCAACCCTCTATTTTAGTATTAAAATGCAGGTTAATGAAATGATGATGTAATTTGAATTGTTAATTTATGTTTTGTAGATTCACATTTTTTTTTTTGTTAAAGATTTAAAAATTGGTATGGAAAATCCCTTAAACATTTTATTTTTAAATTAAAAATTATAATCCAAAAACGTAGATGATTTTACGACTCTTGTATGCCTAGTATAAGTAATTAAAATTTTTTGTCTTATACAAGGTGAAAAAAATAGGATAATATCCTAACTAGACTTAGATTAAATTAGATTATGAATGTCGGTAGGGAATCTGTCCTCTATATCACCGCAGCGCCGCGAATGGGTTTATTGTTGATAATCCGTGTTTGTTAGTTACCCTTAGAGTCCTTAAGTATACCTGATTTTGTGATCACACTCAGGATCTATCTTCAATGGTATACTGGATCGCTCCTAGTGATGAAGTCTGCTACGAGTGAGTCGTTCGCGTTCACAGAACAGATGTAGAACTATAAATTTAGCTTTTCAATTGAAATTATTTTAATATTAGGAATTAATTAAGATTTTTCAATATTAAATTAAAATCATCTGCATAGCTATACTGGAATATTGGCGATTATTTGATGTTGTCAATTTTTATTTTTTTATTGACTACGATTTTTCCACTTGAACATTTTTTTTTTGTCCACCTGTAAATTATCTTCTCAATAACGGTGGGCCCCTTTCAACAAAGCGTTAATGAAGAGTTTGATTTAAAGATTTTATTGGCTGTGGAATTTTAAGATTGTCAATTATGTTTCCAAAACCACTGATTCCAGATGAATTAATTTTGCTATGTTTGAGATTTCAGTTAAATAACAATACCATCACAATCAACTCTTAATCCCAATAATTGCTAATATGATAAACCTGCTATTATGACATTTCCAAATTTGTCAAAATTGCTGTAAATAAAACTGTAATGACATAACTTTAAAGTCAAAAATTAACCAAAAACAAGAAAAAACCCTTATCAATTTCATGACCAGTAGTTCTATTGTCAATACCATGAATTGATGCCACTTCTCAATTTAATATTCAAAAATGACTTTCAAATCAAAATTTTTTTTCTTAAAGGTTTTAATTTTAAATTTTTTTTTTGTAATTATCTCATGACTAGTATCAGTCCCAAATCTTCAATTACACAATAATTTTTATTATTGTTGTTGTTATAAAAAAGTAATACGCAAAAATAAACCACGTGAATTTAAATTGAATTCAAACTTAAAAGCCTTTTTTTTTACAAAAAAAAAAAAAATTATTTATACGAAAAAAAAGTTTTTAATTACAGATTTAAATTAATCCCTTGCGTAGGTTTGTTATTTTACACCTTAAATTACCGCATAAAATATTAAATAATTCATCAAAAAAAAAAAAAAAAAACCTATCTCATAACTTTAAATTCCATAATCAAAAAAAGAAGAACAAAAACAAAATAAATATAGACTCTAAACTACTCCAATTAAACTTTTAAAATTTACACTAAGTACAGTTTATTATTTTTTTTCTCTTTTACCCCTCTGCCATACCCTTCCGCATTCTCTTTTCTTCGTTACTTTAAAAAATTTCATTATGAAAAATTAACAACAATGAATTTTTATTTTTAATATTTTTTTTTTTTTTGTTATTGTTTTTTTCTATTTCAAGAGTTTTTTTTTCAAGAAAATTTAAATAACAAAAAAAAATTAAAATAAGTCGTAAAAAATAATAAAAACAACGAATAAAAAAAAAAACAACAATTGAATAAAAAAAAAAAGTTTTTAAAGACAAAAAAAAAAATGTTGGAGGATAGGTATAAAAAAATGGATATTCTCAACACTAGAAGGAGCTGTTATAGCAGTACAAAATATTTTTATTATTATAATTGGCTTACAATTTCATTTTTGATTTTGTCATCATTAATTGGATATGCTCATTTACAAGGTAAGTTTTTGATGAACAAAATGACCATTTGTTGGTTGTCTTGTCATAAAATTAAAAAAAAAAAAATAATAATAATAACTAAAAAAGAAACAAAAACGCATTTTCAATTGTTTTTAATATCCATTTGGACATATTAAATTCTATTACAATAATACAATGTTGCATTTTATAATGAAAAGCATTTATACTATTTACAGTGTTGCCATTTTTTGATAACATTTAATTAAATCTGTTTTATTAGTTTTTTTTAATTGCATTTTAATTCAATAAACTTGAATCGATTGAATAAAATTAAAATGTGAATTTAAATTTTACTCAATTTGAAAAAATAAATTATTTTTTACTCGTGATCGCTTGAAGCGTTCATAAATATTCTTCTTCTTCTGCCGCTACTATAAATATAATTGGATGCTAATAACTACATAAAATATATTTTTTTTTTTTTTACTTTACAGACATATTGAATGTAATAGATATATTTAAGATATTTAGAATAAATAAATAATTAATTAGAACTGGTGGGTGGACAACGAATACATCGATTCGCCTAGCTATACTTGATAGATGAATATATTGATTCGCCCAGCTGTACTTGATGATAAGTGAATATATCCATTTGCAAAGCTATATTTTATATAGGATATCGTTGCCTCTTTGCCTCTTTATTTTGTATTTTTACAATTAATGCTAATAAAGTTAATTGATTTTTCATACCTTGCTTGCTTTTGTAAGCCAAAATATGTTTAAAGTCATTTCTAAATTTTTAAATTCTCAATTGCTAACCATTCTTCTTTTAAAGTCTATTCTAATTTATATTAGCTAAAACTTTGCGAAATTGATTAGGGTATTCCTTATGTTAGTAACTTAGATAGATTTAATTTATATAGATTTAGCACGTTATAGAAAATTATTTAATTGTTTTGTACTTTATAATAAAACAAAAATCTTATTTTGTCATTTCGGACATATCACAATACGTTCACTGTTGAAGTTGAAATTTTTTTAAAAATTTGTATATGACTGTTTTTTGTTTAAATTTGTATTTGTAATGAGATTATCTCTTCAGGTATAAATCGTTGAAATAAATAAATAAATGGATTTTTCCAGTTAAAAAAAAATTTAAGATAAAAAAATTGCGTATACTTATCATTACTGAGTCTTTCTTGAAATGTAAGAAGGCACTAGTTTTAAATATTTGCTAATTTGCTAAAATGTTACTCAACAAAATTAAAAAAATCATTATATTTTATGTGAAAACTGAAAAAAGTACGGTACAAATATGTATTCCCGAACCGATTTCGTTATTATAACGGATATATATTTCAAAAAGAGACGTGGCAAAATCAAATATTTTTTAAAACTCTTTAAATTTTCAATTAGAATATCAATTTAAAATTTCAGCCCAAGTCATTTTAACATAAAAAAATTTTAAATTAACAAATTGCCAAAACAACACCCCCAATTCAAATTTAAATATTTTTATAAAATAAATTATTACGCATAACAAGGTTGTTGTTTAAGATAAATCAATGAAAATCAATTATACAGTGCCCGCGGATAAATTGAAATTATAGAAAACAATTCATAATGAAATGTCGAATACTATTTTTTATCAAACTTCATGGAAATTCGAGGAGCTATACTAGTTATGTCTTAAACAACAAAATTTACAATAAATACAAGCGAGATTTTTCAAAGCGATTTTCAATAATTTTTTAAACTGCGTTAAAGCTTCTTTATTTGAATATTTTTTCAGAAAGTAGTTATAATTAGTCTGCGAACGGTATTCTATAGCTTAGTGTCTCATTTGCACCACTTATAGAATAGTAAACGAGGAAATTCGTTTTGTTTTTTGGTATTTTATCTTTAGTCGTGTGGAAAGCTTTAAATTGCATTTTTTTCGATTTCGATTTTGATTTCATTCAGATAAGTTTTTATTTGCACTTCAAAAACAAAAATGTAGTTCACAAAATTTTAATAGCGATTTGTAAGGTATACAAGCAAAAGTGAGTCTTTGTATAAGTAAAAATGTATGAGTAAAAATGAAATTTAATGAGGTTTATCAATCAACACAACATCAACTTACTATTACACGGATGTCGACAGTCAGCCCTTATCAATGGATTAGTAAATATTTCTCATTTCGATTTTAATCGATCAAAATCGATCGAAACAAAAAATTTTTTTTAAAGCCAACAAAAAATGTTATTGCTTCTTGTCTGTGTGTTTGTGGAATTAATACCGTGCGGAACATCATTTTTAGTCAGCGAATTCTCTCTCGGTATCAACACAAATATCCCCATCTCAAATTAACCTTGCGGTAAGAGGGTGAGAGACAAAGAAAAAAAATACATTTGTGGGCATCGTCGTACTAACCCTCTTTGCTTGATTTTCAAAGCAAAAAATTTAATATATTTGTTTTTTTTAAATAAAACTTGGCTGGCCACACTGATTTTGACATTTTCCTATCTTTTCTTCTGTTTTTTTATTTTTTTGTTATTGTCATTTTATTTTAAAACATTAAATTACAATTCAAGTTTTGATTTTCGACTTTTTTTTTTGTTTTTTTGTTTTTCTTCAATTCTATTTAATATGATCTGGTATTGTTATGAGATAACATTAAAAAAAACAATTCTAATGTGACTCATGAAACACTTTAGATCCGGGGAATATCAAATTTTATACTTGTATTAGTTTTTTTTTTTTTGTTTTTAATTCCATGTTAAGATGAGGTGATGTGATTTTGTTTTGCTAAAACGAAACGCATTTTATGCTGATGGACATTATTTGTCAATTTCTAAATTATTACAAAGTTTTCTATGTTGAATCGAATTGACATTTAACCTAAGTGAGTAACTAAATAACGAAATTTTGTATGGATAGTAAAAGTTTAAATGAGAATTTTTTACAAATTAAATATATTCTATTATTGGCATCATCAAAATCATCATCATCATCATCATCATTGTGATCATTATTTAGAGTTGACATTTTTTTTTTTATTTCTTTGTGCTATTGATAATGATGTTGATAATGATGATGAGCTCATTTTATGCAAATTCTTTGGTTAAGAATCTTTTGTTATTCTTTCACTTGTTTTAGAAGGAAACTTTGCGTATAAATGTGTACTAAAATGTGATTTGATTTTTTTATTTTCAAAATTGAAATCAAATTAAATTGACTAAATTGGATAAATAAAAATAAAAACAATAAAAATATAAAAAGATACAAAAATGTTGTTATTTTATTACCTATTTAGAATAAATAAGGAATCAAATATATTTTATCCGGATACAGGTCTTTACTTAATTGGAAATTCAACTTTAATAAAAATGTTAATTTTAAATTATAAATTTGAGCCTAGATACTGTTCTCAGAGGAATATTTTGATTATTATTATTATTTTTTTTTTGTTTTAGAACTATTGAATATTTACAATAAAATGAAAAAAATGTGTTGTGGTCATTTTAAAAATAAACAGAAAAGTTTCTTTCTATATAGATTCAAAAATTCAGAACACTTTAGTGTTAAATAAGTTTTATTGCGAACAGTTGATTATTATAATTTTATTGAAAGTATTGCGGAGCAGCTCATTCACAAATAAATTGATTAAACTATTTTCTTAAATTTGTCAACCATTGTGTACTCTATAACCGTATGTACTATGCATTTTTCATTTAATCATTCAGTACTTAGTTCAGTTCCGTACTTACGATGTTCTCATTTTTTCTAACTCTTTACAAAACATACAAACATTTGAAACTAGCTTTGTAACCCGCCATAAATGACGGAAGCAAAATAAATTCTAGCATTTCTTTCCTTTATTAGAGTTTTCATTTCAAGTTTAAGAAAACTTCGTATTTGCTTACTAATTTATCATACCTTTATTTTTGAATTATAACGCTATTAATTACCATATAAACAGAATATTTGTAGTAAGGTGCAAAATTTTCTATTCCCTAAGTGTCATTTACTCGATCATTTTAGCGACATTATTTTTGCCAACATTGAAAATTTATCGTATAATTCAGAATTAAGTTAATCCAACATTCAATAACATTCGCTGCGTAAGTTTAGCCTCAAAGTTTATAGTGAACACATAATATTTTATAATGAGCCACAACTTTGAACGAAAACAATTTTAAAAACAAAAATAAATAAAATTGTAAATATAAAAAATTAATAATATTGTAGGTACACATAATATTTATTTTGATGAATAAAATAAAAACTCATGTTGGAGAAAAACTTAAAATAAAAAAATTTACTGCAAATAAATAGGTATTTATAAAACTGTTCATAACTTGTGAACCATTGATCGGTTATTTAAAATTTCATTTCATTTCAAAAAATTCATTATCGAACTGTTCATGTTAAAATTCATACACAATTATTATTTATAACATACATACATTAAAAAGAAGAACAACAATCAATATGGTTTAACCAATACCTATATATACCTACCTACTATATTAAAAAAAATTCATCACTCTCTACAACATACATTTCTACACACTTGAAGGAAACAAATATACCTATAAATTATAAATTTAGAAAGATAAGAAATAAAAAATAATAGTACAAAATTTCATTTAATTTCTTTAAAAATATATAGGTTGTTATTGTTTTTATGTGTAAATCAGCAGAACCAAAATCTAACCCCATAATACATATTAAATATTATATACGATCATAAATTTATATATCATATAGATATATATTTTTTTTTTCAATTTCATTTATTTCCTTAAATATACTGTTTTTTTTTTTTTGTTTTAGTTCACAGATTTTTACAGAGTTTAGAGATATTCTCTTTACAGCTGAAACATTTTAAATTTTAAATAAATGTTACATTCTCATATTAATATTAAATTTTTAAGGGAAAACAGGATAGTAAAAACCTTATCCAAATAAAAGCCTTATCCTAAGATATATATATATATTAAAACCAAAAACAATAAACAAAAAAAATGTTAGAGTATATATATACCTATAGTACTATACAGGCTATACATACGGTAGCAAAACTATGATGCTATGATCATTATCATAACAACAACAAAAAAATATGTAGACACATATGCATATTGTGTATAATTTTAAGTAATAAGAATAACCTTCGAGTGCATTATGTTTTTTTTTGTGTTAAACGCTGTTTGCCTTTTGGTTATTATACCATATTAAACTATTGATTAAATTTCTATTAGTCCTTATTATTATAAATCAAAAAAATTATTTGTTTTATTTATATTATTATTATTTTTTATTTTTCCTTATTATTTGCGAAGAAGACTAACATTAAATTAAAAAAATATATATCATGCAATGGTATTTTTTCTTGCAAAGTTTCAGCATGGTAGACAGGGGTTTAAAAAAGAGCTAATTTGTATACATATTGCAATTTGTATATGTGTTGTAGTATTCCGTCGGACTTACAAACATCCAGATAAATGCAGAAAATTATATATATAATATAATTATATTCCATATTATTTTAAAAATGGTTCCCAATTACTTACAAAACGATTCACAACAATAAATGCGTATCGACAATGGCACAATATACTTCACGTTCATTTATTATATGAAAGCTGTTCGTTCAAGCTTTATCCCGTTATTATAATATTATTTATAATAGAAATAATCTAAATAGCTACTTTATATCAATGACACGTTTTTCATAATATCAGTTTTAAAAAAAAAAATATACTAAAATTACAATTATGTTAAATTTAAATAATAAATAAAGATGCGTCTATTTTAATTCATGCTAAATTTATTTGGACGTTATCTCTCTTCATAATAACTTCATTTGTCGTTTTCCAGTGACTTGAGATCAAGATTAACTAACAGGAAAGTACAAGTACATTTTTGTTTAGTAAATTTTTAGAACAGGATTGGATATATTGTTTTTGACAATGACAGCTAACTGTCAAACACTTTAGAACCACTTAGAACAGAAAAATCTACCTTTTTTGGTCTTTGTTGAACTTTTTTGTTTTAATTTTTGTTTATTTAACAAAAAAAGTTGTCCAAAATTGTTCAAAAAAAAAAAATCAGAACAAAAAAGATCAATTTAGAACTGTTTTTCACAATCTAATGAATAAATATCGATCTAACACTTTTGGACAAAAAAGTTCAATTAACGGAATCTTCTGAACACAAAAATGTGTTCTTTTTTATTCTAGATCGTTCTAGAACAGTTTGCTGGACAAACCAATTAACTACCTAACCATGACATAGGCGCAATGTTTTATTTATTTATATATTTATTTAATTCAACATCATCTCAAAAGAGCAATTTTGCTCGTACTGTAATGTTACTATCATGATAGTCAAATGTCAAATTTGTTTTGTATGAAATGGATTAGGAAAAAACCATGCAGTTCTGTAGAGAAAATATATATTTGTTAATAATATATTTGAAAGTATTGAAGTTTTGATGCTAGTATAATTTTTATGTCAGGGACTATATGTTTAAAACAATCAATATTGAAAATTATATATTTCAGCAAAAAAAATCTTTATTAAACCGAAATTCTAAACTAAGAAACACCCTACCATCTTACGTGTTGCAACAAACATATAATTTTTCAAATATATAGTTTTCGAGAGACGGTAAATAAATATCTTTTAAACAGTCTGTAGATTTTATATACTGTCCTTTCTATTCTATTTCATTTTATTTTATTCTATTCTATTCTATTCTACTTATTTTATATTATTTTATAATTTTGTTTACAATTTTTTTTCTTTTCTATCCTCCTTCCTGATTATTTAAATGGCTTCCGTTATTTTGGCTTCAATTTACAAAAAAAAAAAACACTGTATTTTGGTTGACATTTCAAAAGTCAAATTTAAATAACGAAATTTTCAATTTCATATTTATTGTTTTGACATTTTTTTTTACTTTATTGTAAAATATATATTTTTTAGTGTTTTATCTAAAATAATAAACATTTAGGTATAAATAAATAGTTCATGTTGTTAAATTAATAATTAATAGTTAAAATTAGTTATAATCAATTCATTGAACATTGATATAAGTTTTAAAATAAAGCTATTAAAAATTGTAAAACTGTCATAACAATATGACATACTAACAATAATAATAATAAAACTGACATAATATCATAAAAATTTTTAGCAGTTCATCTTTATTTTATTTTATAATTTTATGAAACCCTTTAATAAAAATTTGTCATCTCCTTTAATAAACTATATACATTTTTGAAGAATAAATTATAAAATCATGTAAGATGTCATTAATAATTTTAATTTGTTTACATAAAAATTATTTTTAAATTTATTATATTATTAAAACAGTGTAGAAATATCATATAGAAAAAAAAAATATGTTGCAATCTATAAGATTATAAAAAAAAATTTCATCCCAATTTGCAATCAATTTGCATATTACAAAAATATGTAATATTTAAGACCAACCAGTAGGGTATATTTATTGCCTTCAATAATTATATAGTTTCATCAAAACATTAGATTAATTTTATTATCATAATATCTAGTTATTTATCAATAGTATAATAAATTATATAGAGAGAGAAAAAAAAATATTCATTAATAAAATTGAAATGACCTATCGGTGACATTAAAATACATATACAATATTCATATCATTCATCCTATCCACACTCTGAATTAATTCTTTATATAATCTTGAATTTATCTCTTGAATTTATTTAAAATAATTCACTTTCGATTTTTTTATTTTATTTTATTTTTTCATTTTCGTTATTTATGACATATTTTTATATTTTTGTTGTAATTTGTATTCATTGCTGATAAAAGATATCAGATATTCAATATAATATGATAATAATAAAGATTTCATGATACCAGCAGCATTCAATGTCCAAAAAAAAAATATTCAAAATTTATTAATTAAATTTAGGAATTTAAAAATTTATAAAAATATTTAGCAGATGTGATTATGAGAAAAAAAATAAGTTTCAGGTTCATATCATCATCATCATCATCATCATCAATATCAATAATCTTATTCAATATGATATCATAATCAAGTAATCCAAAAAAAATTGTATTTGTTTGTTTTAGAAACCATATGTTTACATATTTTGTCCAGTGTATTTTTATACCAATTGAATTTTAATATAAAATTTTAAATGAAATGGCATTTTTTGATAAAAATTTATTTATAAATATAAAAAGCAAGAAAAATAAAAAAATTATTTTGATGCAAACAATCGCGTGACAAGATGTTCAAACAATTTTCGTATTTTTTTCACATATGCAACAACAATTTTTTTATTTGTTATGCAAATTTTATTTTTATTTGTTTTTCTCTCTATTTTTTAATACCTTTTGAAAATTTCTCAATTTAATTTATTTTTTTTTTTTTGTAAACAACAAAATTTTGTTGTTTCTGTTGATATTTGACAAAAACAAAAAAAAAAATTAAAATTATTGAGGTTAAATATTCTTAAAAAAATTTATTGTATATATATATATAAAAGTAAATCTCTAAAATAAATTTATTAATTAAAATTTCGAAAAATTTCGAAAAATTTCCGAAATATCATATAAAATGAAAGTGATTTTTAATATAAATTTAAATATTTTTAAATTAAAAAAAAAAAATAAAAATAAAAAACAATTTATTCACAATAATTAAAATTTTTAAAAATTTAATAAAAAAAAAAATTATTTACGATGAATATGGCTTAAAAAAGGCAATCTACTATCTATTTTCGATAAATATATGTATTATATATACATATATAATTTTTTTATTTCAATATTTGTAAATACCAGTAAAAAAGTTGTTAGAATTATAATTTTTTGTCACCAACTTAGATTTTATGACAATTTATCTGGTTCACGAAATCATCTTTATATATGAGTAATAAAAAAAAATATACAAGTTGTAGAAACATTCTTTACTATTTTAGAATATTTAATATGAATTTTATTAAACAACTCTATAAAAATTATTAGCAGAGTTATTTATATAAAAAATACTCTAATAACTTATGGAGTTTTGTTATTTTTATTATTTTTTACTCCATCTGTTTTCATTTGAAAAAACTTATTTATTATACTTATTTTTGTTTGGCACTGCGAACCTTTCATTAGTTAAAAAGCAAGAAAACGGTTTATTATAAAATGTTTATATGCATATTTTATGATTATATATTAGCTAGTTACTATTAGATACAATTTAATTGAGTATATAATAGTGAGTGAATTCTAATGATAATCATTAGATTCGATTAGATTAGATAATTTCGGGAGGAAATCTGGCCTCTATTCGCAGCGGTAAATGGGCTTATTGTGATTACTTGTATCAATGCTATTAATCATCTGAGTCCTTAATGATACCTGATTTAGTGATCACACTCAGGATATTCTTCATTGGTATGATGGATTGCTTCCATTGTTCGGAGAACGATGTTCAAAGGTGGCGAAGTCGGTTAAGAGTGAGCCCTTCTCATTCACAGAACTGATGTTCAATATAGATTCTCCCTTCGTTTCACATATTCTGCACAAGTTGTTTTAGGTTAAACCCATTTTATAAAGATGCTTCTTTACTAAGTTATAGTGGTATATTTTTATCCAAATACGCATCTGTTTCCTATTGAAAATTAGGAGATTTTTAGTTTTTTTTAGCGAGAGTTTTGGCATGAGTATTTTTGTCTGTCTATATAACTCTGTCGATATAACTCTGATGATATACTACTGATTTTTGCTTTGGTTAATTTTATAACTTATTAACCCATTCCCGCCGGTTGGGCTATATATAGGACAGTAAACAATATGTCACACATATACGTATAACTTCCATTAAAATTAACTTGGCTCGGTCAAAAGTACCTTATTTTGAAGTTACAAAAAATAAAGTAACATTTTTCAATATAGTAACACCAACTTTTCAGTTTATAAATAACATTTAAACTCAATTCAAAATGTAATTTTTTTCAAAAAGTTAAAAATAGTAGAGGTGAATGTATAAAATGTTAAAAAATAAATACTGAAAAATATTTAATTGTGTTCAAACTACCAAAATTTATTTGTTTAAGCATTAAAGAAGCTTCGACAACTATTAAATACTGGATTTTAGTTGAAAATATTAATTATTTTTTTATTTAAAAATTGGTGTCCTATATATTGGTGTCCAACCGGCATAAGTATATAAGAATTTTTATTTCGTTGTAGTTTTATTTTGGAACATGTAAAGCGTAATTATGACACAAGTAAAAGCATTTGCATGGTAAAAGTGAGCTTAAGGGTCTTCAGGTAGCTATTGAAGCTTTATTGGGAGTTCAAAATAATTTTGAAGATCATAATGTGATAAATGCAAACATTTTTCCACCAGAATTAGATAAATTGACGAGTTGTGAAAAATTTTATGATCAAAATCTCTTTGAAAATGAATTGCCAAGAGATGTTCAAAATACAATAGAAGTGAAATTTTGGGACGAAAATGATAAAATCGAAGATACTAATAATAATTCGTTTTTGTTGTTAACTCAATATAAAGATATCTGATTGTGTCTATACTTGGTATATTTAACAGTTTGTTAAATGTGTGGATAATAATAAATGTGTTTCTGCAATGCTAACTAATGTTGACTTTATAAATCTTGTACATTCAGAAAAACGTTGGAATAGAGAAACGCATAGAGAGAAACGAGAATTTTGCAAATTTTAACGTTGATATGAGTAGTGATAGAATTGATTAAAATAGCAATAAGTACAGAATCATGCTAAAAGGTAAGGATTGTAGTGGGCGATTTTTATTTTCCTAATTGGTTTAGCAGTTGTAAACGTTTGGAATTTATCATCAGACGAATCATCTCAACACATCGCAGCTATCACTGTTCTATATTTTGTAAATAATCTTCAAAAAGGAAGAATTTTTTAAAAGAAAAAAAAAATAAATCCTTCTTCAAAAGTAGACCCCGAAATAACAAATTGTGTTCTTCCCAAAATGAAAGAACAGCTTCGCTCATTATTCCATCACTTGCACAAAGACCTTATGCATTAGTCGTTTATGTTTTACAAAGTATACTAAATTTTTATCATATAATTGAATTTTTTATTTATTTTTAATTGTTTTTATTCCATTTCGGAAATATAATGTTTAATAATTAAAAAAATTTATAAAATTTAAATAGTTTTATTTTTCTTTATGTATTTTATTTATAATATTTAGTTAGTTTGTTTCAATGTATTTATTTTTGTCATTCGAACTCTAAAAAATATAATAAACCAAAATAATATTTTTATTTGTTTAAACTTTTTGTTTTAAAATTATACACCCATATTTGCCGGTTGGCCTATTTATAGGATGGTCCATAGATCGGAACCTACAACGGTTAAAAGAACCAAACTTGACTTTTGGCTTATCTAGCCAAACATTAATCTGGCTTTAAAATATTATTCGTTTTAGACAACGGGAAAGGGTAGCCGGCGGGAAAGGGTTAAAAGATATTATTAATACATCTGTGAGTTATAACAATCGACCAAAATTATTTTATCGAATTATTTAAGGGCACAACAAGCTCTATGTAAACCTAAATACGTGTATATAAAATTTTCATATTCCTTGTTATTATTTTTGCTATTTTATACCTTTGTACTGTGTCTGTCTTTATGTTGTTATTGTTTTTGTTTATAATGAAAACGTTTCTTTGAGTACTATCTCTCTCACACGTTACTAGGTATTCAATTTTTCATTCAATTTTTTAAATATTTTTAAACATCAAAATATTTATGCTCCCACATTAAATATTTTGTCGCTAAATTTTTCTTTCAAGAATAGGCTTGACTAGTCACACTTAAGTTAACTTAATATTTTTCGTTAAACTTACGTCAAAACTTAAATCTACTTAAAACTAGCCAACTTGAGTTAGGCCCGGTAGAACTTTATTTGATTTGAAATTTATTACTTTGAAAGAAGAACACCATTTTGAATTTTATTTATATTGATTTTTATCCACAAATCAAATGTCATTTGCATTTCATTCAAACGTCATTTTACTTAAGTAACCTTCGAACTGAATCGTACCAGCTTAAGTTGCACGAAAAGTAAATTTTTTAACGAAACTAAAACTTAAGTTAACTTAAGTATGGCTAGTTAGGCCTAATTTTGTAGGACCGATAGATGTTATAGTTTTTTTAATTTTAAGTTTTTATTTATATTTTAATGTTATCAGTTATAGTTTTGCATTGTCAGAAAAAAATTGCAAAAAAGTAGTAGTTAAATTAATGTGATAAAATTCAATGCAAAATGCAGAGCGTGTAGGAGTACTCTTTGAGAGACAGTTACAACTGATTTGTGACAGATCAATTTTAGTTGAATTTTTCTTACATTTTTAATTCAGTCTGATCCTATTAGTAGTACTCAGATAATTTCATGTATTTCCAATTTTATTTACAACCATTTGATTGGCGTGATCCACATCAATACTATTACTAAGTCAAGAATATTAATTCAATAATTGCCAAAATAAGATTGATTAAAATATTTAAATTTAATTTTTATAAATAAAAAAATAAATAAAAACTTTTGTAGGTGTATTCGATACAATTAACAAAGTGAATCTGTACAAATTATAAAAATTTTAAAATTCAAATTTTTTAAATTCTTTATTTTTAATTGAAAAAAAATGTCTGTTGTTTGATTTATTTTTGAATTCAAAGAATTTTTTTTAAATTCAAAAGATTAGGAAGTTTAAAGAAAAATATTTAAAAACAAAAACAATCCCCTTTTAAAACATTTCCGTAACACGCAAATTTTTATTTTTATTTGTTTTGTTTTTGTTTTTATTTTTATTTTTGTTTTTCATCATTTAATCACGGGCACGCAACTTTATTGTAAGCAATTATCTAGTATTCCAAAACCTAATTTAATTTTGATTGATACAAGCCACAAGATTGATACATTGTTAATTCTTTGATTAATTTTGCTGTTTGCTCTTCTAATTTGTTTTTTTCTGTATTAAAAAATTCTTACAATAATTTGTTTGAAAAGTCAAAAAAAAAAAAAAATAAAAAAAACAAAAACAAATCAAATAATGTCAAACTGGTTTCACTTTCAACAAAATTGTAATGAAAATTATTATTGTAGCTAATAAAAAAAAATTTTAATATTTTTTTTTTTTTTTAAGATTTTTAAAAGCAGATTCAACATTCTCGTGTTCATTTAATTCAGTTTTTTGTTTTTAATTTCAAAAAATCTAGTTTTTTTTTTTTTATGTTGGAACCTAAATTAAAAAATAAAAATTTGTTTTTTTTTTTTTTTTTTTTTTTTTTTTTAGAGAAGAATCTAGTTTGTGAAATATTTAATATGAATCCGGTAATTTAATAGAATTCATAAAGAACCAGTTTAAAAACCAAAACCAGCTTTACTAAAATATCCAAAAATTTGTTGTCATTATCTCTGTATAATAGCCATGTACTAAATTATGTCTTTTAAGATCACTAATTTAAAGAAGACATTTACTATTTATAGACTTAAAAACATTTTTTTTTTTGTTTGCCTTTAATTAAAATTACTGGCAACATTCTGAATCGTTAATGAGATTAATTAAGTTCAAAAAATACCAAATGTAGAAAAGTAGAAGAAATACAATTTTGAAATGAAAAATAAACCATATTTAGCACCAGAGTGCCACTTCCGATACTCATATAAAGTAAGTCAGATTAAAATACAAGGTGTTATATTTAATTTGTATACCAGGTGTTATATGCAGGTAACATGAAATATTTCATTAACAACAATTATGAGATGAACATTTTAATATCAGAGACGGATTTTACTTATATACCGACCGGGAAGACTTTCTAACAGATTGAATGAGGGAATGGACATGGTTTGAAGAACTACTAAAAATTAATAGAAAATGTAATTGCATTTTGAAAGTCTGCAAGAAATTTGAGATTGCAACAAGAGCAATTTTTGGATGGAATCTGAAAGATCAGAGAAACGTAGACGTTCAAAAATGAGTTGGTGCTCAACAGTACTAAATAAAGCAAGTAAAAAAACTAAGTAAAAATTCAAAGCGATAGCAACAAATCGAAATTTATTTTTTGTTCGAACACACATTGGTTTGTTGGATCAAACACACGAACACATTGGTTAATCAGCGCTGTCGAAAGTGGAGCTTTGAGAAATTGTGTGGAGCGTTGGATTCTACTAGAGCCCAGTGGAGCTGAAAATTTAAAATACCTAAATACTACATTCCTTTTCAATATTATCTTTTTATATAATATTTTATTTTGGGAACCAAAAAATTTGAAGAATCCAAAATTATTTAAAAACTTAGTACAATTAATTTATTATAATATGCGAACAACTCACCAAAAATTGTACATTCATAGAATAAGAGCCTATATGAAACAAGATTTTTATCTCAATAAATCTAACAAAGTTAATGTGATGTCTTTATGTCGGCTCAATGCTATTTTGTTCCAAACGCGTCCAAAAGTTGTTTTTGAGAAAAATGAAAAACAAAGTTTAACTTCAAACAAAAAAAAAAAGTACTCGATAGGAATTTTTTATACTTTGCATGATGTATTTTTAAATTATTTTTGCATTCACTAGACATTGCCACATAAAAAGTTTATGAAATATAGTAGTTTTGATCCAGTAGTCACAATTGCCAATTTGCTTTATTTCATACAATATATTACCAACTAGTAAATGTGTTGCGCGCAGAGCAAAAAAATATTTAAGATGGCGCAAATAAGAATAAATCTAGTTATTGCATTTTGAATGAAATGGAACAAAATGTGTAATGTATCTTAGAAATAAAATTTTATTTATAAATATTTTTACCAATAATCATTGTCTAATTTCAATAATTTGATAAACCTGAAACGATGAAATGATAAATCATCAAATCTAATTCCTAAATTAATAAACAAAAAAACTAAATGGTTTTTTCATTGCTCAATAAAAACAATCAACATTACTTTGTTTAAATTCACTATGTTTTTCCAGTAATTTACTTAAAATTAAATTTTGTACTAAACTATTAATTAAAATTTAGCACAATAAGTAAAATTTAGCACATTTAAGTTTTTAGTGATAAATTAAAGTACCACAAAGTTTCTGGTCCAGCTCAAAGTTACATTTAAATACTTAAAAATTTATAATTACTATAGGATTGCGGTAAAGTACAATACCGAAAAATATTGGCAAAAAATGAATCCAACTTCTTAACTCTTGTAATTAACACTTTTATTAAATGAAAAGGACTTTCTGTATATCTAAATTTTTCAAAAAATTCACACAGTCTACTGCTTGAATCTGAAAGTCCTGAATATTTTTGAATTATTTGAGTTAGGCATCGGTCACTGAAATGAATGCTTAAAATTTTTGTTTTCAATTTTGCAACGCAAATTTTCATATTAAAGTTGCTCCGTTGACAGAAAATTGGCGTTTGAAGCAGAATAGCACAATAATATTGGGAAAACGTGGCTTATCGAGCAAAATGACAACTCTGTATATTTTAAAGTACAAAGAAAATAAATATTTTGAATACACCATTCGAAAGAGGTTGATGATAGTGCTCTTAAGTATTATATTTTTACAAATTTAAGTTTTACTTGAAATTTTAATAAATTAAATTACATAATTTTTATGAATGTATTATATTTTTTTATAAAGTTGAAAAAAATATTGTTAATTTCGTGAATTATATTATATTCTTTTATTATAACAATGATTTTGTAAATAATGTCAGTATTTTATGGTTTTGAAGCCCATTGAAGCCGATTGAAGCCCATTTTAGATATTTTTAGAGTATTAAAATTTTTTTTCACACGACAGCGCTTTGGTTTGTTGAATGGGACACATATTTGATTGCTTGATCGAACACGACATTGGTTTGTTGATATTTATTGAAAACCAATACCAAATTACACTACTTTTAATATAATTTTTTTTTTTTTTAGATTTATTAATTTATTTAGTTTTCTACATGTAAATATATAAACTATTACAATACTACTTACAATATTTTTTACATTCCTTTTAAGTTAATAAATTTTTTTATATTTTTAATAAGTTTTTTTTTATACATTTCAATACTAGTTTCAGTTTTTATTTCCGGAGGTAAATTGTTAAATAGCTTTAACCCTTCATACATTAAATTCTTTTGAGCCAGATCCGTTCTAAAAAACTGTAATCTAAAGTTGGAGATGTTTCTTAAACTATAATGTTGAACATCATCACCTACATATGTTAATTTTTCTGATAAATATATCGGCATCATATTGTGCTTAATTTTGAAGATGAGCACAAGCGTATTAAATATTAATCTTTGTTTAATATTCAGCCAATTTAATGATTTCAACATATTGTCTATATGTGTTAATCTATTACATTTCAAAATACTTCTCATATTTTTTTTTTTTGTAGCTTTTGCAACCGACTTATTTGTTCATTATTTAAAAATGCTGTTAAACTCGAATATAGTTCAAAATTAGGCTTAATAATTGCATTGTATACTGATATTGCACATTTTTGAGACATTTTATCTCTGATTTTGTTGAAGAAGTATGTTTTTTTCGAGATTTTTTTGCATGTATAATCAAGATGCTTATGAAATTTTAATTGATCATCTAGTATTAACCCTAAGTACTTAATTTCGCTTATTTTTTCAACAGGTTCATCATCGATTTTTACTTGGTATTCTGAACTACCATTAATTATCATGAACTTTGTTTTATCTAAATTTAGCTTTATTTTATTCATTCTTAGCCACTTGTTGACTCTTTCCAAATCATTATTTATTTTCTCTATGCAATCATCAGCTGATTTTCCTGAAACATATAGAAGTGCATCGTCCGCAAACAGGATCAGTTGCGCAAAAATTAATAAATTTTAAAAATTGTCTCTTTTTTAAAATTTCACATTTCAAAATATCGATTTTTAATATCGAAAAATATGGCCAACTTTTACTTTTACCAAAGGCTTAACGATTGAATTTGAATAATTGTGGAAAGTGATATACTTTACCAACTGTCTCGACGTGAAAGTTAGTAGTAGACAGATATGTAGGGATTATACGAAAATATTTATTACAACTATCTGTGCCGTATGAGTCCTTGTCATTAACATAATTTCCTGTTATTAACATAATTTAATATATAAAAAACATTGATATTGGTCCGAAGACAGATATGAAAAATGTCAAGTGTCAAAAACAACGACAACAAAAGCAAGTTGTCGTACCCGACACAGTTTTTTTGATATTTTCTATATATCCACAAGAAGCAACGGGAGGAGTGATTATAATGGTGTGAATAAATGTATTTTTGCAATCATTCGCTGACAAAAATATTTTTATATAATAACACTTAATTAAACACCCTGTAACACATAAAATTGACAAGTTTCGTTCAATTTGTATTCAACTATTCTTCTTTGAAGCTTACAGTAAGAACATGGTTTAACTACATTGAATATTGCATAGTAAGGAAGAATGAATAGTATTAGAATAGCCCTGGATCTGCAAGTTCTGTAGCATCCTAAAAGTATTTTATTTATTTATATATTTATTTATTTATTTCATTATGTACATATACATGAGACGGTAAGTCTCTACAAGAGAGTATATAATAAAAAAGAATGTAAATTCATTGTACTGAAACTAACTTAATCTATGGAAGTTAACAGTAAAGCAAAAGACAAATAGAAAAGGAAAAAAAAATAATAATGATAAAAAACAGAAGTGTAAGAAAGTAAGTAAAAACGAAATCAAATGAAGTAAATGTATTGTCCAAATTTCAACTATATCGGAAATATTTGTCTAAAGCTCATTCTAAATTCATTATTTTTTTTTGATTTTCTTTTAATTGAAAACACTTTATATAACGATTTTATTAGTGTATTATATATGATATACAGTCGGTTCCAGAACACATTATATAAAAATAAAAGTTACAAACTGATTGCTTCTACTCGTACCTGTACGTAATATACCTGGTAAGGCACTGGTGCAATTGCTACTCCTCCACATTCTATTAATCGATCTATCAATCATCTAATTTCCAACTATACAAAACAAAACAAATTTATAAAACAAATTGTTAAAACTCAATCAACAGGTTAATATTGACTATAAATATCTTCTATACACTTTCAATGAAAATTCTCACAGAATCTTAAAAATTCATAATTTTTCCAAATTATGTAATGGGATTTGTTCGCTGTAAAGTGCATATAAAACTGCAACATTAAATGAAAAAAAAAAATAAAAACAAAAATAGGTCATCATGATAATAATTTTCCTTCATTGAAAACAAGTTATGCCTTAGATGCCTATCTTTCTATATATATATATATATTTAATATAATATAGAAACATAAACTCTTACCTATTCACCTAATTGATGAAGAAGAACTGCATCTAAACAAAACAAAATCAAAATACAAAATAACAAAAAAAATCAGTAATAAAAATAAAAACAAGGTGGTATCATCACTGCATCATCATCATCAACATCATCTCAAATCCAATCCAAAGTAGTCATAAAACAGAAAATAAAAATATGTAATAGTTACCAAAAGAAGAGCGCAGGCAAGAATAATAACAACAACAACAAAAATAACAAGATGAAAAAAATTGAAATTTTAAAATCATTAGGCCATCAAGGTGCATCTCATGGTACACCTGTAATCCTATCACTTTGTATTATGTATGAATGTTGTTTTTTTTTTCTATGTATTACTACAAAACTTTTTGTTTTTTTTTTTTTTTCGTAGTAATTTTGATGTTATGTAGTTTTTAAGTCTTTTAGACATCTCATAGAATAAAAACCAGTTCATACTCTATATTATACGAGATTGCATTAAAATATAAGTAATGTTTACTCCAGGCCATGAGTATATCTACAATAAAATAAAAATTAAGAAATTTATGAAAACAGTATGTTCTAAGAAATGATTGTATAGGATTCTATGGTTTTAATAAAATTAAGAAGAAGAGAAGTTAAATGTAATCTGATGATTTAATTATTTCACATAATTGTAAGGAATGGTCTAATATGCAGAAAAATATAAAGAGGAAAACAATATCCAGATAAATATATACAAAAAATCCCGGTATTAAATATAAAATTTTCTAAGTGCATATGTCTGAATTCAAAAAATACGTTATCATTAGCAGATGCGCTTTTATGCGTTTATTATGCGGTTCTTTTATGAGCTGCAAAAACTAAGATTAAAAATACACCACTACTAACCTTCCACTAATAACTTTCCCTTTCCATATTTCTATTTACGATTAAAAATGTAAAGAGCATCATTAACTGTCCATCTTAGCTTGGAATTTAGTATGTATCCTTTTGTTATATCAAAACTGTCTTGAGACTTTGAAAGGATGTCAGTACTATTTCAAAGTATGACTTTGATCCATTTGAAGAGTTTGGGGAATCTATACGAACACTTACTATACTCGAAAAGTTAAAAATTCTAAGGTTATAAATTGGTAAAAAATAATTTGAAATATATCAGCTCCAGTAACTCATTCAACATAACAGTAAAACGATAATGAGTGGTGACAATTCAATATCAGTGTTCACTTTGATTAAGGGTGATTGTGAATATGCGAACGACGTCAACCTCATTACTACAAAATTTATTTCATCTAGAACCCTTTACGTCTTTATCCAAAAAAGAAACACTGGCACACAACCGCATCATAGATAAAAACAGTCGATTAATATTTGGTATGTTTCAGACGGATGAAGCACTTCCTTAGTTGCATTAATGGCTTGCCAAGAAACAATTTTGCGGAACGGTTTAAAATAATTACTGCCGGCAGCGGGATTTGGAAAATCAATGCACCCTATTCGGACATAGTAGTATTGGACATAGTAGATGGGGTAAAATTCGAAGGGTATATATAGCAAACGACACAATTTCAGATTCTACAAACACAGTCATCCAAACTGAAGTGTATTCTGAATGAATGCAAACCGAAGTCACTGAATTTAAAAGAAATAACAATAAAAAATAATTTGAGTCAAAAGAGAATCGAACTCACAAACTTTGTGATATGAACATGACGCCTCAACCAACTGGGCTAATAACCGATTAAAATAATTTCATCAAAATACAGACATAAAATAAAAATTTATTTTGATCCCTACATCACCTAATAGGATAAATAAATAAATAACATTGCAAGCTAAAAGTAAAAATGCAAGTAAAAATTACGAAAAAGTAAAACCCATATGCTGTCAAACAGTAAAGCGGGTATACTAAGTCTAAATATATACACAACATTAAAACTAGTATGAGACTAAAAATAAAACACTTGCGAAAATAAATAAATTTATATTAATGTAGGTGACTGGGTATTATGTGGGAGCTAGATAGTGCTGAGTTTACAGACCAAATAGCCAAATATGAATTTGATAGTTTCAAGCGGAATATTTCAAAATATAGTTAAAGTTTGAATGGAACAAAAACTATGGTATATGAATAAAAAGTGCCTACTACCTAGGCAAGAAGCATTTATATACAACTGACTTGAATAAAAATGAACTCTGCAGAATATAATCTATTTTAACTCGTAGTAGACTCTGCAGTCTGACAAAACCATTTTCCTAATATTGCAAAAATGCCCAGTTGATTGAATATATGTAGTAAATGAAGTATCTATTTTCACTTGTAAAATACTTTCAAATCTGACAAAAGCAATTTCTCAATCTGACAAAAGGGCCCAGTTTATGGATATTGCCTAACATACCATTAAAAAATGTCTTCAATGCAATCAATAAATCCTTAACCGCATTCTTATGGGTGATATAGAATATTATCATATAATTCTCTACATACTTTTGGTTAATTACTTTTCTAACACTCTGTACATTTTTTTTTTAGTTTTAAATTGATGCCATAAAATATTTCTAAATAAATATTTTATTACATCGTATAGTTTTCAGATTTAACTTCACGGCTGATATTACAATCTCTTGGCATCTTGTTTAAGAGTAGGAATTTAGTTTTAGTTTTTTTTTCTTCTTATTAAGTATCCAAGTGGATGGATGAAAGCTTCATCACTGAAATAGTAAAAAAAAAAAAAAAAATTCATGAATTTTTATTGAATGAAATGAAATTTTATAACAGTTTTTTGATACTAAAATTCAGGTTTGTAGTATCGTCTGTATTTGTGTATCCGGATTTAATTTACTGGTTTAAATTACTTCCAATGCATCACTACCACCACCACCACTTCAATAATTTACACGGTTAAAACAGCTGAGATCATTTTCTTTTTCTTGCATCATTCAAGTTTGTTCTTCTTCAAATGAAAGAATATTAATTTTTTGGGGATATTTTAAAGTGTAATTTAAAATCGAACCTATAGGGTGATGTAACATTTAATTATTTTTAATGGTGAATATATGATCAGAAGAAGCCACGCCACACCGACGATATAATTAATTACTGTTATCGGTATTAGTTTGGCGGCAGCAGCATGAAAAATATAAATTTTGAAAAAAAAAAATCGATTCGAATTGTATTTGGTTTTTAAAGTTTTTTAAACTGTAATTCAAAGGGGGGGTTGATTAAATTAGAATGAAGAACATTCTAATACAACAGTAACATGAATTCATATTGAGCCTTAGGAACTGGTATACATTACAAATATATCTCATAAATTTTGCATTTTTTATTTTGTTTTTAATCAAGAAGAATCAAGCAAAGAATGGCCCAAAGAAATGCAACTTAATTTTAGCAATTACAATAAATCAAAACGATTTAAAATTTCATGTGAAGGTAAATTAAGCTCATCCAAATTACAACAGAAAACATAAGAAGAGAACAAAAAAAATAATTATAATATTAACTGAAGTCGTGAACAATTTCAATCACCTGTTGGAATAATTTAATATAATAAACGTGTCTCGGTGTTAAAGAATTTCTGCGCGGTATTAAAGCGATTTCGTTTCAAGGAGGTTTCTTTTAATTTTCTTATTTAAGTTGTTTTTTCTTTGTTTCTTTCAGAAACTTCCGGGATTTACAAAAACAAAATAATAAAAGAATGTATCATAAGAATTTTTAGGCTTTTAATTTTATAAAATTTTGTAATGGAAAATTATTTGGATTGTAGCCGTATGTAGAGGATGACATGTACAAAATGGACATTAAAGTTTTTATTTTTTTTATATTTTCTTTTTCAAATGCTTACAAGTCATAATTTATGTGGGTAGTGTGACGAGTATGCAAGCAATTTTTCGTTATTTATTTATTTATAATATCCGTCACGGTAAAAGGTGAAAATTTTAATGCCCTTTTGAAGTTCTGGTTTGAATATTAATTTTTGAAACATTAAAATTTTTAATTTTTTTGTGATATATTGTTCTTTTTCTAGAAATTAATTTTTTACAAGTTATAAATTTAAGATCGCATTAGTCGAGTATACCTAAAGTATATACCTAATGTCCATATAGTGTGAGATTTATGATCCCAGTTACTTTTATACTGTTCTTTTGCACTCTCAAAACTGAAATAACAGAAAGACATAATCACTGCACCATAACAGTCATTCACACAAAAAAATAATGATATGTTGTGATTCACTAATGATTCCAAGCCCGAAATAATTGAAAAATTTCAGAAAAAAGGTCTGCAAATGATTATTACTGCATCGTTTTTAGTAACAACGCTATAAAAAAACGATTCGAAAATTGTCTTCATTAAAGAAAAATGTTATAAGATCAAGGTAAAAACTGGTCCAATCTAGTGTGAAAAACCATACCATACTTACTGACAATAGTTTAAAACTAGGTTTTAAGACAATGGTCCATTGTTATTTATTACAGCAATTAACGATGAAACTATTACTATTAATAATTGCGTATCAATTTATACTAATGACATTAAAATTTTTAAAACGACAAAACCAACTACGGATATATTTCTATTTCAAGAAGCCCTGCGAACTCATTTTTGAATTGTTGGAAACAAAATAATCTTTTACTCAATATTGAAAAGCATGCACAGATTAGCTTTATCCGTTGTTCTTCTGTTATAATTTGTAACTACATTTTTGAAGCTAAGGATAATAAAAAAGTGACCCTTGGGGGTATTTTTTGATGAAAAACATTTATTTAAACACCATTACAATATAATTTTCTTAGCGATAAAGCTAATTCCTTACTAGGTTTCATGAAAAGATGGTGCAACATGTTTGATGATCCTTAATGTAAGCCCAGCTTGGTCGCCATTTTATCGGAATCATATTGGTAGACTTGAGCCAATCCAGAAAAAAATCTACGTTTTGCTCTACGTAGTTTACCTTCCGTAGTTTACCCTCTGTAGTTGATCCTTCCTCACCCTGTTACTTTCCCTCCTTATACAGATAAGCTAAAATTTAATAATAAAAACTACAATTAAATACGTTGTAGTCCAGAAGAAATATTTCTGATATTGTATTTATAATGCAAATTGTAAATCGGAAAATTTATGGGAATTGACGAACAAATACTAGTTTCTAATCGTAAACTCACGAAGGTATAATTACGGGGGCGAATAATTATTTTTTTTGCCGAATATACTTAAGCCTCCATCATTTTTTCTTACATAGAAAATGCAGTATTTAGTATTGTTCATTTTGTATTTAATTTCACATCCAATTAACTTATTACAAATTAATTTTGGTAATAGATGAATTGCACAATTAAAAACATGTCCTTAATTTGTCACCGTTAGTACCGTGTGCCTAATTAAAAACTATTTATTATTTTCACCAAGCAATAACTCAATAAAATCTTGGAGTCTGGATACAAATTTTTTACTTTGGTTATAAATTGATTAATATTTTAAAAGTGATATCAAGACCATCCCCTGATATCCGTAATATACGACGTGTACAATTTAGACTTCACATTTCATTACTATATTCAAATGAATTTTGCAAATGGAACGGTATGGACCAATAGATTTATCAAAAAGTAGATGTATATATTAATCATAATTATGTAAAATTGTTTATAAAATATGCACAACTAACAAAGTCAATTGTACCAAAATGTTGCATTAATAATCTGAAGAAGTAAAAAATGTTTGAAAACAGGACATTCTTGTTTGTATCAATTCTATGCTGTAGACACATTTTATAGTGTTGTTTAGAGCATTTCTATGCATCTGCAGAATGGTCAAATCAAAATTGAAAGAGAAATATAGACTTCATTCTAAATTTAAACTATCAAAATATTCTATGACGTCACGCGCTTCTTCAATTTGGTTATTTTAATATTTTTTATCTGTGTTGATTGATTTAACTTGACACTTTTTATTGTTTTGAGTCGCGAGGTGTTGTGTTCAACCATTTTTATGTTTCTAATAAACGAATCGAAAAAAGAAAATTAATTAAATTTTTCTAAACTGTACGTTTATAGGCATATTTTGCGCGTTAGTGGATAAAATGAACATACGACTTTTTTTGTTAACAAATTTAATTTAGTTAATAACGTACCACAACTGTTTTGATTGGCAATAACACAGGTTTGCATCCATTAAAACCACTTATCACATTTTCTAAATATTAAACTTAGTTATAGATAATGGACCCATATTTTAAGATAAAGTTTTGATCTAAATCTTTTAAATGCAATTTGATAACCGTAAGTGAAATATAAATACTAAGTTCTTGTAAAAATAAAAGAGATAGCAATATCCAGCCATTAAAATCTTTTATAAAATTCCAACATGATTTACGTGTTTAACCAATATTATGAACCAAAAAAAAAAATACAAATTTCTAAAATTCAATCAATTTAAATCAATTAGGTTGCTGTTGGTAATAATAACTATGGTATATGCCTCAGCATAAATTCCAATTAAATTTTGATCACCTTGAAAAAGTCACCTTAAATAGTTTTAATTCATTGGAATTCACTTGTTTCGAAATAATACCAGGCTTACAGATTTTTTTATTTTTTTTTTTTTGTTGTTTTTGTAAATTTACTCGGTAATGTTGGTAACTTCAGTAAGTTCCAAATTATTTAAGTGTGAACACGTGGTTTTTTTTTTATTTCTATTTTAATTCAGTTCGAAACGAAACAATCTTATGAAATGAAAATTAATTTTTATGTTTGACTGCCACTAAATTTTATGATGCATAACCAATGGTTATTTTTCTCTTTTTGATTGATTTGGAAATATTTTGAAATTAAATGAAATAAAAAAATATCAAATTAAGAACCATTGGCTATTTTATTATTTTTAATTTATTGAGAAATTAGGTCTTAGTTTTCTATTTATTGATATTTTGGTACAATGTAATAAATGTTTAAAGGGGAACTTTGCATATTAGCAATTTTTTTTTTTTTGGTACCCTTTTATACGTTATTCAACTGTGGCAATTAAAAAACAATTGGTGATGTCTATTGATTTTTATTATTTTTGGTAAAAGTTGTTAGTATGATTTAATGTAAACGTTTTGTTGATGATGTATTTGGGGGATAATTGTAGCCTGAATTAAAACTAGTTTTCAAAAGTTATAAAAAAACGTTAAGTTCAACCTAAAATCAAATATTTGGACAATTGAAATTTTATTAGTTTTAGTATTCTTATCATATTCTATATACACTTACTTAGATTATACAAATTGTATAGACTAATCGGCTCATAGTATATCGAATACAGTAAATAAATAAAAAAAAATTATCGATATAGATAAGTTTTTCAATTATTTCGCTGCCAAGTCATAGTCGGATTGTAAAAATTATAGACCATTAGATAGGTGGGTAAGTGGGTCAGCAAATACTGCAAGTGGTTGATGATGAACAAATAATCCCAAAAACAAATTATTCTAAGCCACAAATTGTTCTAAAAATACCTGGTCCTATATGGAAACATAATATCAGTGGCTAATTATTTAAATCATATCTTACCATACATTCAAAAGATCCAGGGTATGCGAATTTCATATGAAAATATGAAATGTATTCATACCGAGTAACACAACTACGCAACACAAACTTTTATACGTAGTACAAAAACTACGTTAATGTATAGTTTTTAAATGATTTTCGGATTACATCGATGTTAATTTCGAAATACAGAGTACGAAAATATGACCAAATAATTTTGCAAAAGTAGCAATGCTCTCGGTTAGGTAGCGAGTTATATTTGATTTCTATAAGGTGAGGGATATTTGGTAGTGTCCCAATTACAGTGTAACTGTTTGACATGTTATGTCTGATCATTGTATAATCCTGAAGAAAATGTTAATGAAAGTGGATTGTAGTTATTCTGATTGATGCAAATCGTTGTCCATGGCAAATCGATGTCCATGCTAAAATCGTAACTACGGCAAAAAACGTTGTCCATGGTTAAAAAACATTTTAAGTGTGAAAATATTTTGTTGGCTCTAAAGTGGAAGATAACATGGAAAAGCATTATTTTATGTGAGAACTCAATGCGAATCGCGTACAACAAGAAAAATAAATTTAATTTACTGGCAATATTATTATCCTTAACATTGGGATATTTTTCAAACTATTTTGTGATGTTCAAGTTTGATGAACTGTATTTGGTTAAAATATCAAGGATAGCTTTTATTTATACCGGCAACACTTTTTTTTAACAATTTCAATATAAAAATAAAATAATTTTTTTCAATAAATGATTTTGACAGGTTAACAATGTTTATTTGTGTATAAAATAAATTTCCCAAATAGAAGTTTAGGAAATTTAGTATTCGTGGTGATCGCGCCTGCGCAACAAAACGATTTTTTGTTCGTAGTTGCATTATGTCAAAAATTCTACGCAGATAAAAAGCAAGCGCTAGTAGTGTTCATAATAATCAGTGTTGCGTCAACGTCGGGCAAAATGTGCAGATTTTTTAATGTGGCTGGCTGCTTTAGAATGATTTTTAAAGTACATGTAATTTAACAAAGTATATGCAGTCAAAAAATATTTAAGTAAAAAATAAAAATTTATTATTAAAATAAAATAAATGTGAATATATATTTACAAATATAAATACAAGAAAATAAATTTATTGAAAAAATATATAATATATAATAATAATAAAATATTTAAAAAAAAAATATATTCACAAAAAATATTTATAAAATATAATTAAAAAAATATATGTAAAATATATTAAAATATATTAAATATTTACAAAAAAAATATATTCACAAAAAAATATTTATAAAATATAATTAAAAAAATATATATAAAATATATTAAAATATATTAAATATATATAAAAATATATAATAATTTAAATATTTTAATATATGAGTAATATAATATATTAAAATATAATAAATATTTAAAAAAAATATATATTAAAAAAAATATTTATAAAATATATTTAAAAATATATATATAAAACATTATATTAAAATATATTAAATATATATAAAAATATATAATAATTTAAATATATTTTAATATATAAGTAATATAATATATTAAAATATATTAAATATTTAAAAAAAAAATATATTAACAAAAAATATTTATAAAATATATTTAAAAATATATTAAATATATAAAAAAATATATAATCATTTAAATATATTTTAATATATAAGTAATATATTATATTAAAATATATTAAATATTAAAAAAAAAAAATAAATTAAATATTTAAAAAAAAAATATATTAACAAAAAATATTTTAAAAATATTTATTTAAAAAAAATATATATAAAATATATTAAAATATATTAAATATATATAAAAATATATAATAATTTAAATATATTTTAATATATAAGTAATATAATATATTAAAATATAATAAATATTTAAAAAAAATATATATTAAAAAAAATATTTATAAAATATATTTAAAAATATGTTAAATATATAAAAAAATATATAATAATTTAAATATATTTTAATATATAAGTAATATAATACATTAAAATATATTAAATATTTAAAAAAAAAAATATATTAACAAAAAATATTTGTAAAATATTTATTTAAAAAAATATATATAAAATATATTAAAATATATTAAATATATATAAAAATATATAATAATTTAAATATATTTTAATATATAAGTAATATAATATATTAAAATATATTAAATATTTAAAAAAAAAATATATTAACAAAAAATATTTATAAAATATATTTAAAAAAATATATATAAAATATATTTAAAAAAATATATAAAATATATTAAATATTTAAAAAAAAATATATTAACAACAAATATTTATAAAATATATTTAAAAAAATATATAATAATATAATTATACATAATATATATATATTTAAACGAATTTTGCATGTGCTGCTTCTAAGGACAAGAATGATTGCTAAAGAATTTTCTGACACAAAGAAATCTGCAAGATAACGACGCATGTTTCACTGCAACTACAAAGATGTTTATTCTTTACAGCAATCTAGCTTTTTGTAAAAAATCAATAAGTTATCTTCCATTTTAAAGCCAATAAAATATTTTCACACTTTCAAAATGTTTAGCATCTAAAACCCACCTTTAGAGAGATCGTACAAGATTACTGTACAAAAATAAAATATTACAGATTTCATGTATATATGCGATCGTGATCTCTATTGATCATCATAATTATGATCTATCAAATTCCAATAACCATGAGAAAAAAATCCATTGAGTGCTTTGAAAATTTCAATTTGATATTTCGAAGATCATATTTCGAAATTCAATAAATAATTTTCCTTTTTCACAGATTAAATATTTACTTTTCAATTAATTTAAAAACAATAAAAAAAAAAATACAAAACAACAAAAAAAAAACTAACAATATTGAACATGACTTGTAAAAGTACACAAAAAAGATTTTTTAAATATAAAATAAAAAAAAACAAAAAAAATTCAAATAAAAATTAAAAACAAAAAAAAAGTGAATTCCAATAGACCAAAATAAATCTATATTCTCCTTTATATTCCATATTTTAAATAGTAGTACACACATACGAGTAGATCAGGTATTTAAATTTCCGTACTTCAATGGACCAAACAAATTTCTGAATTTTTTTTATAAATTCACCAAATTTGGGAACCCAAAAAAGTCATCATCAATCTTAATTCGTATATACCTATACAAAAATTTTCATTCAATAATTTTTGTATTTTTTTTTATTTTTACTATTTTAATACACCTGATTAAAGGTAAACAAATTTCACTTTTTATAATTATTATTTGTAGATACATTGATACGCTTTGATATACATATACATTGTCATATTATATGTGTTGTTGTTGTTGTTGTTATTGTTTCATATAATTTAAACAAAATTAATAAACCTGTTTATTGGTTTTTGTTTTTCCTAATAAAAAAAATTCACATGCATCCGGTCATTTTATTTCATACGTTTTGATGTGTGTGTCATTTCTAATAACCGATATAGAGTTTATATATGAAAATTTGGTTAAAACGGTAGTACCTATTCAATCCAAAAAAAAAAAAACGAAATTCAAAAATCAAAAACAATTTTTTATTCATATTTTTTTTTTTAATATAAACGAAGAGAGTTTCTTTTTATTTTTTTTGATTTTGATTTTGTTTGTGTTGTTTGTTTCTTTTGTTTAGACCTCTAGGGGAATTATGTTATTAATGACAATTAAGGTATAAAAATGGACAAGTAATAAACAAAAATGTTAAATACAAAAAAAAAAGATTTCATTTTCGAAATTAATGAAGCGCGTAAAATAAAACCAAAACAACAACAACAACAAATAATATGTAGAATAATAACAAAGTGATCAAAGATCACGAAAAAAATGTTTTCGTTAACGCGCCATCCAAATGTGAGTTAACCAAAGGTATATAGATAAATAAGGTAATGCATGCATTTCTTACTAAATTTGGAAAATTCAATGAATTTTCTAAAATAAAATTTTTGATTTGAGGTTAAAATAAAATAGGGGGAGTGTTTTTTTGTTTTTTGTTTTTTTTTTAAATATCAAAAAAATTTGTAAATAACCACAAGGCAGCATAAATCTTTTTAGAATTAAATAACCAAAGAGAAAGTACAATCAACATCACATCAACAATTATTGACTGACTGACTGACTGACCGATTAACTGGCTTCAAAAAACCTACTAACCAAATATTATTTCATCAAGTTTACGAAAATTAATTTTTGAAGATGATTTCTAAGTTTTTGTTGCTTTAAGTTTCTAATAATTAAATAGAAGGTATCATTTTTAATAACGAATTTTGTAATTGAACGCGGTAATAATGTACGCGGTAAATTTGTTGATTTGTTACTCATTTTTTTTTTTTTGTTTTTTTTTTTTTTTTTTTTTTTTTTTTGTATAATAGAAGAAGATACAAATTATGATTTTTATTTAGTTTTAAAGAGTGTTTTAAGGTGTATCAAGTGAAATTTTATGACAGTAAATATATATATATATATATATATTAAAAATAGTTAGTGGTCATTAGAAAATTAATTACTGAAAATGATTAAAGGTTGTTGTTGTTGGTGCTTTTAAAAAGTAAACGGAGAAATTTTATTTCCCTTTTTTTTATAAATTTAGGTTGTTTTTTCAAAATTTTACAAAATTTTTGGACATTTATTTTTTTGTAATTTTTTTGAGGTCTAATTATTTATGTTTGTTTTTTTTGCAACAAATAAAAATACCCATTAGTAAATAATTAAATTTTTAGACTTTCTTTAAAATTAATAACTATCACGTTATGAATGATTGTTGGATATTGTTAAAAATACATTTAGAAAATTGTTGATGATGAAACTTGTACAGTTCACTTTTGTGTTCCTACAATTTTTCGTGTTTTCAACTTTCTTGTTTTTTCTGATTCTGATTATTCAAACCTGGCAGTTCTCAAATATAGAAATATAATATTTGTCAATATTTGGCAAAAAAATTACATACAAATAAATTTTGTATTGACTTTAATTTAAAACATTGAAAAATGATGAGAAAAGGTTCTACTATTAATTGAATTATTATCATGAATGTGTTGCTACCCTTTCTGTGGGGCATTGAACCAACCCAATATGGAACAATGTACTTGAGAACGATGAGTATACTCTTAGTTAGTATAGCAAATTTTACTTATAAGTTTTTTTCAAAATTTTAATTTTATTCGTTCAAAGACCAGAATAATAACTTTTAGACCATTTTAGGTTCGCAAAGTAGTAGGGCAATATAAAAAAATTTCAAAACAAAAATTTTCTGAATGATAATGACATGATGGCGATTTTCATATCATTTT
Source organism: Argyra leucocephala (assembly GCA_963942445.1). NCBI lineage: Eukaryota > Metazoa > Arthropoda > Insecta > Diptera > Dolichopodidae > Argyra > Argyra leucocephala. Next base: position 2,516,427 of record OZ012681.1, read on the forward strand.
CATTTTATTTTATTTGTTTACTAAGAGTTTGTTAAAAATTAAAATTATTAATCAATAACAGTACTAGCTACTAAGAGGTATCGGCTATCGGTTATATAATTTTTTCATATTTATATATAAGGTCTATAAAAATCAACCTTCATTTGGACAAAAAAAATGTGTAGTCAAATACGCATGGTAAGTAATTATCTTCGAACGCGTAACAGTTATAACAAATGTTTCTTGCAAATTTATATAATAACAGTAATCGATTGCCGCAATCAAATAAACTCTGGGAAATAAATTTTTTAATTATTAATAAAGACAATAATAGACCCACTTTATTTAATTATTATTAAACTTTCTATTTGATTATTAACTGTAATCAAGCTGATGAGGTTGTAGGACAATGATAATAAACATATAATCAATAAACTATTCTGAACGACAAATTATGGTGACATCGAAAGTGCAGTATTTGAGTTAACTACAATCTTATATGTTCCATAACGAATTATGTACAATGTAAATGAATTCAATATAACAATTGGAGAGTACAACTTTGAAGGAGTTACAAGCTTTACATACCTCCGAGCAACAACAAGAAGTAATAATAGTATGCAATGCTGTATTCATAATAGAATTCAGACCGGAAATATATGCTAGAATGCAAACAGAAAGTTGCTTCAATCAAAATTAATATCAAGAAAGGCCAAAATGACGATATATAAAACTCTCATACGACCCATAATGACGTATGGCTGCGAGGTATGGACTGTGGCCGAGGGCTGTAACTGTAGCGCTATAAGATGATGATGATGATGAAATGAATTCAAAATACTTGCATACTGCTTGAATCACGCAGATTGAAACAAAATATGAACATTTTAGAATTAAGTATGTTATGGAACATAGTACATTGCAGTTAAAATTCTAATTCTACATTTTCAATGTCACCAATGCCTTAGATATAACTAATCCTAGCGGTAGATGATCTCATGGGATATGATATATTTGGATATTGACTCTAAACATTTTAAACTAGATTATATTTGCAAAGAAACTTTTAAACTAGATTTTGGGGAGATTCAGTGTAAAAATTAAGATTTTACCGTTGTTTGCACTACGACATTTCATTTTGACAGTTCTAAACCATTAAAAAAACGCTATGCGATATTTTATGTCGACAATGTAGGACTACAATGTGATGTGATTTTCATTAGACTTCAGTGTCTCAATTTTACCGTTAACGTTAGACTTCTTTTAATATTCTTTTAAAGCTGTAGTATATTTGTTATTACCGATCTTTGGATGAATCTATAGACATATTTGATTGAATTTGATTGGATTTACTTCTGACTGAATAAATTTCTGTACAATGTATGTAATTTTTTACCCTTATATAAGATTAGATTATGTAGTTTCGGGATGGAATCTGGCCCCTATATCACAGCAGCCGTTAATGCGCTTATTGTCATTACCTGTATTTCTTATAATGATCTTTTACTTACCAACACTTCGTATTCGTATAAGATTGATCGATCTTCGTTGTTTCTTCTACCTCGTAACACGGTTTAAAAATAGTTTTCAGTGCTTTTCGCAATTTGTGTAGATGTTTGTTAATTTGGTTTTGAGCAGTAAAAAAATTTATATTCTCTTTGTACAATGTAACTAGTATACATTAAAATATCTGTCCAAAGCGATTTTTTTGGACACAATATAATTCTTACAAAAAATTTCAGTAAATTACAATAATCAATTTGTAAGGCAAAAAATAAAACCTACATATATGTGGGATACCAACGCACTACTAGAAGCTGACAATCACAGTAGTAATAGTTGTAGTTGTTAGTAATAGTTGTATTTGTTAGAATAGTTGTAGCAGTAGTAATAGTAGTAGTACAGACAATGGGCAGAGGTTGAGAGGAGATTTTGCATGCTTGCACTTCAAAAGGAACAGCCATCAAGCTAGGAGTATTAAAGTGATAAATTTAAGTGAATTGTAGGTGGAATCCTACATATATATTAGCTAATTTTTGACATAAAAAGATTTACATAAATTTATGCAAGACAAGCTTATGTTTACTTTTTCCTGCAAATACCATTATTTTAACCGTTTATGCAGATTTGTTTCCATCATTTTGAAATATTTACAGATAAAGTTGACATGCAGTAGATTACAGGCCTAATAGTAGCTGTCAATTAATAAATCATTTGATAGATATTTTATTTTATTTATTTTGAACTTTTAAAAAGTGGATTGCTTTTTTTCATAATCATTATATTAAATCTGTAATATTTGAATCATTTCACAACTTATTTTCAATATTATTCTTTTAAATGATAGATAGATATTTAAAAGGAGACGTAGCGAAAACAAAAATATTTTTTTTTTTTAAATTTTTAATTAGAAGTTTCAATTGAAAATTTCGCCACTTGTATATATATAAAAAAAAAAAATTCTTTATTGGTTTTTCGACCTGGTCTAGTACCCTTTGTCATTGGGATATAATAGATGACAAAAAATAATTGAGAGTATAATCTGGTAACAACTTAAATAAAATGAAACTATTCTATTTAAGAAGGCTTAGTTCCTGACAATAGCAGTAGTTTTCCACATTTAATGAGTAGAGCCAGTAATTTGTTAAATAAATACTCGAAATATTGTAGATATTATAGTGTAAAATTTCAGTATCGTACTTAATTAAGTTTCTACCTAAGCTACTGTTAAGAACGTAAAAAAAAAAAGCTATTTTAACATACAAAAATTTTAATTTATCAAATTGCCTCAACTCACCCATCCCCAGATTTAAGTTTAAATTTAATTTTTTAATAAATTATTAAAATAAATTACTACGTATGCGGTTGTTGTCTAAGATAAATCAATAAAAAAAATTATATAGTGCTAAAGAATAAATTGAAATTATGAAAAACAATTTATAATGACATTTGTACGATTTTTTATCAAACCTATTCGAATTTCGAGAATCAGGCGAATGAATTTATTCAATAATAAATTGGATAGAGGACAGATAGAAACTAATACAAAAATTAATAACAAAAATGCATGATCAAAAATTTTAAAAAATCACTAAAAATTTTCATTAAAATTGTAACACATTTAATGAATTTCTGATGAAAAAAACTAAAAGAAAAAATTTCGAAACACATAACTTCCTCAATATTATTATTCAGTATCATAATTAAATTAAAATAGTAAATTAAAATTTCATTTTAAAAAGTAAAATTAACTACATTCGATTTCTTTGATCTAACCACATTACTATCTCCTATTTTGTAGCAAATTTCACTTAATTATCATTAATTTTCACTTACTAGGATAACACAAACAATGTTCAAATTTATGTATGTATTGTACTCATCACATATGTCACATTCATTTATAAATCAATCAATTACAAGAATTTTTCAATATTTACAAATTGACATGATTTCATCATTGTCATAATGACCGTAAAATAGTTTTTTTTTTTTTATATTTCTACAAGTTGTAATTTTTATTTTTTACGCAATTTTTCTCATTTTTTCTATACGTATATATTCAGGTATTTATACCTATCCTACCTTACCTATCAAAGAAAAATTTCAAGGAAGTCTAGTCATGTAAAAACCAGTCTATAATTCAATATGGTGTATGAAAATATATGAATGAATGGATGGATCAAAAGATGCGTGTATTTGTCATATTTTTAAATGTTGACAAAACTAAGACTATTTCACCATCAGAGTACAAAATACAAAAAATAATAATTTCCCCACTACAAAAATTGACAAAATTGCAGTTGCATATGCATATACTTTTGTATTGGTGTTTTATCATCACTTCTTAGAGTGAAATAAAAAGTTTAAATTTAATAATAATAAAAAAAAAATAAAATAAAATAAAAGAAGCTATGCAGCATGTTGCATTTTAAAACAAGTTTACAATTTAAATAATCCTTCATTGGTGATGATGAAGTTTAATAATGATTGATGAAGATGATGATGATGATTATAATGGTGCTGAAGATGAATCATATAACAAAAAAAACAACAAAACAAATTAAATGATAGTTAAAAAAATGTTTAAAACAAGAAAATATTTTTGTAACATTGTTGCCAACAATCAGGGTGGGTCTCGTTATATTATCTGGTGTGTAGAAGCATGTGTGTTGAAGCAACAAAATTAATGTTAAGGGTAGTAATTAACACTCTTCATTGGTATTATGCTTAGTTCACTGATTCAGAACATTTTGTTCCGAACAATTTTGTTAAAAGAGAATTCTTATAATTGCGATTCATTGCTTCAGAACATTGTGTAAAAAAAATTTAAGCAGCAGACATTAACATTTGAATTTGATTTGAATTAATTTTAAAATTTTTGTTTATTTCAATCTCAATATATCAAATCTGTGTTATTCAAATAAATAAAATTAAAACAAAAAAAAATATTTTTATGAATTATTTGTTTTTTTTTTTTTGTTTATGCTCTATAAATTGTAATGTGAGAAATGTCAAAAAAATTAAAAATGACAGCAAAAAAAAAATTGTTCCGAATAGAAAGTTAAAGTTAAATCAACTTTTGTTCCGAAGAGAAAAAAATGTTCCGAACATTTTTGAAAATTGAGAGAATTCAAATTTTCATACAAAAAATATGCGCGCGCATGGGTTCGGAACATATGTTCTGAATGAGTGAATCAGGCATTATAGAATAACTTAGAACTAACTGTTTTATAAATGAAAGATGCTATCCAAATTATAGGCCACAGCATAAAGTAACTAAATTGAAAAGCCTAGCATAAAATCGATATTGCAGCATAAACTAATGCATTTCTTACGATAATTTTTAACTAAAGTAAATAATGAAAATATGATTAAAGAAAAGATATTTGATTAAAAAATAAGATAAATAAGAAAATAAAGCACTGAGCATAATTAAAGAGGTAATTGAAACTATAGTTGAACTCAGCTTTAAAAATAAACCTAATCTTTGTCAAATTGGAGATCCAAACTTTTCAAAATATATAAAGAGTGGATCCCATTGAGGAGTATCCCATTGAAGGGTGATATAAGACAAGAATAATTTAAAGAAATATTGAATACCATTAATACATATTCAATCGTAGGTTATGGATAATACTTCCACTCATGGATTAATGCTTAGAGAAAGCACATAAAACGTGTATTATTAGACCAAAACTTGCAACATTTGATTGTGCAATATATCATCATCCAGTAGAGTTAGTAAAAAAACCCCTCCACATTTGATTAGAAAAATCTTAAAATAAATTAAATCAGATTCTGGCTGTTAGTAGGAAAGTAAATATCATAACTTATTAAATGGGTTAATTGAAGAGCACTTTTTGATTTCTCGACCGGATGGCTTGACCTTCAAATGTCAGTAGAAGATATTAAAATTATAGTATGAATTATATTAAATTTAGAAATAATATTTTCTGCCTAGATAAATTGAATTTGTATAGATGATTTATTCATGTCTAAATTTCGTCTTTACTATAATTTTAACATTTAGTTTTTATTTTGCTGAATGAGAATTTGATTTGGTTTTTATAACTCACATATTAGTTTCTATGAAATATATATATAAAGCCTGATGTCAAATTAAAATGATACGACATTGTATATCGACCAAATATGTTAAATTATGTTTTGAACAAAATAATGTGTTTAAACGGCATCATATCAAATAGTACGACACGACAGTGTCGGCCACAAAAATTATTTGATCAAAATTCAAATTTTTTCGTTTTTTGCACTACGACATTTCATTTTGACAGTTCTAAACCATTAAAATAAAAATGTTTTTCTTGTTGTTTTTGAATTTTTGTTTGAAAATGAAAATGAAAATCTCGTATTCATTGGACTTTCTATTCGATATTTTATGTCGACAATGTAGGACAACAATGTCATTTGATTTTCATTAGACTTCAGGCTTGAGTTTTAAAACTTTTTAAATTTAAACAAGGAGCTGTATAAGTAGTCCAACACTACTATATGCGACCTATCCAGTAGTGTTAGTGAACGAATAAACTGATTACATACATTTACATTTTTCTATCCTTTCCGTTAACATCACTGGCAATATTTCATTTATTTTAATTTTTTATTTATTTCAAAATCATACAAAAAAAAAAAATGTGAACATCATAAGAAGTTTAAAAATTATTTGTTTTGTTTCTGTAAACTTGTTAACGCATCAATAATTTTAATAGTCACCAAGAAAAATTTGATTTTCCTGAGGAAAATAGAGTGAAAAAAATGTACAAAGTAGGTACCAATATTGATTACATCTCATTTATTATCGAGCAACGAAGCAGTTTCAATTACATATCAAAAATTTATAGTAAAGAAACTTTGGAACAACTATGTGTTGTGACTGATGTGAAGTTAAAAAAAACAAAAAAAAATCATCTCATCTCGTTCATTTGATCCAATATGAACGAAACGAATTTAGTTTCATTTTGAACGCAACAAAAACCATAGAAAATTTTTTCTTTAAAATTTTAGAGATTTATTTTTTTGTTTTTTTCTATATAAATATGAAGAATCAATAGAATTGCAGATGAGTGTATAGAGTAGAGTACATATGTGTGATGATGATGATGAAGATTAACTTGATTGAAGAAGATTATGTGAAATTATGTTAGGGAAATTTATATGTATATGAAATTTGAAAGTGATTTTTATATCGTTTTTTATCAACTGAAAGCTTAAAAAAAAATATATGGGAATTTTTTTGTTGTTTTTTTTTTTATTTTTCATATTTTATTCAATGAGAAGAGAAAAGCAAAGTTTATGTGAAGGATGACCTCGAGCAATTCTTTTATTTTTAATAATTTTTTATTTTGTAAACTAATCAAAATTTCATATGAGATTTATTATAATTTTAAGGAATTATTAAAAATCGTTTTTTTTTTTTTGTAGGTTAGGGAGGAATTTTTGTTTTTTTGTTTTGTGAGTTTGTTTGTGAGATTTTTGTAGATGCAATTGAATGAGAAATTTTTGTTGTTGTAAATTTGAAAAGAATTGTGGTAAATAGAGAGTTGTAACTAGAGAAATTTTATGATTTTTGTATGATGAAGAGAAATTTAATTATGGTATTTTACAGAAAGAATGAATTGTTGTGTTTTTGGAATTTGGAATTTCGATTCAATTCGATTTAGTTAAAATTATTTTAAATGTATACACCTCAATGGTTTTTGATGCTAAAATGTATACACTTCAATGCATCTCAAATTGCAAACATTGTTTAGGTTTTCCTATTGACAAGTATTGTATGAATAGAGATTTTCTAGAATCCGCAAAGTAGTCGGAAAATTAAAAAAAGTATGTATGTATCCATTGGAGGACTCAAAGTACACTCCCAATTAATTATGCCTTTGCTTGGGCATTATTTTCCAAGTTAGATCGGTATTCCGTTCGAAAGTACGTAAATTGAGGTTTATCGAAACCCCTAAAGGTATTGGAGGGATTCAAAGTACTATAAATGTGTCCATTGCGGGACTAAAACCATATTCCCAATCAGCTATGCTTTCGGTTAGATATTACTTCCCAAGTTAGATCGGTATTTGGCTCAAAATACATAAATTGAGGTTTACCAAAACCCCCAAGGGTATTGAAGGGATTCAAAGGATTATAAATGTGTCCATTGCGGGACTAAAAACATACTCCCAATCAATTATGCTTTCGTTTAGCTATTACTTCCCAAGTTAGATCGGTATTCCGTTCGAAAGTACATAAATTGAGGTTTAGCAAAACCACTAAGGGTATTGGAGGGATTCAAAGTAGTATAAATGTGTCCATTGCGGGACTAAAACCACATTCCCAATCAGCTATGCCTTCGGTTAGATATTACTTCCCAAGTTAGATCGGTATTTGGCTCAAAATACATAAATTGAGGTTTACCAAAACCCCCAAGGGTATTGGAGGGATTCAATGGAGTATAAATGTGTCCATTGCAGAACTAAAAACATACTCCCAATCAATTATGCCTTTGCTTGGATATTATTTTCCAAGTTAAATCAGTATTTGGCTCAAAATACATAAATTGAAATTTACCAAAACCCCCAAGGGTATTGGAGGGATTCAAAGAAGTATAAATGTATCCATTGGAGAAATACAAGCATAATCAGGTTTGCCTTCGTTTAGAAATTACTTCCCAAGTTAGTTTGGGGACTCCGCTCGAATAAACATAAATTTAGATATGTTAAAACCTGCGAGGTTATTGGGGGGATTAAAAAAGTATGTGTTTGCTCAATGGAGAACTTATACATAAATGTTTTGAGCGCAAGCTATGCGTATCAATAAATAAATATATATATATATATTTATACATAAATATATATATACATAAATTATAGAATAACAAAAACAAAACAAAAATATCAGCAATTATCACAATAACTAATACATATATCTTTGTTTCGCAATTATAAAGATATTAAGTTATAAGAAGGATGTGTTTTGTTAGTAAATGTAATATGGTATTTTACAGCTATGCAAAAATATATAACATGCTGGGTGGCGAAATTTGTATGGTGCTTCATCTAAAAGGTACTCGGTTCTATTTCAGATGAAGGCAAAGAAAAAAAATGATTTATGGACTTTATGACCTGAAAACAGATATGTACTAACCTGGCTATAAGTGTAACAGACTTAACCATTATATGAATAAAATTTAAGCCTTCTAAATTGTCACTCTATTTGTTTGCGACGCAATAGATTGTAAAAGACATGAATATTTCCAGGAATACCCATGGCCTAATTTTGAAATCAAGAAATTAATATCAATGCAATAATAATGCTCATCATGGATGTTGCTATTCTAAGATAACGAACAGGGAAGTACAATAGATCTGAAGAGGTCACGTCTACATAGAATTTCCCATCCTAAAAAACAAAATTTACCTTCAATTTTCAAACAAATCGTGCTCGAAATGCGGATCCTAAAAATTTCTTGGAGTTTCTAACAGAAGAGGAGATGAAATAAAATTCTTAAATAATAGCATCATAGCGAAGTACTCAGACCAATAAAAGGAAGTGAGTCATACGTTCTAAAGAACATTGTTAACATCATCGTACTAAATTGCAAACATTCAAAATCGGATTTCAGACGATAGAGAACTTTAAAGTGGTAACAAAAAGAAAGACTGAAATATTTGTCTAAGTTAGATATTTGTTATGCGCCGAAGTAGAAAAAATTAAATATTGTAATTACTGTATGTAAGTCTTTCTTGCTTCAAAACTGCTATTAAAGAAACATTATCTTGCAGCCTCGTGGCCCATAGGGTAGAAAAACATCAGAATTACGCTGCCAAATATAGAACAAAAAGAAGAAAATGGCAAAAGTTAAGCTTCTAAATTACAGTGTTTCTTTGACGTCCTAAATACTATGTACGCACAATCCTTCGAAGCTTATATACAGAATATCATAAAATTATAAAATGAGATCACAAAAAAAAATTTTTTTTTTAATGTGCCTTTACGAAGTTTAATTTTTGACTGCTGTGAACTCATAACATAATTTCATCAAAAAAGTTAAGGACACAACAAGACGTACTTAAAAAATGATGTAACACTAGTTATGAGTTAATTTTAAAAAATAAAAAAAAAAAATGACATAAAAAAATTATTACTATAAAACACTGTGTGGCGAGTGGTGGTAACTGGTAACATACACAAAAAATTTTTTTACTGTTAATAAAAATAAAAATATGCAATTTTTGTTTTTATATTTTGCTTTTGTTTTCATAGTTGCACATTAATTTTGTTTTTTGTTTTTATGATTCTGACATTGTCAATATAATTTACTGCTATGTACCCACACATTCACATTTGGTGGTATGAATAATTTTTTATTTTTTTATTTTTGTTTTTGTTTTTGAATAGCGATAGTAGCGAGCGAGTGAACATCGGTATAGAATCAAAATTAATAAACTGTGATGAATTTTTGTTATGTTTTTGTTTTTTCTTTGAATTGTTGATTACCAAGTTATCTATTTGCTTTCGTACCACGTCGCATGGACGTTTATTGACCGTTTGTTAATAGAGTTTGCATAGAAGTGAAAAACGATTTGTTTTTATTTCGATTTTTTTTTTTTTGTCGTTGTTGGCGGGTTTTTCGTTTGTCATTTATAATGGCGTACACCATTTTTGGTTGCTAACTAATGAAATGCATGCCAAGTTGACAATTTAAAAAAAAAAAATTTGTTTTTTTTTTTTATTATTTTTTTTTTTTACAAAAATAAATTATGCGTTGATAATATTGGATGTCGAATATTTGTTTTGATGGCATTTACCGTTGTAAATATGTATAAAAAAAATTATTCTAAAATAAATATTTTAACTAGTCATAGTTTTATTTACATTTACTAAATAAAAATTGTAAATATATACATTTTTTTTTTAATATTTACTTAACTAGAGTAAATAAATTAATGTTAGTGTAAATAATTTGAGAACTGAGAATTATTATAATGTTCCTACTGGTGATTTATAAATTTTGTAATTTATAATTTATTTAATGGGCGATTTCAACGAATTGATTTACAAATATTTTTAAAAATAGATTTTTTTATTTTGATTTATTGATTTATATTAATTTGGAAAGATCAATGTACTTCAAGGTCCTGTTGTGTACCCAACCAGTTATTGATTAGCATTTTATTATTTATGTAATTAACAAAAAATTTAAAATTGCTTATTTTAAATAATATTGGAGTAAAGAGCTGATCAAAGGTGGTAGCAGTACAGTTAAAGACATTGTTTATAATATCACTTATTAATTCGGATGAATGGTTCAATATTTGATACTCAAAGTCGAATCACATGACAAATAAACACTATAAATGAAGTAGTTTCCATAGTTATTGATATTTCGTTTATAAATATTGGCGAAAGCTTCTTCTTGACCACTAAACAAGAATTTTTTTCAGTTTCTATTAATTACCATTCACTTGTTTTAAGCTTTGGCTTTTATTATGTATCAGCATCTGTGTGTAATATACTTGTCAAAAAATTATTTTCTCCAAGATTTAAAGTAAATTTAAAAGTAATGATTTCCTATCTAATACGATGTATAATTTAACAACATTGTATTCAAAAATATTTAAATCAAGTTGTACATATTATCAATAATCAATTAGAAAATAATCTCAATTTACATGACGTCACAGATTTTCACTTTATTAAATTCGATCGATGACATTTCTGAAAGTAAATGTAAATATAAGCACAAAATCAAAAACTGGTAGCAAATTTCAATTTCAAACACAAATACAATTGACATCTGTCAACAAAAATATCACTTACTGTTTGTTACAATATTTCAAACAAAAAACTAGATTCAGTTTTAATCTATTACAATTTTATATAAAAAAACTTATTTTTCTGAATAAAACGAAAATAAAAATAATTTAAAACAATTGAGTTACGTATAAGACAGGTTTATTCAGAAATCGAGTTCTTAATTTATTGTCAGTAGTAGTTATGACATTATTTTCATATATGAATGTCAATTGCTATCTATAATTATATTTGACAACATTTAAGGACCTTCGCAGTAGACAACTTTTCATTTTATCTCTCTTCTCCGCAATGATTTCTTAATATATAATAAGTAAGTTGTAAATAAAACAATAATGCGAACACAGTTGAAAATTTTTTAATCATATGATTTTATTATTCACCAAATACATTAAGAAATAGGTAGAAACGAAACAGAAAATGAGAAGTAAGGTATTTATGTTTTTTAACGAATTTAATTTCAAAGCTTTTCATTAAAACATGAGTGTTTTCTGCTTTGTAATGAGAAGTCTATATCAGTCCATGCAAATCCCTGTTCTTTTAAAAACTTTAAATTTGGCTTTAACTTGAATTATAATTACTCAACAGGGGCCCTTAGTTATTTTATTATTACTATTACTTTGCCACCTCTACAGATTTTGTAAGTTCTTATATTGACCATAATTTTCTTTTAATATCAATCTGTTTACTGTTATTGATTTTATAAATTTTGTTGTTTAATGAAAGCATGATGGTGACACAACGTTTTCAAATTTGAAAATTCAATTATAAAAGCTATTTGAACAATTTTATATATACCTAACTATTTATTTATTAAGCAGTAGTATGATGATTATTTGTAACGGTTTGATTGTGACAGATATTCATATATAAATTAGAATTGACTGATTTGAAATTTCCCTGGTTTGTGTCTTGGGATTAGCCAAATCGAAATGTTTCTGTCTGATATGACAGTTCAATTCTAATTGGAAAACATATTATGTTTACATTGTCCTGGTAACAAACCTGTCAAAATGCTTTGTAATTTTTTTTAGATATTATTGTTATAATTTTTTTATATTATTTTTATTATTATTAAATTTGGTTTCGTGATAACTGTTGTTTTATCAATTGCTTGGTTTGCGTCTTGGAATTAGCCAAATCGATTTCAATTCTAATTGGAAAACATAGTTTTACATTGTCCTGGTGACAGACCTGTCAAAACTTAGTGTAGAAAGCATAATGCTTACATTGTCCTGGTAACAGACCTGTCAAAATGCAGTCTAGTTTTTTTTTATTATTATTATTGCATTATTATTGTTTATTATTATTTTTATATTATTAAATTTTGTTTCGTGCTAACTTTGTTTTATCAATTGCTTGGCAAGAAAGCGGTTTATCTGAGCCCATACTTTGGTAAATGAAATCCACTTCATGCATTTTTTATATTATACAAACAATGCTAACTAATTGGATGGTTTATAACTATCACCATACAACAGATATAAAGCAAGAATTTAATCAGAAATGGAACACTTGGGTCAGCGATAAGTCGATATTTTAACTTTCCCTTCTAATCCAGATCAAATTATTGTTATTACAATTGTTACAAATGTTTTATAATCACTGAAATAATTCTATTGAGCCCTTCAAAACAAATTTTGTAAACATGATTGTATAATTCAACATTTCAATTAAATTATATAAAATTTTAAATTATTTCAAAAAAATATTTTGAACTAAATTTGAACTTTACATTAAAAAAAAAAATTTTTTTTTGTTATTAACATTTGTAACTAATATTTAATAGAAGTGATGATGTAATAAAATATTAATTAATAAAATCAAATTACAGAAAATAAAAATATATAATTCCATATACAGTAGTGATATAAACCGCAATTCCCCAGAATTGAATCTTCTTTAAAATAGAAAGAAAGAAAAACAAAAATTACCATTATTAACCTAATGATCTCAATCATATTTGGTTGTTTCCATTTTTTTTAAATTAATATTTTTTTTTATTTAAATTTACCCGATTAAAATTAAAAATTATATATATATATATTTTTTTGAAATAGTGATATGTATTTGTTTGCATTAGTGACACCAGTGATTATGATTCAACCAAATTGTAGTGTTGTACTAATATGTAAAGATTAATAGTGATAAAATTAACAAAAAAAAAGAAAAATTATAAAATCTTGCCCAATAACTCATATATTTACCCTATATATATATATACATCCATAATAATGTGAATGTTGTCATTTTTGTAATTATTTTCACATTTTTAAAGATTACTGTTGCTGTTTTTTTTTTTTTTTGCTGTCAGTTTCTTCTTCTAATATTGATTATCTGAATGAATTGAATTGACACCGGTTGTATTGCACAAAATTAACAAATAATTCCAATAAACTGCTTTTTTTTTATAGACAGAGGTTAGTTTTTTATTCACTAGTAATATTTTTGTTTTTTTGTTTTTATTTCATGGATTTTTATTAGCAGGTAGCTATAAAATAACAATTTTTATTTTATTGAAGATTCGCTCAATTTTTTTTTTTTATTAGATAGTTTTCTTATGGGTGATGATTTTAAGAAAATTATTGAAACTGAATCTAGTTTATTTGCATGTTAGCCATTTAGTCGAATTCTGTGTTTATTTAAACTTTTTTAGCTATTGAGTTAAATTGATTCAAAATAAATTTCATATTTTCAAATTTAATTCAAATGTTGAGCAATTGGTTCATTAATCTCAACTGAGATTTCTAAGGTATGACTAAGCTATGTGCTACAGTTCTACATAATCATTGGTATTACTATTGTATGTTGTAAAAAAAATATTTTATGGTAAGTATTTAGCAGTTTAAAAATTTTTTTATTTATTTTTGTTTTCATTTTTATGACAAAATCATCTATTCAAAACCATTTTTTGTTTTATATAATTACAAGTCTATGGAATGAACACCCTAAATGAACTGCTTTTACAATTTACACAGAGATTTAGAATAAACAGTTAAATACAATAGCTTTCCTTTAGATTTTTTGTGGTATATCTACTTATTTAAATGTGGAAAACTAAATCTATTGGAGAGTATTTAGTCTTCATAATAGTGAAATTAAATTTTACTTTTAACCAACACTGTCAGCACTGTAATGAAACGCCCATATTTGTGAGTAGTTTCTACATTTGTGCATAAACGGCAACTCACTCAAACTACTGAAAATGGAACACGATTTAAAATATGGCTCAGAACCTAGTACAAGGTTTGTGATACCAATCAAAATAGTAAACTATGTTAAGTTCATAGTAAAAATTACTCAAATATGATTAACAATTAATTTGTCTGTATATTAGATGCTAACTCTAGCTTGTTTAATCAATTATTTGAATTTGACTAAAGAGATTAGAATCCAAAAGTCAAGTGAATATACTATTTTTTTCATTAATAGCAAATTAACTGGGTACATACAACCATGATTATTTATATGTATTTTAAATATATATAATAATTTTGTTTTTGTCTGAAGCCTTTTATAACAACAACAATAAGAATGAAAAATTAGTTCATGTGTTCAATGTGTCAAAATGAAATAATAAGAGAATTGAGAGAATAAATCAATTTTTTTTTAATGTGTTATGAAAGTAGGTGGGTAGGTAGAAGTAAAATGTAGTGAAAAAATAATATTATTGCATCATTGTGAGAGATGATACATATTTACTTACTTTACATTATTGTTGGCAAACTTTTTTAAACTGCACCCAAGTTGTGGCGATGACATTATCCTAGTTATATGCATTTTTATTTTCAATCGAAAATTTAGTGTTTTAATATGTCAAATTATTTTGGTATATATCTTATACCTATTTTTGTTGGTGAAACCGATTTAAACAAATGCATATTAAATTCATATTAATGCTATTTCTAAAAATGTTTTTTTTTAAACTACGTAAGCTCTGGAAATTTACTTATTATATTAGTGAATGGGTGAAAAAGAAACTGGTTCTGTCTTTAATCTTTGCACATCTCACTTATTGTGATGTAGTTTATTGTGGAATTAGTGAGTTTTCCAGACTAAACGTAATTTTTAATGCTTGTACACGCTTTGTCATAAACCGGCGTAAATTTGACAGTATTAGAGATGTTTCCAAAGTCATACTTGATTGTACCTTTGAAAACTATCTGAAATATAAATATACATGATTTATCAGAAAAATTACATCTAAATATACGCCAGAATATCTCTATGAGAAAATAACCCATAGTACGTTACTTAAGAAGTCCAAGCTTAATTATTCCAAGGCACATAGGATGTGGCGGTGTTATGAAATTCTTTGTCGAACGTTCTCAGGTGTGAGTTATGTAATTCTAAATTTTACGAGCTTTGTTGGGTATACTTTAAAGAAAAGTTGTAGCAATTATTAATTTTAGTTTTAATTTTAATAATGAAAATTATTATTTGAAATAATATTTGTTATGTCTGTTATGTTTAGACAATGTTTTTGTTAGAAGAAGAAATTTTGATTTTGAGAATTTTTGATTTTGAAAATTTTAAAATTAAATAAAATGACCTATTTGCTTCTTCCCTAACTATTTTTATATACCAGACATTTCTAGAATCGGCAGTATCCAGTTCAAGGCATACCACTCAATTGGAATACTATGTGTAACTGAACGCAATTATTTGATATATAAAAATTATATAATCTTTATTGTTATTGGTATGTGCGATGTACGATGTACGTTCGTTATTACATAGTTTCAAAATCTACATTTTAAAACCCCAATGAAGCTTTTTTCATCCACCTTACTATACCATTAAGACTAATAAAATTAATAATAAGTAATAAACCAGGTTAAATATTAATAATAAATGATGCTTTATATATAGACATTATAATTGGTTTTTTCTCAAATTCTTATAGTTAACTAAATATAACCTACTTTGTGTAGTCTTTTCGAAAATTGAAAAAAAAAAAACATCAACAAAGCAAATTCCATTTTTCTTCATTATGACATAACATTTTCGTGTGGTTATGGTGCATCAAGAAAAATTCATTTTCATCTTTTACAATCATTATCATTTTTATTGTCATGTCTCTCTGTTTGGGATCATCGTCAATTTTTAATATAAATTTAAATTTGAAAAAATCATAAGTGTAAAAGAGACAGAAATATAAAAAAAAAATTATACCAAAAATAACATAACAAAATTAAATGAAAATAAAAAAAAAACAAAATATCAGGAATCACATCAGTAGTTTTGGTTGTTACGAATATTATAGTATACATATATTATATATATATATATATATATACAACTGTTTTATTCCAACAGTTTATTGCAACATATCTTATATCTAGTATCTTAAAGGAACAATAATAATAATAATATCTTCCAGTAAATTTAATATAAATAAAAAATTTATAAAATTTATGCCGCAAATTAAAAATATAAACAAAAATATCCCGCGAAAAATCAACCAAAAAAAAACAAAAAACAATAATCATAAAAATTAATAAAAAGAAAATAAGAAATAAACATCACCATTACCGTGGCTGCGATTATATTGATTATTACGCAATCAAAAATCATGTATTTTTTTTTTTTTTTTTTAAACATGACAGTGAATGTATCAGTCTGGCTGGTAAGAAGTTAGAGAAAGATGCAAAATACAAAAATCCAAAAATCGATTTCAGAAATGATTATTTCGAAAACTTTTAACATATATCATCAACTCTTATGTACATACTCGTATATGGTGTGGTGCTTCTTCATTCTGATGAAATTTTCAATTTCTTTTTGTGGTATGAAATGATAGTAAAATTATCTAAAATCGGAATAACTAAAAGGGAAATATAAATTAGTCGTCGAATCGCTGTGAATTTTTGATTTATTATTATTATTTTATTTTTTTTATTTTTGCTCCATTACAAATTATTTGATTTTAAAAATTTGAATTGAATTTTATGAAAAAAAAAAAAAACAATTTTATACCGTTACATTACATAGATAGGACGCGTGCACTTTTTTTTGTGTTTTAGCGGATTTCAATTTCCTTCAAATAGAAAATTGATTTTTGGTAATTTATTGTAGCAAATCAACTAATTTGAGTTGTTTTATTATTGTTTTATTATTATGTTGTTGTTGTTGTTGTTTTTGTAGTTATTGTAAAGTGTGCTTCATACGACAGTTGTCAACAATTACTGACAGCAAATAAAAAAATAAATAAAAAAATATAGTAAAAATTATTTACACTCGAATTGGCTTACGTTAGACTTTCTCTTTATCAGTTAATTACAATTTTATTACCTTCATCAAGAAAAAAAAATTAAAGAAAAAAAAAACTTTTAACTCTACTTTAATTACCCAAAAATTAAATAACAAATTTCGAATTCAATCTTCTATAATTACAAAAACAAAACAAAAAAAAAAATATTTTGTTTTGTTTTAATTTTTGTTTTCCTATAATAATAATGAAAGTCAATAAATTTCTTGTCTATAGTTAAAAATAATCGAAAATTAATTTGAAAAAATTTTTTAATCAATATAAGAAACTTTTTTTTGATTTGAAATTGACAGTTGTAATGTCAAAATTATATCAATATTTTTTTATATTTTAATAATGACATTTTCATAATATATTTATGTATGTTGATGTCAGTGATTGAATCTATTTTGATTTATAATTTTACCATTTTTTCGAATTGCAATTATTTTGCAGGTCGGGTTGGGTTAGCTTAGATTAAAGTTCATATCAAACACTTAAATCACATAATACTTAGTCATATACTAAATATATCTGAAATTTTTCAATTGACTTAACTGTAAAAAATTATCATTGTTTAATTGGTTATTAAGGTGCATTAGCATCAGGTGGTGGTGCATATGGTGCATTTGTATCACGATTAACCGTGTTTTACAGTTTGATAAAATTAATATGTTCCAAATCAACTTGGGTTGTTAAGATAATAAAGCAATATATTCAATATTGTTATAGTAGCTGAAAATGATAATATCACTACTTCAATAATTTAAATTTTAAATTTTAAATTTAAAAAAAAATTTTATATAGCTAAAATTTGTCTTACTTACACCATATTGATTGAATTATTATGTGTTACCGATTTATTCACCCCAATCGTGGTTGTCAGTTATCAGTATTATTTATCCGTATTTATGACAAGTTTCAGAAATTCTGATACGCCCTATCGTGATTGTAAGAACTATCAGTTTTTCTAATCGTTTGTGAATTTTATTAACGTCACTGATAAATTGGTATCGGGGTGCTTAAAATTTGTCATATTTTCTGATAATTGTCATAATCTGTATCAGTTACAAATAAGTTGTGTGATAAAAATAAATTTGCAAAACAATGCATATAAGGATAATATTATAATTGTCAAATAAAATTCATTAAAACCTTTAAGTATAATTTTAAAATAAAAAAAAAAACTAACTTGAAAATAAAAGAAAATTATCAAAGACTAAAAGAAAAAGCCCGGAGGACCAATAAAAATTAGAACGGGATTCAATTAACAATTTTTTCATATGAAATAATTTTTAATTGGTTTTGTTTTTATATGAATTAATTTTATATTTTCTATAAATAGCTGGTGTGTGATATAGCAAATAAAAGACTGATAGTTAGTTTGATTCAACCACAATATTTAATTAGCTTATTTTTAATTTGATTTACATTTGATTTATTTTTTATTTCACAAAACCTCCTTTTGTTTACTGAAAAAAAAAAAACAATTTTCAAACTTATTTTATTTCACTTATATTTTTGTCTTTTATATGAAATTACTTCACTTTAAACCTCTTTTTTATTTCATTTATATTAGATTAACACTTTTATTTTATATTTTATTTGACAAAACTAAACAAAAAATAATTAATTCAATGAATCAGCTGATTTTTGAAATGTCAAATTATCAAGATTCACAATAGTAAATTTTTTTCAGTAAAATTATCAGTATCAGGGCCACGATTCCATTTCTGATAAATTTTTGCAGTTATCAGTTGACTGAAAACTGACAACTACAATTGACCTTATTAATTGTTTTTATCCCAGAACAATTTTGTGTCATTCTATAATTTCGATGGGAATTTAAAAACAAAATTATTTATTTAGTTATTATATAAAATAAAGCAAACATTAAGACCTTTTTTACTTTCGAAATGTAAACCTATTATTTTTTATTTTGTCATTTATTTCATTTCAATGAAAAATGGTACTTGACCAGTTCGAAAACCCCTTAAATCATTTTACTTTCATCACTAATCAAATGTAGAATTTTTCGATTGAAAGACTGGCGCTTTATCTAAGTCTAAAAGGTATTTTTTTAATCAGTTTGAAGTGCTTTTGTTTCTGCTTTCAAAAATATGCTAAACTATTGAAACATTATTTCAAAATTGTAGTTATTGATTATTTTAAAATCCTACATTTTTTCATTTACTCAAAGTAAACTCCATGTCATATAGAACCAATTCGAAATAAACCAGGAGTGGCATTCTGTATTGTGATAAACGATAGTCACCCTTGTGACAGTCAAAGATGACACTAAAATTTTTTGGTATTCTGTATTGCGATCACTTAAATAATTTAATAAAACGGCAGCATTTTAAAAAATACAATTCGGAAATGGCAGCACAAGTGATTTATTAAATGTCAAAGTGTCAAAACAATAGAAAACAAAAATAAGTTGAAAATTTTATTAGAGCTATTAATCAATAAAGTGAAATTATAACAAAACAAGATTATATATTAAAAGAGAAAAAAATTAAAAGTAAATTTTATAAAAATGTTTTTAATAATGTAATTTAATAAAATGTATATTTAAAAAGAAAATAAAATTTATTGCTGACTTAGATACTAAAAAAAACATAAAGAGAAAATCATTTCAACTAATTTAATAAAATGAAAAAGAAAATTATATTCACATTTGAGTAAAATTCAGTTGGAAACTTATAATTAATTAATATAAATATGTATATATGTAATTGAAAAACAAAATAAAATTCAAACTTATTAAAAAAAAAATTAACACATAATCACAGCATTTTTTATTCAGTTCCATTATTTTTAAATCATTTGCAATTTTAGCGACTTCTAATTCTAAAACTCGCATTTTTACATATTTACATTATAATAAATCTTAAAAAACCAAAACATAAAAAATCTAAAAGGCTTAAATCTTAAGAAACAACCAAACTTTTATTTATTTTTATCATGAGTGACACCAAATTAGCTGTCACCCTGAAATCACAAAAAAAAAGCGACTATCACTGTGACAATCACCATATAGAATACCAAATATAGATATGCGACAGTCGCAGCGTGATTATCACAATACAGAATTCCACCCCAGATAACAATTTATTTGTAATGTCAATAGGTTTAAAACAAAAATGACATAATTACATATTGCTATTTTAAAGATGTTCGATTTAAAATCTATTGTATTCGAATACCTGTCAAATATGAAAATTTTTAAATGTCATTTAAATTAACTGTTTTCTTTGATTTTAATCTTCCTCAAATTGCAAACAACTATTATTAATCGTTTTTATATATTTTTTTCTCTATTTATATTTTTTTTTAATACAATAGCGGTAGCAAGGAAACTCTCTGTTAAGTTAAATGTCAAAATGCAAAAATAAAAAAAATTTTTCACTTTATAATATTTTTGGTTGTTTATTTTTCTATTTTTTTTTTTTGTCATTTTATTTTTTTAAATTTTGCAAATAGTTTGTAACAATTACAGCTACTTTAAAGAAAAATTTCTTTTTGGTTTTTTTTTTTTGTTTCATCTCTTAATCTCGATTATTATGTCAATTTTGATTACAATCATTTGACAGTTGATTCGTGTAAAATGTCCACTGGTAGACCATAATACAAAACGAATTTATGTTTTGGAATTCAAGTGGTTGAATTGAGTACGTTACTTTACTTCCAATAGTAATTTAAATTTAAAAATAAAAAATAAAGTTTTATATAATCGAATTGGTAAAATTAAATAATAATTTAGAGATTATAGTTTGATTTTATTTAGATTTAGATTAGTTCAGTGGTAGAAAAATTATGGGTCACAAATTGTTTATATTTTGAAATATGTGTGTTTTTTGATGTAGGATTGAAGTTGACAATATGTACTGGAATATTATTTGAATTAAGGTTGAAACAAATTCGTGTACTCCAGAAGGATAATACGCTTTCGATAGCATTATCCAACTACTGATTGCCCAGAAATAATGTTGAGACAAGAAGTAGAGAGACGTGGGAAACATGTCCACCCTCTTTCGACAAAAAATCATCAGTATGTGATACTGACGGTTCCAAAAAAATGAATGGAGTAGGATCGGGAAGTAAATGGAAAAAGCCTCAATATCCATATTTATTCAAACGTAGACTCTACAAACACAGTTTTACAAGCCGAAGTATACATGCTAAAGAACGCTTTCTGCGATAGAATTTAAGGTAAATTACAAAAAACATAATATCTACATTCTCTTGGATAGTAAAGCAGCCATACTAGCAAATAATTCATTAACAAAATTAGTATGGGATTACTTAAAACACTGGTAGAAACAAATAAAGTGGGCACCAGGGCATATAGCAGGAAAAGAAGCTGCAGATTATCTAGCAAAAAAAGCATCGGATACACTTTTCAAGTCCGACTTGTTGGATTCATCCCCTGACCACAGCTAAGATGCAATTAAAAGCTTGTGTAGAGCAAAAAGCTGAAGGCATTCGTTCCTGGAAATCGTCAAGCAAAAATGTTCATGCCTAAGTGCTGGGTCAAGAGTTCCAAAACTCTCCTAAGTCAACAGATACTAAGAGGAAACAGATAAGTATCTTGGAGGGGATAATAACAGGCCACTGCCTGATAAAGAAACATCTTTATAAAATGGGTCTAACTGAAAATAGCTTATGCAGTATATGTGAAATTGAGGAAGTATATATATTCACTTGTGACAGACCGTACCACTTGGGAACAGCGTTCCCCGAACAATGGCAGCTAACTAGCATACCACTGAAGAATATCTTGAGTGTGATCACAAGATCAGATATCCTTAATGATTCAGAGACTAACTAACAAACACGGGTTATCACAGTAGGCCCTATTTTTGAAATTCACAATCTCATCTAATGTTGAAAATTTGGAATAGGCGGGAAAAGAGAGTAAAATTAAAGTAAATTTTAGATTATATTTCTAGTTTTATTGTCTAAGGAAGCAGTGTTAATTCTTTGGAACACACGTAATGAAATTTTATTCTACCTGAGGGTAATAGAATAATATGAAACTAAAAGAAATTAGTTTTCGAAAAAAATGGTTAAATTTTTCGTGCAGTCATCGGTTTATTTCGTGCATAGAAATAAACCAGATAACATTACGTTATGCAGTGATCATTTTTTTGTGTATTACATAGATATTACTAAGTCCTACAATTTCCAACGTTGAAACTTTATAAATAATTTATTTAAATATTTGTTATTATACGAATAGTTAGGATTGATAACGCATGACCTTTACAATGATGCAAAAAATTTAACAAAATATCAAAACGAACGAAAATATCTGACAGATCATTTCTAAAAAGCCTTTATGCTATCCCTTTCATTTTTATATATCTGAATTGGTAGCTCAAATTTCACAATTCTTTATTTCGATATCCAGCGACTCACACATTGACTGTAGATTTATTCACCTATCCATGTATTGATATTAACAACAACACAATTATTATTGTGGGGGGTATTAAGGGGGTATTTGATTCAATTGAGATTATCACCAATATACTTAAAAGATAAAATATTTTTAATTGGAATTAAATATTCCTGCTGTTGCGCTGCTGTAGACTACTACTAAATCAAATTATTCACATAAGATCAATAAAAAGATAAATAAAAAAAAAAAAACGAAAAGAATCAAAAACATTCAAAAACTTCGTGTACAAATATTAGGCTACTGTTGTGATTTTTAAATTTGATTGTATTTAAATGAGAAATTTCAGAAATTTTAAATTTTAAAATTATTTTTCAAAAATTATATCAGATTTTTAAATTCTTAAAATTAACAAAAAAAAAAAACTAATTAGTAATTTTGCATAAAATTGTTAGTATTTCAATAGTCATCATTTTAAAAATCATATTAAAAGTAATAGATATTAGTAGAGAAAGAGACAAAGCTACTACTACTGATGTGAACTTGATTGTAGCGAAAAAAAAAAAAAAAATAATTTTTCAAATTTCTCATTCCTGTCAAATTTGATTCTTCAAATCAAATATTTTTGTCATATCATTCCTTGACCTATTGTTAAAAAAAAAATTTATGAAAACTTTTGTTGTTGTAATTTTGTGTTCACAGCTGGAAGTTTTTGTTTTTGTTTCTGTTTTCCTTTTTTTTTGTAAGTTTACAAAATGTCAGAAATTTTTTATCAAAATTAAAAAAATTTTTGGATTTGAAATTCAAAATGATTATTTTAAAAAGATAATAATTTTTACCAAGATTTTTAGTTGTCAAAAATTGAGATAAGCCTTGCCATATTATAAATCAAAAACAAAAACAAAATATATGTACATACATACATACATTTTGAGTTATAAATGACTTTAGTGCACGTTTCAGCAATTAAAAAATTATGTTTAAAAATTTTTAACTAAAATATTTTTGTATTAAATTAATTGGATCGATTTGCTTAGCTGTACATATATATAGAAAAACGTGCAGTTGTATTTGAAATTTTATTGTAATCCGCAGATTACCATTATTTTCCTGTAACTTCTTCCATGAAGATTAGGGCTAGCTTAACAGTTCTGTTTTTGCAATAAACCTTAAATTAAAATGCAGTTTTCTACGGTCTGTTAAACTGCGGTAGAATTCATTGGAATTCAACCGCTTCTTTGGTACACACTCTTTAAGAGCGAAATGGGAACCAATTATTTCTGAACCAATTATTATTATAACAATGTATACAATATATTCTAGAACCAATAATTTCTGTTTGGGCATGTATTAATATTAAATGAATTATTCTAAAAAGCAAATAAAAATATTTAAAATTTATTTTATTTACATATGTATGTACATGTATACTGCAAGGTTTATTTTCATATTTTCAAATTTCAATTAGGCATGGTATGTATTGTATACTAAAATTAATTGAATTTGTTATTCATTAAATTTTACCAGATGTGACACCTTTATACTTACTTACTTTACTATACAATGTTGTCATAACAACTACACAAAATAAGAATACTTGACTTACCCAAATTCCATATGTACTTACATATGTATATATATACAATAAAAATATGTATTTAAAGTAGGTATATCAGCTGTTCACCAAATAAATTACTTAAAATGTACATATAAATGTACTCATACCTATGTCCATCTTCTAATATGAAAATTAAAATAATTTCCACCTTCAAGAATCAAGAAAACAAGAATCCGGATGACCATGAAATTTAATTTTTGAAAATTGTTTTCGCACGCTTGATTCAAAATTTTAATTTTTAAATATAGAGAAAAATAAACACTATCAAAAATGCTGAAAAAACAAAACAGAACTCACTTTAAGAAAAAATAATCAAAAAATATAGTTGGTTAGTTGAGAGCATCCATCAAAACTTGCATTCAATTTTCAACTCATTGAATGATTTTTAAAATTTCTAACCATCAGTAATCAATTTTTTGTTTTTTGTGTATTTTTAATTTTGATATTTTTAACTATATGAATCCACGACATTCAATTTATTTATTCATACATGTATATATATGTACAAGTATATGGATTGGCATTCTTCATTGATATTCGGCGGAGACGTTCCCTCTTTAATTTGTGGTATTTTTATTTAATTTTTTTACATTTTTTTTTGAGATTTTGACATGCTTTGATTACTGGAAAATTAGAAAACAAATGTGCTTATCGTTACCATTCGCTACAGTAAAACTAATAGTACCGTAATAATAATATAATATACCGTTTTATAGAAAAACTATGTATGTAGTTAATTTATTTGCTCAGTAGGGTTAAAGTCATGTTACAAAAAAAAAAAAAAAATGTTTGTTTTTGTTAAGTTTTTTTGTTTTGTGTTTTGCTTTTTTTTTTACTAAGCCAATTAAAAATTCTTTGATATTCAATTTTTTTGGGCTTGTTTCTTTCTTGTTTAAATCGATAATTTCAATTATCAATTTTATTTAAGAATTGAATAAAAAAAAAAAAAACAGAACAATAACAAATTAATTTTTGTAATATACTCAATGTACATAATATTCGTTTAGATTAAAGAGAGGACAAAATTAAATGCATTGCGGGAAAAAATTTCAATTTTTAGGTTAATTTGAATTAAATTCTATTTAGGTATGTATATCTACTTACATAGAATTGTTAATGGGAACAAAAAAAAAAGAATTTTAAATTAGATATTTTAAGGTTGTTTTTATTATTTTTTTTTTTTTTAATGAAATTGAACGCATATTAATTTGTTTTGTTCAAGTAAAAAAAAAAAATTACCGTTTCAACCGGTTGAAGTTTTTGGAAGTTTTGTATTATTTTTTGTTAAAAAATTAGTAAAGGCAGGAAAATTCGTGAAAAATTTGTAGAAAAAAAAATTTACCGATTCAATCGGTTAAATGAAACATAAATAAAAAATAGTTTTAGTTTAGTTTAAACATCTAAAAAATGGAGATTTGTTTTTTTCGTGAACTTCCAGTTTCATTTTTGTTCCCTTAGAGATTCTGTAACCCTTTCGTTGTTATATATTTTTGAAATAGCCTAGCCAATTTTATAAAAGCCTTTGCGCAGTTCCATTGAAAAAAATTAAAATATCACTCTAGTTTTATCGTTCCGTTGATATTCACTGATATAAATATTAATATACCCAATATATCAAACTCAATTTTCAATTTATAAATATACCCAACCACACTACCGATTTTAAAACGATTATTAAACAGTTTTTAAACGGTTTACTAGTTTTACCGGAAACCAAAACTTTAAATGTACATTTCAATTATTTATATAAATTCAATTTTGTTCATTTAATTTTCTGACATATTGTAGCAAAAATGGATTTTTAATAATTTTGTCAACTTAATGCCGAAGTACATTAATCTGAAATAGCTGAGGTTACAGTTTAATCTTAAAAAAGGTAATCGGTAAAAATACACCATATCAGTCTAGTTATTGTATTGTACAAGAGATAATTTTTTATTCTGATTGAGTTACAGAACAGAATAATATCTCTTTTCTATTTTTGAACAAGCGGCTACGCATAAAAAATTAATGATGTAAGTTCGCAACAACATGTAAACACAAGCAAATGAAATTTTGCTATCTAAACTGAGCGATAATATTGATCAAGTTTGAATAACTAATCAACAGTTGTTCGAAGAGAATAATTAACAGTAAATTGTAATGTGACATTAATTAAAATCAAGCTATATATATATCGCTATGACTATCTTATTTTTACTAAGCGAAGACACTAACCCAGTCAACAATATGGGGTAATTGGTCTTACTTTCAAGAATTTCACATTACAATACATTGAAATACCATATTTTTTAGCTGTCAATCAATAACAGTAAAATAACTTTATTAATTAATTTCTTGTTTTTTTTTGTTATTGATTAAAACAAATTGCGATGACATTGTATAACCTCAAATTAGAACCTTTGTAATTTTAGTTAACCTTGTTAACAAAAAAAGATTATTTATTTGATATTTTGTATCGAATTACAACATAAAATGACATTTAAATGACAACTTAAGAATGAAAATCTTGTTTAAAGAAAATGCGATTAAAAATAAGATTTTCCTTTAATACTTATTTACTTAAAATATGTCATATGTGTTTACATAATAATAATGTATGTATACATGTGTGTTTTGAATTCTATGATTACCTCTCTTTAAATCAAAACTTTTAACTTTACAAAATAATTTTTTAAACGTTTTTTTTTTTTTTTTTAAATAGGTGTGGTTGATTTACTTGATGCGGATTATTATTATTATTTATTTATTTTTTAAATTAATATACAACTTAATTTTAATTGAAAGTAATTGGTCAAGTTTATAGTCGTATAGACATTTTTCTGGTATTAAACCTACTTTAAATAGTTGCTGTTAGGTGTTACGAGTTACATTAAAAGAATTAAAAGAACAAAAAAAAAAATTGTTTGGTACTAAAGTTATAAAGAGGGAAAGATTTATATGTGTATAAAAAAAAAATAAGCTCTGGGGTACGATTAAAATACCCATACTTGTAATTAATATATTAACCTTGATATAAAAATTCCTAAAGTAGTTATTTATTATTCTGTACGGTGCGGTGCATACTTGTTATTTACATTGATGAAAGTCACTTAGTTTATGTTACCCATTTCAAGAATCAATAATATGTTATAGGAAAATTTCATTTAAAACTTGATCTTAATAATGTTGTTGAATTTTGAATTTATAATAAGGTAAATTGAATTATTATTTTCGAAAGGGGTGTTTATTATTAATTCAATTTGAATTGGGCGAGTAGGAAGTGAAAATTTTGATTGAAATTTTAATCGCAGGTTTTATAGCTGGTTATTAAATTGTTCTGCTATTACCTACATACTAATTAAAAATATTTTTTGTTAAATTAATTCATATATATTTAATACTAGTTAACTAATATGGATTATTAATAAATAATACAATTATAGTATTGTTTTATTTTTATTTTATTTTTGATCCACAGCAGCTATCAGCTAGTATATAATATGGAGAGATAATAATTTTATTATAACGAAAAACAAAAGGATCGAACATAAAATAGAATTCATTAAGTTAGCGAATATACGAGATAGCTACTGTCTTGACTGTGTGTATAATAACGTCAAATTAATGACTGTGTGACGTAGTTAACATTCTTAACAATTAAAATATATAGTTTATATTATTTAATTTCGTTTTCATATTACATTTTTTTTATTTTGAAAAACTAAGACTATAGACTTTAAATTTGTTCAAAAAATCAAAGTAATTATTTTTATTTATTTTTTCTACCCCAAAAATGATTAACTTTGCAATTTTTTTTTTATTTGTCACACTCCATAAAGCGATAAACACAATTGCGACTACCGACGAAAAATTCGCGACGAAAAAATTAAAATACAAACGCTCTTATGTTTATGCTCACAGTTCCAACTACAATCGCTCAACCACATTTTCGTTGTCGTCGAAATAAGGCTATTTTCTATTTTTTTCGCTGGTAGTTGGATTTGACATTTCTGACAACCTTTTTCAACATCATAAAATAAAAACAAAACAATTATTCTGAGATCTGATATTATAATATAATTGTTTTGGTTTTTTAAAAGTTTTATATGTTCTACAGTTTATAATTATTTATTTTTTTATTTAGATACATATATAAATTAATAAATTATTCAAAAACTTTTTAAAAATATTTTAATAAAATATTTTTTTATTTTGAAATTCCGCTATTTGCTTTTCTGTTTTGTTTGTTTATTTTTATTTTTCGTTTCGCTGCAATTGTGTTTCATTTGACAAAAAATAGTTGAGCGAAGCGAATTTCGTTGGTAGTCAGAGTTCGGTTAGTTTAGTTTACCATTTAACTGTTTTATGTGTCACTGTTTGTAATTTCACGAAATGTCAAATTACTGTTTGACATTACTGTCTAGAAAAAAGTCAGTGGACAAGCCCTTCAAAAACCTGTGATTAATTAGTGAACATTTGTAATTATTTGATGTGTACTGTCTTATCAGTAATATCAGCACTATTTGTGCATTTGCCTTATCACTGTTTTATAAGAAAAAAATTACTGGCAAGTTAAAGTCTATATAAATTCTAATAATAGGTACTTATACTGATTTTTAATTTTAATTAATAACATTTAAATTAATTAAAGTGTAAATATAATTTTGGCAATACTGAAAAATAGAAATTTGGTAAGAACGAAAACAAAAAAATGCAATCATATAAAATTGATATTTGACAGCTGTCATTGTCTATCCTTATAATTTTTTAATTTAGTTTTTTTTTATTTAAATTTTAATTAAACTAAATTAAACTATACATATGTATATGTTAAAACATTTACATATTATACAAGTAATAGATATAAATAAAAAAGAAACAATTAAATTTATATAAAGCCTTAGAATGAGAGAAATCTCTTTAGGCATTTAATGGTTGAAAATAAATAAATACCCATGTTTATACAAGGCAGACATCTACCATTGTTGCTGTCAGATTATTGAAATATCAAGATGACCGAAAATTAAATTACTAACCTGTGAGTTATAAAAATCGATCAAACATAAATCAGGCACCTATATATCAATATAACTAAATAAATAGAACTTGCTTTATGAATTTTAATATGATTTCTAAGTAAATTTATAAATTTATAATTTTATAGATTTATTTTATAGTAATATAATAGGCCATACGTTAAGATTTTGATCGATTTTTATAACTCACAGATGTTACAAAATCAATAAAAACAAAAAATCAGGAGTTGTGTAGGTAGTCTAACACCACAAATACCTATTGATGAGTTCAAGTAGTGTTGTGATGAACGAAACAGCTCCTAATACTTATTGATATTAAATGCTAATTAGTTTTCCATAACCAACTGAAATAGTCTTGCCTACCTACAAAATGTCAGATGACACATTCTTTTTAGACAAAATATTTCAAGTCATACTAAACCAACAAACAATCATGTTACAAAAATTGTCATATTAGAATTAAACAAAAAAATATTATTAAAAAATTTCAGACATCATAATATTTTCAATCATTTTTGGCAACTCCATATATTCAATACTCAATTTTATTATTCGCTTTAGATGACGTCAAATTCAATTTTTTTTATAATAATTAAAAGTGAATAGACTTTTAAAACTAAAATTTCACTTCATTTATTTTGAATGAAATTTTATTTTTATGTAGGTACGTGATTTTAGTTACAATAACAATAATAATAACAAAAACATGCTACTAATGTCCATAATTATAAACACAATAAAGTACAAAAAATAATAAAATAAAAAACAAGACAAAAAAAAATATCACCAATAAATAACTGTTAAACGCACCCAAAATATAAAGTTCATCACTGTTATTGTTTAGTGTCTGTTTACTAGACTCGATCAATAACAACAAAAAATCTTTTTAACATAGGTATCATAACGAAATAATAACAAAAAAAATAATCAAAACAACAAAATGAAAGAGATTTTTTTTTTTATTAAAATCAGTTGGAAGTTAGTAGACTCATATTTCATAAAACAACAAAAAGAAATTAAATAAAACGGATGTACACATACACATATGTATGTACCGATATACATGCGTTATGCATAACTGATTTTCCGCGATTCGATCTCATAAAACTTTTGTTATTCTTCTTCTTTTTTTTTTTTTAGATTGTTTTGTTTTTCTTCTTTATGTGCACTGTACAACATATTTAGCATAACGGTTATAATAGAAATACCACTCCATAACTGTGTTTTACTATTTATAATTTTATTTATAATTTTTGGCATTTTTTGTAATTTTTTTGTTGTTTTTTTTTTTTTTTTTTTTATTATTTAGTAATGTTTAATATTCGCGTAAAAAAAAATCACTCAAAATGGAAATCTATTAGCATGTATAACACTTTATATGAAGTAGATTTACATATATATGTACATAATATAAAACTATGAGTACAAAAACACCAAAAATTTATATCGAGCCGTTGTGTAAATTGCGGAAGGCGATTTCATAGCATTGAATTCTTATTATTTTTTAAAATTCAAACTCCAATGTATAAAAATACAACTAGAGATGGTTATTGTAATTAAACAGGCGGAGGCGTTTAAATTGTTTATTTAAAAATTGAAGAAAAAAAAATAATAATTAAAAAAACAATACATTGGAATTTTGTTGTTGCATTGCAATACAACAATATTATATTGATCAAAAATGGAATAGTCTTAAGATTTATAGATATACAAAAATTAAAATACTTATAAAATTCAACCCACCACAACCTCTGTAACTATTACTAACTAATCCATATGTATTGTTTTAATTTTTAAACTTCAAAAAAACAATAAAAAAACAAAAAATAATAAAACCAACTTTAAAGAATACTTAATAAAGTAAGAACAAAAAATTAATAATAATAATAATTGTATGTAAAAATTTACTGTCATGACAGCAAAGTATAATGTCATGATGACAGTATACAATGTAACACTTATTGTATTTACAATATAATTCAAAAAAAAAAAAAAAAAAAAAAAAGGAAAAAATTATTACCTAATTTATGATTTTATCAAGAATCATGCAGCCATGAAATACTGCAAACCTTTAAGGTAATAAGATAAGAAAACAAAAATGTCCGATTTACATCAAAGTTGTTATATTATACATTTAATCTTTTCATGAGAATCATTTTCTCTATACTATTGAAATCTTGAAATGATCTACATTTTATAAGTGCTTTTTTACAGATGGATGATTTCAAGAATTCAAACTTATCTGAAATATTATTATTGGCATACTTAAGGAGTATATTATAGGGTATAGTATGTCATAATATGATGCACATAACATCCATCATCATAATTATACTTACGGATGTATGTATGTATGTACATCTAAACGTACAGATTTTGTAACATTGACATTTGAATGAATATATGGTGAAGATATTTGTGATGTGTTGATACTCTTGTGAAAATATGAGAATGACTTGTCAATGAAATTTTACAAAAAAAACAAAAATTGACGACTGGACTTTACGAAATCTTTTTTTTATTGGTGTTATTTTGTGTGTGTGTTTGTGTTTTTTTTTTTTGTAAGATTATTTCATAATAAGTTAGTCAGCTTTTCCGGAATCAATTTTATATTGAGATAACAAATGTCGCAATGATTGATTTTGTAAAATCTTTTAAATATTTTTTAAATGTTGTGAAATTTTATAGGCACTTTCCAGAATTAAAAATTGCGGGGAATAATAAAAACTCCTTGGTACATAAGAAACTGTTATGCAAGTTAATATGATTTTGTAATTCAATACTTTAGAAACTGAAATCATATTTTGCAAGTCAATATGATAGTTGACAATATTAAAATAAGTACAAACAGTAGCAACCGGTAGGGTTAATGTGGATTGAAATTGTCGTTATGAAGGTAATAATCCTCCTACACACACAGTATGACAAAAAAGGATATAGAAAAGGTGGTACGCTTAACGAATTCGTATTACTGTAGTTGATTCGCGCGAGAGTGAATAAAATCTATTTTAAGTCAATTTTTCATTTCAAATTTACATACAGTTTCTATTTTAAATTCATCCACGACATTGTGTTTGTGGAACCAACTGTTTCATCGGATATTGCATTTTTTTTCTATGAACGTAAATACCAGAGAAGGACAAAGCGGAAAAGTCGACTCTATATAATTAGACAATTACTTGACAATTATTGAACAGAAACAATTATACTTGAAATATGGGGAAAGTCATTTAGATCTTATTCGAACTCAGATAAGGAGAACTAAATGAAAATAAAATTAATTTTAGGCAGTTTATGACCCGAACGTAAACCGTGTAGCTGAAACGTGTTCTATATAATTATATTCAAACTAGTAAGTCAGCCCGTTTAAAAACGGGTCCCGATTAAAAAGAACTTTTTTTCGTACATAACCACTCAGGGGTCCCAAGAATTTTTTTTTCTAGTTTGTCTAGAATGTTATAATTTAAAACAAATTAATATTTTATTTTCCATCCATTTTATTTTTTATCCATTTTTCTTTTTTTTTTCAGAATTTAATTGAAAGGAAAAAATTTAAAAATTTAAAAATCAAAAAATCTTATAAAAGTGATTGAAAGGAAAAATATTTTTTTTTTAAAATTTTTTTAAAATTTAAAATGTCAAAAAGCGTCGTTTACAAACATACAAATACAAAATCTGGTCTTTTATATAAATAATACAGACATATTGCAAATAATCTAA
This sequence comes from Argyra leucocephala, assembly GCA_963942445.1. Taxonomy (NCBI): domain Eukaryota; kingdom Metazoa; phylum Arthropoda; class Insecta; order Diptera; family Dolichopodidae; genus Argyra; species Argyra leucocephala. The sequence goes on from OZ012681.1 coordinate 2,549,741, forward strand.
AGAAAATAGCTAGCTTGGGGGAGTAGCTAAATCTAACTTCCAATACAAACTAAATTGGAATAAGGGATAAAATTAGTTAAGCGTGATAGTGTAAGTATTCGGGAATAACCGAACCGAACCTAAACCTATCAAAATGAAAAATATATTCATATTTACATGTCAATAATTATCCCTGTCAAAACCTGTCAAAACCTGTCAAAAATTTAAATACAAAGTTGTTGTGTTCAGTAAACTTTTCTAGTCAAAACCTGTCAAAACCTGTCAAAAATTTAAATACAAAATTGTTGTGTTCAGTAAACTGTTCTAAGACATTCTAATACGTTCTAGAGTAAAAAAGAACAAGTTTTTGTATTCATTAGTTTCCGTTACTTATTCTTTTTTGTCCGAAAGTGTTCTACTCTGTGTTCAATTAGATTGTGCGAAACTGTTCTAAATTGATCTTTTTTGTTCTGAATTTTTTTGAGAACAATTTTGGACAACTTTTTTTGTTGTTGTTTTTTCTTTAAATTTTCACAGTTAAACAAAGAAATTTGAGAGTAAACAAAAATTAGAACAAAAAAGTTAAAAAAAGATCAAAAAAGGTGTTTAGTAGATTTTTCTGTTCTAAATGGTTCTAAAGTGTTTGACAGTAAACTGTTATTGTTCAAAACTGTTCTGTACGATTCTGTTCTAAATCTACTGAACACAACTAATAACAGTAAATTAACTAGCGGTACTTTTCTTTCAATCGAAAATAATTAAAAAATTACTGCATTATAGTTCACGAATAGTTACGAATGAACTACGGATAATTACGAAGAAGTCCCGATTAGTAACATAAATTTTATTATTATTTTATAACTTAATTGAAGTCATTAGGCATTTATACAGAAAAATATATTTGTTTTTAATTAACTATAATCAAAGAACCTATATAATAAACCACCTGTTGGTAATTAATTGATTTCATTATTAAAAATAAAAATAAATCAATAAAAATAACTGAATACATATTTAGTTAAATTGGAATTTATTAACAATTTGCTATGAATGTAAATTGAATAATTGAAAACCCTAATATTGTTCGAAAACAACAACAACAACAACCACTATAAATAATTTTCTTTTTTATTTTATTGTTTTTTTTTTCTCATTTTACTTTCATTCACCTGTAATTTAAATTGTGGTTTTTGTGATCTGTTGTTAACGGTTTTTACATAAACCGGATACTATATAATAATGTTAATATTTAATTGAAGTATAAACTCTTTATTAGGTATAGGTTAGGTTTCGTTTTTATGTTTTTTTTTTTTTTTAAGAAAATCAATCACTTTTTATTGATGGTAAATAATTGATAAAAATAAACTATTCAAAGTTTTTGGTTAAAATTTCATCTATAAATACGAAAAAAAGAGAAAAATTAAAAACAATAAAAAAAACAAACATTAAATTAAATTATCATTCATCACGATTATCTTGTAGTAGTGCACGGGATCAGTATTCAGTATAAAAACACAAAATATTTTTTTTTTCTTCAGATTAGGGCAAATTTTATTGATTTTTTTATTGAATTCAAAATTTAGATTTAATTTGAAAACAATTGCAGTCAATAATAATAGTTATATAGTGATAATAGAGAGTATATCATATTATTTTGTGATGGTGAGGAGTTAAATTCGGACAGGGTCTTTTTACAAGTTAACTGCTTATATTTTATACCAAATTTTTGTTTGTTTTTTTTTTTTTTTGTGAATTTATAGTTGAAGCTCGTGATTATTTTTTTTATTCACTTCACTATCAAAATACCATAATCAAATATCAATTGTTGGTTATTAAGCTTGAGCTGATTCAATAAAAACAAAAAGAAAAAGGAAAAAAAAGGGGGAAAAAATGAAAATGATCCATCTTTAAAATCAAGAAGTTACATTCCAAATTTAATAATTGTTGTAATTGATGAGATGATGATATTAGATTTTTATAAATATCGATATTTCATTTTAATGAAAATGAAAAAAAAAATTAAATTCGAAAATTATTTCAATGAAAATTTTTTTTTTTTTTATACAAATCATGTGCACTTGGATATGGAAAATTATGGGTTTGGAACTTGGGTGCAGTTCAATCAAAATTTATTATTATTATTTTGTTATTGTTTTTTTTTTTTTCGTTGTATTATTGGAAAAACTTAGAAGCAACTGACATTTGGAACTTGTAAATTAAAAAAAAAAAAAAAAAAAAAAATTATATTTTTCACAAAATAAATCAAAAGAATCAATAGAAGTTTATATTTACAAAATAATCAATCTCGGAAAATCAAAGAAAGAACATAAAATAAAAAAAAAAAAACTATTTTACAAAATGAAGATGAGTTTTTTATTGGAATTTATTGCCGAACCCATTTTTAATTTAATAGTACAAAATTGTGATACATAGTTTATTTTATGCCTTAAAATGGAAATTAAGAAAAACAAAAAAAAAAAAAAAAACAAAAATTCAATAATTTGGAATTTTAAATAAATTACTTTTCTTGATAATTTTAAATTTTTTTCTAAACTTCATTTGGCAATAAAATAAAATAATAAATTCTTGGGAAATATTTAAAAAAAAATATAAATGAATTTTTAAAAATTTTAAGATGGCGCAAATCGAGAATGTGATCGCGATATAAAGTACGTATACTATATAGGTTATAAAATAGACCTTTTATTGATCAAATAATTAATTTTTCGGTTGGAAGTTCCTTTTTTTGATAACAGAATGAAAACATCATCTAACTTCCTACATAAATTTATTATTGTTAAACGTCAAACGTCAAACACTAGCAATGATTAATTGCATACTTTGAAATCAGTGAATAAAACTCCACAATCGACAAAAATGTGAATGCCATAATGTGACATCTTTTACAGGTTTATACATCTGAAAATAATTGTAGACCTAAAAAAAATCAAATCTTTTAAAATTTATTAAATTTTTGTAACTGGAATAAATAAATAATACTAGAGATATTATATAAAAAAAATATATATATATATTATAAATATTGACATTAAGTGTAAATACGTTATCTGTCTTCTGATGAAGGTGTATAATAACCAAAATCGATTAGTCAAACATACCTAAAGTAGTTATCAAAAAATTGCTACGATCGAATTTTTGAATGTATACTAAGTAAATTTAATTGTATTTTAATTAATATATGAAATGTAATACTAAATTGTAAACTGTTTGAGCTAAATAGTATAAATAAATAAATAAATAAACACCGAAATTTAAATGTACAAAACGCTCGAGTTATATTATGTCAACATACCCATCAATAAAACTGCATTGGCAACACAGTGTAAAAACTGCATGAAATTAGCATTGACACAATAAAACAAAAATATTGTATTTCAAATATTATATAACAACTAAAACATTTGAAATACCGAAATATGGCTTTACACAGGCTTTTGAAATATCTAATTAAAATTAATAAAGTATTAAGAGATTTTATAATTTCAATCGAATTGAAAAGTCAAATAAAGAAAATTTACAATACAAATTAATTTTTTTTGTTTTATTTTTACATTACTGTCAAAAAGACAGTAATCAAAAAATAATAATTAATCAAATAAATTTAAAATACTGTCAAAACGACAGTTATTAAAAACAAATAAATATAAGGCTACTGCAACTGTCAATAGACAGTTTAATTGTCAAAGGTAACAGCAGTAGAACTCTCGCGGTTCCTGTTTATCAATTATGGATATAATTAGCAAAATTTTGAGAAAATGTAGTGACCCTTGTGATTTAGCCCGTATAATGAATATAAGAAAATGCTCCAATGAAGAGAGTCATTGAATCAAGATATAGGATCGGTGCAAACCAGGTTGAATACATGAAACATTATTCAAAGTAAAATAATTTTGGATCTCCAACTGGATTAAGAAAAACAAAATGAGACGAAAAACGCGGAAGACTATGCTAGTTTAAGCACAGTAATTTAATTGAGATCGTTTCTTGTAGGAACAATAACCATACCAGAAAAATATCTCAAATTACATTTTTAGCTAATCTTACCATCTGTTAATATCACATAATTTTGCTAATTATAAGCACTGCACATTGCCTTGTATACACAGCATATAAAATATAACATTCTCTATACAAAGTAATTTCAGTGGTTACGACTCCATTCTAGAATATCTTCTTTTATAATATTTTAAATCAATCTCTGTAAAAGGTTATTTGTAATTTAAATTAATTGTTTAATACAACTTATTAATTTAAATTTTATATAAAAATCGTTCTATATTTTGTAATATGTTAAAACATTTTGATTGTAAATTTTGAATAAAGAATTTCAAAACTGAAACTTAATAGTAATGGCATCAGTGTTTGTCACAGCACTCTACACTCTACACTCTACTTTCTGATAAAAATGTAAATTAAATATTTTCAAATTAAATTATAATACATATAATAGTAGTCTAGTATCACTAACACTTTCACAAATAATTTGAATAAATTACAAACGTCAAGGTTAACAAAAAGCACTCAGCCTCACTAAAAAAAGGAAACATTTTCATATAGAATCAGAATACACCTCAAATTGAAAATTCTATTTTGTTTATTGTATGTTTAAGCTGTCAATTTTTAACATTTGACATTTTTTCAGTTCCTCCACCATTTTGTTAACATGTGACATAAATCAGAGAATAGGAAATGTTAATTTTATTAACTTGAGAATAAGTATTAAAATGTAAATTGATACGCAAGAAAATTAAATTTTTCAAATATCATTTAAAATAATACAAAAACAATAATAATTTATTATTTAAATTATAAATTAAAAAAAAAAAAAACAAAAAGTATTAAAAAGAACAAAAAAAAAAACAAAAGAAAAAAAAATCTCATGATTGGATGTAGTAATAATATAATGAAATTGATTTAAACTGCCTTAAGAGTTTCACTTTCAATAATTGGAAAACAAAAACTATATAGGAAATAATGAGTATTACATTATAGTTGAGTCAATATACTCTAGGATACTTGAGGTAAACAGAAAAAAAAAACAAAACGGATTTTGAAAAGGATTTTCAGTTTCTAATTCTAAAATTATTGTTTTTATAATATTCTTATATTCAATTAAATCAAAAAAAAATTTTTTTAAGAATTGAAATAAAAAAAATTGATAAAATTTAGGAAATGTCAAAATCTGCTTAATCATATTGCAAACAATCTTATCAACTAATAATAGAATAAATACAAAAAATAATAACGGAAAAGCAATTAATAATCTTTTGCAAAAATATTTTGTTAACTTAACAACACTTTTCTTAATTTATTGCTTTGTTACTAAATATTGTAAAATTCTAAACTTCAAATAATCTTTTATACGATTTTTGATCTAATGTCACAAGAACAATGCTTGACGCAATCTGTATTAATTTTAAAATCCACCACAATCAAAATTCAAATGTAATAAAATCTATTCAACAATATGTTAGCAATTTTGACAATTTTATTCATAATTTTTAATACCTTGATCACAATAATACATAAAAAAATTTAATTAACCATCTTTACTACTGAATTAAATGTAAACTAATTAAATTTATATATATGATATAATTTCTCAATAATTGTTACATTTTTCTATTTTGCAAATATTCTATATATTTTCTTACTATATTTTCTCTTTTTTTGTAATATCGTATTGCTATTTATACTTTCTACTTGTTGTTTACTATGATGTATATTTAACATTTAATTTAAAATTTAAGTACTAATAATCACTCTGTATGAGCTAACGCTCTTTTTGAGATTAGAACGAATAAATAAATAAAAATAAAATAAATAAGTTTTCTCAGGAGATCTAGAACAGAATCAGATATACACAATGACAATTGACTGTCAAAACTTTAGAGCCACTTAGAACAGAAAAATCTACTCAACAAAATCTAGAACACCTTATTTAAACTTTTTTGTTCTAATTTTTTTATATCAAATTTCAATGTTTAAGTGGCAAAAACAACAACAAAAAAAGTATATATATAACTTCAAAAATATTCAGAACAAAAAAGATAAATTTTGAACTGTTTTGTACAATCTAATGAGCACGGATCAGATTTGGGCAAAAAAATTCAATTAACGGAAACTACTTAGCACAAAAAACTGTTCTTTTTTACTCTACAATATTCCAAAACGTTCTAGAACAGTTTACTGAACAAACCTTCGAAATCTTAGAAATTAGCTTTTTAACTTCGGATTCTCTAAACAGCAAAAACCACTATACCTAAGGCATAATCGCGGGCAGTAAGTGATTTTCTAGACATACTCGGCCATTTCTACTTAACTATTTTAAAAGTTAATTTTATATTCGTACCATCATGATTCTTGAATCGAATATGAGTCGAAACGAATATGCTAGTCCAATATTCGCATTAATGTAATCCCAATTTACGAATAAATTTATTCGTTCTAGAAAAGTCGTTGCTAACTTAACACATGAAAATTAAATATTTTGAAAAGGAACGTTTATTTTTTGGGCTAATAAAATATATTATATTATTTATAAATTATATAACTAATATTCTTACATTTTTAATGTATCCATTTTCACTCGAAAAACAATAAAAATATTTTAATTATATTTAATATTAATAATATTTTTTTAACGGTTTTCACGTTGAATGTATTGCGTTCGCTGCGTGTATCATAATCCCATAACAGCGAATTTGCCTATTTCTACGTTCGATTGAAGTATCATGATGTAATGTGTAATCATGAAGTAATTATCATCATCTTATAGCGCTACAGCTCTGGGTGAGCTTTGGCCTTCATCACTATGCCAATATCCAAAAAGGTCGATCTTGTGCCGCTTGTCTACGAATTTGATATTCGTAGGGTTTGAGCATCATTTTTCACGTTGTCTGCCTATCTGCTTCTTGGTTTTCCTCTACCACGGCTGCTATCAGGCTTTCTATTCAGCACCACTGCTTGCTTTTAGCTTTCGTCCATTCGGCTTAAGTGGCCAGCCCACCTTAGTCTTTGGGCCTTTGCGAACCGTACAATGTCCTCACTATCAATCATACTGTTGAGCTTGCTGTTACGCTTCTGATTACATATTCATGATAAGAGTAATAAGGGTATTAATTAAACTACTATATCTATGTTTTATAGCTTAGATCTAAAAACTTCAAAAATATGACAATTATAAACGTCAAAAAATCTTTGACAATAAAAAACAAAAAAAGAGTTTGTCTTAAAAGTTTTATTATATTTAAAAATGCATTTATTTCAATTTTCATTTACAAATTAGAAATATTTAAAATTAATAAAGTATCTAGTATTTATGCATTAATTGCGCTAGCAACGTTAGCAACATGAACTATTTTGACATCATAAAATCATTGAAAATAGAAAAGTTTGAATAACGCCTGTCATTATTTATTAACATGTGGACAGTATACTGTCAAATCCTAGTATCAAAAATTATGTCAGAATCAACTCCGGGGTTTAAATTTCCCAGAAAGCCCGAATAAAAATAAATCGATTTAAAATCTATAATCTAAATCGTAACTTGAAATTTATAATTCCAAATAAATTTAATAGAGTAGAATACTATATACTTAAAATTAACTGTTTTTTTTTCTCTTTTCATTCAACGATCTCATTCAAATTTATTTATTTCACTGTTCTTTGAATATAAGAGCGTCCCACGAATTTCCAAAAATTCAAATTCAAAGTAAAATAATAAAAACGGGGGAATTAAAATTACACTATCAATTTTTACAGTTTTGTTTTTCTTAAATTTAAATTTTAAAGTGACATACGAGTACTTTCAATAAATCAATGGTAATAAATCTTTCGAAGTTCAATATCGAATTCAAAATTACATTTTAATTTTGTATGTATGTAAGTATATACATATTAAAATTGTAATGAGAGTATGTGTTGTGAAATGTCAAAAAAAAAACAGAAATAAATTTAAAATAAAAAAACCTGTTAAGACAATTTAAAAATTCACATTATCAACATAAAAAGTAAATCAAATGGCGTAAAGGGGGTAACTATAAACAAAGCATACATTTTTTTTGTCAATATAACATAAGAAAGGATTAATTTAAGTTAATTATTTTACGCAATTTTGATTTTGCAAAGAGATAAGAGTTACTAATTGTATCTAAGTGATTTTTCTATTCCGTCACCTGCTCTTTGTAAACCTTTCTTGAGAGTTTAAATAAAGAAATTAAGTTAGATGAGGGTTATTTGGTTTCTTCAAACTATTTTGCTATATTACGTTCTGGATGCAGAATCTACTATGATATTTGATTTGATAATATTATTTTAAATTATGGGACCATTTAGATATCTTTCAATGCTATGAATGCGAACTTGACAAATCCGTAATAAGCGTCTGCTTGGCACAAACATCCTGGCTTAAGTATTGCAATATAAAATCAAATGCAAAATACCTATTATCCTAAATAAATTTATTATCCCCCACAGGTTTTAATGTTAAACCACACAGACTAAATAACTACAGTTTAATCTGTGTTAATAACATTTTATTATACTCTTTCTTTATTGTTGTACATTTTTTAGCTTTAGTTAGTCAATTTGATTTCCTTTTGTGAAAATTAATACTCAGGTTAATTTATGAACTTTGATTCACTTTGAATCACTTACCATGTCAAATTTATAATATTACTTTATTTATATTTAATGCATTTTTATTGAATTTTATATCAAGGTTATATCTGTTACAATTAAAATTCTTTATATAGTACACAATGTAGTGACGCACCATGCTCAATTTTCAGATGAATCAGAAAGCCATGAAAATTTATACTTTATTTTAAATCAATAAAATCCTAGTTAATAAATAAATGGTTAATAAAAGTTAATAAAAATTATATTTGCAGAGATCCGTTGTGCTTTAAGAAGAAAAAAAAAAACAAAAACAAAAATAAAATCAAGTTTAACAAAGACAAGTAATGCGATTCATTTTTCGGTGACAAGTAATGCAAATGGAAACCCCACAATGAAAAAATTAACCTTATTAAATATATATATGTATAATTTTTTATATGTATACATTTTTTACGTATATATATGATATTTTATAAAAATTGTATAAAAAGTAGTTGACCTTCATTAATGAAAATGAAAGTGACCAGGTATAATGTAAAAATTTCTTAGTCTTGTAATAATCACCCTTTTTCATATATATACCAATCCATCTGCTGCTGCAAACCAGTTCAGTAATCGAAAAACAAAATACAAACAAAAAAACGTCAAAAAAACAAAAATTTGCAAACTAAAAAATATTTAAAAGAGAAAAACAATAACAACAAATTGAAAAATTTCACATGAAAGTTGAAGTTCATTACTGCAGTTTGATCGGACCGGATTGTATTTTTTTTTATTTATTCTTCCCCAAAAATGAATTGATGAACTTTCAATAAATATTTTAACAGAACCAAAATATATGTTTTTCTAAAGATAATATAAATTTATGTGTCAAGCTGCTTGCTTGTATCTTGTATAAAATGAAATAAAATTATTTTTGTTTTCTTAATATATAGAACAACTCAAGTGTAACTTCATTGGATTGTGTTGCATTGCATTTTTTTGTTGTTGTTGTTCTTGCTTAACATATTTCTTTAGTGTTTGGATATGAACCCACCATTGTAATAATCACCACCACTAAACATAAGTTTAAATATGAAATTGTTTATTCTACTGTTTCAGTAACAAAAATAGGATTTATGATAAGGAAGACAAGTAATAGTACGTTTTTTTGTATTGAAAAAATGGAGAAGACGATAAACAAAGAAATGGCAAATAAGCCAGTAATTATTGAAATTTTATTTAATTTTCAAATTGTATAGAAGAAAGTGGGAATTTTGATGTTTGGACAGAATATGTTATGAAAAATAATGTACTACTTTTACTTAGGTAGACCATGTAGGTCCTGGGCCAGACTCATCAACATTCTCCATTTTTGTCGGTCACGGACGGATTCTCTTCAGTTGAAGATGGGAAATTGTTTTAAATCCGCCGATATTTCGTCTCTCAAACGAATGTTTGGTCTACCCCAACGTTTATTGTACCTTCAGGTCTGTTTTACGAGATCTAAGTTCGTAAATACGATATTATATATGTTGGTAAGCTAGAGATGATATGGCTAGGTGCTAAACTATAAAATTTTATTGCAAATATTTCACTGAAGGTCTGGGGGTGAGTTCAAAAATCAATATTCTTCCAACAGCATCAGTGTTAAATCCAATGCAAATATTTGTGAAGTAAAAGTAATAATGGTAACAAGTTAAATTTTTCATCACATTTTCAACATCAAAATTGATATTTGAATTTATGATTAGATTTAATTTTTATTTATTATTATACTTAATATTGTATTTGTTTTAAAATAGTGTAAATAGTGAGTATGTAAACTAGATTTTAAAAGAAATATTGTTTTTCTTCGTAATCGCATTTTTTTAAGGATATTCAGGGATATAAGATTCATTTGACACAATATTTTCATAAAAAAAAATAGTAATAATATTTTTTTGATTCCATTATTAGCAAAATGTTTGAATATATTAAATTTTTTGAATTAACTAATAATCAACCGGACACTACGAAAAAGCATAATTAGACATACTTAAGTTAACTTAAGTAAATGTCAAACTCATGTTCCCTTTTATACTCATGTACGGTTTGCATATATAATCAGCTATAGCCAACTTAAGTTAACTTTCGTTTAGTTTTCGGTTAACTTTTGTTCGTATAATCAACTTAAGTTAACTTTCGCTTCAGTTTCCTTAAAAAATTTACTTTTCGTTCAAATTAAGTCACAAACTGTCGCTAAAATAATCAGAAATGTTAGTATGACATTACATAAAAATTATTTTGTAACATTAACATTGACTTAATATTAGCAGCACAACATTGCTGAATCGTTAATACTTTTTGCACCCTATACGCTTTACTTCAAGAAGTAAAAAAGAAGAATTGATTGACAGTGCTATAACGGAATTTTTTTTTTTAAATTTTGTTCCTACTTAATGAATTTATATAAATACCGAATGAGCTAAATAAACAATATGTAAATTATATTCGTAACAAAATAAAATATTAAAAGTCTTCACTATAATTAAATGATGCCCAAAAACTAATCAAAACTAATACTTTGACAAGCATGGAAACTGAAGCTTACAGAGTTAATTAAATTAATTTCATAATAATAACGATAAAAATATGTCGGACTATTGCGTTAACTGTAATGACATAGAACTACATATTATGTAAATGTCAAATTGTCAAACGAAGCTGACATAAGTATTTGTCAAAGCATATATTGACCCATAAGGTCATAGTAATACAAAAAAATAAATTACATATTGTGTCGAATTCGGTTTGAATGGACTTTAACATTAGAGATTTCTGTGTTTAATGAGAATTGTCAGATTCAACTTATTTGCCGCATAATATGTCGATTATCGACGTCTACATGTAACTTCCATAGCCCATGTTTATACGAGGCAGAAATCTGCCGCAGATGTGCCGTAGAAATCTACCATCATGTTCATACGTAAGAAAAAAACTTGTAGATTTCTGCCATTGTCGCTGTCAGATTATTGAAATATCAAGATGGCCGCAATTGAAATTATTGGCAAAAAAATAAATAAATTTTTATTAATATTCTAGTGTCAATTCAACATTATTATTATTTGTATAATTTATATTTTTTTATTTGATTAATATTGATCCGAAAATTACGTTGTAAACAACAATTTCCTTATTTTTTGTTAATAAAAAATAATAAAAATATTTTGACACTGACATATTCCCAGAAAAAAAATTTAAACGTCAAAAATCTACCAGAAATTTAAAATTGTGATAGATTTGCTTACCCTGACCAAAATGTCCCATCACCTATAAATTTTGGTAGATTGCTGCTACCACTTTTCTACCCGTATAAACATGCATATATACGGAATATGATATAATGTCATGACATATGTCATTATAGTTATAATATGACATATGTCATTATAGTTACCGCATAAGGAGGAAATTATGTCATCACAGATAAAAAATAAAATTGTTTTAAATAGAACGCATAAGCTACGCAGTATTAATATTTTCACTTAAATTTAACCTATCTATATCTACTCCTAATAAATCCCTCAATATAGAATGCAAACTCTAACATTTTTATTCCATTTTTTGTTAAATGTCTGCAATATTACATCTTCCATAAACCATAACTCACTTATAATTTTTATTATTTATTTTAACTATATATAAATTTGCACCTCTACCCAAATTATTTCTGTCTAAACAACGGCTCTTCATAACTATTCTACATTTTCCAAGCGATTCACCTACAACCACTGTTCATATAATTTCATTGCATTTTGTGCCTTACTAGTCTCATAAACAATGACCAAATTAATTTTATAGAAAAAAATATTTTGCAGCTTGCTCTACATTATAACAACACAAGACAATAAAAGAAATCAGAAAAATAAAAAAAAAAAAAATAGAAGAATAAAACAACAATCAACAACAGTGCACTGAATTTAAAAAGATATTCCTAGAGATATATCGGTGCAGTCGCAGTGCATGATGTTTCAAGAAGTGAAAAATGTTTTTCCTTTTGTTACTCTCTTTTTATTGTTTTTTTTTTCTAGTTATTTTTTTTTTAATAACACAAACAATAGACATATATTAATATACATATATTAATGTGTGTATGTTTGTGCAGTATGGAATACACGTTGTATATTGGAACGAACACGATTTTATAAAAAAAAAAAAAGCAAAAAAAAAACAACGAAAAATTCAGATTTTCTTTAGATTTTTCATAGAAGATTTATGGACTTTTCCTTTCGTAATTTTACTACTATCCAATTTTTCATATATCTACCATAAAAGAATTGAATCCCATATAGAAATTTCGTTAAATTTAATTGGAGGAAATAATCGAAAGTGTTCTATTTGCTGGTGGTATTATTTTTTTTTTTTTTTTTTTTAAATCATCAAAACATGATCTCGGCGACACTTATTTGTTGTTGTTGTTGTTGTTTCTATATTTTATATACATAAAATATTCGAATACACTATATGACAAGTTCTAAGCTACAAAATAAAATTTTAATAAAAGACGCGAACATTTTGAAAAATATTTAAAAAACAAAAAATACAAAACATACCAAAACAGTTGATAAATTTCGAAGGTCGCATTTTTTTTTTTTAATGTTGTTTCGAATGACAAAATAAAATGACAAAAATAAAAAACCAAAACCAAAAAAATCGCTTCGTTTTCTTTCACTGATTTATCTGATTAACAACCTACATGGAAATTAAAGTATATATTTAGGTGTAGATATACAAGTACAATACAAATCCAGACTACATAAATTCTTTCTCAAGTCCTCTCAGACATTCTCTAACCAAAAACATATCTCATTCGATTAGAATTAAAAAAGAAATGGTAATAAATACGAATGAATTGCCAATAAAATAAATTCGAAAATTAGATATGAAAAATTGTATCGTTAGAAGTTTAGAAAAATTAAAAAAATTCATATTATGGTATTTGAAATGAATATGACAGGATGTATATTGAGTCAGACTGTCATTTGAATGGATTAAGTTTGCTTTGAAAAATTTAAATCCAACTAAAATAAAACAACAACTACAAATTATTTATATAAACATATATATACATATATATATATATTTATGTAGACACATTGGGTAAGTGAAATGGGATCATTTTTATCAAGACATGACTTCTAAATAGCAACCCAATAATCTTTTATAGAAAATTCGTTTTTTTTCGTTGTATTTTTACCTTTTTGTACTTTTAACATTTTGGATTCTACAAATGACAACTAATAGATTATCTTTGAGCAGGAAAAGTAAAAAAAAAAAAATAGAAATCACAACAAACCATTAATTCAGAACTAACCAATTCTGCCTGTCTAAGAATTATTGTTCAAAGAATTTTTTTTTCACTAATTGTGAATTTAGTTTATGAGATTTTTCTTAGAAAAAAAAAAAAAAAAAAAAAAAATCATCTTCGTTAGTAACGAAAGACAATTTTTGCGAGATTCTCAACACAATGTATTTATTTTTAAATATTATTATATTGAACCGTCTTCATCCAATAAAGGAAATAAATTTTAATGTATAGATGACAATGTGGAGGTTGTTATGACACTAGTTGAGTTTTTTTTTTTTTTTTTAAGATATAATTGGAGGAATTTAACAATCTTAGACACAAATTTTTGTTAAAATGTCAATTGAATTTCTTTCAAAAATAAATATTTTTTTTTAATTGATTTATAGTTATTAATAATGTATATGTAGTTTGTTCTTAAAGACGCGTTTATTTAATATTAAGGATATATACTTAATAAATTCCAGCCAATAATACAATTTTATATATTTTAAACGATCTCAACTTGTTAAATGTGTCTTTACAATTAGGAGGTATGGTTTGCAATGCTGAATTTCATTTTCTGTTCGTTTATTTATATTTTCTTAACAAAAACTAGGCTACCCTTATTACAATTCGATATAAAATGATTTTTTAACATACCACATTTTCAATTACAGGACCATTCAATTTTTTAAAGTACTTTCACTGTACTGTAACCAACCAGTATGATTGTTGGAACAGTTCCTATCTTTGTAATATAACAATATCCAATCAAGTGATGTTTCTACTATACGATATATAATTTTCTTAGTCGCCGTACGGCCTACTTCTCCTCCTGTGACCACTTAAAAATCGGTCAAGCTTTTATACGACTCCAAATGGAGTATAATTCTTAGATATGGGGTGGCGATTCTAGTAATGCGTTAAAATATTCGGATAAAGTTCAAAAATGAACTATTTGTCTTATCATTAGGATCCAAATGTCACATAATGTTCATTTTGCTCTTCTTGATCATCGTTGTATTGTTGGAGTGTTAAAATATTCGGATAAAGTTCAAAAACGGACTATTTGTCTTATCAGTATGATCCAAATGTCACCGTTCATCTTGCTCTTCTTGATCATTGTTGTATTGTTGGAGCTCTCTCCTGTTTTTATAAATATCTTGTATGCATAATAAAAATTTGTATTATATCAACTTAAGCGCTTTCCTCATGGAACAGTATGTGCTCATCTCTACACCGTAGAAATCCCTAAATGGCAGAAGAAAAATTATGGAAATTCATTTATACCCTCAACATCCCGAATGTGTAACCAAATTTCATTTTATTGTGCTCCCCAAACATAACCAATTCTGTATTTATGATCTACATAAATTCAAGACAAACATTAACACCTTCGTTCGTAATTGTCCTACTTCCCTTTTACCATCTTACTTTCCCAATTTTCCTTTTCTTCCTTAGCCAAACGTACTAATCGGTATAAAAGGTTTGGGCTTGTGTTTAGACAAAAAGTGGGCTTATAAACACCCCACCTAGTATTTTGGTTTAAAAAATACGAATGTAATTAAGTGAACAAAGCTGTTTAGTTAGCGACCTAGGACTGTGGGGATAACATATGTTATCACTGATAAAACATTGTAGCATTTTTCTTCACATAAATTATACCTATCTGTTTCCACTTCTACAAATCAAATTGAATTTTATGTTCTCCACGACGGTTTTGATTTTTGAATAAAAGACATTTCTTCTAGCTTGTAGTACATAATTCTTAGCAATTCGAGCTCTGTTTATGTATGTCCCATTTGTATTAAGGTTGTATAAATTGTCCTAAATTATCATCAGGTTATTATTTGAATGGGGTGACCCACCGTGGCCAACATGTATCTTAAAATGTAATTTACGCAACACAAAAGCCAAAGTTCGGGTTAAAATAAAATAATGTCTAATGTATTTCAAATAACATCTAAATTATTTGTACTGCAATAAAGAGGGGGGTAATTTTATGAATGAACGCCATTGACTTCAATTGTTTCAATACAGAATGTTCAGCTTAAAAAACCCATTTTACGAACAATAGTTTATTTCTATCACTATCGTTTAATTGAATCAAAGTTGAATTGAGTTCTAGTTTGACTAGGGACCCCTGTTGAGTAATTATATTTCAAGTTGAAGTCAAATTTAAAGTTAAAAAAAAAACAGTAATTAACGTACTGACATAGACTTCGCACGATATAGCAGAAACCACTCGTGTTTAATAAAAAGTTTTGTGGTTAGTAAGTTTTATTTAGGACACATAAATACATGTCCCTCATATACTGCTTCGTTTCCGATATATTCCCTATAGTAAGTGGCATTTAGCGGATAAAATTAGTAAAAATAAAAAAATTTGTCATTAAAGAAGTATTAGGTACCTACAATTCCATATATATTATATAATACATAATTTTAATAAAAACTGTATTATTACTACAAATAACCAAAATTTAGAGATAGTTACTTAAAAAGATAAAAATGAAGAATTCAAGTGATTTGTTTTTTTTTTGTTGTTTTTATATTTTTTATTTTAGACGAATTTGTTTTTTTTTTGCATATGTACATAGATTCATTTGCAACTACATATGTAAATTATTATAACTGATTTGTTTGCTTTTGTTTATTATTTTCATAAGATCTCACATGTGCATAATGTATTTGCTGAATAATAAAATCATATGAGTAAAAAAATTTTCAACTGTGTGCGCATTTTTGTTTTATATACAACTTATATATTATATTAGAAGTTCATTAAGGAGTAGGAGAATCGAAATAAAATGAAAAGGTGTCTACTGCGCAGGTCCCTAAATGCTTGTCAATTATAATTATAGATGCCAGGTTATAAGAAATTATATAATTAATTGAGCCAAGTTTAATGATAGTTTACTTCAAAATAAACAGTTACAATTTTAGAATATATTATGTGGTTTATTATATTAAAATAACATCTATAGTTAAGCCAATTTGGGTTTGCAATCTACTTCAAAATCAATAGGTATCATTGTGGTGGGATTATAATTTTATAAAACATTATTGTCGTGTAGTGTTATGTCAACGACTCTTTTAAACTAATTAACTAACTAATTCCAAATTAAAAGTTATGATCTCTTGTAATATGTTAAAAATGAGATAATCAATTTGTTAATAAATTTTAATTTTATCATCTTAGTTTAAAAACAAGTCTTTTTACCCATTTGGTACCCATATACTCTATCGTTGAATAGTTATTTTTTTTCCCTCCAGTACAATAACGTTTAAATAGCTCATTCACGATTTTTGTGATATTTCAGGATAAACTATAATTAATATTTATTGCGGTATACCTTAATGTACAAATCATTTAATTATTTTAACATGAAAAAAACAACAATGAAAAGAACCAAAAATTATAACCATCAACAACGATTTATTATTTAAATCATATTATTTTTGATAAGCTCATTAATATCAACCAAAAAACCAAAAAATCAACAAAAACAATAAAAACAAAAAAAAAAAAAATATTATAAATAAAATTGCTTATATAATTAATGTTCATGATCAAATCAATTTATTTCCGGTTAATTTCGATCATATTTTAAATATTTAAATACAATAAATTCTTATATTGTACCTATATAAATTAATTCTAAGAATTTATCAATACCATTTTACAATATTCAAAATCTATTGGAGTCATGTTAATTCATAAATTAACTCCTAAACTATGACACAATCAACCTTTATTATAAATTTACAACAACAATAAAAATTTATTTTAAAAAATTGTTTCATAATAAACGGTTGAATGATGATGACACGTCATGATGTGTTAATAATTTTTCAAAGTTGTCAAAATTATACGTCAAAAAAACATATTTTCCATCTAAATTTATTGATTGTGTTGTTTTTGTTGTTGTTTTTGGTTTATTGAAGGATTTAATGTGCTCGAATCCCACCAGAAATATTTAATTTAAAATGATTAATTTTATTTACAATAATTAAATAATGTAAATTTAATTTAATTTTTATTAATAAAATTAAAAAAAATTATGTTTATAATATTAAAAAGAAAAAAATAAAAACATATTTTCCAATATGAGTTGTAATAATTTTTAATTTTGGTTTGATTTACGTATGGGAATTATTCAAGGATTTTTATATCAAAAAAATACAAAAAATATCAATTCACCTACATTAATGAATCGCACCACCATCAAATATCCAAAACATTCTGTTAATGAATTTAATTTTTAAATACTATTTGGGCTATTTGTGGCGTATAAATATAGGCGGATTCTATAATGAAATTCATACACAAATTATGTATATATATATATATATATACATATATATGTACTAATTAATATTAAAGAATACCCAACCAATTTAATGCAATAATTTCCGCCATTGAAAATATTTCTTTAAATTTATTTTTTTATTTTGATTATTTTGAATTTTTTAATTTTTTGATATTTTGAAATTTGATTCATTAATAAAAAAAAAATTATTTTTTTTTTTCTATATCCACCTACATTACCTTCATTGCCGTTGTCAGTAGCATCATCATCATTTTTACTATACAAAACATTTTTATTTATAGAATTTCTCATGTTTAGAGATTGCACTAACTGTAAGAGAGTAGAGTGCTAATGATTTTGTCGTGAACGAGTTGTAAAATTTTTTTTTTTTTTTTAAATTAGAGTTTTTATTTTTATTTTTTTTTTTTTATAAGATAGATTATAATAGCAACATTTTAAAAAAAAATATCTAATAAAATATTTAATTATCTAATTAAATTGTTCCTAATTTTTGGTTTGAATTTTGATGTTAAAAAAAAAAAAAACAAAACCAAATTTGATAATTTATGAACAAAAAAATGTGTTAAGGTAAAAAATAGTATAGTTTATTGAATTGAGAATTAAATTAATAGTTATTAATTAAACTATTAAAATTTCAACAGAAATGTTAGTTTAAATTTAGACAAATTGTATATAGATTTCATATTTGAAAATTTATTTGGAATCTATGGTCTTATAAATACTATATGAATTAAATTGAAAGTTTTTATCTCAATCAAATATATAAACAGATGGGTGTAAAATTAAATTTAAATGTGACAGTTGACCCAATATTCCTAGTGTCAACTGTATCAACTATTCAATATTTCTAGTGCTACTGGGATTGCAGCGCTTATTACAGTGTCATTTTTACAATAAGACCATCTGTCATATTCAAATTCAATAAGGCCCCTGACACGTTCATTCACATCCATTATCTGAACCTTGTACTTCGCGAATAAATAAAATAGTTGACTTGACATTTTATAGTTTTAGTTTTTTTTATTTTAATTGGTTTTAAAGCACAAAATATGTCAAAAAACAATTGTCAATATTCATAGAACGTAAGATGGTAAATTTTAATTCTTTTACTTGAAAATAATACTTGTCAATAATACTTGTGATTAACATTGTACGTGTCAGGGGTCCTAATATTTTGAAATTGATTCAATGGTTCAATAGTGTCAATGTCCATGTTTATACGATGCAGAAATTTACCGTAGATCTGCCGTAGAAATCTAACTTCATGTTCATAGACATAAAAAAAATATTTTTATTGTTGCTGTCAGATTATTGAAAAATCAAGATGGCGAAAATGAAATTATATGCAAATTTCTATTATTAATCTAATTTCAATCCAACAATATTATTTGTATAATTTATATATTTTTTTATTTTTTTAATATTCGACCCTTCACTTTGTATATAAAAAATAATAAAAAAAATGTTGACACTGACATAATATATTCCCAGAAAAAAAACTTAAACGTCAAAAATCTACCAGAAATTTTAAATTTTGATAGATTTGTTTACCCATTACCGAAATCACACTTCACCAACAAGTTTTGGTAGATTTCTACCACTTTTCTCTCTGTATGAACATGCATAATGGTATTGTAGCGCTTATTTCAGTGTCACAAGTACATTTGGGTAAACTGTCATATTCAAATTGAATATTTTGGAATTGAAATCTTCAGTCACAAATCATAATTTACAAAATAATTGAATGAAGTTAGCAAATAGATTTTAGAAATAGAAGAAAATAGAAATTAGATTTTTAGTATGTAGAAATCAATGAACATCTATTGTATGAATCTAATCAACTGCTTAAACTCCTGTATTGATTTGAACATAAATGTTAATTTCAAGTAATTAAAAATAAAATTTAAATTTCAAATTACATTTTGTGTCTACAAAATTAAAAATTAAAGTTTTTTTTTATATCCGTGGGTTTGTAGTTTGTAGAGATTTTCTGCAAAACACAGTGAGCCCAAATAACTAAAAAACAAACGTTCTCTGTATTGCTTTGTAAAAAGAAAAAAAAAATGTACAAAAGGGTATTGAGACTTAATAAAATATTTTCTGGATTTATATATTTGATTCTGGATTCGTATTGTTGGGAAATATACCCATTTTTAATTTTCATTGAACACCCATTTATTTTACAGTTCCTATTTTTCAAGTTAAATATATTCCATTAATTAATATCTATACCTGTTATCTGCTAAGTTGTTTCTTGCTAAATTGATCTTTCATAATAAAAAAAAATCAACTAAAATAAAAAAAATGACGAACCCAATATAAATTTCACACTTCTTTACTATTCAAATTCTTGAAATACCATATTTTTCCTATAGAAAAAGTTTAACTATCTCACATCCGGTTTTCTTCTGAATTCCATTCGATTTATTTACTTAAAACATTATAGACATATTAAAATACGATATGTATAAAATAAACTAATAAAAACATTACTGATGGCGTTAAGATAAAAATATAAAAAAAAAAAAAAATCAATAATAAAATTAAAAATAGTTCTCATTAATAGCATAACATTAAAATTCTTAAGATCCAGTTCACAAAAAATTATAATTCGGAATTTAAATTTAAATCCTTTTTAATCTGTTGTTTTAAAAAAAAAACTGGTAATTTAATTATTGAAAAAAGGATAAAGTCTGATCAAAAAAACAACCTACACAAAAGCTTCCGACTATTTTTAACCAATAACAAAATATTGAACTAAAAACCTATTCGATTGCATTAAAAAAAAAATATTTCATTAGTAAATCCGGTTATATTTCACATGATAGTATCAATACCAGTTAATAAAATTAAAATTAAAACAAAAAAAATGAAAACTGCTACTGTTGATGACTTTTGAAGATGACCGAACCTATTATTTCTGATACAAAATTATTGAATCGTGCCAATTTGTGTATCGAAATCTCTAAATACATGTTTTGTTTTAAATAATATCATATTTCCAAAAAATACAAAAAAAAAAAAAACTAATTATCACTACCCTCATAAGTTTAAATTTAGACAAGCAACTAACTGGTATTAATTATAATTTTTGTTTAAAGTATAAAAACTATTCAAGATTGCTTCCTCATTTCTGATACTCAAAACACAAGAAAAAAAAAACAATATTTAATTTTTTTTTTTAAAAATTGCAATCAAAATTAATTTTTTAGAAATTTTAATGCTGCAAAACTAGTCAATAACTGGAGTTACTACAAAATTGTTACTTCGGTTGGAAGTAAGTAATCAAAAATATTGAAGAAAAATTATAATAATTGGAGTGATGTCGAAGGCAATATATAATAATGGTGTATATGCAAATTAATATTGTAAACTAGTTAAGAAATATTATCACAATCAGTTGTGTAATACGGGCAGAAATGATTATGGAATTTTTTTTATATACAGGCATAGAGTAATCATATAAGTAGAGTATTCACGTAGAACAAAATTTGCTAGTCACTTTTTCAAATATCAAAATTCTGTGTTCACCCAAAATAATATTACTCGATTTTTAACTGCTTATAAGTTGAGCGCAATGTATTTTGTACTCATAAATAAAAAAAATTTGTATACCTACTATCTATGAAAATATTTATTTGTAATTATATGCTGCCAACAGTGTCAACGATATAAAAGTTGTATGTGTAGGTACTCAAAAATGTATATAAGCGAATGTGCATGCTACAGTATATACTTATTATATTTGCCTTAATTAACTTGCCTTGGACTTTATATGTTTGTTTCAATTTGCTTCAATTCAACAAAATACCCATTTCAATAACCATTTAACCAAAGTATATCCATAAAAAGAACATTGTCAGAAATAGACGATAATAAGAATTTTACGTGTAAGAAAAAGAAAAAATATAGGTTTACTAATATAATTAATAAAAAATAATAATGTTTGTAACTCCAAATTTTTACTGACAAAAATATTAATAATATTTTATATTATTAATTATAATTTAATATTTTTAATAGGTATATACGAAAATAATAATGTTTAAAACGAAAATATTAAAATAATAAAAGATCAGAATTAATCCTCGTACAAGGGAACAAACTATATTAGAACTAATATTTTTTGCCACCCTGCCTCATATAAATAATGGGAGGAAACGTAAATAAATCCAAAGGAGAATAATAAGAACGCAAAATTATTTTACAGTATAAAGCAAAAGGCAAACATCTGTTTTGTACCTTTTCTCTCTCATAATAAATTTGGTATACGATAAGTAAATGTAAATTTTACCTCTTTTAACTAATGATATTTTGCTCGGTTTGATATTTCTTAAAAAATAGGTTTACGTAAAATTGGAGTGTATATTCTTGTTAATATAGATTATAGATATTCTTTGCATTCAACTAAGGTGAAATTTACATATTAGTGTGTACTAATAATGGAATATGGATATTTGATAAAGTTAAAATTTGGTTTCTCTTTAAATTCACTATATTTATTGAAATTTCTATGGTGTAAAGAAGCAAAAAAAAAAACAAAAAAGGAATACAAAATAAATGCGTGCAATTAAAATCATTATCATTATATTTCAATCATTTTCTATTATTATTCAATTTCAATTATTTTCAATCATCATTTTCATTATATTTTTTTTGTGTTTTTAATTTGGTTTCTTTTATTAATTTCTTTCTTTTATTATTTCTCTTTCTCTCACTAAGTAAATGTAAATGTACGTACATGTGTCATATAGGGCTTGCATTTGTTACATACATAATCATATGGCTTAGTTTAATTGAAAATAATGTGCAAACATTATTTATGGAAGAAAACTAAATTTGAACCTATCAGTTATCCATCACTCAGTTCAAATATACATATTTTTATAAAATTTGTTACAGTAATATAAAATATAATTACACATAGAAGACTTTTTTTAGACTTTTTACCAAATCTCTTAATCTCATCTCAAGACTTCCTAGAATTTCGGCTAATTTGCTTTTTCCGTAATTACAATCATAACTTGCTATGAAAACATTATATCAAGCTGCGATTCTAAAGTTTTTTTTTGTAGTTTTAGTACGCTTAAATTGAAGGCAAATATTTCTAAAAAAAAATTTTTTTTTCCTTATTTTATACTTCTTTATTTCGCTGCTCGCATTTCTACTTTACTTATGTGATAAAAATTAAAAATTACACAATGTGTATAAAAAAATATGCATGCATTTAAAGTCCTTTCAATAGACCACAAATAATATTACAAATCAAAGTATTGAATTTTTTTTTAGAAATTGAAAGAATTCATGATTATTGCTGTATTTGTTGTTATTTTGCTTTAATTTTTAAAATTTGAAGAATTAATATTTTTATTTGGACATGGTCAATGTGATTTATGAAATTTGTGATTTCAAACTTTATAGAAAAAAGGGACAATAAAATTAATGTTGGTTTTATAAAATTAAAAATAATTCAAATAGATTTCTATTGAAAAGTATATTGAAAAGTAGGTACCTACATCTATTTTTAAATTTTCAGCAATTTTGATTTTGTTAATTTTGTCTGTTTCTTACCGTAGATAATAATATGAATAGTATATATTATATGAATACATAATATAATTATTATGAATACAAACAAACAAACAAGCTATCAAAATTTAAAAAAGTAAGTAAAAAAAGTAAAACTGGACATTTTATTTTTTATATGGATTGTTGGCTGTTTTTATTTCTTCAAAAATTATTTCATCTGAAATAGAAATACGATTTTTAACCAAGTTCTGAGAAAAGAAAACAAAACGGTATTTCGTACAAAGTTCACGATTTGTAATACATAACTAATCAATTTTATTCTTTTATTACTATTATTTTTAGATTTATTTTCTTGATTATGTGATTCTATCATTGACCTATTATTGTATGTACATATCCTATTTCCTTCATTACCTTTGCGTTTTAATTGTGTTTTTTTGTTTACATTTTTCTATATATATTTTTTATATTGAATTAGATATGTAAATGGTGAACACATATACGATATACACTCATCATATAAATCAAAAGTACATACGTATGTAAATACTCTTCAAATTATCAAACAATGCCTCTATACTGCTAGCCTAGTCACTGGGAGAGCAAAACTTTATACACAAAACTAAAATATAACTTAAAACGAAATCATAATTCGAAAAAATCCCGAAAAATCATTCTGTGAATAGGCTAGAAGTATAGAGGCATTGTATGAAATATTCTCCTCAATAAATAAGAAATTTTGAGTAAAAATAGTTGAATTTCGAAAATTATATTTGAGTGTTTCGGGGTATTGAGTGAAAATGAGACGGCATATTCGTGTTTTGAGTAAAAATGTTGTACGTGAATACTCTACTTATATGATTACTCTATGATACAAGGTATTTTTATCTAATATTATTACTGGTAAAAAAATGGTGGACTACTTATAAGTATACTTACTTCTATATCAAAAGATGGTTAAATTTAGCAATTATATCCAATAGTCCAGTTTTTATCGAACTTCTTTGCCTATTTAAGTTTACTTAGTCAAGTCAAGAACTCAAATTTATAATCACATTCAAATTAGAAACGATATGGTACATAATATAAATATGCCATTAGCTACATTGTAAAATGTCAACTCATTGATATTCAAACTCTTGAATCTAGACGTAATATTGCTTCAGTAATGTTTTCGTATAATGTTTTATCAGCTAAAATGAATTTCCCATCTATTTTAAATTTATATAAATTATATGTCCAACGATCTCGTAGATTTTTATATCTCGAGTCTCATAGAACTAATTATTACCTTTCTGAGCCTATAGTTAACTCTCAACGTCTATTTAATACTTGCTCGTCCATGATAGATTTTCATTATAGCAGACAATTCTTCAAGAGAAAAATTATCAAATTTGTTTTAAATTAATTGTGTTTTCTACTTTTAATTATTGTCTTAGTTTAAGCAAAAATATTTAACGGATATTACCAGTAGATTGAATAGATTACTTATTTCTAATTATTTATGTTTAAATGTATGTTTATGAACTTTAGTTTTTAAACAATATCTCTAATGGTTAATTCCTCAGATGAAATAAATAAATAAATAATCTCGTTCTGAGACTCAAAAAAATGTTATTATATAAAACACAAATGAATATAAAGTGCAAACGAATATAATCAACGGTCTGTAACTCTGTAATACAATGGGATACAGTGAGCTTTTAACCCTATTTCATAATAATAACAATAAAAAAATCAGTGAAATTAATGAACGTAGTCGATTCAAACTTACACACTTTCAACAACCCGATTTTTTTACCTTACACCTCTTGGGGGCTTCCACTTGACATTTCCATCGTACTTGATTGCTGACTGCTGTTTTAATTTGTTGCCACGTTATGTTTATTTTTATAGCTCTTTATTCATCTTTTTTCTTCTCCACCAGGTGTTCTTTAAACGACTGGGTCTTTTTGTACGTTTTGGGTTCCATTTTAAGCTCATTTGCGCGATGTTGTTTAACATCTTTCTGAGTGTATGGCTTATCCATCTCCATTTTCTTTTTGTGATTTGTTTCGATATGGATTTTTCGCCGGTTAGTATCCAGAGGTTGTTTTTGCTTATTGTGTTTGGCCAGAATATTATTCTTAGACATTTATTAATGAAGACTTGTAATTTTTGATTGTAAATTTTTAATGATAACCAAGTAACCGGAATATTCTTAGCTTAGAATAAAGTTTAGTTGCTCCGGATATGTGGCTGTTCTGCCATATCGGTTGCAATCTTCCAAATACTGCTCTTCCTTTCTTTAATCTGTTTTCTACATCTTCTTGAGTCTCATCACTAGTTGCTATGATACTTCCCAAGTAACAAAAGTTGTTCACAAATTATATTTATTCAATTTTCAACTTCAAATGTTTTGCGCTGGTGTAATATCAATAACCCAATAATTTTAAACAAATATTATAAAAATCTTCATCGAAATTAAATAAATTAAAATTATGCCAACTCCATATTTTAAATTTTTCAAAATTTCTTTCATATATAACATATTCTTAAAGAACCGTTATAAATATACGATAGCCATTAAAATTCAATAAATTTCCGTTATTATTGATATTTAAGTGATTTTTTTCTCAGCAGGTGTCGTCCTTCTCATCTTAATCATACAATTCAAAGTAAATTATGCGTGCATAACTCAATTCAATGTTGCTATCTTTTTCTTTATTTCATTTTATTGATCACCATCTTTCATCATAATAATGCAACCAACATTCATTATCCTTCCTATGGAATTTTTTAACTGTTTTTGTGTAACGGCTTTATGAATTGAATTGAATTTTGCATTTTTTTTGTTTTGTTTTGTTTTGTTTTGTTATTCATAGCCAATTCTTTAACATTAAAAGTAATTTCTCATTTTGTTACTGAATATTTGAAAAGAATCAATTATTGTTGGTTGTTGTTTGTATATACCATCAAGGTAAAGTATATAAGTTAAACCAATTACAGTAAAAAACCAAAATAATAACAACAACAATAAAAAAAAAGAAGACCGAATATTCTTTTATTGCCTCGTAAATTAACTCATTTTTTAATGCTTTGTAAATACCGTGATATAATGAATTCAAAAACATGGTAGCAACATGGTTAATGTCATTGTATATTACACTCTATTTTCTTTGAATGAGTTCTCTCAAGAATATTAAATTTATTTTTTATTTAAATAATTGCAATGCGAATTAAAACCAAATAAAGAACACAAATTTTAAAATTAATGGCAACAAATAAAAAAACTGTTTTTTTTTTTTTTTGTTATTTTTTTTTTTAGTAGTTATTTACTGAGGGATGTAAAAGTCCGGTGTGGTTTCAATTCATGAATCCTTAAACAAAAAAAAAAACTAGAATATTTTATTATCGTATGTTAATCTTCTTAAAACTACTCTTTTTGGTTACGCAGTAAAAAAAAATAAATACATTAAGATTAATTTGTGTTGTAAAATTTGTTCTTGTCTTTTTGATCTACAAGATCCTACCACCTACCTGTTTTTTTATTTAAATTTAAAAAAAAATTAATCTATAAAATCAATGATGACTATTATATTTTCATTCTAATGAAAGCAAGTCTTGACCTCATCAAATCTATAGCTATAAAGATATATTTATAGTAATGCAGTTCATTGCAATTGTTAAGATTAAGGATTTTTATATAGAGATTATTATGTACCCTATATGGGCGACAAGTAACTTTATATTTGTGTAGGACAAATTTGCAAACAATAAGCTAATGGCATTAAACCTTGACAAATATATTTTAAGAGATTTGAATGCTACTTAACACAGCCGATTTATTTAATTAAACTGGAGTGAAGAAGGTAGTTATGCTAATACAGTACTCTTCAGATATTTGTACATACCTTCACCTCTTGAACAGAATGAACGCAGCCATCACGCAACCAACAAAGTTTCTAAATATCAAAAACGCAGCAATCTAACTTTGTGCACAGAATGCAAAACGTCTAAAGCGTTAACTGACATTGTTTTGTTTACTTTTTCTTATTAAATAAATTTTCAAGAAAATTAATAAATGTTAAATAAAGGAATGATTGTCAAGATACCTAAGAAAGGAGACTTGGCAAATTGCAGCAACTGGAGAGGAATCACGGTTCTAAATACTATTCATAAGATAATAGCAATTATTATAAAGAAAAGATTAGAAGAACTACTAGAACCAATACTACGGAAAGAGCAGGTAGGTTTCAGACCAAACCCAAGCTGTGTTGACCAGGCAAATACTTTACGGGTCATAGTTGAACAATCAGTAGAATGGAATGCCCCACTATATCTACTATTCATAGATTTTAAGAAAGCATTCGACACAGTCAAGAGATGCGCAATATGGAGAACACTTACAAAGAAGGGAGTTCCTGAAAAAATCATCAACATCATCAAAGCGATGTAAAAAGATGCAGAGACAACAGTTCAACACAGAAGTAAGATCAGTGATCCATTCTACACCAATATAGGAGTTAGACAAGGATGTACACTATCTCCACTTCTCTTCAACACAATACTAGACGACATTCTAAGAGAAGTTTGCACTGGAATAAACGGAATAGAATGGGATCTCTTCGGAAACTTAGAAGACTTAGATTACGCAGATGATGTATGCCTCATATCAAGAAATCAAAGGGACCTACAGAACAAAGTCAACAGATTACAGGAAGAAGCAAAGAAATCGGGACTGGAATTAAATATCGAGAAAACCAAGGCAATGAGGACAAACAACAGTTATAGTGAGCCAATAACAGTGAGTGGACAACAGATAGAATACGTAGAAGAATTCAACTACCTGGGGAGCATTATAACATCAAGAGGAGGTGCAACAGAAGATGTCAACAGCCGTATAAATAAGGCAAGAAGAACATTTGGGAGCCTAATGAAGATATGGCGGAGCAACCAAATATCGAGAACAACAAAGCTAACAATATTCAGAGCATGTGTTAAGTCAACATTAATGTATGGCAGTGAAACATGGCTCACTTCGGTCAGAATCAAACAGAAGCTACAAGTATTCATCAACAAGTGCTTGAGAATTATATGCAGAATATTCTGGCCGGCAAGAATTAGCAACGAGGATTTATGGATGATAACTGGAGAAGAACCTATCAACAGACAGATAAATAGGAAAAAATGGAAATTGATAGGTCATACACTAAGGAAATCAGAAAGCGATATAGCAAGAAGAGCTCTAGAGTGGAATCCACAAGGACAAAGGAGACCCGGCAGACCATACAACACATGGAGACGCACAATCGATCAAGAATTAACAATAAACAATTATACCTGCGACGATATTAAGGAAGTAGTACTCAACAGAGAGGAATGGAGGTTCACTATCGAAGCCCTATGCTACCACGCGGAGTAATAGGAAAAAACAAAAAAAAAAAAAAAAAAAATATCTAAACTCTGCCGCTTTTTTTATTTTAAAATTGATTTTATGATTTGATTACATGATATGGAAATGAATAAAACAAAACAATTTAATTTGTATTAATGTGTTGTACTACTACAGTCACACAATAATTTCACTTTTACATACACATTCAAATAAAAAATAATTTTATTAGTTGTCAAAGTAGAATTCCTGCGTTGAAGTTAAAACTTTTTCAACTTCTGCGCGATGGCTGCGTTGACAACTTTTCATTCTGTGCATTTGCATATGTTTTCATATATCTCAACTTTCAAAGTAGTATTTCTGCGCGATGACTGCGTGATGGCTGCGCTCATTCTGTTCAAGGTATCAGGATAATCAAATAAGTTAGTCTTGCCACAGTACAGTAGTGGTTTTATAAACAAGCAATATTGGCAATATTGTCTATATTGATAAGTATTTTGTTCATAAACATTTCTAACTTAACAGTAAAATCGAAAAATACACTACTGAAGTAGATAAAGCATGACAATCAATTGTGTTGCTGTTTTTATTTATAACAAAAAAAAGGCAAATGTAGAAAATCCAAATTTTAAAAATTCTGTCAAACAAACAACAATTTTTCTGCACTATTTTTTTTTGCAGTATGTATTTATAAATAGCCCTAGTGTGTTCTATCTAATCCAACTAAATTTATTTTATATCGCTAAATAATTAATCTATCATTATGATACAAAAAAATATTACCAATATTTTTTAATATAATTTCAACCGCTTGAAAAATTGCAATCCCGTCAACGTCTAAAAAATTTTTACTTTAAAATTTATTGAAATTTTAATTTGTAGTGTTGTAATCGATTGTTTGTTCATTTTTGCTGATGAGGTTTTTGTGGTTTTAAATTTTAGAACGTGTACTAACTACTAATTATAAAAATGTTAATTATGCGACAAAAAAACAAGAAAAAAAGAATTGGCAACAATAAAAGATTGAAATAATAAATTAACTGCCATAAAAGGAGGATTTTCTGAAGAGAATTTTTATTGACTGACTATGTTTTTAGTGGTTTTGCTGATTTGGTTGAACTTCTGTACCCTCCTATCTACCTACCTTTTATTGATTTTACATTTTTGGTTTTGGTTTGATTGCAAGAATTTGTAAATGTTTATTTTTGAAGTTAATGAATTTTGTTATTGAGTAAATTTTTAAATAATAAAAGATGTTTTTATTAAATTAAGAGAAAAATGTAATAAAAGAGAACTTATAACCAACCGTTTAATTTTAAATGATAAAAGTTTTTTTTTTCTAAAATAAAAAATTGTTTAAAATGGGACTGTGAATGTATATTTCAGCTAGAATGCTGCAAGACCTCCTTGGCATAGCTTTTAAGCATATCACACAAATCTTCAAGGCTATCTTCAGAAAAAGTTATTGTTTTGACAATTTTGATGATATAATTATAATGATCTTAAAACAAGATAAAGATCGAACAATAGTCTACTCATATAGACCCATCAGTATATTGCCGATGCTGTTAAAAGTATTTGAGAAAATTATAGTACATAAAATGATGCCGCAAATAAAAAAAGCATGGAGTGATTCCCCTGCATCAATTTGGCTTTCAAGCTAGATACATAGAATAACTGTACAACTAAAACAGGATTCGAAGAAAGTAAGTTCTGTTCAGCATTATTTGTGGATGTCAGCCAAACATTTGACAAAGTGTGGCACGATGGATTAATCAATAAAATACAACAAAAGCTACAAGTTGAGAATCATCTACTACTAAATTCCTATATAACTAATGCACGTTTTACAGTTACATTCAAATCCTATGTAAAAGAAGAACATGAAATCAATGCTAGGACCACTTTTATACCTAGTATATATATGTCTGATCTACCGAAAAACAGGAACACATTAACATTCACATTCGTAGACGATACTGCAACTTTAAGCTGCCATCCAAATTCACATACAGCATCTACAAATCTGCCAGAACATTTGAAGCAAATGCAAAAATGGCTTTATGAGAGTAAAATGAAAGTCAATGAGAGTAAAAGTGTACAAATGAGTTTCTCGTTAAAGAATGGATTATGCTCAACCAGTTGATACAAATGGGATAACTATTCCGCAAGCTAATGAGGTTAAATGTCAGGGAGTACAACTAGACAAAAGGCTGACTTTGAAGAAGCACATCACCGCAAAAAAAGAGCAAATAAAACTCAATAGAGTCAACGAACAGTATTTATTGGCTTATTTGGAAATGTTCTACACTAGACCTAATATAATATAAAGCAATCCTGAAACCAATCGGATCCTATGAAGAACTGCTTCTATAATAGTAACATCAAAACAATTCAAAGGATGCAATAAAAAAAATTATGTACCATAATTCAAGCCCCTGTTAAGTCAACATGTGTGAGCATGTGTTAAGTCAACATTAATATATGGCAGTAAAACATGGCTCACTTCGGTCAGAATCAAACAGAAGCTACAAGTATTCATCAACAAGTGCTTGAGAATTATATGCAGAATATTCTGGCCGGCAAGAATTAGCAACGAGGATTTATGGATGATAACTGGAGAAGAACCTATCAACAGACAGATAAATAGGAACAAATGGAAATGGATAGGTCATACACTAAGGAAATCAGAAAGCGATATAGCAAGAAGAGCTCTAGAGTGGAATCCACAAGGACAAAGGAGACCCGGCATACCATACAACACATGGAGACGCACAATCGATCAAGAATTAACAATCAACAATTATACCTCGGACGATATTAAGGAAGTAGTACTCAACAGAGAGGAATGGAGGTTCACTATCGAAGCCCTAGGCTACCACGCGGAGTAATAGGAGAAAAAAAAAAAATTCAAGCCCCTTGTTACCTTAGCAATATTAATCTACATAAAGATTTTAATATACCCATGGTTACAGCAGAACTGGAAAATTGTAAAAACAGATATGCAATCAGACTGATCCAACACCCTAACCCTTTGACGAGAGATCTACTAAACATTCGAATAGCCAGCAGGTTAAAAAAATCGCTAGCAGTCATGTAAGGCAGAAAGTTGGAACTAACAAGCAAATATGAAGTGTCAAATCAATGAACTAGGACCTTCCAACTTTTTAGATTTTAAGAATTTTATAAACCGTAAAGGTCACTATTGTTCTAAATTATTCCCATTTTCGTTTAAAAAGATTCAATAATAATACAGTAAAGAGGGGGTCCATTTATTGATGTATTTCGAAGCTAATGAAGAATAAACACCTACATACTACAATCTATTTTTTCGATTAGTTTGGTTTTTTATTCTCTGGTACAAAATGTGGACAAATATTTTAAAATTGAGCGCTAAAAGTAACTTCAGGTTTAAATATGTTATTGTCTTTATTATAGTCACAAAAAGGAAGGGAGTAATTAACCAAAACAATTTTTTTTTTGTTTTCCATGGAAATTAGGTAAACTTAAAGTCTCATAATTAAATTAAATTACATTAATCGGACTATCAAAAATAAAATGTGCTGCGGTATATCTAAAATATGCCAAAAAAAAAAAATATTGACGCAATTATATAAATGACAACAAGAATGCATAACTAATGTTGACATCATTTCTTATTTATTTTATACTATGAGATACACTTAATATCCATCAGCTAAAGAACAACTCCTTTGACTTTAATTTGTGTTAACAAAAAATTTAAACATTTTTAATTTTTGAACCGGATAGACTTAATACCCATTACCTTTTCTCTATACTATATTTGTACCGTCTACCCTGAAACAGTATAATGTAATTGTTATTCACGGAAAGACAAATTCTATTATTTGTCAAAAAATCTAAACTCAAACATTATAATCGAAACTGCATTCAAACAACAATCATCCATATTAATTCATTCATTTTCAACATTTGTCATCCTTTACAATTATTGCCTATCATATGTGTGGTAAGTATAATTTTTTCAACCTACCTTCTATTCATTTTTGCTACTTCTTTCTTCACTTCACTTCACTATCGGTGACTTGTTGTCTCATTAAGAAAGAAAGAAAGAAGCAAATAAATAAAATAACAAAAAACATTTATTTTGATAAGCTGAAACACCCGCGAATTGCAATTTCGTCTTTTATAATATCAAAATGTGATATACAAAAAAAAAGACAAAAAACATTTTTTTTTTGTCTTATTTTCTACGAATTTTTTCAACCTTGAAAATATTTAAAACTTCATACGAAAAATATTAAAGTGCTATTTTTATTTTTTTTATTTTAATTTTGTTTTCGTTTTTATTCTCTTTATGAAGCCCCCCCGATTAAAATATTTTTGTTATTATACTATTGCCGCTTCTGTTATTTTAACAGTGTTAAAACATTAATCTTAACGTCGCTTGCTAACTATTAATAGGTGAATTACAGTTGGTAATAAAAAAATAAAAAACTATTTTAACCGGTTTATTTTGACTTAGATACATTATTTTTCATAACATTTTTATCTGTTCTCTTGTTATACATCTCTTCTTGTACTCCTTAGACATTTTAATGAAAAAAGCAATTTTAAATGGGGATAATAAACAATAAATGTACATATATTCGAGAATTGAATTTTTGTTTGTGCCGCTCATTGCGAAAAATACCGTAATTGTAAACTTTATCAAATTTATTCTGAAGTTATGGTAAACTTTTCGTTAAATGTTCTTATTCTTGCATGTATATAGAATAACCGAAGTCGCTGCATGAATCATCAGATGCGCAGATCTTATAAAAGCGATTTCATGGTTGTATCAATATTGGAATTCTAAGTTAGTCACATCGAATAGAAATACACTGCACTTACAAAGTTTTTGAAGTAAGCCTTACAATACCGAAATCTAAAAATTAAGCGTAGAATATACGAGTAAAAAATATTCAAGAAAGTGAAAATGGAGCGCTATGCAATTTTCGTGACTCACGATTGCAAAAAGAAAATTTTATTTTCCAAAATCTTATTATGAAATATTGTTAAATGAAATTTACACCATTCTGTGTTTTTTTTTGCACGTATGTATCTTAAAGTTGGCCAAATTAAATTTCTTTTTTTCAAAGCAAAATAATATCAAAAATTTGTCAAAAAAAAAAAATAATAAAAAAAAAAAAAAATTTGCCTACGTTATTCAAGTATAAGTAAATTCGTACACAAATCGCAAATAATAACAATTTAATGATTCAATCCATCTTAGATGATGGTGAACTTGAACTAAATTGTCGTGGGATTTATTTTGATTAAAAATTTGTTATTTTGATACTTCAAAATTAATTTTTTTTTTGTTTTTTTTTTTTTTTTGTAATTATTTGGAGTTAAAAAAAAAATTTGTTTATTAAAATGAAAATATGTAATCATGGTTAACAACTTAATAGGAAATTAACAATAAGTTACAGAAATAATTAAAATTATTCATAATTATAATGATAATTAAAATTAATCGTTAAGTTTTTTTTTTTCGTTAAGTTAATTATGTCTGATAATGATTAAAATCTATTGAACATATTTGAATGGTAAAGGATATAGTTTAGATTTTAAGATTAATACAATGATACAATTTGCAGTGGTTAGATTGAGTCCATCTTAATTATTCTGGATTTGAATACTTGTATATATTAATTATGATAAGTTCGTATGATTTAAACTTGCCTCCTTATTAATCTTAGTTATGTTCAAGTTCAAAAGATTTTCTTGAGTTGTAATTAGTATAAGTTTGGTTGGTTAAATGGGTGGAATAGTATTCATCATTCGCACTTAGGCCTTGCGACCCGTTGTACCCTAAAATATAGTATAAGTTTAATGTTAGTTTTGAAGTTTGCAATTAAAGCAATTACAATTTAGAAGGGTCCTATGAAACCTATTTCAATATATTTTAAATCACGGTACGGCCAGACAAGACAGTTCTGATTGTGTTGACAGTTGAATTTGTATGAAAAAGGTATAAAAACTATTCGCTTTTTGGAACGTGGGCGCAATATGTATTATTCAAATCATTGAAAATTGGCTATAAAACTGTTAAAAATTCCAGCTTCGACTGTACAATAAATACAAAAAGTTTTTTCAAGTATTCATTTTTTATGTTCATCTAGTCAGAATCGTTTGACTATAAAAAAGGTCCAAAATATTATTACATACACAATTATTCTCTAAAAATAGTCAAGAAATTAGGGATCGTGGATAGACTCGGAATGAATATTATAAATTTTATGATGAATATTTTTTTAAAACTTCGTACAACAATTTGGCAAATATAAAACTGATATTTGACAGCTATCACTGTCAGTTTATAGGTGTATTCGGAAATGTCAAACTAAGATTAAATGCATTTGCAGTCTAATCGATTATGTAGTTTGATTTTAATCTTCTAATTTGTAATGTCAAACTTAGATGACTGCTGTTACAGTGTAATCGATTATATGTATAGTGAATCAAAAAGTCATTTGCACGTAATTTGCATGTTTTGAAATTGCAATTTAGTCCAAAAAAAATTTTTTAGATGCGTTAAACTTAATGTTTTGTTAAAATTGGAAAACGATTGAATCGGATCATGTTAACTGATAAAACAAAATTGTTAATACTTTAACTTATGTGAACTTTAGCTTAAATTTATTTTAATTTTAAAAACCCAATAAATTGTAAATTTATTTTGCAATTCCTCGTCAAATCGACTTTGAAGAGAAATATTGGAGTCAAAGTATGACAAAACTATTGATAACTATTAGATCACAATTCGAACCAGTAAACATTTTTTTATATTAATAAAAATTTCTTGGCAAACAGATGTAAGCGTTATCATTTTTTTAGCATCAATTTCTATATCGAAAAAAATTGCGACAAACATCAAATGTCAAACCATAAAAATCTGCTTGCAATTCAATTGAAACAAAAGCATTTTCATCAAGATTGTCAAACTGTTGTTGCATTTGATCTTAGTTTGGCATGTCCGATTACACCTGATATAATTTTAAATTAAATTCTGTTATATGTAACTGTCATTTCACTCTTGACAATTAATTTTTATTAATACAAATTAGTCTTTGCAAATAATGTTATTCTATTAGTCATCGTCTTCCATCTTAACCCAAATGGATTAAGTTTGAAATGAAAATAGATCCTGTACCGTGATAGGTTGATAGTAAAATATTTTAGATGAAATCTTCTTAGCCAAATATTTTTTTTTTAATTTCTATTAATAATTTAGTCATTCATATTTCTTATGTCATTCAGTACTGTCTCGTGTGACCGGCTAGTCAATTAACTTCAACAATTAAAATATTCTAGATACTAATGTATTTCGAAATTAATGAACACACCTATACAATTTATATGGATTCTATGAATCCATAGGAACACCTTCGGATTACTATATATCATTTCTTTTCCGATTAGTTTGGTTTTTATTATCTGGGTACAACATGTGGGCAAATATTTTAAAATTGTGCGCTCTAAAACTAACTTCAATTTTTAATATTTTATTGTCTTTGTTATAGTCACAAAGGAAGAGAGTATTTCACCAAAACAACATTTTTTTGTTTTTCATGGAAATTAGGTAAAGTTAAGTTCTCATAAAAATTAATTAAATTAAATTAAAAAATTAAATTACATTAATTGGTTGAATTTTCAAAATTATTTTATTAAATTATTTCAATGACTTCATTTTTGTTTCATTTTTATTTTGATTTTTTTTTTTTTTTTTTTGACATTAAACTTGAAAATTTTTTTGAAGAAACGTCTTAAATTTCAAAATTAATTAATTTTTCTATTAAAATTTCTTTAAAAAGTATTATTTATGATTGATAACATCACTATTTACTGACACCATCGAATTTTAATAATGAGAATTAATGTTTTTTTTTTTTACCTTAACGTTCCAACTACAACATTTCAATTTAATGTTTTTTTTTTTTTATTTATGGTATCATTGAAAAAGTACAATCGAAATACATATTTCGATTCTAGAATTGAAAAAAAAAAAATTAATTTTTTTAACGAAACTTCAAATTTTAAATCATAAATTATAATTTTTTTTTTTTTATTGTAATTGTTATTTTTTTTTTTTCATTTTGACAGTATTATGTATAGTATGTAAGTGCCATCATACACCAAATAAGGTGGTAGATATTGTTCAGATTAACCATAGATTTCAGTAAACTCTAAACTAACCAACAATATTAATAAAAATAATAATAATAAAAAGTACAACAATAACAACAACAGTTAAAAATAATTACATAGCTCATTAAAAATTATACCGCACAATTATACCAGAGATCATAATAAAGAGATTTACAACCTTTGATAATAAATTATATTTTTTTTTTTTTTATTATTATTATTTTTTTCTATATCATATCATAGAGTAGTTCTTTGCCTCTGCTCTCATCTTAAAGTACTTGTATATAATATGTATAAAGTACAAAGTGCAGAATGAATCAAATCCAATAGATAAATGCGCGAGATATAATTGTGTTGACGTTTTTAAAATAATAATAACAAAAAAAAAAAAAAAAATTTGTTGCAAGACCTTGACCATCATCGGCATCTTCATCGCAGTATCATACTATCATCAACATCATTATCATTATTAAGATGAAGAGACAAACAATATTTATGTTTTGTTTTCAATGAAATTTGAATTAAAAATATTGTCTATATAGTATAGAGGAACAATTTAACGGTATGTAAAGAATGGAAATTGGTTGACTGTTGTTTTTGTTTGTTAAACGAATGAACAAACAAAATAACAACGAAATTATCTACGGAACATAAAGACAATAATAAAGTTTTGTTGAAATTGTTTATGAAATTTAAAAATAATAATTAAGATATGTCACAATACATTTAAATATATTAGGGTGTCCCTTATTTTGTATCGGCTTAATTGTAGCGTCAATATAATGGGATGGTTATGAATCTAGCTATCAATTAAATGTTTGAATTTCAATTTAAGAGCTGATTATTTTTGAAATTTTTAATTTAAAATAACAGAAGTCATCAAATAAATGAGGCGTAAGAAAATATTAAGATAACGCCGTAATATTAGCACCAATTACCAAAAGGAAATATCTATTAAGTACATTATTTATTACCACACCAAATTTATTCCGATCAAATAAAATGTGTTTAATTATCATACACTGTCACATTTTGTTTGACATTAAAGTTCAACAATTTGTAAAAATCCATAGTTTGATCTTTGGGTATGTGTGGGATTTAATTTATTTTTAAATTAAATATTACTAGATTTTTTACATCCATTCTGTTACATTTTTGTGATAATTATTTTGTTTTTGGTGAATCTGAATACACACTAAAGATGTTCTAATTTACTTATTACAGTGAATTCTTTGAGAATTATTTTTACTCTCACATATTACTTCTCGCTTATGCTTCTCATTGCATAACATTGTTAAAAATACATAGCAGTAGTTTTCACAAACAATCAATATTGGTAATATTGCCTATATTGACAAATTATTTATCAACAAAATGTTGCAAATGAAGTTTGTTCATAAACAAAGCCAGACAATCAGTTTTGTTGCTGTTTTTATTTATAGCGCAAAACTGCAAATGTAGAAAATTCAAATTTTGACGACTCTGTCAAGAAAAAAAAAATTTCTGCAATATTTTGTTCTTGCAGTATATTACGTTTATGAAACGTAATATATTATGTATTCAAGACCATATGCACTTTCTGATTTACAAACCACATTCTGGGTGTTTTCGTTTATTCATTCCGAATATTCGAAATATTCAGAATATGTCAAAAAGCGTTTTTTTATTCATTCGGAATATTCCAAATATTCTGTTCTGTATTTTTTTTATTTATTCCGTATATTCCGAACGTATTCTTTTTGTTCCATCTCAGAGTTGGAATAAACAGAATAAAATTACGGAATGACAGTTCACTTCTATCATTCTATACAGTAATAACAATTTGACTACCTATATTTTAATTTAATTTAAAAAATGGAAAATATTGGTTAAATAAAAAAATGTTTTTAAAAAAAATATAATATTATGAATAGTTGTTAAATATTAATATTTATATAAAATTAGTAGTTGTATTTATTATTCAGAAAATAAAATTTTTTAAAAGTTTTTATTGTTTTTTTTTTCAAGGAATAAGTCTATATAATGGTTGTAGGGAGATATAAAATGCCTAATAAGCCTTTACAAATTTTTTGTAACAATTATAACTATCTTAACTATATTAACTAATTTACACAAATTAAAAAAATAGTAAAAATTTTTTTTCACAAAAATTAATAAATAAATAAATAAACAAACAATGACATTGTTAATGTTAATATATTCTGTAATTCTTTTTATTCTATTCTGTTCGTTTATTCTATTTGTTCGGAATATTCTATCGAGACGTCATCAAGTATTCTATTTTTTCCATTCATTCTTTAGAATGAGAAAAAGAAAACACCCTCTATTACCGGTGACATCGTAAATGTCTTAAATCTGATATAATGCAAAAAAACTAAGTTGTCAATGTCACCCGTAAAATAAGTTGGCAACATTCTCTAATGAGAGCTTTCTGAGATATAGTGTTTTAATTTATTTATGATCAAGCAAATTGAAAAGAAAGTTTTTATTAATACTTTAAAAGTTTATTAACACTCTGGCTTTTTAAAAATATTTGAAAACCCAAATCGATCGCAAATACATTTTCAATAAAAATTGTGATCGTGGAGTCAACATCTCAAGCTTTTGTTAGCTTTTGTAGATATTTAAGATCACGTGAACATTGTATTCAACTTTGACATTGAGACATGAACGATGTTAAATTGTCAAGGTACATTTTGTCCTATTACATTAGTGTTACTATATCACTAAAAGAACATAATGCAAATTTGAAAGGTAAATAATAAATTCAAAATAATAAAAAAAAATTATACCCACCCTAATTTATACAAAAACAAAACAAAAAAATCAAATCACAACAGGTATTCTAATTGAAACAATAGGCCGCAAAATACAGGTAATAAATGCGTCGACAAGTATTTAATACGTTCAGTATAAAATGACATTTGGAGAATACATTGAACTTGAAGAAAAAAAAAAAGATTTGATTTTAATGGAAAAGGTTATTTGCTCTTGGGGGTGTTTTTTTTTTTTTTTTCAAATAATAGTAATGAATATTTTTGATTAGAATCTTATAGAATACGAATTCAAGTGTATATATAGAAAATGTAAATGTATATACCTACAACAATGTTAAATTAAAATGGGTACCTATTTACGGAAAAGAGAATTATATCTACATTTAAATTGAAAATTAAAAATTAAATTAAGAAATTTGAAAATTAAAACTAGTACTTGAATAAATTTATCGTTTCACATTTATCGGATATTGGTGGGGTAGACTTTATTATGTTATGTAAATGTTATTTATTTGTGGTATCAAAAATGTTGTCATGACTTTATGATGAATTTTATCATGGTAAAAAACAAACATATTTGTTTTATATTCGAAATATGCTCTACATAGTTTATATAAGGTGTATAAGTTCTAAAGGAAATAACAAATTAAATAGTCTTACATTATAACCAAGAGAAAGAGAGATTATATAATAATTAAATGTAGGTATATATAATACAAAAAAACAGAATGATAGGTGTCAGATTTTATTTATAATATTTTTGATACCTATTTACTACATTTTTAAATGTTTTGGATACTTCAGAACGCTGTTATTATTTAGTACACATCCCCACAATTTAATGCGTATGTTAATTAAATATTTTATTGTATATCAAAACTTTATTATAAGTTAATAGATTTTATGTTTTAGCTTTTTGTGCTTGACATGTTTTTTCCAACTGAACTTTGACTTCAAAGTTATGCTAAAACGTTTTTTGGTATCAACTGTAGAAATTATTTCTTTTGTTTTAGCCAACCGATTGATAATGCTGTATTGATATTTACAAACGTTACTATCGTTACCTGATTGTGCTTTTATTTGCTGTTTCAATTTTTTTTTGTCATACTTTCTCTGTTTCTGAAATTTGATAAAATCTCTGGTGTTTTCTGACAAACTGATAACAAGTTTGCCACCAGTTGGCGTACTGTTCAATAATGAAAACAACCTCTATCTATATATTCTACATTTACTTGAAAATTCTGCAAAGTTTCTGTTTACTTAATATGCTTTTTATTTCAAATTTTTTTTTATATTTTCCCACTTTTAAAATCGTTTTCCAATGCAAATCTCGTAGAAATTAGCAATTTTTAAAAATGGTGTGACTTACTTCGGAATCACAAATTACTACTTTTATAAACAATACACTTAAAGTTTTTGTAATATATTACAAAATATGGTGTACTTACATTTTTAAAATAATATTATTTTTTAATAACAAAACAAAAACTTACAACTACTAACAAACAAATACTCAAAAAAATAAAGAAAACTACTTCAAAAATTTGTATGCAGGCTAAAAATTTATTCTGTCAATTTGACACGCCCAGTAGACTTTCAGTTTACATTTATGAATAGCATTCAGAAAATCTGACAAATGTTTTCATAAATTCAGAATATGCAGATTGATTGCAGGTTTGCATTTATGAAAACAATAGATTTGACCAAACTATTTTCTGCTGTAAATTATGACCAAAGTATACATGGTATTGAACCATAATCCGTTTTGAGCGAAAAAATGTATATGTCCATAATATATTATAATAGGTAGTCATAGTTACCCATTTTCATTGATATGCAACTCATTAAATATTTGCTTCACTCCATTAGTTGTAGCTATATTGCCGATTTTTATATTCAGGTCATTTATTATTATCATTTTATGTTCTTTCAACAATACTTGAAGATAAATTTCATCTTATATTTGCTAACCTTAATAATAATTTTTTATTAAAAATAAATTACTAATATATACCTTTTTTATTTTTAATTGCAGGTAAGACATTTTTTCTTTTGGTCGATCATTACAAACAACAGTTCAATAATTTTAGAGCTATAATTGATTCAGCTAATCTTCAGAGTTCTAGAAATCCAAATATTTCTGCAAAAAAAATTATTAAAATTTCTAATAATAATTTTTGTTCATTTATTTATGTCACAGTATGATTTATTTATTTATTTTATAATTAACTTAATAACATCATTATATACATATATACACAAAATAAAATATGAAATTCTTAGAATAAAATATGAATTAATTAAAATTTATTTTAATATAAAAATATTCAATCAACAATTCATCATAATAGAAAAAAAAAATATCTTCTTCACCTTATCCAATTATTATCTTTGCATAATTTTTAGATAACTTTAATAATAGTTTACATGATCATCTAAATTTAAAAATTCTTCATCGTACATGATATACACAATAACGATTTCAATAAATAATACATTTCTATTTAGATTGTTTTGAAATAAAACTTTAGTTAAAATAATAAGATTACATACACACTGTATTCTATGTCATAACAATTTATCGCCCACTTTAAAATCATAAAATGTCATTAAAGCGAAATGATTAGATGTCATAACAAACATGTCATCCTGTAAAATGAAAATAAAATAAAATTTCAATTATACTGGGTACGGGTAATTACAGGCCAATTACTGGATTGTTGTGAGATTTTTATTTTACAATTGTGTGAAAAATAAATAAATAAAAATTTGTTAAAAAGAATTAAATTGTATGTAAGTTTGTATTTTGTGATTATACTTAAATGTTACACTTATAAAAATTGTTAACTACTCTTTGACATAAACATTAAATTAAATTATTTTTTTTTTTTTTAATTATGGTTAAAATAAATTAAGAGTAATTTTTATTTATGCGAATAAAATTAATGACATACACTTTAAATAAAGGTATCCAATGAGTATAAGATACCCCAATTGTGAATTTAGTTATAGCAAGGGGGTATAATGACTTATTAAATATCAAAGGTCTAAAAAGATAGGTAGTAATGACTGTGAACAAACATCAACACCCATAGACTATAGAGATCCATTGTCCATTCGTCAGCATGTTTCATAGATCAGTGAACAATTAGAGCTATCCAGCATATCATTGAAGAATATCGTCAGTGGGATCACAAAATGAGGTATCTTTAAGGACTCAGAGAACAAACTAGAACTATAACAAACACGGGTAATCACAATAAGCCCATATGCGGCTGCGGTGATATAGGGAACAAATCCCCTCCCAAAATTACGCAATCTACAATCTGAATTTAAAGTGAAGATTTCAAAACATTATTTTGTAAAACTATACGCAATCGAAACGTGGATAGTTGGAGGCCAATACTTTTCCCAGGAATGCTTTTTATTTTTTTTTTTATTTCGCAATAATTCAAAGAATGCAAAATTTTTCTCAGTGTATAAATTCAAGTAATTTTTTAGAATTTTTAAAACGGTTGTGGTTGCTTCTATGTTATTATGTCATCTAAGAATTCTAAAATAAAAAATGTTAGTCTTTTGTTTTGATTTTCATTTGTACAGTCTTTTTTTGTGATTTGAATTTAAACAGTTTTTTTTTTTTTTTTTGAAATTTCAATTATCTTATCTAATAACCACTAATAGAATTTCAAATTTAAAAAAAAAAAAAATTAAATAAAAATATATATATCTATTAACACTCTATTATTATATTATTAGCATCAAACAAAGTTTAATTTTAGAATAGTATTATGAAATATATTAATCTACTAAAGTCTAAAGAGAGGGACTAATAGAAAATAAAGGATTAAGAAATATTTTGGAATAAACACAGAGATTTGGCATACAGAATTACATTGGAAAACTTAAACTATACCTTAACTAACAGCATATTTCCATTTTATTTTTAATGACAACCAAAACTATCAACTATTTTCCAGCGTTTATTTTATCCCAATGGCAAAGAGTACATCGACCAGGTCGAAAACC
Organism: Argyra leucocephala; assembly: GCA_963942445.1. Taxonomy (NCBI): domain Eukaryota; kingdom Metazoa; phylum Arthropoda; class Insecta; order Diptera; family Dolichopodidae; genus Argyra; species Argyra leucocephala. Next base: position 2,593,886 of record OZ012681.1, read on the forward strand.
CATAAAGCATTTTGTTTTTGCCTTCGTCGGGAATTGAACGGGAATTGAATGGAATGTTTCAGTTGAAAAGTAGCTCGCCCAGGGCTGCCATCTAGCGTTAAAGATAATAGTTATAATAAGAATAAGAAAATAGTTTTAAAAACAAATATGATATCTGTACCAGCCAAAATAATTACTGATAAAAGAAAAAAGTATTTACACTTACGCAAAAGTAATTTTTGTTATTCATATGACTTCAGTTTAACACCGCAGCGAGCTGAAGTGCATTTCTTCTTAATCTCTTGTCTTCATAACCCTTTATTTACACTACAGTTTTCAATTGCTATATTTGAAAGCTTTTTGCCTGTTCTAAATACTTACTAAATATACTTACTTACTTAGCTGGCCTTCACATCATATAGATGCTATACTAGGTCACAGATAGCTTCTCTCCAGTAGTAAATACGAAACTCTTTCATATATGCCGATACTTCGTCTCTCTAATAAAGACTTGGTCTGCGGTATCTGCCTCGTCTTCTACCTTGAATCGCTTGACTGGATCATTTTCATAAACCCGCTCTAGGTATCCGAGCTTGAATTTTCGTGACTACGTCCAGTTCATTATACAGCTGCTCATAGAATTCGGCATTATATCTTTTCCCCAAACCCCATCATCGTTTTCCGGACTATATATGCGGTGAAGAATTTTCTTCTCGAAGACACCAAGTGCATGCTCATTTGAGCAGTGTGCATGATGCTGGTCCATAGGGAGGAATCGGGTATAGTTATGAGCGTTTTATATATTTGAACATTTTTGCTTCGGGATAGAAGAATGTTTGATGCTTCGGAATATGTTTCAACAAACCGAAGCAGCAACAGTTTGCAATAATTATTCTTCTCCGTACCTCTACATTAATGTCATTTGTGCGATTAACGATGATTCCAAGATATAGATAAACTCCTAAACTACCTCTAAATTATAAGTGGTCAACAAAATATATTTTGTTTTTTACTCATTTAATTTGAGACGATAATTTTTCACTTCAATCTGGGTAAAAACTACGACGAACGCCCGTTGTTCTAATCTAACGATTCTGTCAATGTCAAGATTCACAATATGTCACTTAGTAATTCCCATAAATGAGTCCTTTTAACTCTATCTTTCTTAAATATCACATTATTTTTTACATTTCAACATAATTTGCAATTATGGTATTGCCCCTTTTAACGCGCAAAAATTGAGCATTTCAACATATTTTTAATTTTATTAAAACTTCACAGTATGCAAATCTTTATTTTAAGCATATTTACAAATAAATTAGTAATTAATACGATGTCGTCAGTCTCGTTTTTAAATGGTCTTCTGCAATTATTTACCATTAACTTAAATAGAAATCCTCCAAAATAAATTTCAAACATTCCAATAAGCAATTTAGATATTATAAAAATTTCAAAACAAATCCCATGTTTTTATTGACATTTCTTACAAATCTTCACCATTTTGAAATTTTATAATGTCATCCCACTACCAATACTATGACATATTAGTATATATACTTAAATATTATATTACGTATCAGTTTTAAAATTTTAATTTAGGTTTTTTTTTGCTAATTTTAATCACTTGTGTTATGTAATTAATAACACCTTTTGAATGATGTCAATGCACCTCAATTTCATCTTTTATTATTATCCCCTGACTCAATCATCATAGAATTTCAGCTACTTCAGAGTTTTTTTTTTTTTTTTTTTTTATTGTTTTCTTGTAACTAACTCTTATTGACAATATAACCACTCTAAATAACAACAACACAAACTATGGTTAGAGGTTACGGTAGTGGTAAATAATAAGTTAGCAATTTGTTTAGTTTAATGTTTAACGCAAAAAAAATAATAAAAACTAAAAAACAAAAACTCAAAAAGTTAAAAGTGCGTGATTGAAATTTATTAAAAAAAATGTCAAAACAAAAAACTAAAAACAAAAAAAAAAAATTAGTTACCAAAGATAACTATCATTTAATACTTCATCATAATGATACCATATATACCTTAGGTATGAAGAACCTTTCATAATTTCAATAGCACACTAAGAGGAAGTTTAAAATCCATCAACGTTAAAGAAATTTTTTTAACTGCGTTTATACTGATACGATCGATGTCTGGAACTTCTCCTTTATTTTTTATTATTTATTTATTTTTTTTTTTCGTTGTGACTTCTGTTTAACAACAAATAATTTCTTTCCACATTTAAAATTAGCCATATTTATTTTTATTTTTAAATGGAATATTAGAAAGAAAAAAAAACTGTTTAAAAAATATTTACTTAAAGTAAATAATTTTTTTTTTTAATTTTGTTTACAGCATAAATTAAATGACCATTTAAATAGAATTCACCATTACCATCTCCTAATAACAGTATCGCGGTATTTGTATATAATTTTTAAAATTTTTATTTTCAAATTAGTTGATTTTAATTTGAAATGCAAATACAAAAGAAGCCGTATCGTATGTCGCTTATATCCGCATTATGATTAATAAAAAAATGATTTCTATTTCGGCTTTTAGAATATAGACAATGGAAAAAATAATTGAATATAAATGTCTATGACAGCTGTCATTTTTGAGTCAATTACTTATTATTACATATCCATATGGAAAAAATTACTACTGTAATTACCCACGTAACAATTTTATCGCTATAAGACTCTTGCTCACTCTTATAACACTATTATAAACACTCTTATAGCAGTATTAGTGTTAATTTAAGTGCTCCGCAATTGCTGCGAAAGGTTAAAAATACGTTATAGCACTAAAATGGAGAATTCTGTAATATTGTAATAGGATTAGTATACATACATGTATTAGTGAATATGTTTTTATTTTGAAATGATATTCATTTGAAATAATTTATGTTATGCGAGAGTGAGAAAGATATTATTTTTTATTTTTTCATGGAGTTTCTATTTGTTTCCTGAGAAAGGGAGATAGATATTAGTTAATAATATAAAAAATGTCTTACTGATAAATAATATGTTTCGGTCAAAAATAATTGTATTAATATTTATAATTATTATGAACAAAATGCAAAATTTGGCTGGGAATGAAATTTCATTGACATTTATTATAAAAATACTTCGGAAAAATTCACTGCCCTTCAAAAATAACCAATTTTTAAATAAATAAAAGAAAATATATTTTTAAATTGCATCTTTAAAATATTTAATAATGTATGTTAATTAATGCATAACATCAAATTTGATATTTAAATAATTATTCTTTCAAGTAAAAATTATATTTTTGTTAAAAGAATGCAAAATAAAACTTTTTAGTTTTTTGTTTGTTTAAAAACAAAATTTACCATGTTTGTAGAAAATAATGGCCGTAGCAAAATATTTATCTAAAAGCTACAGTAAGTTTATTAGTAACATTATAGTAATACAGTAAAATAATAACACCACTACTGCTATTCAAGCGATTCTATTCTTATAAAAACACTGTAACTCTTGATATAGGATTACACACTTTTAGATTTATAAAAATATTGGTGTATCACTTGCGGAAAATCCCATTATAACAACTACCGCAATTGCTATAACATTCTTATTAATCACAATATTAATCACATTATTCCCATAAAAACATCATTATAACACCTATAGTGCTTATCGAGAGTCATATAAAAGTGTTGCAGCACTAATTTTGTTTTTATAATAATAAAATGTTACGTGGGTAGGCACGATTAAAATTTAATTGACAACACAATTAATTTGATCTAGCAAGAACAGAAAAAATCTGATGTAGCCCATAAAAGATTAATTCTACTACATTTGAATGAATTTGAATTAAGACTAATGATGAATTCGTTTCTAAGAAAAATGTTGCCCGTATTCTGCATTTTTCTATTTTTTTCGTTCGTTCTCGAAAAACTGAAAAAAAAAATTTTCAAAAATTCTGTATTTAAATTCTGCATTTTCCAACTTTAAATTATCGAAGGTGTTGAATTTTTGACCTGTACAATCAGACAACATAATAAAAAAAATTAAAAAAAAAGGAAATATCAAATGTCATTATTTAAAGTAGACAAGTGACAAGTAAGACATAAATAAAAATATAAAAGAATGTAATAATAATTTTTGGGGTGAATTTTATTAAATAACAGCTTCCAATGAAGATATTTTTATTAATAAAAACAAAACTAAATAGAAAAGCAGTGTAGGAAACATGAAAAAATAATTGCAAATTTTTTTGTTCGTTTGTGAAATAAAAAGAGCGCAGAATTCTGTGTTTTGAAGGCAGAACTGTAAAAATGTTGCATTTAAAAATGCAGAATTTTTTTTTATGAAACAATTCACCAATAGTGAATAGCGTTGGAGATACTATAGTAGGACCTGCTATAATATAGAACTAGTCCGATATACCAGAAAGAAGAAAAATTGGACTAAATGAATTAATTTTTATCATTCTTTTAAACACAAGTTTTTTTTTCTGCACCAACTCTGAATTGAAGTCCAATTGAATTGTTCAACCATTGCTCCATCATACAATTTTAATTCAGTTTCCCTATACATATTCTGTTATAAATATTTCATCTTAATATTTAAAAGACATTAACTTGTTTTACAATTAAATCCGTTTACATCATGTTTGGCGCAGTAAAATGAAAATTACTCAATTACAACAGATAGAAATATGTCATTATTTTGATTGTAATCATAAATTTTGGTAACAAAAATTTGAAAATGTACCATTTTTAAGAGATCAGAATTAATAACCAGTTCCGTGTTATTATTATTTTTTTTTTTTTTTTTTTTATATCAATATTCAACTACATTCAAACTGATGATTGTTCAATTAATCAAATTGATGGATCAAATATTTTCAACCATTCAATTAAGCTTCAATTTAATTAACTAAAATCACGCAATGTCAATTATGAACAAATCCTATCATTTATTATTTTTTTATTATATTAAAGGTTTGTGATGATTTGGATATCTTTGAAAGAAATTAATTTAATTAGATGGTTCTTTAATATATATAATATGTATGTACTCAACTTCCTTGAGAAATCTGTTAAATAAATTTGACCATTTTACTTAATTTTCAACATTCTTTAAATTTTTTTTTTTTTACTGGTTGATTGAAAGGTGATATGGTCATGGTAGTTTGAATATTAAAAAAAAATCTTTGTAAATGTTCCTATCAGAATATATGAGATGATTTGATTCATTTCACATTCAGAGAAGTGATTTTATTCATTTTCTAGAAATACTGTGAAACAATATTTTTGAATTTTGTTTGTAGTTTATAAGTAAAAATTGTCGTTAAAGTACAAATGAAAAATTTATGAAATTCTATGATGCCCATTAATAAAATTTCCTTGACATCGTAAATGACTCAACACAAAGTTGAATACAACGTCCACATAATCTTAAATGTCTACAAAAGCTTACAAAAGCTGGAGACATTGACTTCATGATTTGTAGTTGACTTCAACAGAGTTGACAGGTATTTGGGTTTACGAAAATTTTTAAAATCCCACAGTGTTAATACAGTGTTGTACAATGTTAATAAGAACTTTGCGTTCATTTTGCTTGATCACAAATGAAGTAAAAGACTCAGAAAGCATTACACAATATTTCCAACTTATGTTACGGATACCATTGACAACTTAGTTTTTTTTTTACTTTTATCAGGTTGAAGTTTTTTTTTTAGACATTTACGATATCACCGTTTTGAATGCAAATAATATGAGATGTCAATAAAAATTTTCTTTAAATTTGACAGTTAAACAATGACATTTGAAACTAAACAAAAATCAAAACAAAAAAGTTCAAAAAAGATGAAAAAAAGTGTTCAGTAGATTTTTCTGTTCCAATTAATATTAAAGTGTTTGACAATTAATTGTCATTGTTCAAAACAGTTCTGTCCGATTCTGTTCTAAATCTATACTGAATGTAGAATCGAAGATTATTTAAGTTACTGATTTCTGACTGATTTTGGAAATTTAATTTTTACTTTATATGCTTTACGTAGGTAGGCTAATGCTTTAGAGTTTGGATTTATTTTGAGTTTTGACATGTTTTTTGGGTCTGATTTTTCTTTTATTATAACCCTTTAAAATTAATTAAATCTGAAAGGAATGAAATTTCATTCTTTTTTTTATAATTTGTATTTCGCATAAAATTTTTCATTGTATGTAGTACAAGAAATTATATATACACATGTTGATTGATACATATGTACATAACTGACAAATAAACAACAATAAAAAAGAAATAAGATCAATTTGATTTTACAAAATTAAAAAAAATACGGGCATATTTTTACGAAATGACCCCAAACAAGATCTTGGGATGATTTAAAATCAATAAAATTGACTAATAATTTTTGTTCTGCGTGAATACTCTATGTATATATGTAGCTATTTTATGGTATAGCACATAATTACAAGACTGAATAAATAAATGCTATTACTTGTGGTCATAAAATGTTATTTTAAAATAAATATGGATTGTTTTTCATGTACATTCATCAAGAAAATTCTATATGTTTTAGATATATAAATTATGTAAAACATGTTGTTTCAAATTAAATTATCAAATCTAAAAATACAAAATTTGTAAAAATTTGTTAAAAACTTATAAAAATTTGCACATTTAACTCAACAACAAATCACATGATTTTTATCACATTTTCATTATTTTTGATTTGCTAAAATTTTTTAATTAATTTTAAATAAAACCTTTTTTGAAATTTAAAGTCTCATTAACAACACATTCTAAAAACTAAAACAAAAAAAAAAAATAATAATGTTAAAAAAATTCAATTTCTTTCTAATAACAAAAATAATAATTTACAAAATAATAAATTAAATTTGACAGCTGGAATGCTGTTCTCAAAATCAGGAAGTTTTATATTTTGTTATACTATAATTATATTTACCAATCCACAATTAATACAATAATATTATAATAACGATCCTGAATAATTTATTCACAATAAAAGAAAAAACAAAACAGAAATAAAAAATTCCGATCACATTCTTATTATATAAAAAAAAAAAAACTGATAACACTGATGTCATTTTTGAATTGTCAAGTCAATACAGTTGCAACATGATTCTATATGGTATTCAATATTTTGCTTTAATAACAATAATAAAAGAACTTTTGTCTCTTTTCTTCATTACAGAAATATAACAAAAAATGTTATTTGATAAACAGATATTATGTAGATAACTATATGTATAGTGGGTGGACGTTTTCTTGTTTTTCTTTTTCAAAAATCGATCATGCTATAACAGAAATCGATTCATGAAAATTATTATGATTTATGCGAGCCTGAAAGTAGATCAATATTAAACAAGTTTTTTTTATTTTCATTTTTTTTTTTTTAGAATATATTACAAAATGGAATTATACATAAATATTATTACAGTAACATTCTTCAGAAATAAATATATATAATTTAAATAAAGAATGTTATATAGAATTCATTAACTCTCAAAAGTGTGTAATTTAATAATGAAAAATATGTTTGTTTTATTTTTTTTTAGTTTAATTCAAATTTATGCAAAGTTGATCTCGCACTTGAAAAAAGGTGAAAAGTGATTTAATATATTTTATGTTATTATACACTTTTTTGTACTACTATTAATGTATGAATGTATGAAGGAATTTATAATAAAATTATTGCTACAGGGTGATTACATAGTAAACGCATTTACATGTATATTTAATATTGTGTGGTATTTTAATCAAATGTTATTAAATTAAAATCGATTAGAGATCTACACTCTAATGTATAATAATGAAATGAAATGAAAATATTTTAATTGAGTTTTAATAATTAATATACATATACATATACTTTAATATGTATCAAGGAAAACAAGAACAACAAATTAGATATAAAACATAATATTTTAAGGTGATTTGGGATTTCAGATCTAAGATTAAATACGTATGATACATATTAGGCATTGTAATTATTTCCTGCAAGATAAATAATTTTGTTTAATTTAGTTAAAGCAATTCCAGTTTAATCGAATATGCATACATAAATAAAGTTAAAAAATGTTTCTACTTTTGTAATATTTTTTTTTTTTTACTTAGAATTTGCAGTGTAATTACATTCCAATTAAAAAAAAATATTTATGTTAATTAATGGTTGATTAAAAATTCAATTTCATTTAATTAATATTTAAAATTGATTGATAATTTCATTTTGTAACTGTAAATAAAAAAATATTTATTTAGCTTTATTTTCTTAAAGCGATTTACAACAACTAAATTAGGATTAAAAGAAATATAAATAAATATGAAAAGAGCGAAAGTGTAAGCGAATATTGTATCAAAACTTATGACTGACCACTAATATAATTTTGTTCCATTTCCGTACAAATACTATTTTTATTTATATCAATTTTTATTTTTTCCGTACCAATGCTTTTAAACATTTATCTTTTGCAAAATAATCCCAGAATTTCCAATTTAAGATTTTTAAAATATCTCTAGCATTTACTTGAACAGTTATTAGGTTTCAATTTTGACTTTATAATTAAAGTTTTCTGTAATGTTGAATCATATCCAAATCATATGTATGACATTCTACAGATTTGATTTTGGACTGTATGGGTTTGTGACCCTGATCCACAGATCACTATACCCAATTGTATAAATAATGAAATTATTCCACATAATTCGGTTGTACCAAATTTAAATTGGTTATGGGAATTGAATTGACATTTTTTTTTTTGCTAAAACCTTTCGTATATCAAAAAAATTTAAAAAAAAAAAATCTAACAAGAAGTTTACAAAAGAATGGTTTCAATTATTTTACAAAGATTTATTATAAATCTTATATGGAAATTCTCACGATAGAATGATTTAATTTTAAATTTTCCTTTTATGAATTTAATTAAAATATTTCAATAATACCAGCATACACTATACTAAATGTCTACATATAGGTATATAACTACGTATAATATTTTTGTAAATATATTTTTCATAATAATTATTAATGTAATTAAAAAAAAAAAAAAACCAAAATCTAATTATAAATTTATCAGTTAATTAATTTAAAACATTTTTAATAACTTTGAATGTATAATTAAGAAAAAATTTGTACATAAATTTTAAATTTACGATTTAATAATTCAACTGGTAGCCAAATGAAATAATTTTATTTAAATTAATTAAATTGAAAATACATATTTATATTTATGTTTTTGTTTTGTATGTCTTACAGTGTGACATAATTGACTTATAAGATATTTTCATTTTAATATAATTTATTATTTCATTGAATAATTATAAATTTTTGTTATTATTTTATTTGTAGTTTTCAGTTTAAAACAAAACAAAAAAAAAAAGCTCAATTTATATTAATTAACTTGTTATATCTTACAAAAAAAAAAAAATAGTAGTTGTCAATAGTATAATGTAGATATATCTCATTTACTTTCAATATTTAGTTTTTAATAATCGTATTGCTTTCGGATCAATATTCGTATAGATAGATGTTTGATAATTTTGAATTTAAGTGTTTATGCTTTCATCTATTGATTCTAAAACCGGTATGTTATTGAAAGATAATTTTGGCTTTCAATAAAGCTCAAATTATTTACCAAAATGTGAAAATTCAATATTTTAAAGTAGATAATGTTAAATTAATAAAATAGGAAAGATGGGATCGGTGAGACACTTTGTTTAATTTTAATAAAAAATTTTGCATTTTAATTTCATTTATTGTCACAATATTTTTATTGTTCATTATAATAATTGGAATTTGTCTTTAACCACATGCAACTACAACTGTCGCCAATTTAATGACGTTTTTATTTTCTTCTCTATATTGAGTTCGTTCAGTAGTATTAACCGGTAGATCTGGAATCCATTTTGGATCAATGTACCATATATTTGGCCCCTGAACGCAATTCACCACAAAAATTTACCGCAATACTAGCGTCATCACCGGAAAATATAATGAGTACTTGTAAAAATAAATTAAATTTTAATGGAATAATATTTATTATCATACATATAATTTATTTTTTATAACTCTTAATTTTTAAAGTTTTATGTACATAAATTTTTCTTAAGAATTTAAATTTTCACACTAATTCAAAAAATAATGGCGATTTAAATTTAAAAACTTTCATAAAAAAATATAAAAATTTAATTTTTCTTACGGTAGATGTCACGACACTCAACATCAAAATTGTTGTTGTTGTTTTTACATATAAAAAGTCAGATCCATGAAATGTATCTAGAATTTTTTCAGATCCATTTTCATTAACCGCGATACATTAACCGGTACATTTACCACACCGTTCAGTAAACAGATCCATGGATCTGTGGATTTCAGATCCAATGGTTAATTTCACTGAACGCTTATACCATTGATTATTTTTTCCTCTATTCTTATTTAAAAATTAATGGATAGCATTGCCAGTTTATGCCACTTTACTTTTAAGTTTTACCGCTCATTTGAGCAAGTCTCCACGATTGTAAAAATCTCCACAAAAATAATGTTAGAGCCTCAAAGTTAAAGAGAATACGTATTTAAATTGTCCGTATTTACGAACCGTCCGCACGAACCAATCGAATGATTGTTTCGAAAACAAGCGAAATAAAAAAAAACATTGAGCGAAGAAATGAAAACTCTTATGCATAATCATGTTCCATGGAATTTATTTATCGTGCACCAAAACGATCTTGAGATCTTGAAATAGATTTATTGTACAAAGTTATTGCTGAAATAAAACAAGAAAAAAATTAATATTTTACATTTACATTTACAGTTAAAAGCATTTAGTTGTGGTGTAAACATTAAATTTCGTAATTGAGGAGAATTATAATTAAAATTTGATATTAATTTTTGGAAAAATCGATGGTGAAATATTAGCGTGTACATATAAGTTGACATTAGTTCAACTTCAATGTGTTTTCTATTTTAAAATTGTATCCTAGAAATATGCACTCTATTTTATATACTTTTATATTAACTCGCCAGCATCTATTGGATTATTTATTTATTTGTTTAGATTTATAGATTTCTATTTATTTATTTATTTAACAGTTGATCCTATACAGATAAATCTGCAGACCAACTTTATAGGTCCTTTTCCCTTTCGAAATGTAGGCATTTTTATTAAATTATATATATATTTTTTTTATTTATATTTTTATTTATTCAATTCTCATATAGAGTGTATTATTACATCATGATTTCCAATTTTAAAGTAAATTAAGACAAAATAACAAATTAACAAATTGAATATTTTATTTTATTAATTAATAATTGAAGAATATAAAGTTATTGATAATAATAATAAAAGCAAGATACGAGTAAAAAAAAATAATTAAAATAATAAAATTATAAAAGTAATAATAAATAATTATAGTTACAAAATATTGAATTAAAATTTTTTAAAATGTATACAATATAAAATTTGAAAAAAAAAAAAAAAAAAAAAAAAATGTCTAGGTACTTTAAATTTAATATATGAAAAATAGTTTATATATAGTTTAAATTTTAATATATGAAATTAAGTGTTTTTTGAAATGTTTCAGTCTCAGCTCTTTCATCCAATTTGGAATTTTATTGTATTCATTTATTGCTATACACTGGATATATTATTTAACCCTGGTTGAATTGTTCTTATATTTGTTGTATTTCTTGTATTATATTGATGTAACGTAGAGTTTTGTAATAGTTGTGTTTTGGTAGTTACTAATCCTTGAAAAATCTTATATATTAGTTTCTATTTGTAGTAGCTTTAATTGTAGTTCAATTGAATTAATTTTAAATGTGTTATATAGATAATCTGTGGAAGTTCTGTGATGAAGCGAATATAGATTTTTTATGGCTTTATTTTGTAATATTTGTATTTTATTTAAATTTTACTTTGAGCTTATTCCCCATATTATAAGTCCGTACGTTATATTGGAATGCAATAGACTATACTATATAGATCTTTTCGTATAATTTGGTACTTCGTGTGATATTTTTTTAAATACACCGTCCAATCTTCTGCACTTATTTTCTATTGCGTCTACGTGTTTGTTCCAAGTAAGTTCACTGTCAAACGTTACTCATAGATATTTGTAACACGATACCTTCATAATTGTCTCATTATTATATTTTATGTTTATTTTTTCATTTCCATAATTCTTAAATAGCATATATTTGGTTTTCCTTATGTTGATCGTTAATTTATGTTGACATATAATTTTGAGCAATTTATTGTTATCACTATTTATATTTATTTCCATATCTGTATAATTATTTTCAGAGTAAACAACAGCTACAACATAAAAATCTGTCCTTTTAGTTTTAGATTAGCAATATTATTTATGTAACATATAAAAAGGGTTGGTCCTAGTGAACTCCCTTGTATCACCCCATAATCTATTGGCTTTTCATCACTTATAAACCCTTCGCATTCTGCGTATTGATGTCTTTTGTCAAAATAACTTTGAAAACATTTATAACTCGTTCCACTTACTCCAATATTGGGGCTTATGATTGAAAACGAAACGATCATCACTATCACCTTCTTCACATTTTGATATGATTGAAGACGTGTGAATAAAAACGTTTTCGAAAACTTTCGAAACTTAACTGACAGTTGTCAAAAACATATGTTTCAATTTTTTGTGGTTGTGTTTCTGTTTATTTTGATTTATTTATACTCCTTAGCACAGAACAAACAGTTTATAAAACAAAATTATAATTAAAAATTGAATTAAAATTTAATAAATAATTAACTAAAATAAATTTTAATAAAACAACAAAACAAAAAAGAATAGTGTATAGTAGAGTGTAGTGTCATAAATTATAAATTGAAAAAAATAGTTAAATATAGAAAAATAAAGAAAAAAAAATTTAAAAACTAAAAAAAAAGAAACAAACAATTCTTCTTTTATATAGAAAAGAATTTTTTTTAAATGGATTACAGGTTAAAATTTCACTTGTTTTTGTATTTTATATGTAATAAAGTAATTTCTTAGTTTATATTCTAATTTTTTATTTACAAAAATACAAATATAAACACCTAAATTAGTTATATAAAAAAAAAATACTTGCATTTTGTTTATGTTTATAAACTTTTTCCATACAAACGTTCAACACAACTGAACGTTTGATTTTTGCACTACAAACGTTTTCCGATCGTTTTCAATCATATGAAAAATTATTTTCGAAATTAACGTTTTCCGTTTTCGTTTTCTGTCATACCAAATGACAAACGTCAGTGATATTCGGAAAACGATTGAACGTTTTCGTTTTCAATCATAAGCCCCATTATATAGGGCTTTCAAAAGTATTTTGATATCTACTGTATCAAATGATTTTGTTAAATCAAAAAACACTACTGCTACATTATTTTTTTTACTTATTTCTTTTTGTATATATGTTACCATGTCGAACAAAGCAGTTGCAGTGTTTGAGCTTTTTCTGAATCCATATTGTTTTTTACTGATTAAATTGTTGTTGTTCAGATATTCTGATAATTGAGTATTTACTACTGTTTCAATGATTTTGCTTGAAATAGTTGATAGAGTATATCGGTCTAAAATTGCTTATTATATTAATATCACCGTCTTTGTATATTGGTATTATTTTATTTGTTTTTAGATTTTCTGGAAATGTTGATGAATGTAAAGATGAATTTATTAGTTATTAATTATTTGGTATATATTTTTGTATATTATTTTTATTTAGTTATATTATATCTCTATTAATTATTAAAGTATATTTGAACCGATGTGGTTGTATTGAATTACATTTTCAGTATACATTTCTGTTTAGATATTTTTTTCCAACTTTCGAACAAAAACAAATCCAATGTTGGCTTGGCTTGGCAATGTTGGATAAGGCTTGTTAAAAACATAAAATTTAGACAACCAATTAAAAAATGTGCTCAACGATGATAAGAACATTTTTTATACGAATTTGAAAATCTATTCAAGACAATAAAAAATCAGATTAGATTGCGTTAGTTAATTCTCTAATTTTTCTCAATGTTGCATAACTTTTATAGAATAATGATTTTGCAATGATTTTCAAATAAACAAAATAATTACAATCTTTATGTTAAATGTTTGTTTCCAGACACACAAATTACAACATTATAGTTGCTGCTTCACAACAATATTTTTTTTTATATATGCCAGCTGCTCACAAAAATCAATAGAACAGAAGAAAATTTCGAGGTTATGTTAATAAGACCAAAATACAGAGCCTTAAAAGCTTTTAGCATGGTTCTTTTAACGTTCATGACTTTTTAAGCCACAAATATTACAAATTTCCATCAACGATATTCCAGCAAGTTTTATATATTTTATATTATAATTTGTAAAATCTCATTATTGACCACCATTCATTTCATTTTCTATTTTTTACTGTCCCAATTTTGTTTGGATAAAAGTATGCTTATATTAAAAATTTTATTTTTACGTATTATTTTTTAATAGTATAACTGATAAGAAATATAGTTTCGGTTTGAACTAGGATAAGTAAAGTAGACACTGATCGATCGTTGACATATAGTGTTGAAACTATTTTGCTTTACCTCTTTGCGTTGTCTTATACTTTTTAAATACGTAAGCAAAAACTGTTTTGGTTGAATTCTTCATCACAGAGGTGGTTTAAGTTCAACAAATTAGAGGTAGCTAAAATTATTGTTACCAGAACCTACCAGAATAATAAACATATGGATAATCCGGCCTATGCCCCTACGGCCTATGGATGGGGTTACAGAACATTGTTGATGAGATAATAAACGTAGTTAAGGTTAAATCAAAACTGTAAGACCAATATAAGATGATTTTTATTTATTTATTTAGTTATATACATTGTACATAAGACGATTAATCTCTTTATTATCATCATCATCATCATGATTGTCCTGCAACCCCATCCGTGGGGCATTATACAATTACTACATATTTTACTACATTTACTACAATTATTTATACATTACTATACATATTTATTATACATATTATACATTATTATACAATTACAATACTCAATTCATTTTAATTTGGTGATGATATTTATTTATATTTATTTACATTGTTATAATATAATCTAACTTTGTAATCTAACTTATAAATACCTTTAAATATTTTTTTTAAAAAATGCAATTACAATTAAAAAAATTCTAAAATAAGATGGTAAAAATATCATACAAATTAGTTCCAATTTATAATTTACAAATAAAAACTTTAAAAAAATAATTAAAATTTTAATAAACGTCAATTTTGCGGTTTTTGTTTTGTTACTATTTATAAGTACACATCATTTATTAATCGAATTTGCCAAGAGCTTTAATTAGAATTTAATTAAAAAAAAAACAAAAATATATTCAAGAACATAATAGTAATTAAACAATTCGAAAGCAAATAATCAAAAATGAATTACAAAAAAAAAAAAAAAATAGAAACAAAATCGATTACATTAAAAATATCAAAACATGAATTATTTTCTTAATTATAAAAATATTGCAAAATCATTTCATAAGAACATCAAAATTTATAATTGTATTTTGTATTTCTTTTTTTTTTAAATATTTATATATATATATATATATATTTAGTATATAATATACATATGTAGTACAATACAATTTAATAAATAATTGTCAACAATTTATACTGAAGGACATTCTAAATCGAATCTAAATCGAATTCTTCACATATTACCTTGAATCAATATACTCCTATATATACTTACATATTTAAAATTAAACTGTCTAATATAATTGGGAATCGATTGATCTACCACCAAATTGTATTTATTCTTAATTTCAATATCATAGTAATCATAGTATAAAAAATAAATAAACTATTTTTGATCTTCATTTTATTTATTTCTTATTTTTTAATTCAAATAATAAAATGCGCTCATCATTTGTAAAAAAAAAAAATGTAAACTACAAAAACAAAACAGAAAAAAAAACAAAAAAAAAAAAACGAAACATCTAATCAAAATAATCGATTGTATATTTGAATGGAATGGAAGTTGTATTCTATCAACAATCGATTGTTTTCATATTTGTATTTGGTTTTTCTTCTTCTACCTCATCATATACCTCTTTCTGTATGAAGTTAGCCGCTAGTCGACCTATTGAACATCAAAGTAAGAAATTTTTAATATTCATGTAAAAAAATAATAATCTTAGTTTTGGTTTGGTTCATCGCAGCAGCATAGATCAACAAAATATCTTTTAATCTGTGCGAATTGTGATAAGTGAGTGCTTTATTTGTTTCAATAACATAATAATAAAAAAAAAATAAAGAAGAATATTTAAGAATAATTATTGTGGTCATCAGAAGTTTTTAGATTCCGATGTATATTATAGAAAAATTCTTATTGAAAAGAATATAGAAAAAACTGCATTGTTCGTATCAATATTTACGTATAGGTTTGTAATTTCTTTAAGGGGTAAACTGTGTATAATATTTGAACAACACTTACACATTACTCAGAAAACCTAAATATATAAAGTCTATGCTTAAGCCTACCAAAACATTGCAGTGTGTTTCAGGTGGAGGTGATGGCAATAAAATAAGCATCAGACTGTCTGAGATCTAGCGTATTATCTATTAGAAATATCTGTATACTCACAGACAGTAAGGCCGTCACATTTTCCAGGACGAACTAGGGAATCGGTTCAATATTTCGATACGATGGGTGCCAGATATTCCGGTGATATTCCGCAGTAATATTCCGGTTAACTGCAATGTAGATCAATTTGCTAGAGAGAGAGAGGGAGCAATCTGGGTGCACCTCTAACTACCTGTAATTTATTGCTTCGCAAAGATGCAATAAAACCTTTAAATTTCAGATAGTTATATAGACCAGATTGCAACATCACCAAGTAAGTCTGGCCTATGCTGAACCTGAAGTGCTCCCTTAACCTATTAACTCTGAAATTGTGTGATATTAGCATAATGGTAGGGGTCATTGTCTTATTGGTAAATATGCCATAAAACTACGACTTAACTACTTTTACAGAACAAGTAGACAGGAGGAGGAAGATGAAATTGTATATGTATAACACACCACTAAAAGCTATCGAATTTCAGAATTACTAACTAAGCAAGTAACAACCAGTGTTAAAATTGAAATTAGTATATACTAGTGTAATGCCGCATTGCTAGTCTAATAAAGTTCGGGTGCAGCTTAAAAGTATATTCACATTACAACTCAAAACTGCAACAATATCGTAATGTATTAATATTATTTTCAAATTGCATTTTATTTCTACCTATACCTAGACATCTACTTTTACTTCCATAATACATTAAAAAAAAATATTGATTTATTGTCTCAATTTTCAATCTTTAATCCATAATGAATTGTTTTTTCACTATTATTGTTGTTGCTATGAAAGGCTTCAGACAAATACAAAATTAGTATATAAAATAATTGACAAGCATTTAAGGACCTGCGCAGTAGACACCTTTTCGTTTTATCTCTCTTAATATATAATAAGTAAGTTGTAAATAAAACAATAATGCATACACAGTTGAAAATTTTTTAATCATATGGTTTTATTATTTACCATATACATTAAGAAATAGGTAGAAACGAAACAGAAAATGAGAAGTAAGGTTTTTATGTTTTTTAACGAAAATTAAAACATGAGTGTTTTCTGCTTTGTAATGAGAAGTCTATATCAGTCCATGCAAATCCCTGTTCTTTTAAAAACTTTAAATTTGGCTTTAACTTGAATTAAAATTACTCAACAGGGACCCCTAGTTAGTATATAATTAGATGTACATATATTATTATTGTATTTTTATTTACTACTTTTTCAAATTCATTCAATAGTCAAAATCATTCGATAGGGTTCATGTCCATCACTATAGCATATAGGTTCTTCAATCCAACTAAAATTTCTAAAACTTATGATAAATAGGCGAATGCAAGTAGTTATTGGATTTTACAAAATATTCAAAACTGAAAAATTTATATTTTTAACAGCAAATATTTTGAACTACATGTAGCAACCATTTTTGACAAGTCTATTAGTTTCAATATCAAAAAAGTTGTTGATAGAGTTTCATAAAGTCAATTCTATTGAATATCAATAGACTTCCGCGACTGACCCCTCATAGAACAGGTAATTGAAATCTGGAAATAAATAAATTTTTGGTATTAAAAAACAAATTTATTATTTAACTGCAGCTGCTTGTGGTAACAACTTGTCGCTTGAACTGTGATTAATTCTTGGAATATGTTCAACCACCCTATTTTTATTAACCTACTACTGCTCAATTCGTTTTTGAAAATAAATTTCAAATTAGACTGCTAAAATAACCTCTTGATGTGATTTATGATTTTTTCGAAATATGGAAAGTGGATCAGTTTTTAAATGTGATGTTATCAGTGCCAAAATAACGTTTTTTGTTTTTTTAATTTTTTACGATAAAAACATGATTCAAGGTGGATATCCTCTTAATGGACGAACGTCCGGACAAATTTTTTAACCAATCAAAAAATTTTATTTTACCAACACATACACAAAAAATCCTCTCCGGGCAATTTTCTTCATCCAATTTCTTAGTTAAAATATTTTTAACCTTTGGCTGAAGAACGAAGTAAAAGAAAAGGGTAGATATTTAATTATTTGATAAATATTTATTGCTATCTCGATTTATGTATGAACGCATTCACATATAGAATTTTAAATGTTTTTTAAGAAAAAGATATGAAGTTTAATTTTTTTTTGTTTTTTGTTGTTTAGTATAAGATTATTTTGTTTCTAACAAATTATTTATATTTTAAGATAAAAGCTATATTTTATTTTTTCGAATATTACAATGTTAATACCCATTTTTACTCTTAATAAAATTTTAAATTTTTTTAATAAAAATAATATCAATGCATGTAAACATTATTTCAAACGTCAACCTTTTTTGACTACATAACAAATGTCAGTCCTTCGCGCATCGAGAGCAGTGTGGTCAGATTGGGCTATTTCCCGCCAATTGGGCTATCTATTTTTCAATCCCGCGGGTAAAATTGCGTATTAGCGGGTTGGCGGGTTTTGGGCTATTTTTGAAGCATTGGGCTATAGCCTTAATTTTTAGGTACATTTTTAATGAAATTAATTTTTGCTATAATTTTTGCTTTATTATAGACAATGTTGAAAAAAAAATGGAACGGTTTCAATTTCAACCAAATTGTCTTTTCGTCACTTTCAATAAACAACATCAATTCGTATTTGGCAATACTGTTTGTAATTTTGGATTAAAATTTTACAAATAAAATCCGCTTCATGTAATCTCATGTTTGAGAGTTTATCTAAACTTGAAATTACATTACTTTGTTTACCTCATTCTAATGCTCTGGTAGAACGAGTTTTTTCAATTATGAATATAACAAAAACTAAAATAAGAAATAAAATGAATTTAGAATTACTTTCTTCAATCTTAACTTTAAAAACTTATTTTAAAACAAATAATGTCAAATCACCCAAACAATGACCAGCAGATTCAATTTATCAATTTATTTCTCTGAAAATAATAGAAATAATGACGATGAAGATTACAATGGGTTTGAAGAAGCTTTCGAGGCTACTTCAGAGATTTAAATAAAATTAGTTTTGGCTCATTTTTATATATAGTCGAACCTATGCCTAATTTGAACTTCTCAATAAATCGAACTATTTTAATGATTTTTTTTATAATTTTTATTTCCTATATTTTTGTCTTCTTTATTTAAATTTGTCTCTATTTATTATTAATAAATATTATTATTATGTATTCTATATATTTATATTAGTTTTGTCTTTTGTATTTAAAAAAAATTAGGTTATTTTTGGCTAGGAAATATTGAGTTTTGGGCGGGCTATTTTGAAAAAATATGACCACACTCGAGAGTAAATCATAAAATTTTCTTTAATGGTATTTGTGTTTCAATTATAGTGTAAAATAAAATTGTCCGGACGATCGTCCATAAAGAGGAAATCCACCATCAGATTCTGTTCAGATTTTTAGTGTCATAATGAACAATTAACACCCCACCCATACGATATGTTTTCTGTAATTAAGTAGACATATTCAACACATTTTGTCCTTTGGACAACTTAATGTTCTTACTATTTTATATTTTATTGTTAGATAAATATAATAATAAAAATTATTGTTAGATTTAGACCTAAAATGAATATTTTAAATTGTACACTGAAATAACGATTATTGTTATTATTTGTAAGAATACCTAATTTTTATTTAATTTCAAACTGCTCTAATTTTTTTTATTATTATAATTTTTTTCTTGAAATTTATTTAAATTGAACCCATTACAAGGACCCACATTTTTGATTTTGAGCTAAATTGAAAAAAAGAAGTTGTCATCAAACTTGAGATAACAAGTTTCATACAAATTATTTCGGTATACAACAGTAAGTACAGTGTTGGAATCAGTTTAACCTCTAACTTTATTTTTTTTTTGCAGTTTCTTTTAATATTCATGTGTCATTTTGTAATTTTTGTTTTTTTACTTATATACCTTTAACCTATGAACTCTATTAATTCCATTTTGGTTACTAATGTCTCAGTAAAAAAAAAAAAAAAAAAAAAAAAAAAAAAAAAAAAAATTCACTAGAATTCACTTGAAAAATTACTTTTGTTTTTGTTAAAAGATGCGAAATCATAGTTTATACATTGTGTCTTTACTTTATTTTTTTTTTTTTTTGCATTTTTGTTTTAGTTTTTCAATTTAACTGTTGTGAACAGACATTGTAATAGACATCGCCAATTTTTCTACAAATATACGAGAATAGTAACAGAGAAATAAAACAAAACAAAAAACTAATTTTTTTTCTGTTTTTTTTTTTTTTTATGAATTTTACGGCTTTCAAAGGCAACCCATGTATTTATACTTAGCCTAGAAATTTAAAATCGTGTATGTTGTCATCGTTGCATTATTGCGGTTAAATCGATTATTTTGAGTGCTTTATTCTTTGACTGGAATTCACTTTAATACAATATATATATATATATATAATATATATTATAGTATATAAGTAATTTATCAAAAGGGGGGTAAATCAGAAAGAGGCAAGTTATTGAAAGTTGAATTAAAATTATTTACATTAGATTTAATTTAGAGTTGTTTTAGCATTAAAGTTTTAATCAATTCACAGGTAGGTATACCACTTTTTTTTCATATAGAAGAAAATCATCAAAAAAGTCTGCAGCTTCTGTTCAATGTGCCGGGGAAGAACGAGGTTAATTACTGTGCCGACTTTAACGCACTAAAAACTCCCATCCTTTTATTAAAATTAAAACGAGTCTTTAAGACTAGGACCATTAATACAATTTTAACTCTTTTCTTCAGATATCTCTGATCAAACAAGATCCCTTCATTAGGAACCCTTGAGATAAATTTTTTTTTAACCTAACATAGTTCAAACGGTTTCGTTCGTTTAAGTTGTCTAACAAAGTT
Organism: Argyra leucocephala; assembly: GCA_963942445.1. Lineage (NCBI taxonomy): Eukaryota > Metazoa > Arthropoda > Insecta > Diptera > Dolichopodidae > Argyra > Argyra leucocephala. Next base: position 2,615,342 of record OZ012681.1, read on the forward strand.
TTTATTGTCCGCTAAAAGTGAAAGTTCGACCTGTTTACATGTTGAGAAGGACGACTTTTATGACGTACAGTCAATTTTTTTATTTCGTCTTTTATGAAAGAGATACTGGAGATCTCTATGAATATCACCATTGCGAATAAATCAGGAGGTATTAGCAATATTTCGCATTACTTTTTTATTAGAATGTTTGGATAGTTTGAATATGTAGTTGTTTAGCACAACCCCATATTTGAATACTGTATGCTCAGACTGGGTTCAATATTTGATTGTAGTTCAAAATTTTGTTTTGAAAGCGTAGATATCGCCTCAATTAGCAAATACAATTGTTTTGTATTTCAGATCCAGTTACAGTTGTTTCTTATTGACGTGCTCTTTCCATCTAAGCTTTGCGACATACCAAGATATTTTGCAGAATTTTGATATGGTATGGCAACATTAAACTTTCTTTCTTTTTTATTCGTAAAGTTAACGTGCGTGGATTTTTGATTCATTCACGAAATGGAGATTTTGTTATTGGTTTGTTGCAATTTATTTGTAGCTTCATTTATATTTTTATCGATTGCTAATATAGCCGTATCGTCCGCCAAAATAGCTACCGTCGCATCTTAAATCTCTGGAATATCATTAAATTTCATTAGTGTATATAGTATGGGGCGCAGTATGCCCTCTTGTGGTACTCCTGCATGTATATTGAGTAGAACAGAATAATCTTCTCCTTGCCCTAATTTCAAATACTCGATTCGATAAATATGATGAGATCAGTTCGACATATGTTTCGAAGTATACCACTTGAAACGATGTTTTACTGTAATTTGTTTTATTAGTGTTTATTAATTCACTGTTAGAATTATATGGAGCTTCTAGCGAAGTTGCGGTTCCTAAATTTTTTAAAACTGTCATAAATTAAAATTTTTAAGGAAAATATTTTGAATATTTTTTGAAAAAAATATTTTTGACGTTAAGTAAACAAAAAATTATAAGGAGAGAAACGTAATGAGAGTAAGACAAATATTAAGGACAAAATTATTTTGTTTGAATTAAACGAATGAAATAAATATGTATAAATGAAAAATAAAGAGTAGAGTAAATTAAAATAAAGATGAAATTATCGACTCATATTCGCTGGTTTGACATTCACTCACAATGTGAAATATTATGTGTGGCTACGAGCAACGATTACATAATCAAAATGTCTTGGTTATCAGGTAGGTATAGATAGAAGTGTCCAGAAAAATTAATTGGCAAGCCTGTTCTGTCATTCAAATAGGTTGTCATAACTTATTAAATTGTAGAAAAAGAAAATGCTATTTACGAGTGAAGTTCTGTAAGTCTGAATTTTTTATTAAGTAAACAAAAAAAAATCAAGTTTAACATTTGATGTACAACAGGTCGTAAGGCCTGAGTGCGTAACATAAAATTGATCTTTTTTTTGCCATTTACCTTACCAATGCAACCAAATTGAGCATTGAGTCATCTGGTATATTAAAAAACATAGTAAAAAGTCGAATTAAATAATGTAATAGGTCTAACAGCTTAAAATGAGATTTGTCCTGAAGTTCTTTCACAGAATCTACAATCTTCAGTAGCCTGGGTCAAGTTGTCTTATATCATTTATGCATTGCTGTCTACATTATCTACCTCAGTCTAACACGAATACGCTCTGTTCTGTTCTACTTAAAATAATATAATTTTCTTTTGTGTCTAGTACAATCGACTTACATGCTGAGCCCATCTCAACCTTTGTGCTTTTGTACCAAAACAGACCAAAAAACACAATTTATGTATACTTTTATTGAACATTGTATCTTTTAGCGCGTGGAGCATTAATAAAGGTTTGCATGCACATAATAATACACATTTTTTTATTTCGAAACACCATATTATGATTAAAGAGACCAACCGAACAATATTTTATAAAAATTCATAATGATATGTATATTACACATCATCATAATTCTACATAGTAATAAGTATTCAATATTTAATTTGGATTTCTTAAAATTTATTTTTGGATTAAATTTAAAATGATTCTATTGTTGTACGTATACATAATATAGAGTTACTGAATTTTTCAAAATTATTTATTTGTATTGTATATGTATGCATTTGAAGCCGCTTTTCTATAATTCCATCATAGAAAAAAAAATTTTTTGTTATTGTTGTTATGATTTATTTAAAGTTAATTCAACTTCTGAAGTAGAATTATTTTACTATACCAGAGTATTGTTATATAGAATAAAGAGATTTCTTAGAAATACAATCCACACAATCATTGATGTGTCCATTTTTGGTGAATATTTTCAAATATATAAATATATATAGATATATATATATATACAAAGGAATTATGATTTAAATGTTTTTTTTGTTTAAATATGTATACTTTAGTATAATAGAGATGACCAAGATTAATAAACAAAATAGATTCATTTGAATAGAATTTATCTTAAGTATAAGATAATTTTATAATTGATTTTTAGGGTCGGACTTATTACAAGTGAAATATTTTTTTTTTTCTTTTTCCAAATCATTAACAATAGAATTAACTTGTCGGCGCTCTATATCCCAATTAGGGAATAAAGATCGATTATTCTATTTAGTGGTAGAAAACAAAAAAAAAATATTAAAAATTATGCTTTTTTTCAGTAATTTTTCAGGCGCGGTTTTCATAATTTAGGCATGAATTGAAGTCAAGAAAAAAAACTATTCAAATATTAAAAATTTTTAACATTTTTATTTATAAATACAAAAAATTGAATTCTCAATAAGAAATTTTATATTGTGAGGACTTAAAATAAAACGAAGTTTCATTTAACTCATTACACACAGTAATGATAATTTATTTTTGAAAGTTGGCCTTGACAGTAATGTTATAATCATATACCACAAAGCACAAAGCTATATTTATCAAATTGCCGGTGTGATGGAATGGCAGAGACATTTAATTACTATTAGTGAATTCCAAATATGTCTCATCTTACAATATAGGTACTATATTTAATTATTCGAATGTAGCAAGTGACTGGGATCTCTATAACTGAAAATTCAAAGTGTTTTAAGTTTTACTCATATCCTGTTTGTTCATTCAAAAAAATTTTCTTTCTTTCTCGAACGTCCCAGTCTGGAGTTTTCCTGTCATTGTCCTGCAGTTGGAGTGACAATTCAGTAATACCGTAAACAATAATATCTACCGTTACAGTTTTTTGAGTTCGTTAATACCGTTACAGTTAATTGATAGTTCGTTAATACCGTTACAGTTATTTGATAGTTTGCCAGTAATATGTACCGTTACAGTTATTTGATAGTTCGTTAATACCGTTACAGTTATTTGATAGTTTGCCAGTAATATGTACCGTTACAGTTATTTGATAGTTCGTTAATACCGTTACAGTTATTTGATAGTTTGCCAGTAATATGTACCGTTACAGTTATTTGATAGTTCGTTAATACCGTTAAAGTTATTTGATAGTTTGCCAATAAACCGTCACAGTTATTTGATATTTTACCAGTTATTTGATAGTTGAAGAAGAATATAAACAGTCTCGTTCACAATATTCCACCACTGATTATCTGGATAGTTTCATTCGTCCGATTTTTCGATAGACCCAATCTGTACATTTATTTACATTCTGACCTAATATTTATCAATATACATAAAAAATAATTATATTAACTGAATATTCGATTTATTTATAAGTTGCGTAGGGGTGAGATTAAAAATTTGTACAACTAATCATAATTGAAATACCATCATGGTTGAAATTTGAGATTTTATCTAAATGCTAGTTAGTGTTACCGTGTTGTTTATTGTTATTTCTTCTCCTAATTTATTTGTTTTGTTTTCTAATGAGTCTTTATATATATTTGACCTCAGCTTAGTGTTTTATAGTTGCAATAATTTTAGTATTTCAGGAAGCTATATACATACTATTATATTATATATCATTTACAAATTAATACAATATAATATTAATTAAGATAGTAAATTTGGAATTAACTTTAATGCTTAATTTTTAGATTAAAAAATTAACCAAATGGCTTATGAAATTAATAATAAAAATAAATAAAAAATTTCAAAATTCAAAATGCACCACAATAAAATTTTATAATTCATATTTTTTCAAATTAATAATATTTTAATAATATAATGATGAAATAATTATGATAATATCATATTTCTTTTTTTTTTTATTTTTTTAAAATTAATTTTTTATAGTATTTACCTTTATCTAATTAGCATTTTAGATTTCATAAATTATTCAAAAATAAAAATTACGAAAATTTATTTTTATTATTAAACATAACCCTCATTAATAACGTTTTTTTTGTTTGTTGTTGTTGTTGTTTTCGTATTTTATTACTATCAACTTCTATTATTGCTGTTATATTATTTTAAATTTGAAATTGAAAAAGAAAATAAAAAAATGATGGCGCATAATTATTAAAAAAATTTTTGTAAACACATTTATATAGTATTTTCGATTATTATTAGATTATCATCGGATTAAGTTATAACTGTAAATTAAATTATGTATTTTGAAATAAATCAGGTATATCAGGCTATAAAGAAAAACCTCCTCATCTTTTCCTAAAACATAAAAATTATAATTAGGTGTGTATATCCGTTGTTGTTAAAGAATGCATTTCATATCATATGTATTGTTGTAATAATTATTAGATCATCATCATCATAAATTCAATCAAAGTATAAAATTTCAAATTGATAATTTTTTTTTGTTTTTAAATCTACCTGGATTTTAATTAAATAATAAATTATTAAATAAATAAAAAAAATATTGTGTTAAATTGACGATGATGTGAGATCGATAATAATCAAAAATAGTAAAAAAAAATAGAATGAAAGGTTTTATGAAAAAATGACATGAAAGAGCATAACTATAATAAGCTTATTGTTTTCTATTTTTTTAATTGTCATTTTTTATAATTTTGACGTTCTTAATTGATTTGTAAATTGTTTATTTATATTATTCGTTTGTATTTATGCTCATTGTTTTGCTTTTTTTTATTTATCCCTTGCGGACATTTTTAACAAATAAACTTGATTATAATTTAGTTGACATTTGATGGATCCACTTATGTCTCATAACAAACTAAACATTTTGGTATACAAGCACAATAATTATTATTCTTCTATGCAGTTATTATAGGAAAAAAAGTCCAAATTTTTTAAAATCAGTAACGGTAAAAACGGTAACAGACGTAATTATTTATTTTTAAGAACGTAGATACCTAAGTTCACATTTTCAAGTCTGTAGGTGCAATGAATTGAACCGATAGGAATCGTTACTGTCAAACCGATGAACCGGTAAGAATTTTGGGAATTAACATAGCCTGTGCTCGTTCCCAACTTACGGAGTGTTTTTTTATAAAACTTGGTTGAAAACTCTGAATGCGTTGGAGAGCGGGAATATTAATTTATTTATTTTTTTAAAGAGCTCGTACGGAGTTCATTTACATTTGTATTTTTATTAAGTTTGTATTAAGCATGAATAAAAAAATAAATTATTGTTGTCAAAAAAATATAAAGAAAGTTTTATCATAAAAGAAATGCTTTTTGGACATTATTCGAAAATTTTTTAATTGTAAATGTTTAATTTGTTTGAAGTTCGACATTAAGGCTGTACCACATAATTTTATATGCATCAATCAAAAAAAAAAAATCATTCTTTAATTTAAAACTGTCATCCTTATGTACAATTTTAATTCAAAAACCTTGAAATTTCTTTCGAATATTTGCAATTGTTCAATTTGACATTTATACATACATATTATAAATGTCCATTTGACATTTACGACATTTAAATTTAACATGTCTGACATTTATGTTCCCGTCTGATTTTTCTCATTTAGGTTAAAAAGAGATAGAGGTTAAAAAATGGGATGAAAGTTCTCAGGTCATTTTTTTACGTTTCGTCATTTTATACCGGGTGTGCCACAGCGTATCAGCTTTTTAAGAGAGGAAGGAGCCGTTATTTTAAATTTAGAAAAAATTTATTAACTAAATCGAGGGTACTCTATTGATTGGTGATATTTTTAACTTCCGGGAAAGACCGAAAGAGGGTTTTTAAGCCGAAAATACGACGAAATTGTTTGAAATCGATATTTTCAAATGGAAAGGGGTACATTTATGCACATTCGGATTCTACGTCAAAAAATAAGAAACTTTTGTAAAGTATTTTTGTTTTTGTTTACGAAGTATTAAAAATTAACAAAAGAACCTCTACAAATATTATTAAAAGTTAAATTTTGATATCTGTCAAAATTCTGAAAAACAAATTTAATGAAAAATTAATTTTGTTCAGCGGATTTAATCGCAACAGACAAAACTGTTTTGGATAATGACAATTAAAATAATGTCAAGCACTTTATAACTGTTTAGAACAGAATTTTTCGAATAATGTAAGTTAATGAATCATGATTTTTCAAAGAGAAGATCCCCTATGATAAAACTGTATTTATATGTATTTTTTTGACAATAATAATAAAAATAACAGTGTAAAATAACTCAGTATGAGCTCTTTAAAAAAATAATAAATAAATAAATATTCCAGAAGTCAAATGTATTGAGAGATTCCAACCAAATTTTATAGAAAGACACACTCTGTTACTGGTAGACAAGCACAGGCTAAGTTAATTCCCAAAAATTCTGATTGATTTTGGTATCTGTCATACAACTTCTTGCATCTGCAGACCTGAAAATGTGTACTTGTGTTTCTTAAAAATAAATAATTTCGTTTATTACCGTTTTTACCGTTAGACTGCACTAGATCGTCCTAGAACAGTTTACTAAACAAACCTATTGAATGCAAAATAGCACATGTATCAACACTCTAACAACAATTGTGTGTTTTTAGAACAAGCAATTTGAAATTTAGTGTTCGACTTAAATTTTGATATCAAATTTGATTAAAATTGTTTAAGCTGCTATCAAAATTTTACAAATCATACATTTACGGAGCAACAGATTTATTTAATGAAAAATTAATTAAATAATTTCATTATAGTATTAGGGTTGTCAATATTTTATATAGTTGTACGAAACCGCCTTCTTTAAGTTTATTAAAATGAAGACTTCTGAAATGTTATCTTCCTTTTATGAACATTTCATATCGTTTTGTCTACCAACTTTATTTGTTTCTTTTTTATTAAATTTTTTTTTATATATACCTAACCTAATTTGTAATAACAATTTCTAAGTATAGAAAGGCAATTATTACGTTTTACAATGGCAAATTACACAGAAATTACATTTCACAACTTAACGAAAAAATCAATAACACCAACTGCAAATTTAATGTCAAATTTATTTTATTTTTATTTTATTTGACTCTATATAGATTTTAACAAAAGAACATTATAATGCGTCATACAAAAACGCATTTTATAATATGCAAACCTTAATTAAAACCTTGAAAAATCACAATTAATCACATTTCTATATATGTATGACTTCAAAAATTTCGAATAACAGATAGATCCGTTATTATAATGACAAGAATGTAACAATCTTTTTTATATACATACATATATACATAGTTTCTACTTTGTAAATTGATGATTAATCTTTTTTCTATTCGATTCAATTCAATTCAAAAAAAAAAAAAACAAAACTATTGAAGAGAAAAACTTTAGAAAATAATTACGCCTCATTATACCACCCTAACATAACAAACATTATTATGACAAATACATTATTGTAGCTCATGTATGGAGTAATTTTACAACATACAATTTTATTGTAAACTCTGAAGTATAAAAACAAAATGTGCATAATTAGTCAAACCCTAATAAAATTTTGAAATTTTCAATTAGAATTGTTTAGTGGGTGTCAAAAACTATGTTTTTTCCTTTTTTGTTTTTATTAAATACAACCTGTTGAAAATGATGAATAATTAGACAGGTGTATTGTAAACTGTCAAAAATTTTATATGATCTTATATATTTTTTTCGTCAATGTTAATTTTTGTATTTATGTTTTTGTTTTTATATTGTAAATGGAAATTTTGAAATTTTCATTTTTAAATTTAAAACTTTACTCTGAAAATTTTTAATACGAATATTTATTCTTTTACTTTCAATTGAGATAATGTTTTTTTTTTATTAATTTTTTTTTTTTTTGTATGGAGTTGTTCTTTTACAAATTTTCCATTGAAAATTGAAAAAATAACTGTTGTAAAAGCCTTGAAAAATATATAGGTGAATGAATATGAACATTTAGATTTCATAACACAATAATATATACATATGTACATATTATAGAAAAGATGATCTGTCTAAAATTGTATTTATTCCAACTGATGAGAGATAATACATACATCTCTACAATATCCATTCATATGTAAAACTCTAATTTAATTTTTTTTTCTTTCGTTGTTTGTATGTATATGTACATGTAATTTACAAGAACACAACTATCTGTTAATGGTTTCAGAAAAAAAAAATATATCATCAAATTTTTATATATTATTATTAGACTCACCATTAGTCTTGGATTTGACGTGATATGACTTAAAATTCATAGTATTTTTTTAGAATTAGATATGAGTATATTTCGTTGGCTTTTATTCTATTTGCGTACATATGTTTTACCACTTTTATTTAGAAAGTTATGTAGCATATATATACTTTTCAACTTTTATTGAATAATATACATATGGCCGCTTGTATGGGCAGTTCAACGTTGTCTAATATGAGTATTTTACAACAATATGTTTTAACCGATATTTAAATTCCAACTAATAACAGTGCTTCATCTTATACAAGGTTTTTGCACGATTAGCATACATATTAAAGGAGCACAACCAGAGAAGGTTTCCTGTGAAATTTTATTTACAATATTTGAGAATTATTTTTATGTTATTTAATATTGTTAAACTAAGTTGAAAACAAAAATCAATTGTTTTTCTAATTTGTTATATTATTATAATAAACTTAATTTACAAATGTAAAAAAAAAAACACAATTCAATGCTAGTGTATGATGACTTTTGTATAATTTATGCGAATATGTTAGTCAAAAAATCTAAGTTCAGTCGTGCTCAAAAACTTCACTGTTTGAAGTATAGATTTAAATACAGAAAAAACAAAGGTTTTAAGCCATAGGTTTCTAAAAAAAAAAACAATGTTTGTTTATGTTAGAATTTAGGTATTATAAATATAGAGGTATTCATTTGTATTCCTAATGGAAGTTTTTACGCACTAACTACGATATGTTAGTGATTATCAGCTTTTTTACATCTATACTTACAGATAAAAGTGTTGTTGTTGGTCATTTCGTTTTTCTGTTTATCAACAAGTTAATGCGCTAACTATAATGACATATAATTACATGTGTAAATATAAAATGTCCTAACGAAGCTGACAATTGACATAGATATTTGTCATAGTAATAATGACATGTCATAATGACAATAGTAACATAAGAAAATATTTCTTAGAAAAACAACAACAAAAAGAAGTTACATATTATGTCGAATTCGGTTTGGAAGGAATTTAACATACAAATTATATGTTTAACGAAAATTTAACGAATTGTCAGATTCAACTTAACTCCCACATATGACGATTATGGTCAGTAAAATGTATTTTCTATGTACGGAATATCACATATGTTATAACATAATATGTTGATCTATGTCATTATAGTTAACGCATAAGAGATTTAATTATTATGTCACATTTTTTTTATTGTAAAATATACAATTTGTACACTATTGATATCTAAAAATATCTAATAATCAATGATTTATATGTGTCAAGTTTCTACAAATGTTTACAAACATACAAATTAGCTTGTATTTCAAAATATAATGGCTTAAAATTGTGCTTTTTTGCTATCCAATTTATTTTTAGAGTAAACCACATCATATAAATCACATAAATCACATCAAATTAATTTTCGTATACAAAAGCTTAGTAAAGTACCAACATTGTTGGCAAATACAATAAGTATAATAAACTAGAAATATCATTAGATTTATGGAATAAAAGTCGAGTTTCCTTTCACTAATCATTTGTATTTATTTTGCAAATATCGATATTTCGGAAGCAACTTACTTCCTTCATCAGTGCTTTGCGACTAATTAACGACGACTAATTTGCGACTAAGTTGCTTCCGAAATATCGATATTTGCAAAATAAATACAAATGATTAGTGAAAGGAAACTCGACTTTTATTCCATAAATCTAAACATATCACTAAAAACAAAACTGATTATCAAAAACAATAGAAATATCATGTTAATTATAGATAAATTAAAAATCTAAGTATATGTAGTTATAAAATGATGCTTCTATTTTTCTTTATTTAGTTCTTAGTCATAAATTTTTTTAATGTTATTCCAGTCCCGTTCCTATACAATCAATAAATATTTGGAATAATACGCTGCTATGCAATACTTCATACTTTCATTCCATTTTGATCGTTACTTTCACTTAACTTTCAAGCTCAAGTATTTCTATGTCTCTGTACCACTTTTGTTGATTTCATGTGAAGCAATTTTTTTGCTATATTCAATTAGACATTCGTTTACTCATATGTCTCTGTACCACTTTTGTTGTTTTTTTGTTATATTCAATGTAGACATTTACAACACTTAACGATATAATGGTCACTCTAAACATCACATTTATACATTTATTATATCTTAATATGTGCAATAATAATGTTGATCAATTATTTTAAATTATTAAACATTGAACCTGTTTAATCATTATTATATAAAAAAAATCTTACGATTCAAGTAATCAGAGTACATAATAAAAATAAGTAGAAAAAATGAATTTCAATTCATTTTATAATAATTTTGATCACGTAATAATAGAACAAATCAATTTCAATTTTTATTAAATAATCACCCCCCACTGCCCTAATTAAATCGCATCTTTCATAGATGTTTTTGTTTTTTCTTTTCTTTTAATATTATCTATTTCATTCCTTCAAAAAGACTTAACATTAAAAAAAAAACAAAAACAAAAAATTGTTTTAAATATACTCTAATCCTCAATCCATCAACAAAAATAATAATAAAAATAATAATAATAATAAATGGCAACAGCAATCTGGTAACAATAGGTAACAAAAAAATTTGCTTGTTTTTTTTTGTCTTGTTATTGCTTTTGTTTTTTTTTTTTCTAATCAGCTTTAAAATCTGCAATTAATTCAATTGAAGGCACTCCAAGAAAAAAGTTTTGAAAAGCAACTTTAGATAGAAAACTGAAAACTTAAAAAAAAAAAAAAACAATAACAACAAAAAATAAGAATAACAAAACTAACTTTATTATTCTTTAACATTACTTGCAACTACAAATAACTCGCCCAGCATGAAAAATAATCGTTTTTTTTTTTTTTGTTTTTTGTATTCATTTCAAATTATAAAGTCAGGTTCTGATCATCATCATCATCATCATCATCATCATCATCATTATTATCATTACTATTTTATCAAGGTATTGAATTGAAACAACAACATGATCATCATCACCATAATCATTATCATTATCATCAATATTATTGTATTTGTTGTAAATCTATTGAATATAACCGTAAATTTATGTTTTTTATTTAACTCTTGCTCATCATCACTGGTTCATCTCGTGTATTAGATCAAAATAGAAGAATTAAAAAGTATAACCATTCCCAATGTATCTACATAACTTTTTCTAGTTAAATCAGAAAATCGTCATATAAAGCAAAATACGAACACGATGAAGAAGAAGAAGATGAAAATTTTTAATTTTAACTTCTTTTATTGAATTCAATCAGCGAATCATTGAAGTCAAATAATTGAACTGTCGAAACTTTACTTAAATTAATTTATTTTTTTTTTTTTGTTCATTTCTGAATCTAATGCCTAATGAACCTAGACTGAATTCACATTTAGATATATATATATATATATATGTAGGTAAAATATATCATATAGTTCTAAGTATGTATCATTCCATAAACAAGCCGATTATGGTAAGATATAAAATACCATTATAAAAAGTGAAACTGAGATGATGCAAAAAAGAAAAAAAAAAACTGAAAATTAAAAAAAATAAAACGCAAGTAAACGAGTTTTATGAACATCGTTGTCTACCTCTAGAAAAGTGTTATTTATGTATAAAAATAAAAATAAAAAATAAAAAAAAACTG